>CM010317.1:2829276-3573875 GCA_001923025.3 Taenia multiceps | reverse complement strand
TTTTTTACTGAATGTGCAAAAGTGGCACATTTTTCGCATTTGTTCGTTATGCTGAGCAGTTGTGGAGGGGCTTGATTGAAGTTGATCTGGTGATTTGTTAGATAGTGGGTTATTTATTTGCAGGTGAAACTGGAAATGCACAATTGTTGCATGTTCCTGCTTCATGATTCATTTTGCATCCAGTTCATTGCATTATTGGACTCGTGCAATTTGTGTAAAGGGGTTGCAGTGATAGAGAGAGTGAGAGGAGAGAGTAATGAGTAGAGTAGACAAGCCGAATGACTTAATGGTCACTTACTTGTGCGAATTTTAAATCGTTTCATTTGAGGATTTGTTTGTGAGTATGTTTTGTTCAACGGGCATTTGGCAGTTGCCGTGCTGAGTGGATGGGGCCATGGAAGGCAGGGAGTTGGGTTTGTCGTTGCAAACTGGCGATGCGTGGGAAGATTAGAGATGGTGATCATGTCAGGGCTCAATGTTTATAACATGTTAATCACGATCCAAACATCGTTGATGGAAGTTTGACTTGGTTTTTGCTTTTAGGTCAGTACTACGTCCACTAGCCATGGGGACGCGTGATGGTGAGGACATTTGGCCCTGCCCTACGGAATCCACTTTCACCACAGGGAATAAGGAGGCGTAGGAGGAGGAGGAGGTGACTGCAAATGCGGTACAGTGATTAGAGGCAGCACTGGGACGACGTCGGAAGGAGGAGACGAGGATTGTGTGATGCGTTGGTCTTTTGTTTGCATGCCTATTGGTCTTGGTGTTGGGGTCACTCGGATGTACCGCGGTCGTATCGTCGCCGAGTTATCGGTGTGTGTGATGGACATATAGTCTGCTGGAGTATGGTGTCTTTTTGTTTCCCAGCGAGGGGGGGTGAGGGGTGGGAGGGATGTGAAACCAGGGTTGGTGTGAGCGAGAGCGGTTGCAGCCTATTGCCACGGTCACATCTGGCGGTCGTCACATCGGTAACGCATCGAAATGATAGCACTGCTGATGATGAAGCATTAACCCACTGCTAGCGCAGATAAAAGAGGTCCAGTAACTAAAGCGATGTCTTAACACTAAAGTTGGCAACGGTGGCTGCTCAGGTCCAGTTTGAGCTTACTGTTTCAGCATCTCCGTACTTTTTTTGTTTTATTCCAACATTTCGCGCCCATCAGACCATACTTGCTGCCTAAATCCCAAGTGGGAACGGTATGTAGATCCTGGTGTACCTGACCAGATGAGACCCATTCGTTCAGGTTTGCCACGGCAAGAAGGTAAGTGGGTGGGTGAGAGGTCAGTCATTTACTCAGCTTATCAGGCGAATGAGTCTGCATGCTGACCTACATGGACAGGCGGATGTGTGGTACACGCGACTGGAGTGGCTTGATCTGTGTTTCTCGTTCAGTCTCCTCCTCCAACACATCATTGAAATGGGTGCTGGACTCTACTTTCGCTCTCCAGCAGAACGGGTAGCGTGGGATCAGACAGCGGGCACTCCTCATTGGTGATATGATGAATGGGAAGTGTGATGAGTGCAGTGTCGGCTCAGAGGGTACTCTTCTCCCTCAAAGGAAGAACTGTGTTCGTCAAACGCTTCCCGCCTCCTCACTCCTCCTTCCACAGTTTCCTAGTACACAACTCCTACTTCCGTACGGCACACTACTTCGCTACTGTCCACTTCTCCTTCTTGCCTGCACTTCACAATCCTAGTCTTTATCCATCAACCCATCTGCCTATGAACATACACACCTGCATCAACGCTTCTCCTCCTTGGAAGCAGTAGTGGGCCACATTCTCCACGGTCGTCCCAAAGCCAAGTAACAATGGCTGTTGATATGATATAAAAACCCAATCGCATTTCACTTACCACGCAGCCGAGTACGGAACGAGCACCTACGGACCTTGACAACCCAAACTGTTGGGAAAAACACGGCAAGCAGGGAGACATACAAATCAGCGAACCGATTAGTACTCCAAATGAACAACAAGGAAAACGGCAATGTCCTTTATCACTTTTATTATTTTAAACGCAAACAATGTTACTGCTAGGAAGCACACCTCACCCGCATGTGGCCTGAGTGAGAGGATGGAGATCTTTCAATCATGCTAGTGGCTGACAGAGAAGGAGCTGAGAGAAAATTCTTGTATAATGCGGTCATGCTGACACGTACGCGCGTGCAGCAGATGTGTCTTTGGTCTTTGCAGTGGAGAAAACGCCTTCGCAGCAACATTCGACGCGTGCTGCGTTCCCTTTGTTCTTCTTGTTATCCTTGTCGTTGTCACTGCTGACGTTGCTGTTGTTGTCGTTGCTGCTGTTATCGTTTTCGGTTGAGTAACGTGTAAATGGAATGTATTTGTGCTTGTTCGATAGAATGAGATGATGCCTTCAAGCTCCGCGATTACATGGGCCAAGCCTTCGGAGAGTAGGAAGAGGCACGGCCCTCACCACCATACCCGTCGATGTGGTCGCAACGCCAATCACATCCAACTTCTGATGGTGCAACAGGTGCAGCAGGACTGGAGACAGTTGAGTCGTCAAAGGCCTCAGACGAGGCGATCCTGCTCGCTGGCCAAGTGCAAGTATCTCGCCATTGACACCACTGCGCTCACCTAAGAATGCAGTGCCATTCACCAATCGACCTTTCTGGCTTTGGTGCCCACATGCCTTCAATGTGCGTGTTACTTGTTTGACGACATTCGGCTTGTGTCCTCTGTCTGTCCTCATTACGTCGTCTCATCATGAGTAATACATAGCTGCGATGACAATACCACAGTTGCTATGGTGGCTGTGTGAGTAGAAGATGGCGTGCTTATTGAACAGTAGGCATTCTGACTGCTGGCTATTTGAGAGGCCGATTTTCTGGGAAGATGGATACACTCGAGACTCCTACTTTTTTGACATCCAACACCGACAACACAGGCTGATTTTCGATGCGGTGCAAATGCAGGACTTGAGCTCTAACGCCCGCTAAATCAAAACCGAAAAGAGAAAGGCCATGACTACGCTTTGAAAGTCATATTGCAACCACGAAAGGAGCGACAGAGCTACAAAACACAAACCAGCACAACTATCACGGCCATCACCACCACCATGGCGAAGCAAGCACTACCGTCAAGTCCAAAGTGCCACCTCTGACAATAGCAGCAGTTTCTTACTCGTGTAAACAAGTGCAAGATTAACTTCTCCAACGTACTAAAGAACACCTCAGTCATTGTATTGCATCATTTGCTAGAATTCCGAAGATTAAAAGAAGGTTGTACTCACCAACGAATGCAGTAAAAATTAAGGCTAAATGAAAGGAAAGAAAGAATAAAGACCGCACATTTCTACTAAATGCATAACTGGAACTAGGTTCGAATTTGCATCGTCTACAATTTTATTGCACTGATGCATTTAGACTTGGTAAATCTTAAAATGCCCAGAGTTTTGCCATTAATCTGTGTTGTGAGTTGGACGAACACTATTCCACATTGGAGGGCGAAGAGTACTGTAGCGTCCCGAGGCTGCACTTAAGGTAAAAGAAGGCGCAGTACTAAAGCAGTGTATATATATTCCGGAAACAGAGGGCACAAAAATGAGGTTAGCATATTAATGACTGAAGGAAGGACATCCAATAAGTGCAGTATCAAAGACAGGGCCACTAAGGCGAGGGATTTGTGTGACACTATTGTTGGAAGAGGAGGCAACCACTGCAAACGATGTGGTAGACGTCTTGTCAGAATTCCTCGGAGAAGAGAGAAAAGAGTAGCTTGACCACCCGAAGTTTGCATCAAAAATCCGCCAGATCTGACCTGTTGGTTTGAAAGACCTGAAGTTTGAAGAAGAAGCGATAATCAGGAGAGCTCCACAGCTTTACCTGTCGAGTAATAATTTTGCTGGGAGAAGCCACTCTCACTCTTCATTACAGTTGTGCCGACTCATTGGCACCTAACCTAGCCTGCTCGAGGATAGCGATACAGCTCTCGTCTGCAGTGCATATTGAATGAGCACACTCTTTCCTAAATTAATTATTGTTAAGTTCGCATGATGTATGATCCTCCCAGTAATTGCATATCAGTTTCTAACTAGTCTACCTCTCAAAACAGAATGCACTTGATTTCCGGATGACGGTGGTTCTCCTAGTTCACCAGTTTTAAGGTCGTTGGCCGTATTTAGTGCATTGTCTGTGGCCGTGGTGGGTGCGTTGCGTGTTCTAACTGCAGTCGTATTTTGGCTGGATAAGCTCCGTTGGTTCAAGAAAGAAAAATGCTATTGGATTTTGGGCTTTACTTGGTGCTAATGGTGATCTGGATCCCAGGAACGACAAGAAAATACTTGCCTGTGGTGGTGCATATAATAGACTCCAAGGGATTACTGAGAAAATGCCAAATTTAAAGTTGGCCTTCCCTATTGCTCTCTACTTTGCGGTGGTAGGAATGGGCCTCAGCTCAGAAGCTGATGTGATCTATGCTGCGCTTTGACGAATTATTCATTTATCCTTTTCCCGAAGTTTTCACAAATGCAGTCATGTCGGTGGAACTTGTCGTGCTCACTGGACGCGGATACGGTGGTTGGGCCCCGAAAAGATAGCTGAGTATTTTCTTCTCCTGCAACTTCAGAAGACGTGATCTGAACAAGCCTAAGGCAAGATCGTAAAGATTGTACTACGAACGAGGAGTCAGCGTGCAGTTAACGCCATCGTCACATGAGGTTTTGATGCGTCGCTTTGATTGGCATGGCTTCTGTAGATGTTAGTTTGTTTCTGCGGGTACGAGGATGGTTTGAAGATGGAATTTCTGTTGACGCAAGTAGTGAGTGGATGAAAACATTGAATTTTACCGCTGCAACTGGGGACATCAACTGTGTTTTCTCCGAGTGTGCAAAGCACAGGTATTTCGTTGGGGCTGTGTCGCCTCCGAAGAATGCTTTGGCTATCAGCTTTCGCTGGCGAAATTTTGTCGAAGTTGTTTTCAAGTCTGCGAAGTAGGGTGGAGGCGGTGCCGTCCCCAGAATTCTGCATTGTGACATAGCAGGCAAAAAGGGTCAAGTCAATGAGTGCGATGATTGTGGATGCGTGGAGAAAGGGACTCGCCGATTGATAGGTGCGTATAAATGCACATTTACTTATGCTAAAAAAGCCCTTAATGATGCACACTATTTGTTGTTTTGTCTACTTTGATAAAGTGTGCATCCTGACTGCGAGGTGTAGCCTTTTGCACCATCTAAAGTCACTGCCTGTCCTATGGAAATTTACTTGTTTCATTTGTTTGCTGCCGCCAGTTGTTTAGGTGCTTTCACCCAGCAATGATGTATTTTAACTTTGGGTGGTTCTAACTATTGTGCTCCTCCTTGACATCTGGTCACGCCATTGGCTGAATTGGTCCATTTTGTGTACGTTCGTCTACCACTTGCAGTTTCATTTTAACCTAACCAGGAAGGTTATGTTTAGCGGATTTCAACAGATAAGCATGTGCTTTCTGCGAATTTCGATTGAGACAAGTTGGTGGTGTTCATGATTAAGCATGTTAAATTCGTTGTTACCGGATTGAGCGTACTGGATGCTGATGGGTAAGGTACTGCGATTTGCGTCATTCCATGTGTGGGCATCCACAATGGACTGTAATTATCGCCTCTAAATGAGTGTTCTCCTTCTAAATTCGGAGAGGTAGCATGGGCAATACGCGAAGTTGTATCAAGTGAGTAAATTCAAATTAATCCACTTGTGCTTAGGAAACTTGCTGCTGCTTTCCTTCATCTCCTTGCTTTGTGGATTCGAGGAAAACCATCTTTGTAAATTAAGGTGCAATTTAGGTGCACTCAGATTTTACTGAGTGTCAAGCAATTCCGCAGGCCCTTCTGATGATATAGTTTGTAAACGAGTGAAAAGGCAGGGAAGAGGACGCGACTTTGAGTGAATCCGAATGCATAGTGTTCCTTGTGTAAACTGTCGAAATGTGCATGTTTGTTATTGTCGAAAGAAGCATCCTGGGAAGTGAAGTGAAGTGAAATGTTTATTGGAAGCGTATTGTCGCGGTGATGACTTGGAGGGCGACCCACTAATTACCTGAGTTTGTTCACTCCTCCTGCTGTAGCATTTTAGTAGTTGTGGTTTGGTCCTTGCCCTCATAGTTGTAGTGGTACTTAGCCTTGGCTTTAATAGTTTTTGCTTGGGGCTAATAGTTGACTGAGGGGTCGCGAAGACGGGCATAAGTGGGTGACGTCAGTACAGAGCGCTCTCGATGGCCTTTCATGTGTCCCTGAATCCGTTTCTCTACAATGTTGAGGAAATGGCAATTCTAACAACTAAGCATAGCATTCGTTGCAGAAGGTTCAGTCTTCGAGTAGAGAGTTGTGCAAGACGGTATTGGCTGGTCGGGTGCTCGAAATCATCAAAGGCGTGCAAAGGAGCTGCGCGACTCATCGTCA
The DNA here is from genome assembly GCA_001923025.3 of Taenia multiceps. Classification (NCBI taxonomy): domain Eukaryota; kingdom Metazoa; phylum Platyhelminthes; class Cestoda; order Cyclophyllidea; family Taeniidae; genus Taenia; species Taenia multiceps. The sequence goes on along the minus strand of CM010317.1, from coordinate 3,567,478 downwards.
TGGTCATATTCATCGAACTGGGCCATGGACAGGGGCATGGGACCCACAACCGGGCATCAATATTGCCATTCACCGTTTACCTTAATGGTAGTGTCATCAGTCATCAGGGTATCGGTCACTGTCAGTCCACAGGGTTGCCGGACTCAATTGGCGACCATTACATCGAACTGGGTCTATCACAACAGGCATGAGGCTCATCGTGGAGTGCTTGATGCGTGATGGTTTTACAAATGGCCTCTGCGTTATTGCTTCTTTCCACTCTGCCATCCATCGTCGTTATTTTTTTTGCTGGTAGACATGAAGTTGCTAGTTTCTTTTAACATGAGAGGCTCTTTTATTATCATTAGGATGATTAACGATTGAATTATGCCTTTTGATCTCCTTTTAGCTTTCATTTGTACTGTTGCCTTCATTTTGCATGCGTATTTTGAGGAGGGTGATTGAAAGTCAACAGTAGTTGTCGGTTCCCATTTCCCATAACCGGGAATCAATTTGGTTTTGAAATGAACGAGTGCTAAAGAGCTTTCCTTATTCACTTGACAGCGTATCCTTTGTGATACTACCTTCGCTGATTTTATTCATTTTCGCAATTTTCTCGTAAAAGCCAATGCCCCTAAAAAAAGTAGCTTAAAGACGATTGCATGGCGAGGTGGAGTCTCTTTTGCCTTTTGTTAGCTTGCGAAGGGTAGAAATCAGTCCATTTGCAGACTCATGGCAGAGCGTTAGGGTTTTCGTGTATCGAATTCACCTATTGCATGCAAAGTAAGGCAGGTTGATTTCTTTTCTCAAAATGCAAGTTTGACAGTGATTCTGCTAGACCGCCTTTTTGCATTGCTTCATTTCATTCCCAGGAGTTTTTCTTCCTCCGTAGGAAATACTGCCTTTGTGAAGATGCGTGGGGGGGAAGGAGGCATTTTGTTTCGATTACGTGGTTCAGCAAGCAATTTTAACGTGGCCTTATTGTTCCTTTCTCTAAGCTTGTAATTGACCCATCAGTGGGTTCAAGTGTTTTGAACCCTTTTTAGCGTTTGACATCCGAAACTGAGCTATTTTTGTCGATTCAGCCTCACATTCTGTGCTACCTTGACCTTGAGCCTATAAGTGCTTGCCATTTCTAAAATGAGGGGGGAGGGGGGAAGATTGATAAGTAGATCCTACACGCTTTACCTGGATGAGCCCTCAGTGTGTACTATTTTTTATCATGATAACCTCTGAGGTCGTCGGCATATTTAGCATGTGGATTATTTTTCACAGTCTCTGCATCCATCCCACTGTCGCCAGAGTGTCTTTAAGTAGGGCAGTAAGGCGAATGGTTGTAGTCTACATGTCTTTGGTGGGGACCGTTTGGTGATGCTTGATCTTGACTGGAATCCAGCTGATGACGACGACGACGACGACGACCAGACTACAGCCCGTGTGTAGCATGACGTGCGGAGGGGACAGTTCCATGCCTATCGCATCACTTCGGTTGTGAGACATCCCGACTGTGATGTGCTCTTTTAGTCAGGCACAGTGGAGAAGCGGGTGCTGTAATAGCAGGCGCACCTGAAGACATTGAGCAGTTGTGAGGTGGAGGGACGTTTTGGTCTGGTTGAGCTGAATGAGCGCCTCGCGTATTACTCAGAGACTAGTCCGGACATGCATGACAGGTTAGTCACACAGGTAATCCCCCTTTCCCTCCATCCCCACTCTGCATGTGCCTTGAAACCGAAGGGAAATGCCGGAGCCATTGGCACGAATGCATTCGTCCCTTGCACAATTTTAGGACAAATCAGACTGAGTGGACTGTGTGTCATGCAGGCGTTGGGAAATATGAAATCTATCTAGCCGATAGAGGGTCTGGGGAAGTACCACTGTGCAGGTGGGCTGGAAACCAACATTTGTGGGATCGCCACTGATGGATAGACTTCTACACCAATAAAGTGTCTACTTGGTGAGTGAGTTGACGTCTCCTGCTGGTGCGGGTATCCACGATTGTAGACGCCTTCTTTCACAGGAAGCGTTGTTCACCACTGCGCTTTGTTGTGGGGGCTGTGGCGCTGGTCTGTGCCTTCCTTGATAAATGATGTCCATTTCGTGTATAAAGCGAGCTAGCGCTTACTGCTTCACGTGGCACCGTTGCATGACGATTCCTTTGGTAGTTGGAAAACCAGCACCTCCAGTTAGACCTTATTTCCTTCGTGTTAGTCGAGGCTTTCCCTAACCTATGCTTGGTGTTTTCGTTTCGCAGGTTCAAATGTCGATGGTGTGTGAGTCAAGGGCAGACGAGAGGTCCGTTATCCAAAGGGGATTTTGGGTGCGATTTATCGGTGTGGAACCACGTCTGCCATGGTGAAGTTTGTGAAGTCCATGCGCCAAGAAGGAAAGGGGACACTAAAAGGCTTGATTGTGTCTCCTGACAGCACTTTAATGTGGAACAGCACAAGACTGTGATGACGTCTCGACAGTGTTGCATGTTCCTGCAAATTTTCCTTTATTAGTAAATTTAAAAATGTTACTCCTTTATTTGTGTTCCTCCTCGGCGATTGGCCAGTTTTGAGCAGTTGATGATAAATTTGGCTGTTGATGGAGGTGGACGAGGTGTGTGATCTGAGGTGGTCCGCCGTGTTTCAGTGTGTCATTGGTGGAGAAGCAAAGCAAAGCAAAGTTGCCTTATGATTTTACAGGTTGAGTTGTTGGTCTGTGGGTCTTGAATGCACGCTATGCTGCCGCTCTTTGGCACAGCCCTCAGAGGCCTAGTGCCTCTTCTCTTCTCTTCTCTTCTCTTCTCTTCGCTTATGGCTCAGTGCCATGTCAGAGCAGTGTCAAGATGGTGGTGGAAGTGCAGTAGTTACATTTTGCTGCGAATAAAGTATTAAGTAAAAATCGTTGTTTAGCGCACTAGTTTTGCATTAAGAGGTGAGTGAGTACCGAACGGAACCGATGTGAAGGATATTGACGGGTTGGATGGGTTGTTGAGTAATTTGCAGTGATAACAAGCAAGATTACTTGGAGGCAGTATGTGCCAAACCTGAGGAACTACCGAGCTTCGTCTGTTGGGTGGTATTGGTCATTCGCTGGAAGGATGAGCGCTTTGCCATGGCAACATGTTCGAGTACTGGCTTAGCAATTGGCACTGACCGTCTTTGCATGTGATTTGATGTGGTGGCTGGATGTACAGGTAAAAGGGACGCGTCAAAATTAGGTGGAGCACGAGAAAGCGGTGGCTATATCATGTTTACGGGACACTTTGAAGCAACAGCAACGACTGGAGCATGAGCTCCATGAGTCGAGTGGGTATGCGAGGGGAGGATTGCGGCTCAGCGGCTCATGAGACTGGCCGAATCGGACCGACAACTTTGCCAGATGGAAATGCTAGAGGTAATGATGCTGATCAGGAGGAAATTGCCTATCCCATCGCTGTCTGCTCTCCACTCGTCAGCACTGGAAGCTGCGATTGCAATTGAACCAAGCAATTCAGGAAATTTAATCCACACAAAGGAGGAGGCCCTACTCCAAAAGATGCACCCATCACCTGTGTCGCTGGCAGTAATTATCTGCGACCCGACCACACGAAATCATGCCCCTATCTGTGGAAGCAGAATGCGCCGCAGCTGTCTCGAGACGACCACTCGCATCGTTGGAAGAAGTCGAATGACGTGTGAATGCAATGTATTTGTACATACCTGATTGTACTATGTGATGCAGATGGAAGCTGACATCTGGTCGACCGGGAGGTGGTGGTGCTGCAGACTTGCTGGTTCATAAGTCGGGATGCATGACAGCGTTGAGGGAAAGTGGGAAGAAGGGAGGGAAGGAGGGAAGGAGGGAAGGAGGGAAGGAAGGAAGGAAGGAAGAAGGAAGGAGGGAAGGAGGGAAGAAGGGAAGGAAGGAAGGAAGGAGGAAGGAAGGGAGGGAAGGAAGGAGAGTGGAAGGAAGGGAATAGAAGCGAAGTGAATGGAACGCGATCGGAAGGTGATGGTGGGCTGCTCCTGACGAAGAATTTCGATGGTCCCATGCAGTTTGTTGCTGTTTTTGGCATTAATGGTAACAGAGACGATAAGCAATGCAGTCACCGTTGGCGGTCGAGGCGGTGTAGAGACGAGACAACACCACTCGATCTGCATGCCAACTGTCCGCACATTGCAACGCCACTTGCCATCAGTGTAGACCATCAGGCCATGAGCAGTGCTGTAGTAGGCCTCCCTTCCCACCTTCTTCCGCCCCTCTTCACAATTCGTTGGCAGGTGTGTCGTCCGACAGCTGGCACTCCTCCACCACCTGCTACGCTCACCGCCCCTTCAACGCTGCCAGTCCGCTAGAATGAAAGGCAAAGGGATGCCAAACAAGTAGGAGCCTCGAGTGCATCCACCACACCAGACGCTCGGCCCCTCAAATAGCCAGCACTCAGAATGCCTACTGTCCAATAAGCACGACATCTTCCAACAGCATGGTCACTATAGCAACTGTGATGGTGTCACCTCTGCCATGCATTACTTATGGTGAGGAGAGGGCATAGGCCGAATGTCACCCAACAAGTAACACACACATTGGAAGTGTGTGAGCACCAAAGACAAAAAGGACGATGGTGAACGGCAATGCATTCTTACTTGAGCGGAGTGGTGGTAGAGGTGAGATGCTTGCACTTGGCCAACGAGCACTTGGCGACTCAACTGTCTCCAGTCCTGCCGCAACTGTTGCACCGTCAGAAGTTGAAGGTGACTGGCGTTGCGACCACATCGACGGGGTATGTTGATGTGGGCCATGCCTCTTCCTACCCTCCGAAGGCCTGGCCCATATCATCGCGGAGCTTGAAGTCATCATCTCGTTCTATCAAACATACAAAACATATTCCACTTACACGTCAGTCAACCCAAAACGATAATAGCAACAACGACAGCAACAACATCAACAGCGACAACGACAACGACAAGGACAAGGACAACAAGAGGAAAAAAGGGAACGCAGCACGCGTCGAATGCTGCTGCGAAGGCGTTTCCTCCACTGCAAAGACAAAAGACGCATTAGGAGAGGAAAGAGAGGTGGTAAGGTGAGGAGGCAGTGTGTATGAATTGCTAACGCGTCTGCTACACGTGCGTACGTGTCACCACAACCGCATGATGCATTAAGGCAAGGATAAAGTGGATAGTAGCAGTAGTAGTAGTGTTATGGCAGTAGTGGTAGATGAAGGCGCACTTACTGAAGGACGAGGGGACTGTTGGCGATCCTCCGACCCAACTGCAAATGGGAGAGAAAACGGTGAGGACGACGATGGGTGGAGAGCTAAATGGATGGATGGATGGATGGATGGATGGATGGATGGATGGATGGATGGATGGATGGGGAGTGGGGAGTGGGGAGAGGAAGGTGGTATTCATTCACCTGAAATGCTGTCTGGGCTGACGATGTCGCGACTCAAGGAGAGAGGTAGGGGAGTATTGTACTCCACCTCGTGCCTTTCCTCGGGAAGACTTTGCGCTGACGACCCACGGACGGCCGCTTGTTGTGACTGCAGCACGTCGCCGGAGCTATCCAATCGCAACAACGTGTCCGTGCGGCTGCTGGTGGTGGCTGGCATCGCCGATCCTTCTCCCTGCCCCTCTCCCTCCTCCTGACCAACGGGGTAGTCCTCCACTTCGAAATTCACTTGCAGGCCTGCGTGAGGGAAAGACGAGGAGGAGGAGGAGGGTAAGGAAGAGAAGAGGTTCACCACACGCAATGGCTAAGGCAGTGGATGCCATCAATGAATGAACGAACCAATGACTTAATGAATAAATGCACAGAAGCATGAATGAAATCGAGAGGCACAGGGAGGGAGGGGGTGAGGGAGGGAGGGAGGGAGAGGAAGGAGGTGGTAGGGAGGAGTGAGGGCAGTAGGCATGAGAGAAGTAGAATAATGTAGACAATGCGAATTCGACGTACTGGCGGATATAGATGACTGCGATGGGGAAGACTGGGATAATGCGGGAGAGGCCAACGACGGTTGGGATGGCGGTGACGGCATTGGCGGCTCTTCCTCTGCCGCCTCCTCCTCCTCCTCCTCCTCCTGCACCTCCTCAATTACGATCGATTCTACCTCTGCTGAAATAGACAGTGCTGTTGGTGTCGCTGAGGCTGCTCAATTGCACACTTACCATCAGCATGCAGACTCGGTGCTGCACATAGACAGCGTCGACGAGCCTCGACCAACTGCATGTACCTGTACAAGCAGAAGATCAGGCTCATCAAAAACTCGCGCTCAATCCGCTCAATATTTACTACTGGCATGCTTGATTGCTATGGACAGAAGATCAACGTGACGTGGCTGCAGCAAACCTACCTCAGCGCGTGTCAGTAATAGTGCAAGTGACGTTCAAATGCGACACGTCGATTGGCTACTCGATTGATTGATTGATCGATTAATTGGGTGGTGACAATCAATACGATTTGAATGCTGCAGAAACAAAACAAAAGAAACAAGAACAAAAGCAGAGTCAAATTTCCATCGTAGCAGCGGGCATTAGTCGCCGTCGTTGGTGTATCGGTATGATGTCGATGGAGTGGGATAGGGAAGCAATAAGGCTTGATGGTGGTAGGTGTGTGGTTGATTGCTGTCAACCACTAATTACACATGCAGATATAACAAGTACTAGGTGTGAGGAGTAGGAGTGTGTAGTCACAGAGTGAAGACATGGTTTTAGAGGAGGATACGGAGGGGGAAGGAACATGCTGCCCCATTATTTCCATCGTGTTGAAATGGCACGCACAGCAAATGCGTATGATTACAGACTTCACTTTATCGAGGTGTTGGTGTGTGGAATTCAAACGTAATTGAGCAATGCACGCATGCCAAAATGGATTCGAAGAATGCCACTGCAGCTCTTCGAGAGTTTCCTAAGGATGAAAGTCGGGCTAACACTTGAGCAGTAGAAACGGTTTCGGCGCGAAGAGGGGATAGGAGCCACTGGAGTGACCTGGAGACCAGCCCACACGACGAAGGCACAATCACCATCAAAGCGGTCGTAGACGAGAGTGAGAGCTGAACAAACAACAATTGTATAAATTGGTCTGTTAAGTATTTTATAATTATATCAAATAGTAGTGACGTAGTGTTTGGTCTAGCTATGAGCACCTGGCTGAGTCCTTCATTCTCCGCGTGTAGCACCTCTATAATTTATGCCATCAGTGTTCCAGATCCTGTGCACTTTATTTATGTAGGCTTGAATAGCAGGGATTTCGTCATTCTCCCCTCCAACACTTCGCCTATGCCTAATTCGGGAAGGTTGATTGCTCTCACACCCACGCATTGTATTCGACAAAACTGTAAGGCGATGGTGCATAAGTAAAGCTTGTAGGATGACCTTTGGCGGCGTTGAGGGATTTAAGTTGCGTTCCGGTCTCTCGCCTGCGAGATAGGCTTAAACATGTATGAGTAATACATGAGTAAGTATCTCTTTTGGGAGTTCTGGCTTATTTTTTGCGCAGAATAAGTAAGCTTATATTATTATTAACATGAAAACTTGACTAGCAACCTTTGCGGCGTGCTGAATTCGTGTTTTGTGTGATGCTCGTGGTGAAGTGCTCGAATTCTATTGACTCATATAATTGAATGCTGATGTGGACTGCTTTTATTTACCTTGAGCGCATTTCACATTGGGACGGTGTGTGATGATCTTGGCCGCGTGCGTTGTAGGGTCAGAGTTTTACCACTGGCTAGAAGTCTTTCATTTGTGGGCACGAGGCTGCAAATCGAACCAATGGGTTTGTCGCTCGTGGTTGTATGGTAATGAATGGGGAGAGCACAATTTGAGCTGAGGAAACTGTAAGCAAATAGTGCAACAATTGTGTGCTGTGAATGCCTGCCCCAAATCGTGGCCTCTAGCGCATTGCTGAGGTGAGGCGTGCGCCTCGTAGGGCTTCCCTTCTCTTCCTATAGTTTATGGGGAGACTGATGACGTTAATGGCAGGTGGAAATGAGGAATTGCATGCTGGCCGCGGTGAGTGAATGAAGAATTGTGCTTCCTGCGAAGGTGGCGAACCGGTTTGGGTGTAAGCCATCCATCTTTCCGCCGAGTGGTGACGTAACACTAGAAATCGTCATGCTGTAGATGCGAGAGGAGAAGCGAAACAGCTTGGACTCGAAATGGCTAAGAACACATACTGATGCTTTGTTGCCATTGCGTGGTGTCACTTGAGCACACTGATGTGGGGATTTAATTTCTCTCTGGGTGAACCACGTGCCTTCAGCAGTAGTCGGTCAATGCTGCAACAAAAGTGGCTATGTCAGTTGGGGAGTTGGAATGATTTCTGCATGTAGAGGCAATTTCTTCTCTTTTAAGAAGGGTCATTGCTCTGTTTTTCGACTGCAAAGGATGAGGTGAATGAATGTCTCCTGTGTTCGGTGCAGTAATTGGTGCGCTGAAAGACTTGGCACTCTTTCATCATGAGGCTTGCTGGCCAATTTGACAACGTGTGATTCATTGAGTACTGCCTTAATGGGGTGGCGGAGAACTGAGATGGCATGACATCGAGTATGTGGGTGAAGGCTGAAGTTCACAATGTTGCGTCCATGGCGAGACTGGAGATGCTGCGAAATGGAACTCTACCACGTGCCTTTTCTTGGTGGTGAGTGTAGCTGAGATCTTGGTGAATCTGTGGTCTGGTGGGGGCTACAGTAAGTGCTTGCCCCTATCTACTAAAGGTACATATATTTGACGCTACCATTATTAGGATGATTAGTTATCCTTGCTTTGAAGTTAATGACCGCCCTTCAGTGCCTTTATTCATCGTTAACCAGTAATCCCGACTGGATCGTTATCCGCGCTTTCCTTGCAGACAAGTAGTGTGTGATGCGGCAGAGGCATTGGCCGACACGTAAAGATTGGGGCAACACGTCTCAACAACTACCTTGAGGTGCTTGCTGCAGTATTATCACGAGGACTGTGAAGTGGGTATGGCCAACAATCGCTTCGACATGTCAATCACCTGTTCTACAGTGTTGCACTTAGTGCTCACGCAGGTGACGTCGTCTTTTGTGTGGAGGTGCACAAGCAGCCCATCTCTGATCTCGTCTTTCGCATTGTGCGTCTCTTTTGCGTCATATTCCTCATTTCACTGAAAACTCTTGCCCGCCAAGTCTACTTCTTTTGTGCCTTTTTGTTTTAGGTGGCGTGGATCTATGGCAGCGTTGATGAGTGGCATGTAAATGCTGCCACCGACGTGGTGATGAATCTCGGTGCACTCATGTTGATGGTTCTGCTGCCACGGCTGTTGTCTTGGTGCCTTTGATTGAGACTATGGAAGTTGGTGAGGCCGCAGTTGGTCGGTGTGATATGGAGAGTGCAGACGCAGTAGGTGGTGGAGACGAGTGATGTGAGGGGATGGCGGGATGTGGAGTGCAAGCAGTTCATTTGCTCGTTGTTGTCTTCTCCGAACTGCAAGTTTGCTTCCCTTTCTCATTACAAGTGTTACTAACATTAAACTTGACATTTGTTTGACTATTCAATAAATATTGAGATTTGTCCTAAGCATTTGTTTTTCATTCCCATTTTTTAACTAGCTACAGGAAGTTGAAGATTCGCATTAGTCGATTGCCACTTACTTATGTAATCAGGTTTTACTTTGCTAATGCAATTGGTGCTGGGATTCATCGTGGTGCCAAGAAGGTCCCCACGTGCATAAGGTGGTACTTATTTGCTAAGATTTCAAGATATCTAGACTGCTGTCTGACCGTTGAATACGGACGAGTGTAGTCTGCGAAGAAGGTGTGTTGAGACGACCCAATGCGGTGACTCACATTGTGTGGACTATTCAGTTCTCGAGTGACGTTCGGTGCGATGTTGCGTGGTGGTCACCGCACAACTCGACTGCCGTTTGTCCGCAGTACGCAACCTATGATTTGTCGTTGTTGAATGTAAAAGAGGTTTGAATAGTGAAGGCGGGAGCGGGAAGTTAGGAGTGACGAGGAGATGGAGGGGGAGGGAGGCGATGGAGGTGGAGGTGGAGGTGGAGGAAGGAAAGAGGGTCAAAGGCGAGGAGGAAACGAAGTGAGAGGGAGGCACAAACAATTGACTGAATGGTAGGAGCGAGAGCGCGAAGCAGAATGAATGGCTGTAGACGAGACAAGGCGTGGAAGAGCACCTCTGAAGGTTAGTTGGGTGAGTGACCTCTTCGAATCTGACACGTGTGAATCGATTGGTAGCACGTGTCGCGTGGTGTCTCACAAAGCCATATGGTGTTGTCTTCAGACGCAGCATTCCTCGTGGGTGGAGTTGTGAGGACAGACATCACTTGCCCTTGTGCATTTCTACCTTGGCTGAATTTGGTGCATCGTGGTGCAAAGAATGGAGGCGGAAGGAGACGAGGAGGGTCACCCACAATACCTTACTAAGCACAATTTAAAAAAGTAGAGCAGTGAGGTGTCGATCTGTAAGCAGTGGTGGAACGGAAAGGAGGGTGGAAAGTGTATGTTGACGTGTTTGTGAGGTTGTAAATGTAGGGCCACTGATTCGACCATTGTGGAGCACTCTGTTTTGACTTTGAATTTGTGAAGTTACTCCGATTTGCGACTCATGGGCCACAGCAGCCAGTGCTTCAGTCTTCATCCTCCACCGCCTGGTGGAAAGAAGGAAAGAATGGGAGAACAGTGTGGCATTTTGGGGAGCATAATTTTGTTGGCTCCTTCATGTCCTCACCTCACGGTGCACAGCACAAATCAGAGCGAAATGGACTTCCGTGTAGAACTGCGAGTTGAGCAACCTCCATGTCGTGTCAGGTCGGGTGGAATCAGGTCAGGTGGAGCGGTCTCGTGCACCACACAAACACCTCTGTCATGCCTTAATGACGGCTGCAGACGAGCCTGATGATTGATGACTGGGCTTCTTTTAGGACCTCTCTACAAGTTGTGCACTGCAACCACCGCATAGCTGCGTGGCATGCAATCGACCCTGATGCCTTGAGATCCTCGCAACTGGGACACGGTACCATTGATGACATTGTCCTGTACAATTCACTAGAATCGCATTGTGCACAGCAGTTGCCTTTTGCATCAATAGTGTCGTAATGCCTTGTTTGTTCTCATTGCCGGTTTCGGTTTTGGTCATTTGGGTGGGCAGGCCTCTGGGCCATGTCAGCAGCCCCTCTGCCTCTGCTTTCTAAGTTTATTTATTCTGCCCTAACATTACGCCTTCGAACCCGTCAATGTCCTTCACATTGATTCGAATCGGCACTCACTCACCTCCTAACACGGAATCGGCGCCAAATGTAGCTGTTGCAACCTCACCATGATCTTGACGCTTTCCTGACAGTACTGAGTCATAATCGAAGAGAAGAGGTGCTAGTCTTCTGAAGGTCTTTGCACAGAGCAGCAGCGCAATTTGCGTTCAAGCCCCACAGACCAACAACTCAACCTGTAAAAGCACAAGGCAGCATTGGTTTGCCCCACAAGACTCTTCTCTGGCTTCAAATAAGTGAGTCCTTTACTTCTGCACCAAAGACACACCCCAACACCCGCACCACAGGTGATGATGCCTTATCCAAAACGAAACGGTGGACCACCTCATCCCACACACCTCGACACGTCCATCAACAACCAAATTTGTCATCACCTACTCAAACCATTTCAACCGCCGCGCTCTTCTGTTGACGAAGAAACAAAAATAACGGAGCAGCACTCGTAAATTTACTAATATTGGAAAATTTGCAGCAACATACAACACTTCACCATGGTAGGCGCGATTCCACACCGCCAAATCGCACCTGTAATCCGCTTTGGATGGCTGGACTCTTGTCTGCCCTCGACTCACACATCATCGACATTTGAACCTGTGAAACGAAAACACCAAGCATGGGTTGGGAAGGCCTCGACTAACACGAAGGAAATAAGGTCTAACTGGAGGTGCTGGTTTCACACCTACCAAAGGAATCATGATGCAACGGTATTACGTGAAGCAGTAAGCGCTAGCTCGCTTTATACAAGAATTAGACATCATTTATTAGGAATGACACGGACCAGCGCCAGTGCCTCCTCAACAGAGTGTAGTGATGAACAACGCCTCCTGTGAAAGAAGGTGTCTACAATCGTGGATACCCGTACCAGCAGGAGACGTCAACTCACTCACCAAGTAGGCATTTTAGTGGTGTATAAGTCTATCCGTCAGTGGCGATCCCACAAATGTTGGTTTTCAGCCACCTGCACAGTGGTACTTCCCCAGACCCTCTATCGGCTAGATAGATTTCATATTTCCCAACGCCTGCATGACACACAGTCCACTCAGTCTGAGTTGCCCTAAAATTGTGCAAGGGACGAATGCATTCGTGCCAATGGCTCCGGCATTTCCCTTTGGTTTCGAGGGACACGTAGGATGGGGATGGAGGGAAAGGGGAATTACCCGTGTGAAGCAATGCAAAAAGGCCGTCTGGTAGAATCACTGTCAAACTTGCATTTTGAGAAAAGAAATCAACCTGCCTTACTTTGCATGCAATAGGTGAATTCGATACACGAAAACCCTAACGCTCTGCCATGAGTCTGCAAATGGACTGATTTCTACTCTTCACAGGCCAACAAAGGGCAAAAGAGACTCCACCTCGCCATGCAATCGTCTTTAAGCTACTTTTTTTAGGGGCATTGGCTTTTACGAGAAAATTGCGAAAATGAATAAAATCAGCGAAGGTAGTATCACAAAGGATACGCTGTCAAGTGAATAAGGAAAGCTCTTTAACACTCGTTCATTTCAAAACCAAATTGATTCCCGGTTATGGGAAATGGGAACCGACAACTACTGTTGACTTTCAATCACCCTCCTCAAAATACGCATGCAAAATGAAGGCAACAGTACAAATGAAAGCTAAAAGGAGATCAAAAGGCATAATTCAATCGTTAATCATCCTAATGATAATAAAAGAGCCTCTCATGTTAAAAGAAACTAGCAACTTCATGTCTACCAGCAAAAAAAATAACGACGATGGATGGCAGAGTGGAAAGAAGCAATAACGCAGAGGCCATTTGTAAAACCATCACGCATCAAGCACTCCACGATGAGCCTCATGCCTGTTGTGATAGACCCAGTTCGATGTAATGGTCGCCAATTGAGTCCGGCAACCCTGTGGACTGACAGTGACCGATACCCTGATGACTGATGACACTACCATTAAGGTAAACGGTGAATGGCAATATTGATGCCCGGTTGTGGGTCCCATGCCCCTGTCCATGGCCCCAGTTCGATGAATATGACCATGACGATGAGTCGCGCAGCTCCTTTGCACGCCTTTGATGATTTCGAGCACCCGACCAGCCAATACCGTCTTGCACAACTCTCTACTCGAAGACTGAACCTTCTGCAACGAATGCTATGCTTAGTTGTTAGAATTGCCATTTCCTCAACATTGTAGAGAAACGGATTCAGGGACACATGAAAGGCCATCGAGAGCGCTCTGTACTGACGTCACCCACTTATGCCCGTCTTCGCGACCCCTCAGTCAACTATTAGCCCCAAGCAAAAACTATTAAAGCCAAGGCTAAGTACCACTACAACTATGAGGGCAAGGACCAAACCACAACTACTAAAATGCTACAGCAGGAGGAGTGAACAAACTCAGGTAATTAGTGGGTCGCCCTCCAAGTCATCACCGCGACAATACGCTTCCAATAAACATTTCACTTCACTTCACTTCCCAGGATGCTTCTTTCGACAATAACAAACATGCACATTTCGACAGTTTACACAAGGAACACTATGCATTCGGATTCACTCAAAGTCGCGTCCTCTTCCCTGCCTTTTCACTCGTTTACAAACTATATCATCAGAAGGGCCTGCGGAATTGCTTGACACTCAGTAAAATCTGAGTGCACCTAAATTGCACCTTAATTTACAAAGATGGTTTTCCTCGAATCCACAAAGCAAGGAGATGAAGGAAAGCAGCAGCAAGTTTCCTAAGCACAAGTGGATTAATTTGAATTTACTCACTTGATACAACTTCGCGTATTGCCCATGCTACCTCTCCGAATTTAGAAGGAGAACACTCATTTAGAGGCGATAATTACAGTCCATTGTGGATGCCCACACATGGAATGACGCAAATCGCAGTACCTTACCCATCAGCATCCAGTACGCTCAATCCGGTAACAACGAATTTAACATGCTTAATCATGAACACCACCAACTTGTCTCAATCGAAATTCGCAGAAAGCACATGCTTATCTGTTGAAATCCGCTAAACATAACCTTCCTGGTTAGGTTAAAATGAAACTGCAAGTGGTAGACGAACGTACACAAAATGGACCAATTCAGCCAATGGCGTGACCAGATGTCAAGGAGGAGCACAATAGTTAGAACCACCCAAAGTTAAAATACATCATTGCTGGGTGAAAGCACCTAAACAACTGGCGGCAGCAAACAAATGAAACAAGTAAATTTCCATAGGACAGGCAGTGACTTTAGATGGTGCAAAAGGCTACACCTCGCAGTCAGGATGCACACTTTATCAAAGTAGACAAAACAACAAATAGTGTGCATCATTAAGGGCTTTTTTAGCATAAGTAAATGTGCATTTATACGCACCTATCAATCGGCGAGTCCCTTTCTCCACGCATCCACAATCATCGCACTCATTGACTTGACCCTTTTTGCCTGCTATGTCACAATGCAGAATTCTGGGGACGGCACCGCCTCCACCCTACTTCGCAGACTTGAAAACAACTTCGACAAAATTTCGCCAGCGAAAGCTGATAGCCAAAGCATTCTTCGGAGGCGACACAGCCCCAACGAAATACCTGTGCTTTGCACACTCGGAGAAAACACAGTTGATGTCCCCAGTTGCAGCGGTAAAATTCAATGTTTTCATCCACTCACTACTTGCGTCAACAGAAATTCCATCTTCAAACCATCCTCGTACCCGCAGAAACAAACTAACATCTACAGAAGCCATGCCAATCAAAGCGACGCATCAAAACCTCATGTGACGATGGCGTTAACTGCACGCTGACTCCTCGTTCGTAGTACAATCTTTACGATCTTGCCTTAGGCTTGTTCAGATCACGTCTTCTGAAGTTGCAGGAGAAGAAAATACTCAGCTATCTTTTCGGGGCCCAACCACCGTATCCGCGTCCAGTGAGCACGACAAGTTCCACCGACATGACTGCATTTGTGAAAACTTCGGGAAAAGGATAAATGAATAATTCGTCAAAGCGCAGCATAGATCACATCAGCTTCTGAGCTGAGGCCCATTCCTACCACCGCAAAGTAGAGAGCAATAGGGAAGGCCAACTTTAAATTTGGCATTTTCTCAGTAATCCCTTGGAGTCTATTATATGCACCACCACAGGCAAGTATTTTCTTGTCGTTCCTGGGATCCAGATCACCATTAGCACCAAGTAAAGCCCAAAATCCAATAGCATTTTTCTTTCTTGAACCAACGGAGCTTATCCAGCCAAAATACGACTGCAGTTAGAACACGCAACGCACCCACCACGGCCACAGACAATGCACTAAATACGGCCAACGACCTTAAAACTGGTGAACTAGGAGAACCACCGTCATCCGGAAATCAAGTGCATTCTGTTTTGAGAGGTAGACTAGTTAGAAACTGATATGCAATTACTGGGAGGATCATACATCATGCGAACTTAACAATAATTAATTTAGGAAAGAGTGTGCTCATTCAATATGCACTGCAGACGAGAGCTGTATCGCTATCCTCGAGCAGGCTAGGTTAGGTGCCAATGAGTCGGCACAACTGTAATGAAGAGTGAGAGTGGCTTCTCCCAGCAAAATTATTACTCGACAGGTAAAGCTGTGGAGCTCTCCTGATTATCGCTTCTTCTTCAAACTTCAGGTCTTTCAAACCAACAGGTCAGATCTGGCGGATTTTTGATGCAAACTTCGGGTGGTCAAGCTACTCTTTTCTCTCTTCTCCGAGGAATTCTGACAAGACGTCTACCACATCGTTTGCAGTGGTTGCCTCCTCTTCCAACAATAGTGTCACACAAATCCCTCGCCTTAGTGGCCCTGTCTTTGATACTGCACTTATTGGATGTCCTTCCTTCAGTCATTAATATGCTAACCTCATTTTTGTGCCCTCTGTTTCCGGAATATATATACACTGCTTTAGTACTGCGCCTTCTTTTACCTTAAGTGCAGCCTCGGGACGCTACAGTACTCTTCGCCCTCCAATGTGGAATAGTGTTCGTCCAACTCACAACACAGATTAATGGCAAAACTCTGGGCATTTTAAGATTTACCAAGTCTAAATGCATCAGTGCAATAAAATTGTAGACGATGCAAATTCGAACCTAGTTCCAGTTATGCATTTAGTAGAAATGTGCGGTCTTTATTCTTTCTTTCCTTTCATTTAGCCTTAATTTTTACTGCATTCGTTGGTGAGTACAACCTTCTTTTAATCTTCGGAATTCTAGCAAATGATGCAATACAATGACTGAGGTGTTCTTTAGTACGTTGGAGAAGTTAATCTTGCACTTGTTTACACGAGTAAGAAACTGCTGCTATTGTCAGAGGTGGCACTTTGGACTTGACGGTAGTGCTTGCTTCGCCATGGTGGTGGTGATGGCCGTGATAGTTGTGCTGGTTTGTGTTTTGTAGCTCTGTCGCTCCTTTCGTGGTTGCAATATGACTTTCAAAGCGTAGTCATGGCCTTTCTCTTTTCGGTTTTGATTTAGCGGGCGTTAGAGCTCAAGTCCTGCATTTGCACCGCATCGAAAATCAGCCTGTGTTGTCGGTGTTGGATGTCAAAAAAGTAGGAGTCTCGAGTGTATCCATCTTCCCAGAAAATCGGCCTCTCAAATAGCCAGCAGTCAGAATGCCTACTGTTCAATAAGCACGCCATCTTCTACTCACACAGCCACCATAGCAACTGTGGTATTGTCATCGCAGCTATGTATTACTCATGATGAGACGACGTAATGAGGACAGACAGAGGACACAAGCCGAATGTCGTCAAACAAGTAACACGCACATTGAAGGCATGTGGGCACCAAAGCCAGAAAGGTCGATTGGTGAATGGCACTGCATTCTTAGGTGAGCGCAGTGGTGTCAATGGCGAGATACTTGCACTTGGCCAGCGAGCAGGATCGCCTCGTCTGAGGCCTTTGACGACTCAACTGTCTCCAGTCCTGCTGCACCTGTTGCACCATCAGAAGTTGGATGTGATTGGCGTTGCGACCACATCGACGGGGTATGGTGGTGAGGGCCGTGCCTCTTCCTACTCTCCGAAGGCTTGGCCCATGTAATCGCGGAGCTTGAAGGCATCATCTCATTCTATCGAACAAGCACAAATACATTCCATTTACACGTTACTCAACCGAAAACGATAACAGCAGCAACGACAACAACAGCA
Source organism: Taenia multiceps (assembly GCA_001923025.3). Taxonomy (NCBI): domain Eukaryota; kingdom Metazoa; phylum Platyhelminthes; class Cestoda; order Cyclophyllidea; family Taeniidae; genus Taenia; species Taenia multiceps. The sequence continues at coordinate 3,550,171 of CM010317.1, read as the reverse complement.
ACGTCAGCAGTGACAACGACAAGGATAACAAGAAGAACAAAGGGAACGCAGCACGCGTCGAATGTTGCTGCGAAGGCGTTTTCTCCACTGCAAAGACCAAAGACACATCTGCTGCACGCGCGTACGTGTCAGCATGACCGCATTATACAAGAATTTTCTCTCAGCTCCTTCTCTGTCAGCCACTAGCATGATTGAAAGATCTCCATCCTCTCACTCAGGCCACATGCGGGTGAGGTGTGCTTCCTAGCAGTAACATTGTTTGCGTTTAAAATAATAAAAGTGATAAAGGACATTGCCGTTTTCCTTGTTGTTCATTTGGAGGAGTACTAATCGGTTCGCTGATTTGTATGTCTCCCTGCTTGCCGTGTTTTTCCCAACAGTTTGGGTTGTCAAGGTCCGTAGGTGCTCGTTCCGTACTCGGCTGCGTGGTAAGTGAAATGCGATTGGGTTTTTATATCATAATCAACAGCCATTGTTACTTGGCTTTGGGACGACCGTGGAGAATGTGGCCCACTACTGCTTCCAAGGAGGAGAAGCGTTGATGCAGGTGTGTATGTTCATAGGCAGATGGGTTGATGGATAAAGACTAGGAGTTGTGAAGGTGCAGGCAAGAAGGAGAAGTGGACAGTAGCGAAGTAGTGTGCCGTACGGAAGTAGGAGTTGTGTACTAGGAAACTGTGGAAGGAGGAGTGAGGAGGCGGGAAGCGTTTGACGAACACAGTTCTTCCTTTGAGGGAGAAGAGTACCCTCTGAGCCGACACTGCACTCATCACACTTCCCATTCATCATATCACCAATGAGGAGTGCCCGCTGTCTGATCCCACGCTACCCGTTCTGCTGGAGCGAAAGTAGAGTCCAGCACCCATTTCAATGGATGTGTTGGAGGAGGAGACTGAACGAGAAACACAGATCAAGCCACTCCAGTCGCGTGTACCACACACATCCGCCTGTCCATGTAGGTCAGCATGCAGACTCATTCGCCTGATAAGCTGAGTAAATGACTGACCTCTCACCCACCCACTTACCTTCTTGCCGTGGCAAACCTGAACGAATGGGTCTCATCTGGTCAGGTACACCAGGATCTACATACCGTTCCCACTTGGGATTTAGGCAGCAAGTATGGTCTGATGGGCGCGAAATGTTGGAATAAACAAAAAAAGTACGGAGATGCTGAAACAGTAAAGCTCAAACATGGACCTGAGCAGCCACCGTTGCCAACTTTAGTGTTAAGACATCGCTTTAGTTACTGGACCTCTTTTATCTGCGCTAGCAGTGGGTTAATGCTTCATCATCAGCAGTGCTATCATTTCGATGCGTTACCGATGTGACGACCGCCAGATGTGACCGTGGCAATAGGCTGCAACCGCTCTCGCTCACACCAACCCTGGTTCACATCCCTCCCACCCCTCCACCCCCCTCGCTGGGAAACAAAAAGACACCATACTCCAGCAGACTATATGTCCATCACACACACCGATAACTCGGCGACGATACGACCGCGGTACATCCGAGTGACCCCAACACCAAGACCAATAGGCATGCAAACAAAAGACCAACGCATCACACAATCCTCGTCTCCTCCTTCCGACGTCGTCCTCAGTGCTGCCTCTAATCACTGTACCGCATTTGCAGTCACCTCCTCCTCCTCCTACGCCTCCTTATTCCCTGTGGTGAAAGTGGATTCCGTAGGGCAGGGCCAAATGTCCTCACCATCACGCGTCCCCATGGCTAGTGGACGTAGTACTGACCTAAAAGCAAAAACCAAGTCAAACTTCCATCAACGATGTTTGGATCGTGATTAACATGGTTATAAAACAATTGAGCCCTGACATGATCACCAGTCTCTAATCTTCCCACGCATCGCCAGTTTGCAACGACAAACCCAACTCCCTGCCTTCCATGGCGCCCATCCACTCAGCACCGGCAACTGCCAAATGCCCGTTGAACAAAACATACTCACAAACAAATCCTCAAATGAAACGATTTAAAATTCGCACAAGTAAGTGACCATTAAGTCATTCGGCATTGTCTACTCTACTCATTACTCTCTCCCTCTCACTCTCTCTCTATCACTGCAACACACCTTTACAAACAAATTGCACGAGTCAATAATGCAATGAACTGGATGCAAAATGAATCTATGAAGCAAGGGAACATGCAACAATTGTGCATTTCCAGTTTCACCTGCAAATAAATAACCCACTATCTAACAAATCACCAGATCAACTTCAATCAAGCCCCTCCACAACTGCTCAGCATAACGAACAAATGCGAAAATGTGCCACTTTTGCACATTCAGTAAAAAACTTAACGTCAGCACACCCCAATACACACAAATGTGCACGCGACTACAAATAGGTTCCATGTATTGTACATAGGCGATGTGAAAAGAAAGGATGACAACAGCATAACAGTGCATTTGCATGCAGCAACAAAATAAGTGGACAGTAGGATGAGAGGCATGCACCTTCAACAGCAAAAGCAAAAATAACCGAGTTCACGAAAGCATCCCCACTAGATCTGACCTTTTGACACTCCTCCTCATTTCCGCATTTCTGACGTCAACGCAATTACCACCACAATACACCATCCTTCTCAACGAGACAAAAAACTTGCTTATCACTTCAACTCCAATCTCGCACTCGTCTTGTCTCCTCGGTATGCACCCACGCCATCACCTCATGCTGGTGCCATAAAAGTGACACCCATCACATCGCCACGCCATCTACCACACCACTATCGTACATATCGAGATCCACATTGCAGGACGAATGAGAGTCCTCCACGAGAAACTCCAAAATCTCTCAATGTCCACCATTCCACAGATTCACCAAGGCCTCCCTCGCCACCACACTAAGCCCACAGCATCTGAAAAGGACAAGAAGCAAGAAGCGAAGAATCCGATGCTTCACTGTCTAAGTCGCCACAAAACCAAGACACACAAACGTGAGTAAGAAAAACAAAACGCTCATTAAGCAAAATCCCAACACCGCTTCAAGTTGCAGTCTGCACAGTGATGCAAAACGCGTCTCGCAAACACAGAGCACCCTAGCGTTTAAGCCCACGAATAGTCAAGGCGCGAAGCCTTTTGTATCCACCGCGCGAATTCCACTAACACGAACAATATTGTGATTTCGCTATCACAAGACTACACTGAGTCCATGACAATGTAAATGACGTGGCAAAGGCTGGTAAGTGCCAATCATCAATGTCAGATAAATGTGTGGTGCAACAGATAAGGCGAGATTCGCATTCACAGCTGTTTGACAATGCCAACATCCCTTGCTGATAAAGCTCCATTAAAAACATAAACCCGGGCAAAATATAGGTCCAGCACATCATTTATAGAAAGAAAAGCTCAGCACTCACTTACATGCCCCAACCTTAACATAGGCAAAGCCCTTCAAACCGAGACACAAATGCAAATGCAATCACCAAAGCACCTGCAAGGGAACCCGTGTTTTACGTCGACCGCGTGAAGAGCTGTGCCACCTAACAACTATGCTCCGTTATTGCTCGTCATCGGAATGCACATGCAATGTAAAACAATTCGTTCATTTTGGCAATCGCAATTGAAATGTAAATATTTTGCAAAAACTCTAATGGAACTAGTAGGATTACATGCATACGTGTGCACATTTATGCGAAATTTTGAATAAATTAGAAAAAGACAAAAACAAGCATTTAGAAGGCAAAAGGGAGTAAGACACGGTAGTCTTATAAGAATTCCTTGAATATAGGAAGAAGCATAACGCTATTGCTGAATACACATGTTTAGAATGGAGATGAAAGTGGGCTGCCTGCATGGGCTGAAGGCCAGCCCCCTCCCTCCACACTCTCCCAGGCTAGGCCAATACGGCCACCTAAGTGACCGAAACTAGCAATCAAAACAAACAAGGAACTACAACACTATTGATCTAAAAGGCAACTGCTGTGCACAAATGCGATTTTAGTGAATTGTACACGACAGGATTTTTAGGCATTAGAGTCAATCGTGTGCCACGCAGCTATGCAGTGCCTGCAGTGCACAACTTGCCAAAAGGTCTTAAAAGAAGCCTAGTCATTAACAATCAGGTTCGTTTACAATCGCCATTGGGGCATGGCAGAGGCGTTTGTGTAGTGCATAGGACCGCTCCATCTGACCCGACAGGACCCGACATGGCAGTTCCTCAATCTGCACTTCTGCAAGGAAGTCCATTTTGCTCTGACTTGTGTAGTGTGTCGCGAAGTGAGAACATCAACATGTCTACAAAATTATGTTAAACGATATGCCGCGCTGTCCTCTCATTATTCCCTTCTTTCCAACAGGCGGTAGAGGATGAAGTCTCAAGCACCGACTGCTGTGGCCCATGAGTCGCTAATCAGAGTAACTTCACAAATTTAACGTTAAAACTGAGTGCCCCACAATGGTCGAATCAGCGACCCTACATTTACAACCTCACAAACACGTCAGCATACACTCTACTCTCCCCTTCCCCTTTCATCACTGCATACAGATCGACACCTCATTCCTCTTTTCTTTTATTCTGCCCAGTAAGGTAGTGTGGGTGATCCTACTCATCTCCTTCCGCCTCCATTCTTTGCACCACGATGCACCAAATTCGGCCAAGGTAGAAGTGCACAAGGGCAAGTGATGTCTGCCCCCACAAATCCACCCACGAGGAATGCTGCGTCTGAAGACAACACCAGATGGCTTTGCGAGACACCACGCGACACGTGCTACCAATCGATTCACACGTGTCAGATTCGAAGAGTTCACTCACACGACTAACCGTCAGACGTGCTCTTCCACGCCTTGTCTCGTCTGCAATCATTCATTCTGCTTCGCGCTCTCACTCCTACCATTCGGCCAATTGTTTGTGCCTCCCTCCCACTTCGTTTTCTCCTCGCCTTTGACCCTCTCTCCTCCCTCCATCTCTATCTCCTCCTCACTCCCTACTTCCAACTCCCCACAGTTTCAGAGGCGTCAGAGTCCAAGACATAGAAGTCGTGGAAATAAAGGGTAAATTATGCTACCAAACCCTCCTCTTCGTGTCCTTTTTTCTCCCCCATTTCCCTTACTTTAGTTGTGTGCGTCAATTCAATGCTATCAAATCAAGCAACTGGTGTATGTCACAGGAAATGGAGGAACTTTGTTTGACGTCTTCGAATGCACACATTGCATTAGCAAAGAAAACAGGATTCTACTAGTAAGAAGCAACCGACTATTGAGAATCTTCAACTTCCTCCAGCTAGTTCAAAAAATAAGAACAAAAAAAAACAAATATTTAGGCTAAATTTTAATGGCTGCTTGTTTGGCAAATAAATGTCAAGTTTAACGTTATCAACACTTGTAATAGAAAAGGAAAGAGGACTTGCAGTTCGAACAACAAGACAATAACGAGCAAATGAACAGCTTGTACTCCAGATCCTACCATCCCCTCACATCACTCGTCTCCACCACCTACTGCGTCTGCGGCCTCACCAACTTCCAAAGTCGCAACGAAAGGCACCAAGACAATAACTGTGACAGCAGAACCATCAACGTCGGTGGCAGCATTCGCATGCCACTCATCAACGTCACCTAAAACAAAAAGGCACAAAAGAAGTAGACTTGGCGGGCAAGAGTTTTCAATGGAATGAGGAATTTGGCGCATAAGAGACGCACAATGAGAAAGACGAGGTCAGAGATGTGCTGCTTGTGCACCTCCACACAAGAGACGACGTCAACTGCGTGAGCACTAAGTGCAACACTGTGGCACAGGTGATTGACATGTCGAAGCGATTGTTGGCCATACCCACTTCACAGTCCTCGTGATAATACAGCAGCAAGCACCTCAAGGTAGTTGTTGAGACGTGTTGCCCCAATCTTCACGTGTCTGCCACTGCCTTTGCCGCATCACACACTCCTTGTCTGTAAGGAAAGCGCAGATAATGGTCAAGTTGAAATTACTGGTTAATGATGAACAAAGGCAGCGAGTGAAAATGACAGCAGAGATGGTAAAAAACTCGTAATAAGGCACTGAAGTGCAGCCATTAACTCCAAAGCAAGAATAACTAATCATACTAATAATTGTAACATTAATTCACTATAAGAAAATCGGTGTTTACACATGAAGACCATCACGTGGATATCTTCCTGAACACAAAACGTAGCCTGGCCCAACGTTCGTGCCTAACTTCCCCACCGTGTGCGAACCAGATGCAAGTCTTTTATTTCATTCTTCGAGGCAGAGCCTCTGGCAGAGATGATCGACATGTCGAAGCGATTGGTAGCACTTGAAAATTCTTGTGATCATCTTCGCATTGCAGCAATGACTTCGGCGAAACTACACAGACAACCACTTCTTAGAGGGAAGTGCCAATTCAACCCACCAACTTCCTCTTCATTGTAACTACTACCCTACTCATAATCCTCCCCTCCCCCGTTTCCAAAACAAGTGGCGCATTATGAAAGATCATGAAACACCTGATGCCAATGACAACCCCAATAGAATCCAACCGATACACAGAGGAGAAAATGAACTAATCGCAATTCACACTACTGTGATAACGCTCCACAGAAGAAAATATAAGCCCTACGCCTTCCATCGGCTCGTCCATGCTCCGCACAAGCAACACCCACCAACTCGCATAGTAGGTTACAGAAAAGCGATGAACTCTCAGAACATGACTTCGCTCAGCCCAGACGTCCCCTGTTTGTAGTAGTCACAGAATTCTTTGCACAAAAAATGCCCTCATCCACCAAGACAGCTCCTACGTCTGTTTCACTGCTGTAAACCCATCCGACATGTTGACAGAACTTTAAATCAATCAACGTCAACAAACAAACAAATAGGATAAACACGTTCAGGAATGGGTACTAGACCCATTTGAAATAATCGGCACACTAAATACATGTGACTTTGGTAGGTAGGGGATGAACACTCACTGTAGCTCCAGCCCGACCACAGATTCATCAAGACCTCAGCTACACACACCACTGAGAAAATGCACGTGGTAGGATTCCCTTTTGTGACACCTTTAGTCTCCCCAAGGACGTAAAATTGTAAGCGTTCGCCTTCACCCACCTAACCGATGTCATGCAACCGCAGTTCTCCGCCGCCTCATGGAGGCAGTGCTCAATGAATCACACGTTGCCAAGTTGAACATCAAGCCTCATGATGAGAGGGTGCAAAGACTTATGGTGCACCAATGACTGCACCGAACACAGGAGACATTCATCCACCCCATCCTTTGCAAATGAAAAAATAAGGGTAATAGCCTTTTTTAGAAGAGAAGAAATTGCGTCCACATGCGGAAATCATCCCAACTCTCCAACCAACATAGCCACTTTTGTTACAGCATTAACCAGCTACTGCCGAAGGCATGTGGTTCACCCAGAGAGAAATTAAATCCCCACATGAATATGCAACAAAGCATTAATATGCGCAATTCGCATCTCCTCTCACATCTACAATCAGGCGATTTCTAGTATTATATCATCATTCGGTAAAAAGATGAATGGCTTACACCCAAACCAGTTCGCCGCCTTCGCAAGAACCACAATTCTTCATTCACTCACTGAGGTCAGCATGCAATTTCTCATTTCCACTTGCCATTGAAGTCACCAATTTCCCTACCGACCATAGCAAGGGAAAGGAAGCCCTACGAAGCGTACTTTTCAGATCAGCAATGTGCTCGAGGTCACAATTTGGGGGAGGGATTCACAGCACACAATTGCTGCGCTATCCGCTTTCAGTTCCACCGGCTCAATTTACGCTCTCCCCCAATCATTATCATACAACCACAAACGCCACCTCTGATTCGTCTGCAATAGTTCCACCACCCTCAAGTGGCGAACCCATCGATTCAATTTGCAGCCTCCTGCCCACAAATGGAAAACTGCCAACAAACAGTTAAGAAATCCAATTCTCTAACTTACATCATAGTTCGCAAAAGCCTTGGAACAGCTGCGATCAGCACACATCGTCCCTATTCAAAATGCGCTCAAGATGACTAGACGCAGTCCACATCACCACTTAATTAAATAAGTTAATAGGATTCGAGCACCTCACCACGAGCATTACACTAACCACGAATTCAGCATGCTACAAAAGTCGCTAGCCACATTTTCATGCCAGTAATATAGGTTTACTTGTGCTGCGCATAAAATAAGCCAAAACTTACATACCTGGACTGACTAGCACATACTGCAAGCGACGCGCAACAATGACTGCACCGCAGCCCATCCTTTCATATGTGCCGCTAAATGCATGAGAGGGTATTAAGTTTGAATAATGCAAATAAGTGTTATATAGATTGTTGTCGAATTGAGGGGCTACAACAAGTAAAACACATAGGTTCTGCGCCTAAAATAAGCAACAGTTTTGGGATATGCAGTTTTGCAAGGCATTTGTGCAAGATTTTACACAAGGTCTTACATTCCTAATGATTCGATAAATAAGTTAACTAATAGCAAGTCTTGCTTTAAGCATCTACTACTGTAGCGTCCCGAGGCTCCCCTTAAGGTAAAAGAAGGCGCAGTTCTAGGGCAGAATATATATATTCCGGGAACAGAGGGCTTGGTGGCTGTTGACAGGGCCCGGAGGCCGACCAACCGGCTAAAACAAGATGGCCACCCAAGTGACCTAAACCGGTAGTTCGAACAAACAAAGTATTTCAACTACTAACCAATAATTTGCTGCACAAATTTTGGATGCAACTTGCTGTAAACCAAATTATTTTAAAGTCATATTATTGTGTGATATTTGTGTTTATTTAAACCTCTCTTGTAGGCGCAAGTCAGGAGCACAACTTAACTATCTCCACGCCGACAAAGGCCTTTCTACAGCTCACAATTTATGCACCATCAACTCACCGTTTTGTCGAAGACTCACTCCTAATCATGGTGGCTGTTGGGGACGCGATGACACAATCGATTACATGGTCCCTGTTAACACAAGCAGAGGATTGCGTTCGCGTTATACCACGCGAATCAAATCTGATATTGTAGCGTCCCGAGGCTCCCTTTAAGGTAAAAAAAGGCGCAGTACTAGGGAAGAATATATATATTCCGGAAACAGAGGGCTTGGGGCTGTTGACACGGCCCGGAGGCCGACCAGCTGGCTAAAAGAAGATGGCCACCCAAGTGACCTAAGCCGGTAGTTCGAACAAACAAAGTATTGCAAATATAGCTCATGCAATTTCTCATTGGAGGCGAGATTGCCTAATAGAGGACGTATTTATCAACCCAGCTGCAAAATGTGCGCAAGTAATGTTCGTCAAGCTACTCAACTTCCATGTAGGCTAAATTGGAACTCAAATTGTACGTAAGCAACTTAGAGATCGCGCGAACCTATGATATTTCGTACTATCTTGAGCCAAACTATTGCTTTTACTGCCTAAAAACTGTGTGAGTACTATGAAGTACCATGGCAACTCAAAATGCAAGCGCATAAATAAAAACCTATTTTTAGTGCAAAGGTAGCAATAACAAATGATAATAAATTGGAGAGCAAACTGAAGTTCACTCACACCAACTCCTGTTATAATGTTGTAAGGGAAATTCAAAAGTCTTTACCAATTTGTTTACTTTCAGCTGTAGCCACCTTTCTCTCACCAGCCTGGACATAATTCCCCATACACAGATGGTGATTGAATTTCCCACTGCACTTGACGTACACACACACACACACACACACACACACGTACTACTAGAATTAGGGGCAGCAGAAACCGAGTCACAGGCATGGCTTATGTTTGACATTCGTGTAGCATCTTCATGAACTCATTATGAGCATAGCTGTAACTCGGCATGACGTACCATCGTTGCTTCTATTTCCTGGTCTCCGTCGTTAGCCAGGCATGTATTTTGCTAGCTAATTGGGAAACAGCCATTAAAAAGGCGGAAGTTTCAGGTGTCTGATTGTCTACTGGATCAGGGGCCTAACTTTGATGACAATTTAATTGGTGCTCCCAATTGCTTGAGACAACGCTTGATCCATTCGCCTTCTACTTATGCTTAAATAAGTAGAGCAGTGCTAGTTAGTTAAAAAGGGCGGTAAATGATGGCATTAAGGTCTCTGAAGTAGACAAAAGCCGTTCGTGTCATCAGAGTAAGAAAGCCAGCTATGCTAATACTGTTGCACCACCACTGGTGATCCGTACCTTGTGTTAAAATGTGTTTGTGCTCATTCATCACGTCGATACGGTGGATCTCAGTCTAAAATTGGTCTAATCCTCAGCGAGGTATTTATTCGTAGTTAAGAGGTCGATCTGCAGAAGTCCTCACACGCATGCCTGAACGATCATGGTAGAGCTTTGTGTGGACGTGGTAATACCTGCCTCAAAGTCGTTAATTTGGATGTTAGTGGATCGTCAGTGAATAAAAGGAATTAGTAGCGACTGGGCTTTAAGTTATGATGAAAAACTCGGCAACGTAAGCTATTCCTCACCACTAATCAGGGTTGCCATATCGTGTGGTACAGTACTGCCTTGTGCAACCATCACGTTGTTCGCTTCATCCTTCTTCACCACTCATTCTGCTCCATCGCTCTGACAGCGCCTATCTTTCTCTTCCCTCCAATCACTCAGTCCGATTCTCATCACATTCCCTTTGCTACCTTTGTAATGCATGAGTGGAACCACAAATCTGTTTAATGTGATTGGTGAAGCACACCTATCAGTGCCTCGCAACGATTTGTGATCTTGTGTGATTATCTGACTGATGCTTGTAGCTCACCTCATTGGAGCTCGTGCATGGAATGTCGCTTGTGTGATCTGCAAACGGAGTGCTCGCTCGAGCCAGAACTGACTAACTCGTGACTGGGGAGGGCTCCGCGTCGACGCGGCAGACGTGTGCATTAGCAGTTCTCTGCATGTGTGTGGGTGTGTGCGTGGATGGAAGTAGAAAGGACGTCTATTTTGCCGAATCAGGACTTGCAATCTGCAGCCACCTTCTCACTCATCTGCATGAGTCGACGTGATACGAAGAAAAAGTAGTCCATCAACCACAACTACTGCCTATCTGCTCTCCTTTCCACATCGTAGCTAAAAGAGGACAAAACATGCCTCAACGTGAGGTCAGCCAGCTCTCTAAAGGTTCAACATCTGGGCTTCAACAAGGAGTCACAACACTTCGAGGCTGACGGTGTGGGCAATAAGATCTTCCAAGCTTCCCTCGATTTCGAATTTGGGCATGGCAAAGGTGAGCAAGGTGACGCAATGCACTTTACTTTGTTAATTTCCAAATAGCCATTTATAGAATCAGCAGTACACACAACGAGCACATGCATTCTACTTCTCGTGAGGAACATTGTCTAGCCGTACTCTTACTCAAATCACCAGCTTTAGTAGCATCTCCCAACCACGAACTAGAACCGATTAGCAGATGTGACACGAAAGCTGCAACAATGAAAATGGTGGCACAAAGTGACTGTACAGTGGATTTGATAGAAAAGTACCGCAATTCCAGTAAGAATTTATCGCCAGACCTGAATTGAGTTCAGTTTTGGGTGCAATGTGCACGCCGCATTGAAGGCGAGCCTCACCGATTGACCCTCACTTAGCTTGGAAGTCAAAGCACTTTCAGTTGGGCAGTCCCAACAATCTGTTAGCCCTACAGATAGAATGGAATTATAGCCTAAATGCGAAGATGCAAAGCAGAACCATTTGCGGCTTTTGATGTTAGGATAATCGTGTATTTACTGGTGGATAGTTGGAGCATCATCCAACCAGTTAAGGCAAGTGCATTTGTTTGCAACCGCTACTTGAACAGTGTCCTTCCACCTTGAATGTCACGCCGTAGGCTCCATAGGGTAATCATTCACATCCCCCCGTGAATGCAATTAACGACTGTTTCACCAAATCGCAAATGACCAAGTCAGTCAACACAGCCTTGGATCTTCCATTGCTGGTGATTCGTGCAGGCACATTTACACTGCCTAAGCTCACTTGTAAGCTTGCATCTTCGTGACCAGGAGAGTGAAGTTGTGGGAAAAGGATAAGTATTGCAAGGGCACTCGACTCACTCTTTTTAAGCGGAATTTCGCTAAATTTTATTGCACTAAACACCAATTTCCACAGTTAGTGGGCTAACGATTGCCTGAGTTTCTAAATCGGACAACGAAACTGGACGAAAGGAGTGAGACTGCCAGCAAGGAGGCGATTGGAGCCACACATGCGAGCCCTTTTCGAAGAGGACCCTAACAGTCGCTTACTTGGTTGGTTGGCTGGAAAGAATCGGACATCACTTACTTGAGAGGTATTCATTAATGAAGTGGGTGGAGCCAACAAACTACAATTTCTCAAGCCGCCAGACCTAAATTGAGGCGTGCACGCCTGCATGCAAACAGGCAGGAAAGTGTGGACCAACTGCTGCAGCACAAAAACTTTATTTGAATCTTGAACCAGATCTGTTATCCAAAACCCACAATGTGAGTTGAGGAGGCAGAGAAGAAGGAGGGCTAGGAGAAAGAAGGCAGTGGGTATCAAATTTTAAGGTCCTAGTAGCCGTTACTACTTCCTCGTCAGGTAGCTTAAAACACCGCGAGGCTAGCTGCATCCTGGTCCACTGACTTTGAAGACAGTGTTGATAGTTTAGCTCGATTTGTCCTCTAAGCCCCTTCTTCGCTTCGGTTTGTACTGGTATTGCTTGCCCTTTTGGTTCTCCACTACCTTCCCCAACCCCCCTTCTAAGGGTCTTAACAGGCTAAAACCTAGAGAACAGTTGGAAGTCGTAGAAATCAAGAGTAGGTCACGACAACTCTTCCTTTGTCTCCCTTTACATCTTCCCTGCTCCATTTTCCCCTCCATTCCATGCCTGCAAGCATCATCACAACCACTACCTGAGATGATAGTAACTTTTATAGTTGTAACTGCCAAGAGAAGTCAATGCGTCCACAGCAAGTGTACCAGCGTCATGCGCATTCTTGAGCACATTCGTTCCAATAAATTGCCTAGGGTCTGTTGGTAAATGTGCTTAGGCATGGAGGTAGATGAAGAAATGAAGGAATGGATGGAGGGGCGTACTAGACCAGCATTCTTCGCATATCATCGCTTGCCCACTGTAGTGACACAGAAGTAAACGAAGGCCAAGTGGGCTGGGGTGACAGCCCTCCCTACTCGCTTTGCACGCACACATCAACGTTGCGCAGACCCATTCTCTGTCGGACAGTATCGTAGGTAAGGCATCAAGCTATTGAAATCGCGACGATGCGGCTGACGCGTTGATCGTCGGGTCGAAGACGATGCTTTCAAATACACGTGATTGCGTGCGTGCGTGCGTGCGTGGCAGCGTGCAATCATCACTGCAGCCTGTTGGACGTGCTTGACTGGGAGAAGTGAGGCGTTGCGGATGACCTGGACAAAGTGAGACGTGGGGACCAAGTAGCTGCTGGGAATACAGATAGATTGAATCACATGCAGTAGAATATGACTTAGCAAACAAATCACCTTACTAAGCAAAACGAAAGGAGAGGAATGAGGTGTCACTCTGTAAGCACTAATAGAATGAGAAGGAGAAAGAGGGAAGGGTATGGTAATGTGTTCGTGAGGTTGGATATGTAGGACCGTGAATTCGGCCTTTGGGATGTGCTTTGTTTTGGCTTTAAATTTGTGAAGCTACCCCAACTTGCAACTCATCGGCCACAATAGTCGGTGTTTCAGTCTTCATTCGTTACCACCTGCTGGATCATTATTTAGTTGGAATTTTAATGTTCTCACTTCACCACGCACTGCACAAGTCAGAGTGCAATGGACTTCTTTGTGGAACTGCAAATTGAGGAACTCCCATGTCGGATCGGGTCGGGTCGGGTCGGGTCAGATCGGATCGGGTTAGGTCAGGAGGAACGGTCTCGTGCTCTACACAAACACCTCTGTCATGCCTTAATGGCGGCTGCAAACGAGCCTGATGATTTTTGCCTGTTTTCCCCTTAAGACCTCTTCATGAGCTGTGCACCTCAACCACTGCATAGCTGCGTGGCATGCAATCGACTCTAATGTCAGGTCATTCGTGTAGTAACGGATTCAGTGTAGTGTCGCGGACAGCAACATTAGTATATTTTTCGTAGTAGTGGAACTACTACGATGTTCTGTTGATGTCATCTTTGCAGAGCGTGTTTTGCATCACTGTGCAGACTGCAACTCGTAGCAGTCTTGGCTTTTGTTTTTCTGAGTTGGTTTCCCATTTACGCTTGTGTGTTGTAGTTTTGCAGTGAGTTGGACATTCATGCATGGGATTTTCCACTTTTTGCCTTTTGTTGTTTTCAGATGCTGCGAGCTTAGTATGGCGGTGAAGCAGACCATGATGAATCTGTGCGATGGTAGACAGTGAGAGATTTTCGAGTCGCTCTTGGAGGACTCCCATTCGTCCTGCAATGTAGATCTCGACACGTACGTCACCGGTGTTGTAGACGGCGTGGCGGTGTGATGGTTGTCACGTTTGTGGCACGAGCATGAGGTGGTGGCATGGGCACATGTTGAACAGACGAGACGAGTGAGGGATTAAAGTTGAACCAATAGGCAAGCTTGTTGTCTTGTTGAGAAAGGATGGTGAATTGCGCTGGGGAATGTGTCGATGCTGGGAATATGGGAATGAGGAGGAGAGTCAAAAGGCCAGGCCCAGTTGGCATCCTTTCCGTGAATTCGAGGTTGTTTAGTTTCGCAGCTCGAAGCATTTGCTTCTAATCTTACTACTTACTTATTTTTACTTTGCATACAAATGCTCGGTTCTGTTGTTACTGCGCTATTCCCCACACTGATTATATGCAACACATGAAACCTATTTGATTACAGTCGCGTGTGCATTCGTGTGTGTTAGGGTGTGCTGCTGTTAAGTGTTTTATTGAATGCGATGTGGGGAAGGCAATGGGACGGGCTTTTGTTGTGCAAGAATAGCACCTTTTGCATTCGTTTGTCATGCTGAGGAATTGTGGAAGGGTTTGATTTAAGTTGCCTTGGTGGTTTGTTGGGTGGTGGCTTCTTGGGCTGAGGAAGGACTAAGGCTAATGAGAGCGATCACTCCCACCACTGTGCTTTGAATGAAATGCCCTGCCTTGACGAGACTGCTTGCCCTCAGCCACTTTATCCCTGATGCTCCCCAATGGTTTCTATGAGGCCAGAGAAGGTGCGTTTTGGGTCAATTATACCGAGTTGCATTCAATGTTTACTAGATGTTTCTTTTTGTTCTATGCAATGATCAGACACTGTAGACACTGTAGACACTGCCAGATGTCGTGGATGGTGGGAGTAAGAACGAATGATCAACCACATACCTGGTTAAGGACAATGAAGATGAATGACCGTTCAGCTGTACTTTGGTGCGAGGAACTGCGGCATTATGGTTATGCAGTTTTAGAGAGGAAAGTGTATGCTCATGGTAGTGCATGCATGCATGGAGTGTCCGATTCGATCCATAGCCGTTAAGGCACCATCTACGAAAGCCGACCCTTTATAGACCATTCTAGCTCTTTCGGAGCCCGAAAACAAACCTGACACTGGCACATTTCTGTAAGGCACAGGAGACTTGAAAAGAACGAATGGCACTTTTGATCGGGCTGCTAAGGGCATTCATTAGGAGTGCACAGTCTGACGACTGAGATTTAAGCCTCAAACGGGCTCTTCTCGCATACATGGCTACGATCCATGCCACAATTTTGATGTTGCCGTGCAAGAGGCTCACAGGTCGTGAAGTGGGAGTGTCTTCTGATGCCTTTCCTACCAAACACGGAGGTAGCAACACAATGTCGCATAGTTTGCATTGGATCCAAAAGAAGGTACAAGTAAGCTTGTAGCATCGCACGTAAGCGCTCGCAACTGTTCCACATGAGCCAGAATAATCATTACGCCATGCGACTTCGGGACAACGTTTAGCGAGTTGGGGAATAAGTACACGAATTTAGGCTAATTTCACCCATCTGAGCTGTGCTGCACGGTGCATTACCTCTCGGACAAAGGCTAAATTTGAGTGATAAACGTGCCATCACCAACCGATAGTTTTGTCAACATGACACTGTTCCGTCTGTAACCACCAACCATTCAACACTATATCTGCCACCCTTAAAAGGCGCACCACCGATCAGGCACAAAAATGAAGTTAGCATATTAATGACTGAAGGAAGGACATCCAATAAGTGCAGTATCAACGACAGGCTACTAAGGCGAGGCATTTGTGCGATACTTTTGTTGGAGGAGGAGGCAACCACTGCAAACGATGTGGTAGACGTCTTGTCAGAATTCCTGGGAGAAGAGAGAAAGGAGTAGCTTGACCACCCGAAGTTTGCATCAAAAGTCCGCCAGATCTGACCTGTTGGTTTGAAAGACCTGAAGTTTGAAGAAGAAGCGATAATCAGGAGAGCTCCACAGCTTTACCTGTCGAGTAATAATTTTGCTGGGAGAAGCCACTCTCACTCTTCATTACAGTTGTGCCGACTCATTGGCACCTAACCTAGCCTGCTCGAGGATAGCGATACAGCTCTCGTCTGCAGTGCATATTGAATGAGCACACTCTTTCCTAAATTAATTATTGTTAAGTTCGCATGATGTATGATCCTCCCTGTAATTACATATCAGTATCCAACTAGTTTACCTCCAAAAGCAAAAAACACTTGATTTCCAGATGATTGTCGAAACCAAGTTCTGGCTGTTGTTCCAAGACCAAATACGGTTGCATGCTTTTGTGTATTGCCAAGAATTTTTGAGCTGATTATGTCATTTGCTTCACAGTGGTTCTTCTAGTTCGCTAGTTTTAAGGTCATTTGCTGTATTTAGTACATTGTCTGTCGCCGTGGTGGGTGCGTTGCGTGTTCTAACTGCAGTCGTATTTTGGCTGGATAAGCCCAGTTGGTTCAAGAAAGAAAAAGCTATTGGATTCTGGGCTTTACTTGGTGCTAATGGTGATCTGGATCCCAGGAACGACAAGAAAATACTTGCCTGTGGTGGTGCATATAATAGACTCCAAGGGATTACTGAGAAAATGCCAAATTTAAAGTTGGCCTTCCCTATTGCTCTCTACTTTGCGGTGGTAGGATGGGCCTCAGCTCAGAAGCTGATGTGATCTATGCTGCGCTTTGACGAATTATTCATTTATCCTTTTCCCGAAGTTTTCACAAATGCAGTCATGTCGGTGGAACTTGTCGTGCTCACTGGACGCGGATACGGTGGTTGGGCCCCGAAAAGATAGCTGAGTATTTTCTTCTCCTGCAACTTCAGAAGACGTGATCTGAACAAGCCTAAGGCAAGATCGTAAAGATTGTACTACGAACGAGGCGTCAGCGTGCAGTTAACGCCATCGTCACATGAGGTTTTGATGCGTCGCTTTGATTGGCATGGCTTCTGTAGATGTTAGTTTGTTTCTGCGGGTACGAGGATGGTTTGAAGATGGAATTTCTGTTGACGCAAGTAGTGAGTGGATGAAAACATTGAATTTTACCGCTGCAACTGGGGACATCAACTGTGTTTTCTCCGAGTGTGCAAAGCACAGGTATTTCGTTGGGGCTGTGTCGCCTCCGAAGAATGCTTTGGCTATCAGCTTTCGCTGGCGAAATTTTGTCGAAGTTGTTTTCAAGTCTGCGAAGTAGGGTGGAGGCGGTGCCGTCCCCAGAATTCTGCATTGTGACATAGCAGGCAAAAAGGGTCAAGTCAATGAGTGCGATGATTGTGGATGCGTGGAGAAAGGGACTCGCCGATTGATAGGTGCGTATAAATGCACATTTACTTATGCTAAAAAAGCCCTTAATGATGCACACTATTTGTTGTTTTGTCTACTTTGATAAAGTGTGCATCCTGACTGCGAGGTGTAGCCTTTTGCACCATCTAAAGTCACTGCCTGTCCTATGGAAATTTACTTGTTTCATTTGTTTGCTGCGGCCAGTTGTTTAGGTGCTTTCACCCAGCAATGATGTATTTTAACTTTGGGTGGTTCTAACTATTGTGCTCCTCCTTGACATCTGGTCACGCCATTGGCTGAATTGGTCCATTTTGTGTACGTTCGTCTACCACTTGCAGTTTCATTTTAACCTAACCAGGAAGGTTATGTTTAGCGGATTTCAACAGATAAGCATGTGCTTTCTGCGAATTTCGATTGAGACAAGTTGATGGTGTTCATGATTAAGCATGTTAAATTCGTTGTTACCGGATTGAGCGTACTGGATGCTGATGGGTAAGGTACTGCGATTTGCGTCATTCCATGTGTGGGCATCCACAATGGACTGTAATTATCGCCTCTAAATGAGTGTTCTCCTTCTAAATTCGGAGAAGTAGCATAGGCAATGCGCAAAGTTGTATCAGGTGGGTAAATTTTAATTAATCTACTTGTGGTTGGGAAGCTTGCTGCTGCTTCTCTTCATCTCATTGCTTTGTGGATTTGAGGAGGACCATTGTTGTAGTTTAATGCGCAATTTAGGTGCACTCAGATTTTACTGAGCGTCAAGCAATTTTGCGGGCCCTTTCTGCTGATGTAATTTGTACACGAGTGAAAGGGCAGGGAAGAGGACGCGACTTTGAGTGAATCCGAATGCATAGTGTTCCTTGTGTAAACTGTCGAAATGTGCATGTTTATTATTGTCGAAAGAAGCATCCTGGGAAGTGAAATGAAGTGAAATGTTTATTGGAAGCGTATTGTCGCGGTGATGACTTGGAGGGCGACCCACTAATTACCTGAGTTTGTTCACTCCTCCTGCTGTAGCATTTTAGTAGTTGTGGTTTGGTCCTTGCCCTCATAGTTGTAGTGGTACTTAGCCTTGGCTTTAATAGTTTTTGCTTGGGGCTAATAGTTGACTGAGGGGTCGCGAAGACGGGCATAAGTGGGTGACGTCAGTACAGAGCGCTCTCGATGGCCTTTCATGTGTCCCTGAATCCGTTTCCCTACAATGTTGAGGAAATGGCAATTCTAACAACTAAGCATAGCATTCGTTGCAGAAGGTTCAGTCTTCGAGTAGAGAGTTGCGCAAGACGGTATTGGCTGGTCGGGTGTTTGAAATCATCAAAGGCGTGCAGAGGAGCTGCGCGACTCATCGTCATGGTAATATCTATCGAACTGGGCTCATGCACAGGAGCATGGGACCCGCAACCGGGCATCAATACTGCCATTCAACATCTATCTTAGGGGTAGTGTCATCAGTCATCAGGGTATCGGTCACTGTCAGTCCACAGGGTTGCCGGACTCAATTGGTGATCATTACATCGAACTGGGTCTATCACAACAGGCATGAGGCTCATCGCGGAGTGCTTGATGCGTGATGGTTTTACAAATGGCCTCTGCGTTATTGCTTCTTTCCACTCTGCCATCCATCGTCGTTATTTTTTTTGCTGGTAGACATGAAGTTGCTAGTTTCTTTTAACATGAGAGGCTCTTTTATTATCATTAGGATGATTAACGATTGAATTATGCCTTTTGATCTCCTTTTAGCTTTCATTTGTACTGTTGCCTTCATTTTGCATGCGTATTTTGAGGAGGGTGATTGAAAGTCAACAGTAGTTGTCGGTTCCCATTTCCCATAACCGGGAATCAATTTGGTTTTGAAATGAACGAGTGTTAAAGAGCTTTCCTTATTCACTTGACAGCGTATCCTTTGTGATACTACCTTCGCTGATTTTATTCATTTTCGCAATTTTCTCGTAAAAGCCAATGCCCCTAAAAAAAGTAGCTTAAAGACGATTGCATGGCGAGGTGGAGTCTCTTTTGCCTTTTGTTAGCTTGCGAAGGGTAGAAATCAGTCCATTTGCAGACTCATGGCAGAGCGTTAGGGTTTTCGTGTATCGAATTCACCTATTGCATGCAAAGTAAGGCAGGTTGATTTCTTTTCTCAAAATGCAAGTTTGACAGTGATTCTGCTAGACCGCCTTTTTGCATTGCTTCATTTCATTCCCAGGAGTTTTTCTTCCTCCGTAGGAAATACTGCCTTTGTGAAGATGCGTGGGGGGGAAGGAGGCATTTTGTTTCGATTACGTGGTTCAGCAAGCAATTTTAACGTGGCCTTATTGTTCCTTTCTCTAAGCTTGTAATTGACCCATCAGTGGGTTCAAGTGTTTTGAACCCTTTTTAGCGTTTGACATCCGAAACTGAGCTATTTTTGTCGATTCAGCCTCACATTCTGTGCTACCTTGACCTTGAGCCTATAAGTGCTTGCCATTTCTAAAATGAGGGGGGAGGGGGAAGATTGATAAGTAGATCCTACACGCTTTACCTGGATGAGCCCTCAGTGTGTACTATTTTTTATCATGATAACCTCTGAGGTCGTCGGCATATTTAGCATGTGGATTATTTTTCACAGTCTCTGCATCCATCCCACTGTCGCCAGAGTGTCTTTAAGTAGGGCAGTAAGGCGAATGGTTGTAGTCTACATGTCTTTGGTGGGGACCGTTTGGTGATGCTTGATCTTGACTGGAATCCAGCTGATGACGACGACGACGACGACGACCAGACTACAGCCCGTGTGTAGCATGACGTGCGGAGGGGACAGTTCCATGCCTATCGCATCACTTCGGTTGTGAGACATCCCGACTGTGATGTGCTCTTTTAGTCAGGCACAGTGGAGAAGCGGGTGCTGTAATAGCAGGCGCACCTGAAGACATTGAGCAGTTGTGAGGTGGAGGGACGTTTTGGTCTGGTTGAGCTGAATGAGCGCCTCGCGTATTACTCAGAGACTAGTCCGGACATGCATGACAGGTTAGTCACACAGGTAATCCCCTTTCCCTCCATCCCCACTCTGCATGTGCCTTGAAACCGAAGGGAAATGCCGGAGCCATTGGCACGAATGCATTCGTCCCTTGCACAATTTTAGGACAAATCAGACTGAGTGGACTGTGTGTCATGCAGGCGTTGGGAAATATGAAATCTATCTAGCCGATAGAGGGTCTGGGGAAGTACCACTGTGCAGGTGGGCTGGAAACCAA
This sequence comes from Taenia multiceps, assembly GCA_001923025.3. Taxonomy (NCBI): domain Eukaryota; kingdom Metazoa; phylum Platyhelminthes; class Cestoda; order Cyclophyllidea; family Taeniidae; genus Taenia; species Taenia multiceps. The sequence goes on along the minus strand of CM010317.1, from coordinate 3,529,318 downwards.
CATTTGTGGGATCGCCACTGATGGATAGACTTCTACACCAATAAAGTGTCTACTTGGTGAGTGAGTTGACGTCTCCTGCTGGTGCGGGTATCCACGATTGTAGACGCCTTCTTTCACAGGAAGCGTTGTTCACCACTGCGCTTTGTTGTGGGGGCTGTGGCGCTGGTCTGTGCCTTCCTTGATAAATGATGTCCATTTCGTGTATAAAGCGAGCTAGCGCTTACTGCTTCACGTGGCACCGTTGCATGACGATTCCTTTGGTAGTTGGAAAACCAGCACCTCCAGTTAGACCTTATTTCCTTCGTGTTAGTCGAGGCTTTCCCTAACCTATGCTTGGTGTTTTCGTTTCGCAGGTTCAAATGTCGATGGTGTGTGAGTCAAGGGCAGACGAGAGGTCCGTTATCCAAAGGGGATTTTGGGTGCGATTTATCGGTGTGGAACCACGTCTGCCATGGTGAAGTTTGTGAAGTCCATGCGCCAAGAAGGAAAGGGGACACTAAAAGGCTTGATTGTGTCTCCTGACAGCACTTTAATGTGGAACAGCACAAGACTGTGATGACGTCTCGACAGTGTTGCATGTTCCTGCAAATTTTCCTTTATTAGTAAATTTAAAAATGTTACTCCTTTATTTGTGTTCCTCCTCGGCGATTGGCCAGTTTTGAGCAGTTGATGATAAATTTGGCTGTTGATGGAGGTGGACGAGGTGTGTGATCTGAGGTGGTCCGCCGTGTTTCAGTGTGTCATTGGTGGAGAAGCAAAGCAAAGCAAAGTTGCCTTATGATTTTACAGGTTGAGTTGTTGGTCTGTGGGTCTTGAATGCACGCTATGCTGCCGCTCTTTGGCACAGCCCTCAGAGGCCTAGTGCCTCTTCTCTTCTCTTCTCTTCTCTTCTCTTCGCTTATGGCTCAGTGCCATGTCAGAGCAGTGTCAAGATGGTGGTGGAAGTGCAGTAGTTACATTTTGCTGCGAATAAAGTATTAAGTAAAAATCGTTGTTTAGCGCACTAGTTTTGCATTAAGAGGTGAGTGAGTACCGAACGGAACCGATGTGAAGGATATTGACGGGTTGGATGGGTTGTTGAGTAATTTGCAGTGATAACAAGCAAGATTACTTGGAGGCAGTATGTGCCAAACCTGAGGAACTACCGAGCTTCGTCTGTTGGGTGGTATTGGTCATTCGCTGGAAGGATGAGCGCTTTGCCATGGCAACATGTTCGAGTACTGGCTTAGCAATTGGCACTGACCGTCTTTGCATGTGATTTGATGTGGTGGCTGGATGTACAGGTAAAAGGGACGCGTCAAAATTAGGTGGAGCACGAGAAAGCGGTGGCTATATCATGTTTACGGGACACTTTGAAGCAACAGCAACGACTGGAGCATGAGCTCCATGAGTCGAGTGGGTATGCGAGGGGAGGATTGCGGCTCAGCGGCTCATGAGACTGGCCGAATCGGACCGACAACTTTGCCAGATGGAAATGCTAGAGGTAATGATGCTGATCAGGAGGAAATTGCCTATCCCATCGCTGTCTGCTCTCCACTCGTCAGCACTGGAAGCTGCGATTGCAATTGAACCAAGCAATTCAGGAAATTTAATCCACACAAAGGAGGAGGCCCTACTCTAAAAGACACACCCATCACCTGTGTCGCTGGCAGTAATTATCTGCGACCCGACCACACGAAATCATGCCCCTATCTGTGGAAGCAGAATGCGCCGCAGCTGTCTCGAGACGACCACTCGCATCGTTGGAAGAAGTCGAATGACGTGTGAATGCAATGTATTTGTACATACCTGATTGTACTATGTGATGCAGATGGAAGCTGACATCTGGTCGACCGGGAGGTGGTGGTGCTGCAGACTTGCTGGTTCATAAGTCGGGATGCATGACAGCGTTGAGGGAAAGTGGGAAGAAGGGAGGGAAGGAGGGAAGGAGGGAAGGAGGAAGGAAGGAAGGAAGGAAGGAAGGAAGGAAGGAAGGAAGGGAAGGGAAGGAAGGAGAGGAAGGAAGGGAATGAATGGAACGCGATCGGAAGGTGATGGTGGGCTGCTCCTGACGAAGAATTTCGATGGTCCCATGCAGTTTGTTGCTGTTTTTGGCATTAATGGTAACAGAGACGATAAGCAATGCAGTCACCGTTGGCGGTCGAGGCGGTGTAGAGACGAGACAACACCACTCGATCTGCATGCCAACTGTCCGCACATTGCAACGCCACTTGCCATCAGTGTAGACCATCAGGCCATGAGTGATGATGTAGTAGACCTTCCTTCCCACCTTCTTCCGCCCCTCTTCACAATTCGTTGGCAGGTGTGTCGTCCGACAGCTGGCACTCCTCCACCACCTGCTACGCCCACCGCCCCTCCAACGCTGCCAGTCCGCTAGAATGAAAGGCAAAGGGATGCCAAACAAGTAGGAGCCTCGAGTTCACCCACCACACCAGACGCTCGGCCCCTCAAATAGCCAGCACTCAGAATGCCTACTGTCCAATAAGCACGACATCTTCCAACAGCATGGTCACTATAGCAACTGTGATGGTGTCACCTCTGCCATGCATTACTTATGGTGAGGAGAGGGCATAGGCCGAATGTTGCCAAACCAGTAACACACACATTGGAAGTGTGTGAGCACCCAAGACAAAGAGGACGATGGTGAACGGCATTGCATTCTTACTTGAGCGGAGTGGTGGCAGAGGTGAGATACTTGCACTTGGCCAACGAGCACTTGGCGACTCAACTGTCTCCAGTCCTGCCGCAACTGTGCACCATCAGGAGTTGAAGGTGACTGGCGTTGCGACCACATCGACGGGGTATGTTGATGTGGGCCATGCCTCTTCCTACCCTCCGAAGGCCTGGCCCATATCATCGCGGAGCTTGAAGTCATCATCTCGTTCTATCAAACATACAAAACATATTCCACTTACACGTCAGTCAACCCAAAACGATAATAGCAACAACGACAGCAACAACATCAACAGCGACAACGACAACGACAAGGACAAGGACAACAAGAGGAAAAAAGGGAACGCAGCACGCGTCGAATGCTGCTGCGAAGGCGTTTCCTCCACTGCAAAGACAAAAGACGCATTAGGAGAGGAAAGAGAGGTGGTAAGGTGAGGAGGCAGTGTGTATGAATTGCTAACGCGTCTGCTACACGTGCGTACGTGTCACTACAACCGCATGATGCATTAAGGCAAGGATAAAGTGGATAGTAGTAGTAATAGTAGTAATAGTAGTAGTAGTAGTAGTAGTAGTGGTAGTGGTAGTGGTAGTATGGCAGTAGTGGTAGATGAAGGCGCACTTACTGAAGGACGAGGGGACTGTTGGCGATCCTCCGACCCAACTGCAAATGGGAGAGAAAACGGTGAGGACGACGATGGGTGGAGAGCTAAATGGATGGATGGATGGATGGATGGATGGATGGATGGATGGATGGATGGATGGATGGATGGATGGATGGATGGATGGATGGATGGATGGATGGATGGATGGATGGATGGATGGATGGATGGATGGATGGATGGGGAGTGGGGAGTGGGGAGAGGAAGGTGGTATTCATTCACCTGAAATGCTGTCTGGGCTGACGATGTCGCGACTCAAGGAGAGAGTTAGGGGAGTATTGTACTCCACCTCGTGCCTTTCCTCGGGAAGACTTTGCGCTGACGACCCACGGACGGCCGCTTGTTGTGACTGCAGCACGTCGCCGGAGCTATCCAATCGCAACAACGTGTCCGTGCGGCTGCTGGTGGTGGCTGGCATCGCCGATCCTTCTCCCTGCCCCTCTCCCTCCTCCTGACCAACGGGGTAGTCCTCCACTTCGAAATTCACTTGCAGGCCTGCGTGAGGGAAAGACGAGGAGGAGGAGGAGGGTAAGGAAGAGAAGAGGTTCACCACACGCAATGGCTAAGGCAGTGGATGCCATCAATGAATGAACAAACCAATGACTTAATGAATAAATGCACAGAAGCATGAATGAAATCGAGAGGCACAGGGAGGGAGGGGGTGAGGGAGGGAGGGAGGGAGAGGAAGGAGGTGGTAGGGAGGAGTGAGGGCAGTAGGCATGAGAGAAGTAGAATAATGTAGACAATGCGAATTCGACGTACTGGCGGATATAGATGACTGCGATGGGGAAGACTGGGATAATGCGGGAGAGGCCAACGACGGTTGGGATGGCGGTGACGGCATTGGCGGCTCTTCCTCTGCCGCCTCCTCCTCCTCCTCCTCCTCCTGCACCTCCTCAATTACGATCGATTCTACCTCTGCTGAAATAGACAGTGCTGTTGGTGTCGCTGAGGCTGCTCAATTGCACACTTACCATCAGCATGCAGACTCGGTGCTGCACATAGACAGCGTCGACGAGCCTCGACCAACTGCATGTACCTGTACAAGCAGAAGATCAGGCTCATCAAAAACTCGCGCTCAATCCGCTCAATATTTACTACTGGCATGCTTGATTGCTATGGACAGAAGATCAACGTGACGTGGCTGCAGCAAACCTACCTCAGCGCGTGTCAGTAATAGCACAGAATGTGAGGCTGAATCGACAAAAATAGCTCAGTTTCGGATGTCAAACGCTAAAAAGGGTTCAAAACACTTGAACCCACTGATGGGTCAATTACAAGCTTAGAGAAAGGAACAATAAGGCCACGTTAAAATTGCTTGCTGAACCACGTAATCGAAACAAAATGCCTCCTTCCCCCCCACGCATCTTCACAAAGGCAGTATTTCCTACGGAGGAAGAAAAACTCCTGGGAATGAAATGAAGCAATGCAAAAAGGCGGTCTAGCAGAATCACTGTCAAACTTGCATTTTGAGAAAAGAAATCAACCTGCCTTACTTTGCATGCAATAGGTGAATTCGATACACGAAAACCCTAACGCTCTGCCATGAGTCTGCAAATGGACTGATTTCTACTCTTCACAGGCCAACAAAGGGCAAAAGAGACTCCACCTCGCCATGCAATCGTCTTTAAGCTACTTTTTTTAGGGGCATTGGCTTTTACGAGAAAATTGCGAAAATGAATAAAATCAGCGAAGGTAGTATCACAAAGGATACGCTGTCAAGTGAATAAGGAAAGCTCTTTAACACTCGTTCATTTCAAAACCAAATTGATTCCCGGTTATGGGAAATGGGAACCGACAACTACTGTTGACTTTCAATCACCCTCCTCAAAATACGCATGCAAAATGAAGGCAACAGTACAAATGAAAGCTAAAAGGAGATCAAAAGGCATAATTCAATCGTTAATCATCCTAATGATAATAAAAGAGCCTCTCATGTTAAAAGAAACTAGCAACTTCATGTCTACCAGCAAAAAAAATAACGACGATGGATGGCAGAGTGGAAAGAAGCAATAACGCAGAGGCCATTTGTAAAACCATCACGCATCAAGCACTCCGCGATGAGCCTCATGCCTGTTGTGATAGACCCAGTTCGATGTAATGATCACCAATTGAGTCCGGCAACCCTGTGGACTGACAGTGACCGATACCCTGATGACTGATGACACTACCCCTAAGATAGATGTTGAATGGCAGTATTGATGCCCGGTTGCGGGTCCCATGCTCCTGTGCATGAGCCCAGTTCGATAGATATTACCATGACGATGAGTCGCGCAGCTCCTCTGCACGCCTTTGATGATTTCAAACACCCGACCAGCCAATACCGTCTTGCGCAACTCTCTACTCGAAGACTGAACCTTCTGCAACGAATGCTATGCTTAGTTGTTAGAATTGCCATTTCCTCAACATTGTAGGGAAACGGATTCAGGGACACATGAAAGGCCATCGAGAGCGCTCTGTACTGACGTCACCCACTTATGCCCGTCTTCGCGACCCCTCAGTCAACTATTAGCCCCAAGCAAAAACTATTAAAGCCAAGGCTAAGTACCACTACAACTATGAGGGCAAGGACCAAACCACAACTACTAAAATGCTACAGCAGGAGGAGTGAACAAACTCAGGTAATTAGTGGGTCGCCCTCCAAGTCATCACCGCGACAATACGCTTCCAATAAACATTTCACTTCATTTCACTTCCCAGGATGCTTCTTTCGACAATAATAAACATGCACATTTCGACAGTTTACACAAGGAACACTATGCATTCGGATTCACTCAAAGTCGCGTCCTCTTCCCTGCCCTTTCACTCGTGTACAAATTACATCAGCAGAAAGGGCCCGCAAAATTGCTTGACGCTCAGTAAAATCTGAGTGCACCTAAATTGCGCATTAAACTACAACAATGGTCCTCCTCAAATCCACAAAGCAATGAGATGAAGAGAAGCAGCAGCAAGCTTCCCAACCACAAGTAGATTAATTAAAATTTACCCACCTGATACAACTTTGCGCATTGCCTATGCTACTTCTCCGAATTTAGAAGGAGAACACTCATTTAGAGGCGATAATTACAGTCCATTGTGGATGCCCACACATGGAATGACGCAAATCGCAGTACCTTACCCATCAGCATCCAGTACGCTCAATCCGGTAACAACGAATTTAACATGCTTAATCATGAACACCATCAACTTGTCTCAATCGAAATTCGCAGAAAGCACATGCTTATCTGTTGAAATCCGCTAAACATAACCTTCCTGGTTGGGTTAAAATGAAACTGCAAGTGGTAGACGAACGTACACAAAATGGACCAATTCAGCCAATGGCGTGACCAGATGTCAAGGAGGAGCACAATAGTTAGAACCACCCAAAGTTAAAATACATCATTGCTGGGTGAAAGCACCTAAACAACTGGCCGCAGCAAACAAATGAAACAAGTAAATTTCCATAGGACAGGCAGTGACTTTAGATGGTGCAAAAGGCTACACCTCGCAGTCAGGATGCACACTTTATCAAAGTAGACAAAACAACAAATAGTGTGCATCATTAAGGGCTTTTTTAGCATAAGTAAATGTGCATTTATACGCACCTATCAATCGGCGAGTCCCTTTCTCCACGCATCCACAATCATCGCACTCATTGACTTGACCCTTTTTGCCTGCTATGTCACAATGCAGAATTCTGGGGACGGCACCGCCTCCACCCTACTTCGCAGACTTGAAAACAACTTCGACAAAATTTCGCCAGCGAAAGCTGATAGCCAAAGCATTCTTCGGAGGCGACACAGCCCCAACGAAATACCTGTGCTTTGCACACTCGGAGAAAACACAGTTGATGTCCCCAGTTGCAGCGGTAAAATTCAATGTTTTCATCCACTCACTACTTGCGTCAACAGAAATTCCATCTTCAAACCATCCTCGTACCCGCAGAAACAAACTAACATCTACAGAAGCCATGCCAATCAAAGCGACGCATCAAAACCTCATGTGACGATGGCGTTAACTGCACGCTGACGCCTCGTTCGTAGTACAATCTTTACGATCTTGCCTTAGGCTTGTTCAGATCACGTCTTCTGAAGTTGCAGGAGAAGAAAATACTCAGCTATCTTTTCGGGGCCCAACCACCGTATCCGCGTCCAGTGAGCACGACAAGTTCCACCGACATGACTGCATTTGTGAAAACTTCGGGAAAAGGATAAATGAATAATTCGTCAAAGCGCAGCATAGATCACATCAGCTTCTGAGCTGAGGCCCATCCCTACCACCGCAAAGTAGAGAGCAATAGGGAAGGCCAACTTTAAATTTGGCATTTTCTCAGTAATCCCTTGGAGTCTATTATATGCACCACCACAGGCAAGTATTTTCTTGTCGTTCCTGGGATCCAGATCACCATTAGCACCAAGTAAAGCCCAGAATCCAATAGCTTTTTCTTTCTTGAACCAACTGGGCTTATCCAGCCAAAATACGACTGCAGTTAGAACACGCAACGCACCCACCACGGCGACAGACAATGTACTAAATACAGCAAATGACCTTAAAACTAGCGAACTAGAAGAACCACTGTGAAGCAAATGACATAATCAGCTCAAAAATTCTTGGCAATACACAAAAGCATGCAACCGTATTTGGTCTTGGAACAACAGCCAGAACTTGGTTTCGACAATCATCTGGAAATCAAGTGTTTTTTGCTTTTGGAGGTAAACTAGTTGGATACTGATATGTAATTACAGGGAGGATCATACATCATGCGAACTTAACAATAATTAATTTAGGAAAGAGTGTGCTCATTCAATATGCACTGCAGACGAGAGCTGTATCGCTATCCTCGAGCAGGCTAGGTTAGGTGCCAATGAGTCGGCACAACTGTAATGAAGAGTGAGAGTGGCTTCTCCCAGCAAAATTATTACTCGACAGGTAAAGCTGTGGAGCTCTCCTGATTATCGCTTCTTCTTCAAACTTCAGGTCTTTCAAACCAACAGGTCAGATCTGGCGGACTTTTGATGCAAACTTCGGGTGGTCAAGCTACTCCTTTCTCTCTTCTCCCAGGAATTCTGACAAGACGTCTACCACATCGTTTGCAGTGGTTGCCTCCTCCTCCAACAAAAGTATCGCACAAATGCCTCGCCTTAGTAGCCTGTCGTTGATACTGCACTTATTGGATGTCCTTCCTTCAGTCATTAATATGCTAACTTCATTTTTGTGCCTGATCGGTGGTGCGCCTTTTAAGGGTGGCAGATATAGTGTTGAATGGTTGGTGGTTACAGACGGAACAGTGTCATGTTGACAAAACTATCGGTTGGTGATGGCACGTTTATCACTCAAATTTAGCCTTTGTCCGAGAGGTAATGCACCGTGCAGCACAGCTCAGATGGGTGAAATTAGCCTAAATTCGTGTACTTATTCCCCAACTCGCTAAACGTTGTCCCGAAGTCGCATGGCGTAATGATTATTCTGGCTCATGTGGAACAGTTGCGAGCGCTTACGTGCGATGCTACAAGCTTACTTGTACCTTCTTTTGGATCCAATGCAAACTATGCGACATTGTGTTGCTACCTCCGTGTTTGGTAGGAAAGGCATCAGAAGACACTCCCACTTCACGACCTGTGAGCCTCTTGCACGGCAACATCAAAATTGTGGCATGGATCGTAGCCATGTATGCGAGAAGAGCCCGTTTGAGGCTTAAATCTCAGTCGTCAGACTGTGCACTCCTAATGAATGCCCTTAGCAGCCCGATCAAAAGTGCCATTCGTTCTTTTCAAGTCTCCTGTGCCTTACAGAAATGTGCCAGTGTCAGGTTTGTTTTCGGGCTCCGAAAGAGCTAGAATGGTCTATAAAGGGTCGGCTTTCGTAGATGGTGCCTTAACGGCTATGGATCGAATCGGACACTCCATGCATGCATGCACTACCATGAGCATACACTTTCCTCTCTAAAACTGCATAACCATAATGCCGCAGTTCCTCGCACCAAAGTACAGCTGAACGGTCATTCATCTTCATTGTCCTTAACCAGGTATGTGGTTGATCATTCGTTCTTACTCCCACCATCCACGACATCTGGCAGTGTCTACAGTGTCTACAGTGTCTGATCATTGCATAGAACAAAAAGAAACATCTAGTAAACATTGAATGCAACTCGGTATAATTGACCCAAAACGCACCTTCTCTGGCCTCATAGAAACCATTGGGGAGCATCAGGGATAAAGTGGCTGAGGGCAAGCAGTCTCGTCAAGGCAGGGCATTTCATTCAAAGCACAGTGGTGGGAGTGATCGCTCTCATTAGCCTTAGTCCTTCCTCAGCCCAAGAAGCCACCACCCAACAAACCACCAAGGCAACTTAAATCAAACCCTTCCACAATTCCTCAGCATGACAAACGAATGCAAAAGGTGCTATTCTTGCACAACAAAAGCCCGTCCCATTGCCTTCCCCACATCGCATTCAATAAAACACTTAACAGCAGCACACCCTAACACACACGAATGCACACGCGACTGTAATCAAATAGGTTTCATGTGTTGCATATAATCAGTGTGGGGAATAGCGCAGTAACAACAGAACCGAGCATTTGTATGCAAAGTAAAAATAAGTAAGTAGTAAGATTAGAAGCAAATGCTTCGAGCTGCGAAACTAAACAACCTCGAATTCACGGAAAGGATGCCAACTGGGCCTGGCCTTTTGACTCTCCTCCTCATTCCCATATTCCCAGCATCGACACATTCCCCAGCGCAATTCACCATCCTTTCTCAACAAGACAACAAGCTTGCCTATTGGTTCAACTTTAATCCCTCACTCGTCTCGTCTGTTCAACATGTGCCCATGCCACCACCTCATGCTCGTGCCACAAACGTGACAACCATCACACCGCCACGCCGTCTACAACACCGGTGACGTACGTGTCGAGATCTACATTGCAGGACGAATGGGAGTCCTCCAAGAGCGACTCGAAAATCTCTCACTGTCTACCATCGCACAGATTCATCATGGTCTGCTTCACCGCCATACTAAGCTCGCAGCATCTGAAAACAACAAAAGGCAAAAAGTGGAAAATCCCATGCATGAATGTCCAACTCACTGCAAAACTACAACACACAAGCGTAAATGGGAAACCAACTCAGAAAAACAAAAGCCAAGACTGCTACGAGTTGCAGTCTGCACAGTGATGCAAAACACGCTCTGCAAAGATGACATCAACAGAACATCGTAGTAGTTCCACTACTACGAAAAATATACTAATGTTGCTGTCCGCGACACTACACTGAATCCGTTACTACACGAATGACCTGACATTAGAGTCGATTGCATGCCACGCAGCTATGCAGTGGTTGAGGTGCACAGCTCATGAAGAGGTCTTAAGGGGAAAACAGGCAAAAATCATCAGGCTCGTTTGCAGCCGCCATTAAGGCATGACAGAGGTGTTTGTGTAGAGCACGAGACCGTTCCTCCTGACCTAACCCGATCCGATCTGACCCGACCCGACCCGACCCGATCCGACATGGGAGTTCCTCAATTTGCAGTTCCACAAAGAAGTCCATTGCACTCTGACTTGTGCAGTGCGTGGTGAAGTGAGAACATTAAAATTCCAACTAAATAATGATCCAGCAGGTGGTAACGAATGAAGACTGAAACACCGACTATTGTGGCCGATGAGTTGCAAGTTGGGGTAGCTTCACAAATTTAAAGCCAAAACAAAGCACATCCCAAAGGCCGAATTCACGGTCCTACATATCCAACCTCACGAACACATTACCATACCCTTCCCTCTTTCTCCTTCTCATTCTATTAGTGCTTACAGAGTGACACCTCATTCCTCTCCTTTCGTTTTGCTTAGTAAGGTGATTTGTTTGCTAAGTCATATTCTACTGCATGTGATTCAATCTATCTGTATTCCCAGCAGCTACTTGGTCCCCACGTCTCACTTTGTCCAGGTCATCCGCAACGCCTCACTTCTCCCAGTCAAGCACGTCCAACAGGCTGCAGTGATGATTGCACGCTGCCACGCACGCACGCACGCACGCAATCACGTGTATTTGAAAGCATCGTCTTCGACCCGACGATCAACGCGTCAGCCGCATCGTCGCGATTTCAATAGCTTGATGCCTTACCTACGATACTGTCCGACAGAGAATGGGTCTGCGCAACGTTGATGTGTGCGTGCAAAGCGAGTAGGGAGGGCTGTCACCCCAGCCCACTTGGCCTTCGTTTACTTCTGTGTCACTACAGTGGGCAAGCGATGATATGCGAAGAATGCTGGTCTAGTACGCCCCTCCATCCATTCCTTCATTTCTTCATCTACCTCCATGCCTAAGCACATTTACCAACAGACCCTAGGCAATTTATTGGAACGAATGTGCTCAAGAATGCGCATGACGCTGGTACACTTGCTGTGGACGCATTGACTTCTCTTGGCAGTTACAACTATAAAAGTTACTATCATCTCAGGTAGTGGTTGTGATGATGCTTGCAGGCATGGAATGGAGGGGAAAATGGAGCAGGGAAGATGTAAAGGGAGACAAAGGAAGAGTTGTCGTGACCTACTCTTGATTTCTACGACTTCCAACTGTTCTCTAGGTTTTAGCCTGTTAAGACCCTTAGAAGGGGGGTTGGGGAAGGTAGTGGAGAACCAAAAGGGCAAGCAATACCAGTACAAACCGAAGCGAAGAAGGGGCTTAGAGGACAAATCGAGCTAAACTATCAACACTGTCTTCAAAGTCAGTGGACCAGGATGCAGCTAGCCTCGCGGTGTTTTAAGCTACCTGACGAGGAAGTAGTAACGGCTACTAGGACCTTAAAATTTGATACCCACTGCCTTCTTTCTCCTAGCCCTCCTTCTTCTCTGCCTCCTCAACTCACATTGTGGGTTTTGGATAACAGATCTGGTTCAAGATTCAAATAAAGTTTTTGTGCTGCAGCAGTTGGTCCACACTTTCCTGCCTGTTTGCATGCAGGCGTGCACGCCTCAATTTAGGTCTGGCGGCTTGAGAAATTGTAGTTTGTTGGCTCCACCCACTTCATTAATGAATACCTCTCAAGTAAGTGATGTCCGATTCTTTCCAGCCAACCAACCAAGTAAGCGACTGTTAGGGTCCTCTTCGAAAAGGGCTCGCATGTGTGGCTCCAATCGCCTCCTTGCTGGCAGTCTCACTCCTTTCGTCCAGTTTCGTTGTCCGATTTAGAAACTCAGGCAATCGTTAGCCCACTAACTGTGGAAATTGGTGTTTAGTGCAATAAAATTTAGCGAAATTCCGCTTAAAAAGAGTGAGTCGAGTGCCCTTGCAATACTTATCCTTTTCCCACAACTTCACTCTCCTGGTCACGAAGATGCAAGCTTACAAGTGAGCTTAGGCAGTGTAAATGTGCCTGCACGAATCACCAGCAATGGAAGATCCAAGGCTGTGTTGACTGACTTGGTCATTTGCGATTTGGTGAAACAGTCGTTAATTGCATTCACGGGGGGGATGTGAATGATTACCCTATGGAGCCTACGGCGTGACATTCAAGGTGGAAGGACACTGTTCAAGTAGCGGTTGCAAACAAATGCACTTGCCTTAACTGGTTGGATGATGCTCCAACTATCCACCAGTAAATACACGATTATCCTAACATCAAAAGCCGCAAATGGTTCTGCTTTGCATCTTCGCATTTAGGCTATAATTCCATTCTATCTGTAGGGCTAACAGATTGTTGGGACTGCCCAACTGAAAGTGCTTTGACTTCCAAGCTAAGTGAGGGTCAATCGGTGAGGCTCGCCTTCAATGCGGCGTGCACATTGCACCCAAAACTGAACTCAATTCAGGTCTGGCGATAAATTCTTACTGGAATTGCGGTACTTTTCTATCAAATCCACTGTACAGTCACTTTGTGCCACCATTTTCATTGTTGCAGCTTTCGTGTCACATCTGCTAATCGGTTCTAGTTCGTGGTTGGGAGATGCTACTAAAGCTGGTGATTTGAGTAAGAGTACGGCTAGACAATGTTCCTCACGAGAAGTAGAATGCATGTGCTCGTTGTGTGTACTGCTGATTCTATAAATGGCTATTTGGAAATTAACAAAGTAAAGTGCATTGCGTCACCTTGCTCACCTTTGCCATGCCCAAATTCGAAATCGAGGGAAGCTTGGAAGATCTTATTGCCCACACCGTCAGCCTCGAAGTGTTGTGACTCCTTGTTGAAGCCCAGATGTTGAACCTTTAGAGAGCTGGCTGACCTCACGTTGAGGCATGTTTTGTCCTCTTTTAGCTACGATGTGGAAAGGAGAGCAGATAGGCAGTAGTTGTGGTTGATGGACTACTTTTTCTTCGTATCACGTCGACTCATGCAGATGAGTGAGAAGGTGGCTGCAGATTGCAAGTCCTGATTCGGCAAAATAGACGTCCTTTCTACTTCCATCCACGCACACACCCACACACATGCAGAGAACTGCTAATGCACACGTCTGCCGCGTCGACGCGGAGCCCTCCCCAGTCACGAGTTAGTCAGTTCTGGCTCGAGCGAGCACTCCGTTTGCAGATCACACAAGCGACATTCCATGCACGAGCTCCAATGAGGTGAGCTACAAGCATCAGTCAGATAATCACACAAGATCACAAATCGTTGCGAGGCACTGATAGGTGTGCTTCACCAATCACATTAAACAGATTTGTGGTTCCACTCATGCATTACAAAGGTAGCAAAGGGAATGTGATGAGAATCGGACTGAGTGATTGGAGGGAAGAGAAAGATAGGCGCTGTCAGAGCGATGGAGCAGAATGAGTGGTGAAGAAGGATGAAGCGAACAACGTGATGGTTGCACAAGGCAGTACTGTACCACACGATATGGCAACCCTGATTAGTGGTGAGGAATAGCTTACGTTGCCGAGTTTTTCATCATAACTTAAAGCCCAGTCGCTACTAATTCCTTTTATTCACTGACGATCCACTAACATCCAAATTAACGACTTTGAGGCAGGTATTACCACGTCCACACAAAGCTCTACCATGATCGTTCAGGCATGCGTGTGAGGACTTCTGCAGATCGACCTCTTAACTACGAATAAATACCTCGCTGAGGATTAGACCAATTTTAGACTGAGATCCACCGTATCGACGTGATGAATGAGCACAAACACATTTTAACACAAGGTACGGATCACCAGTGGTGGTGCAACAGTATTAGCATAGCTGGCTTTCTTACTCTGATGACACGAACGGCTTTTGTCTACTTCAGAGACCTTAATGCCATCATTTACCGCCCTTTTTAACTAACTAGCACTGCTCTACTTATTTAAGCATAAGTAGAAGGCGAATGGATCAAGCGTTGTCTCAAGCAATTGGGAGCACCAATTAAATTGTCATCAAAGTTAGGCCCCTGATCCAGTAGACAATCAGACACCTGAAACTTCCGCCTTTTTAATGGCTGTTTCCCAATTAGCTAGCAAAATACATGCCTGGCTAACGACGGAGACCAGGAAATAGAAGCAACGATGGTACGTCATGCCGAGTTACAGCTATGCTCATAATGAGTTCATGAAGATGCTACACGAATGTCAAACATAAGCCATGCCTGTGACTCGGTTTCTGCTGCCCCTAATTCTAGTAGTACGTGTGTGTGTGTGTGTGTGTGTGTGTGTACGTCAAGTGCAGTGGGAAATTCAATCACCATCTGTGTATGGGGAATTATGTCCAGGCTGGTGAGAGAAAGGTGGCTACAGCTGAAAGTAAACAAATTGGTAAAGACTTTTGAATTTCCCTTACAACATTATAACAGGAGTTGGTGTGAGTGAACTTCAGTTTGCTCTCCAATTTATTATCATTTGTTATTGCTACCTTTGCACTAAAAATAGGTTTTTATTTATGCGCTTGCATTTTGAGTTGCCATGGTACTTCATAGTACTCACACAGTTTTTAGGCAGTAAAAGCAATAGTTTGGCTCAAGATAGTACGAAATATCATAGGTTCGCGCGATCTCTAAGTTGCTTACGTACAATTTGAGTTCCAATTTAGCCTACATGGAAGTTGAGTAGCTTGACGAACATTACTTGCGCACATTTTGCAGCTGGGTTGATAAATACGTCCTCTATTAGGCAATCTCGCCTCCAATGAGAAATTGCATGAGCTATATTTGCAATACTTTGTTTGTTCGAACTACCGGCTTAGGTCACTTGGGTGGCCATCTTCTTTTAGCCAGCTGGTCGGCCTCCGGGCCGTGTCAACAGCCCCAAGCCCTCTGTTTCCGGAATATATATATTCTTCCCTAGTACTGCGCCTTTTTTTACCTTAAAGGGAGCCTCGGGACGCTACAATATCAGATTTGATTCGCGTGGTATAACGCGAACGCAATCCTCTGCTTGTGTTAACAGGGACCATGTAATCGATTGTGTCATCGCGTCCCCAACAGCCACCATGATTAGGAGTGAGTCTTCGACAAAACGGTGAGTTGATGGTGCATAAATTGTGAGCTGTAGAAAGGCCTTTGTCGGCGTGGAGATAGTTAAGTTGTGCTCCTGACTTGCGCCTACAAGAGAGGTTTAAATAAACACAAATATCACACAATAATATGACTTTAAAATAATTTGGTTTACAGCAAGTTGCATCCAAAATTTGTGCAGCAAATTATTGGTTAGTAGTTGAAATACTTTGTTTGTTCGAACTACCGGTTTAGGTCACTTGGGTGGCCATCTTGTTTTAGCCGGTTGGTCGGCCTCCGGGCCCTGTCAACAGCCACCAAGCCCTCTGTTCCCGGAATATATATATTCTGCCCTAGAACTGCGCCTTCTTTTACCTTAAGGGGAGCCTCGGGACGCTACAGTAGTAGATGCTTAAAGCAAGACTTGCTATTAGTTAACTTATTTATCGAATCATTAGGAATGTAAGACCTTGTGTAAAATCTTGCACAAATGCCTTGCAAAACTGCATATCCCAAAACTGTTGCTTATTTTAGGCGCAGAACCTATGTGTTTTACTTGTTGTAGCCCCTCAATTCGACAACAATCTATATAACACTTATTTGCATTATTCAAACTTAATACCCTCTCATGCATTTAGCGGCACATATGAAAGGATGGGCTGCGGTGCAGTCATTGTTGCGCGTCGCTTGCAGTATGTGCTAGTCAGTCCAGGTATGTAAGTTTTGGCTTATTTTATGCGCAGCACAAGTAAACCTATATTACTGGCATGAAAATGTGGCTAGCGACTTTTGTAGCATGCTGAATTCGTGGTTAGTGTAATGCTCGTGGTGAGGTGCTCGAATCCTATTAACTTATTTAATTAAGTGGTGATGTGGACTGCGTCTAGTCATCTTGAGCGCATTTTGAATAGGGACGATGTGTGCTGATCGCAGCTGTTCCAAGGCTTTTGCGAACTATGATGTAAGTTAGAGAATTGGATTTCTTAACTGTTTGTTGGCAGTTTTCCATTTGTGGGCAGGAGGCTGCAAATTGAATCGATGGGTTCGCCACTTGAGGGTGGTGGAACTATTGCAGACGAATCAGAGGTGGCGTTTGTGGTTGTATGATAATGATTGGGGGAGAGCGTAAATTGAGCCGGTGGAACTGAAAGCGGATAGCGCAGCAATTGTGTGCTGTGAATCCCTCCCCCAAATTGTGACCTCGAGCACATTGCTGATCTGAAAAGTACGCTTCGTAGGGCTTCCTTTCCCTTGCTATGGTCGGTAGGGAAATTGGTGACTTCAATGGCAAGTGGAAATGAGAAATTGCATGCTGACCTCAGTGAGTGAATGAAGAATTGTGGTTCTTGCGAAGGCGGCGAACTGGTTTGGGTGTAAGCCATTCATCTTTTTACCGAATGATGATATAATACTAGAAATCGCCTGATTGTAGATGTGAGAGGAGATGCGAATTGCGCATATTAATGCTTTGTTGCATATTCATGTGGGGATTTAATTTCTCTCTGGGTGAACCACATGCCTTCGGCAGTAGCTGGTTAATGCTGTAACAAAAGTGGCTATGTTGGTTGGAGAGTTGGGATGATTTCCGCATGTGGACGCAATTTCTTCTCTTCTAAAAAAGGCTATTACCCTTATTTTTTCATTTGCAAAGGATGGGGTGGATGAATGTCTCCTGTGTTCGGTGCAGTCATTGGTGCACCATAAGTCTTTGCACCCTCTCATCATGAGGCTTGATGTTCAACTTGGCAACGTGTGATTCATTGAGCACTGCCTCCATGAGGCGGCGGAGAACTGCGGTTGCATGACATCGGTTAGGTGGGTGAAGGCGAACGCTTACAATTTTACGTCCTTGGGGAGACTAAAGGTGTCACAAAAGGGAATCCTACCACGTGCATTTTCTCAGTGGTGTGTGTAGCTGAGGTCTTGATGAATCTGTGGTCGGGCTGGAGCTACAGTGAGTGTTCATCCCCTACCTACCAAAGTCACATGTATTTAGTGTGCCGATTATTTCAAATGGGTCTAGTACCCATTCCTGAACGTGTTTATCCTATTTGTTTGTTTGTTGACGTTGATTGATTTAAAGTTCTGTCAACATGTCGGATGGGTTTACAGCAGTGAAACAGACGTAGGAGCTGTCTTGGTGGATGAGGGCATTTTTTGTGCAAAGAATTCTGTGACTACTACAAACAGGAGGACGTCTGGGCTGAGCGAAGTCATGTTCTGAGAGTTCATCGCTTTTCTGTAACCTACTATGCGAGTTGGTGGGTGTTGCTTGTGCGGAGCATGGACGAGCCGATGGAAGGCGTAGGGCTTATATTTTCTTCTGTGGAGCGTTATCACAGTAGTGTGAATTGCGATTAGTTCATTTTCTCCTCTGTGTATCGGTTGGATTCTATTGGGGTTGTCATTGGCATCAGGTGTTTCATGATCTTTCATAATGCGCCACTTGTTTTGGAAACGGGGGAGGGGAGGATTATGAGTAGGGTAGTAGTTACAATGAAGAGGAAGTTGGTGGGTTGAATTGGCACTTCCCTCTAAGAAGTGGTTGTCTGTGTAGTTTCGCCGAAGTCATTGCTGCAATGCGAAGATGATCACAAGAATTTTCAAGTGCTACCAATCGCTTCGACATGTCGATCATCTCTGCCAGAGGCTCTGCCTCGAAGAATGAAATAAAAGACTTGCATCTGGTTCGCACACGGTGGGGAAGTTAGGCACGAACGTTGGGCCAGGCTACGTTTTGTGTTCAGGAAGATATCCACGTGATGGTCTTCATGTGTAAACACCGATTTTCTTATAGTGAATTAATGTTACAATTATTAGTATGATTAGTTATTCTTGCTTTGGAGTTAATGGCTGCACTTCAGTGCCTTATTACGAGTTTTTTACCATCTCTGCTGTCATTTTCACTCGCTGCCTTTGTTCATCATTAACCAGTAATTTCAACTTGACCATTATCTGCGCTTTCCTTACAGACAAGGAGTGTGTGATGCGGCAAAGGCAGTGGCAGACACGTGAAGATTGGGGCAACACGTCTCAACAACTACCTTGAGGTGCTTGCTGCTGTATTATCACGAGGACTGTGAAGTGGGTATGGCCAACAATCGCTTCGACATGTCAATCACCTGTGCCACAGTGTTGCACTTAGTGCTCACGCAGTTGACGTCGTCTCTTGTGTGGAGGTGCACAAGCAGCACATCTCTGACCTCGTCTTTCTCATTGTGCGTCTCTTATGCGCCAAATTCCTCATTCCATTGAAAACTCTTGCCCGCCAAGTCTACTTCTTTTGTGCCTTTTTGTTTTAGGTGACGTTGATGAGTGGCATGCGAATGCTGCCACCGACGTTGATGGTTCTGCTGTCACAGTTATTGTCTTGGTGCCTTTCGTTGCGACTTTGGAAGTTGGTGAGGCCGCAGACGCAGTAGGTGGTGGAGACGAGTGATGTGAGGGGATGGTAGGATCTGGAGTACAAGCTGTTCATTTGCTCGTTATTGTCTTGTTGTTCGAACTGCAAGTCCTCTTTCCTTTTCTATTACAAGTGTTGATAACGTTAAACTTGACATTTATTTGCCAAACAAGCAGCCATTAAAATTTAGCCTAAATATTTGTTTTTTTTTGTTCTTATTTTTTGAACTAGCTGGAGGAAGTTGAAGATTCTCAATAGTCGGTTGCTTCTTACTAGTAGAATCCTGTTTTCTTTGCTAATGCAATGTGTGCATTCGAAGACGTCAAACAAAGTTCCTCCATTTCCTGTGACATACACCAGTTGCTTGATTTGATAGCATTGAATTGACGCACACAACTAAAGTAAGGGAAATGGGGGAGAAAAAAGGACACGAAGAGGAGGGTTTGGTAGCATAATTTACCCTTTATTTCCACGACTTCTATGTCTTGGACTCTGACGCCTCTGAAACTGTGGGGAGTTGGAAGTAGGGAGTGAGGAGGAGATAGAGATGGAGGGAGGAGAGAGGGTCAAAGGCGAGGAGAAAACGAAGTGGGAGGGAGGCACAAACAATTGGCCGAATGGTAGGAGTGAGAGCGCGAAGCAGAATGAATGATTGCAGACGAGACAAGGCGTGGAAGAGCACGTCTGACGGTTAGTCGTGTGAGTGAACTCTTCGAATCTGACACGTGTGAATCGATTGGTAGCACGTGTCGCGTGGTGTCTCGCAAAGCCATCTGGTGTTGTCTTCAGACGCAGCATTCCTCGTGGGTGGATTTGTGGGGGCAGACATCACTTGCCCTTGTGCACTTCTACCTTGGCCGAATTTGGTGCATCGTGGTGCAAAGAATGGAGGCGGAAGGAGATGAGTAGGATCACCCACACTACCTTACTGGGCAGAATAAAAGAAAAGAGGAATGAGGTGTCGATCTGTATGCAGTGATGAAAGGGGAAGGGGAGAGTAGAGTGTATGCTGACGTGTTTGTGAGGTTGTAAATGTAGGGTCGCTGATTCGACCATTGTGGGGCACTCAGTTTTAACGTTAAATTTGTGAAGTTACTCTGATTAGCGACTCATGGGCCACAGCAGTCGGTGCTTGAGACTTCATCCTCTACCGCCTGTTGGAAAGAAGGGAATAATGAGAGGACAGCGCGGCATATCGTTTAACATAATTTTGTAGACATGTTGATGTTCTCACTTCGCGACACACTACACAAGTCAGAGCAAAATGGACTTCCTTGCAGAAGTGCAGATTGAGGAACTGCCATGTCGGGTCCTGTCGGGTCAGATGGAGCGGTCCTATGCACTACACAAACGCCTCTGCCATGCCCCAATGGCGATTGTAAACGAACCTGATTGTTAATGACTAGGCTTCTTTTAAGACCTTTTGGCAAGTTGTGCACTGCAGGCACTGCATAGCTGCGTGGCACACGATTGACTCTAATGCCTAAAAATCCTGTCGTGTACAATTCACTAAAATCGCATTTGTGCACAGCAGTTGCCTTTTAGATCAATAGTGTTGTAGTTCCTTGTTTGTTTTGATTGCTAGTTTCGGTCACTTAGGTGGCCGTATTGGCCTAGCCTGGGAGAGTGTGGAGGGAGGGGGCTGGCCTTCAGCCCATGCAGGCAGCCCACTTTCATCTCCATTCTAAACATGTGTATTCAGCAATAGCGTTATGCTTCTTCCTATATTCAAGGAATTCTTATAAGACTACCGTGTCTTACTCCCTTTTGCCTTCTAAATGCTTGTTTTTGTCTTTTTCTAATTTATTCAAAATTTCGCATAAATGTGCACACGTATGCATGTAATCCTACTAGTTCCATTAGAGTTTTTGCAAAATATTTACATTTCAATTGCGATTGCCAAAATGAACGAATTGTTTTACATTGCATGTGCATTCCGATGACGAGCAATAACGGAGCATAGTTGTTAGGTGGCACAGCTCTTCACGCGGTCGACGTAAAACACGGGTTCCCTTGCAGGTGCTTTGGTGATTGCATTTGCATTTGTGTCTCGGTTTGAAGGGCTTTGCCTATGTTAAGGTTGGGGCATGTAAGTGAGTGCTGAGCTTTTCTTTCTATAAATGATGTGCTGGACCTATATTTTGCCCGGGTTTATGTTTTTAATGGAGCTTTATCAGCAAGGGATGTTGGCATTGTCAAACAGCTGTGAATGCGAATCTCGCCTTATCTGTTGCACCACACATTTATCTGACATTGATGATTGGCACTTACCAGCCTTTGCCACGTCATTTACATTGTCATGGACTCAGTGTAGTCTTGTGATAGCGAAATCACAATATTGTTCGTGTTAGTGGAATTCGCGCGGTGGATACAAAAGGCTTCGCGCCTTGACTATTCGTGGGCTTAAACGCTAGGGTGCTCTGTGTTTGCGAGACGCGTTTTGCATCACTGTGCAGACTGCAACTTGAAGCGGTGTTGGGATTTTGCTTAATGAGCGTTTTGTTTTTCTTACTCACGTTTGTGTGTCTTGGTTTTGTGGCGACTTAGACAGTGAAGCATCGGATTCTTCGCTTCTTGCTTCTTGTCCTTTTCAGATGCTGTGGGCTTAGTGTGGTGGCGAGGGAGGCCTTGGTGAATCTGTGGAATGGTGGACATTGAGAGATTTTGGAGTTTCTCGTGGAGGACTCTCATTCGTCCTGCAATGTGGATCTCGATATGTACGATAGTGGTGTGGTAGATGGCGTGGCGATGTGATGGGTGTCACTTTTATGGCACCAGCATGAGGTGATGGCGTGGGTGCATACCGAGGAGACAAGACGAGTGCGAGATTGGAGTTGAAGTGATAAGCAAGTTTTTTGTCTCGTTGAGAAGGATGGTGTATTGTGGTGGTAATTGCGTTGACGTCAGAAATGCGGAAATGAGGAGGAGTGTCAAAAGGTCAGATCTAGTGGGGATGCTTTCGTGAACTCGGTTATTTTTGCTTTTGCTGTTGAAGGTGCATGCCTCTCATCCTACTGTCCACTTATTTTGTTGCTGCATGCAAATGCACTGTTATGCTGTTGTCATCCTTTCTTTTCACATCGCCTATGTACAATACATGGAACCTATTTGTAGTCGCGTGCACATTTGTGTGTATTGGGGTGTGCTGACGTTAAGTTTTTTACTGAATGTGCAAAAGTGGCACATTTTCGCATTTGTTCGTTATGCTGAGCAGTTGTGGAGGGGCTTGATTGAAGTTGATCTGGTGATTTGTTAGATAGTGGGTTATTTATTTGCAGGTGAAACTGGAAATGCACAATTGTTGCATGTTCCCTTGCTTCATAGATTCATTTTGCATCCAGTTCATTGCATTATTGACTCGTGCAATTTGTTTGTAAAGGTGTGTTGCAGTGATAGAGAGAGAGTGAGAGGGAGAGAGTAATGAGTAGAGTAGACAATGCCGAATGACTTAATGGTCACTTACTTGTGCGAATTTTAAATCGTTTCATTTGAGGATTTGTTTGTGAGTATGTTTTGTTCAACGGGCATTTGGCAGTTGCCGGTGCTGAGTGGATGGGCGCCATGGAAGGCAGGGAGTTGGGTTTGTCGTTGCAAACTGGCGATGCGTGGGAAGATTAGAGACTGGTGATCATGTCAGGGCTCAATTGTTTTATAACCATGTTAATCACGATCCAAACATCGTTGATGGAAGTTTGACTTGGTTTTTGCTTTTAGGTCAGTACTACGTCCACTAGCCATGGGGACGCGTGATGGTGAGGACATTTGGCCCTGCCCTACGGAATCCACTTTCACCACAGGGAATAAGGAGGCGTAGGAGGAGGAGGAGGTGACTGCAAATGCGGTACAGTGATTAGAGGCAGCACTGAGGACGACGTCGGAAGGAGGAGACGAGGATTGTGTGATGCGTTGGTCTTTTGTTTGCATGCCTATTGGTCTTGGTGTTGGGGTCACTCGGATGTACCGCGGTCGTATCGTCGCCGAGTTATCGGTGTGTGTGATGGACATATAGTCTGCTGGAGTATGGTGTCTTTTTGTTTCCCAGCGAGGGGGGGTGGAGGGGTGGGAGGGATGTGAACCAGGGTTGGTGTGAGCGAGAGCGGTTGCAGCCTATTGCCACGGTCACATCTGGCGGTCGTCACATCGGTAACGCATCGAAATGATAGCACTGCTGATGATGAAGCATTAACCCACTGCTAGCGCAGATAAAAGAGGTCCAGTAACTAAAGCGATGTCTTAACACTAAAGTTGGCAACGGTGGCTGCTCAGGTCCATGTTTGAGCTTTACTGTTTCAGCATCTCCGTACTTTTTTTGTTTATTCCAACATTTCGCGCCCATCAGACCATACTTGCTGCCTAAATCCCAAGTGGGAACGGTATGTAGATCCTGGTGTACCTGACCAGATGAGACCCATTCGTTCAGGTTTGCCACGGCAAGAAGGTAAGTGGGTGGGTGAGAGGTCAGTCATTTACTCAGCTTATCAGGCGAATGAGTCTGCATGCTGACCTACATGGACAGGCGGATGTGTGTGGTACACGCGACTGGAGTGGCTTGATCTGTGTTTCTCGTTCAGTCTCCTCCTCCAACACATCCATTGAAATGGGTGCTGGACTCTACTTTCGCTCCAGCAGAACGGGTAGCGTGGGATCAGACAGCGGGCACTCCTCATTGGTGATATGATGAATGGGAAGTGTGATGAGTGCAGTGTCGGCTCAGAGGGTACTCTTCTCCCTCAAAGGAAGAACTGTGTTCGTCAAACGCTTCCCGCCTCCTCACTCCTCCTTCCACAGTTTCCTAGTACACAACTCCTACTTCCGTACGGCACACTACTTCGCTACTGTCCACTTCTCCTTCTTGCCTGCACCTTCACAACTCCTAGTCTTTATCCATCAACCCATCTGCCTATGAACATACACACCTGCATCAACGCTTCTCCTCCTTGGAAGCAGTAGTGGGCCACATTCTCCACGGTCGTCCCAAAGCCAAGTAACAATGGCTGTTGATTATGATATAAAAACCCAATCGCATTTCACTTACCACGCAGCCGAGTACGGAACGAGCACCTACGGACCTTGACAACCCAAACTGTTGGGAAAAACACGGCAAGCAGGGAGACATACAAATCAGCGAACCGATTAGTACTCCTCCAAATGAACAACAAGGAAAACGGCAATGTCCTTTATCACTTTTATTATTTTAAACGCAAACAATGTTACTGCTAGGAAGCACACCTCACCCGCATGTGGCCTGAGTGAGAGGATGGAGATCTTTCAATCATGCTAGTGGCTGACAGAGAAGGAGCTGAGAGAAAATTCTTGTATAATGCGGTCATGCTGACACGTACGCGCGTGCAGCAGATGTGTCTTTGGTCTTTGCAGTGGAGAAAACGCCTTCGCAGCAACATTCGACGCGTGCTGCGTTCCCTTTGTTCTTCTTGTTATCCTTGTCGTTGTCACTGCTGACGTTGCTGTTGTTGTCGTTGCTGCTGTTATCGTTTTCGGTTGAGTAACGTGTAAATGGAATGTATTTGTGCTTGTTCGATAGAATGAGATGATGCCTTCAAGCTCCGCGATTACATGGGCCAAGCCTTCGGAGAGTAGGAAGAGGCACGGCCCTCACCACCATACCCCGTCGATGTGGTCGCAACGCCAATCACATCCAACTTCTGATGGTGCAACAGGTGCAGCAGGACTGGAGACAGTTGAGTCGTCAAAGGCCTCAGACGAGGCGATCCTGCTCGCTGGCCAAGTGCAAGTATCTCGCCATTGACACCACTGCGCTCACCTAAGAATGCAGTGCCATTCACCAATCGACCTTTCTGGCTTTGGTGCCCACATGCCTTCAATGTGCGTGTTACTTGTTTGACGACATTCGGCTTGTGTCCTCTGTCTGTCCTCATTACGTCGTCTCATCATGAGTAATACATAGCTGCGATGACAATACCACAGTTGCTATGGTGGCTGTGTGAGTAGAAGATGGCGTGCTTATTGAACAGTAGGCATTCTGACTGCTGGCTATTTGAGAGGCCGATTTTCTGGGAAGATGGATACACTCGAGACTCCTACTTTTTTGACATCCAACACCGACAACACAGGCTGATTTTCGATGCGGTGCAAATGCAGGACTTGAGCTCTAACGCCCGCTAAATCAAAACCGAAAAGAGAAAGGCCATGACTACGCTTTGAAAGTCATATTGCAACCACGAAAGGAGCGACAGAGCTACAAAACACAAACCAGCACAACTATCACGGCCATCACCACCACCATGGCGAAGCAAGCACTACCGTCAAGTCCAAAGTGCCACCTCTGACAATAGCAGCAGTTTCTTACTCGTGTAAACAAGTGCAAGATTAACTTCTCCAACGTACTAAAGAACACCTCAGTCATTGTATTGCATCATTTGCTAGAATTCCGAAGATTAAAAGAAGGTTGTACTCACCAACGAATGCAGTAAAAATTAAGGCTAAATGAAAGGAAAGAAAGAATAAAGACCGCACATTTCTACTAAATGCATAACTGGAACTAGGTTCGAATTTGCATCGTCTACAATTTTATTGCACTGATGCATTTAGACTTGGTAAATCTTAAAATGCCCAGAGTTTTGCCATTAATCTGTGTTGTGAGTTGGACGAACACTATTCCACATTGGAGGGCGAAGAGTACTGTAGCGTCCCGAGGCTGCACTTAAGGTAAAAGAAGGCGCAGTACTAAAGCAGTGTATATATATTCCGGAAACAGAGGGCACAAAAATGAGGTTAGCATATTAATGACTGAAGGAAGGACATCCAAT
Organism: Taenia multiceps; assembly: GCA_001923025.3. Classification (NCBI taxonomy): domain Eukaryota; kingdom Metazoa; phylum Platyhelminthes; class Cestoda; order Cyclophyllidea; family Taeniidae; genus Taenia; species Taenia multiceps. The sequence continues at coordinate 3,503,421 of CM010317.1, read as the reverse complement.
AAGTGCAGTATCAAAGACAGGGCCACTAAGGCGAGGGATTTGTGTGACACTATTGTTGGAAGAGGAGGCAACCACTGCAAACGATGTGGTAGACGTCTTGTCAGAATTCCTCGGAGAAGAGAGAAAAGAGTAGCTTGACCACCCGAAGTTTGCATCAAAAATCCGCCAGATCTGACCTGTTGGTTTGAAAGACCTGAAGTTTGAAGAAGAAGCGATAATCAGGAGAGCTCCACAGCTTTACCTGTCGAGTAATAATTTTGCTGGGAGAAGCCACTCTCACTCTTCATTACAGTTGTGCCGACTCATTGGCACCTAACCTAGCCTGCTCGAGGATAGCGATACAGCTCTCGTCTGCAGTGCATATTGAATGAGCACACTCTTTCCTAAATTAATTATTGTTAAGTTCGCATGATGTATGATCCTCCCAGTAATTGCATATCAGTTTCTAACTAGTCTACCTCTCAAAACAGAATGCACTTGATTTCCGGATGACGGTGGTTCTCCTAGTTCACCAGTTTTAAGGTCGTTGGCCGTATTTAGTGCATTGTCTGTGGCCGTGGTGGGTGCGTTGCGTGTTCTAACTGCAGTCGTATTTTGGCTGGATAAGCTCCGTTGGTTCAAGAAAGAAAAATGCTATTGGATTTTGGGCTTTACTTGGTGCTAATGGTGATCTGGATCCCAGGAACGACAAGAAAATACTTGCCTGTGGTGGTGCATATAATAGACTCCAAGGGATTACTGAGAAAATGCCAAATTTAAAGTTGGCCTTCCCTATTGCTCTCTACTTTGCGGTGGTAGGAATGGGCCTCAGCTCAGAAGCTGATGTGATCTATGCTGCGCTTTGACGAATTATTCATTTATCCTTTTCCCGAAGTTTTCACAAATGCAGTCATGTCGGTGGAACTTGTCGTGCTCACTGGACGCGGATACGGTGGTTGGGCCCCGAAAAGATAGCTGAGTATTTTCTTCTCCTGCAACTTCAGAAGACGTGATCTGAACAAGCCTAAGGCAAGATCGTAAAGATTGTACTACGAACGAGGAGTCAGCGTGCAGTTAACGCCATCGTCACATGAGGTTTTGATGCGTCGCTTTGATTGGCATGGCTTCTGTAGATGTTAGTTTGTTTCTGCGGGTACGAGGATGGTTTGAAGATGGAATTTCTGTTGACGCAAGTAGTGAGTGGATGAAAACATTGAATTTTACCGCTGCAACTGGGGACATCAACTGTGTTTTCTCCGAGTGTGCAAAGCACAGGTATTTCGTTGGGGCTGTGTCGCCTCCGAAGAATGCTTTGGCTATCAGCTTTCGCTGGCGAAATTTTGTCGAAGTTGTTTTCAAGTCTGCGAAGTAGGGTGGAGGCGGTGCCGTCCCCAGAATTCTGCATTGTGACATAGCAGGCAAAAAGGGTCAAGTCAATGAGTGCGATGATTGTGGATGCGTGGAGAAAGGGACTCGCCGATTGATAGGTGCGTATAAATGCACATTTACTTATGCTAAAAAAGCCCTTAATGATGCACACTATTTGTTGTTTTGTCTACTTTGATAAAGTGTGCATCCTGACTGCGAGGTGTAGCCTTTTGCACCATCTAAAGTCACTGCCTGTCCTATGGAAATTTACTTGTTTCATTTGTTTGCTGCCGCCAGTTGTTTAGGTGCTTTCACCCAGCAATGATGTATTTTAACTTTGGGTGGTTCTAACTATTGTGCTCCTCCTTGACATCTGGTCACGCCATTGGCTGAATTGGTCCATTTTGTGTACGTTCGTCTACCACTTGCAGTTTCATTTTAACCTAACCAGGAAGGTTATGTTTAGCGGATTTCAACAGATAAGCATGTGCTTTCTGCGAATTTCGATTGAGACAAGTTGGTGGTGTTCATGATTAAGCATGTTAAATTCGTTGTTACCGGATTGAGCGTACTGGATGCTGATGGGTAAGGTACTGCGATTTGCGTCATTCCATGTGTGGGCATCCACAATGGACTGTAATTATCGCCTCTAAATGAGTGTTCTCCTTCTAAATTCGGAGAGGTAGCATGGGCAATACGCGAAGTTGTATCAAGTGAGTAAATTCAAATTAATCCACTTGTGCTTAGGAAACTTGCTGCTGCTTTCCTTCATCTCCTTGCTTTGTGGATTCGAGGAAAACCATCTTTGTAAATTAAGGTGCAATTTAGGTGCACTCAGATTTTACTGAGTGTCAAGCAATTCCGCAGGCCCTTCTGATGATATAGTTTGTAAACGAGTGAAAAGGCAGGGAAGAGGACGCGACTTTGAGTGAATCCGAATGCATAGTGTTCCTTGTGTAAACTGTCGAAATGTGCATGTTTGTTATTGTCGAAAGAAGCATCCTGGGAAGTGAAGTGAAGTGAAATGTTTATTGGAAGCGTATTGTCGCGGTGATGACTTGGAGGGCGACCCACTAATTACCTGAGTTTGTTCACTCCTCCTGCTGTAGCATTTTAGTAGTTGTGGTTTGGTCCTTGCCCTCATAGTTGTAGTGGTACTTAGCCTTGGCTTTAATAGTTTTTGCTTGGGGCTAATAGTTGACTGAGGGGTCGCGAAGACGGGCATAAGTGGGTGACGTCAGTACAGAGCGCTCTCGATGGCCTTTCATGTGTCCCTGAATCCGTTTCTCTACAATGTTGAGGAAATGGCAATTCTAACAACTAAGCATAGCATTCGTTGCAGAAGGTTCAGTCTTCGAGTAGAGAGTTGTGCAAGACGGTATTGGCTGGTCGGGTGCTCGAAATCATCAAAGGCGTGCAAAGGAGCTGCGCGACTCATCGTCATGGTCATATTCATCGAACTGGGGCCATGGACAGGGGCATGGGACCCACAACCGGGCATCAATATTGCCATTCACCGTTTACCTTAATGGTAGTGTCATCAGTCATCAGGGTATCGGTCACTGTCAGTCCACAGGGTTGCCGGACTCAATTGGCGACCATTACATCGAACTGGGTCTATCACAACAGGCATGAGGCTCATCGTGGAGTGCTTGATGCGTGATGGTTTTACAAATGGCCTCTGCGTTATTGCTTCTTTCCACTCTGCCATCCATCGTCGTTATTTTTTTTGCTGGTAGACATGAAGTTGCTAGTTTCTTTTAACATGAGAGGCTCTTTTATTATCATTAGGATGATTAACGATTGAATTATGCCTTTTGATCTCCTTTTAGCTTTCATTTGTACTGTTGCCTTCATTTTGCATGCGTATTTTGAGGAGGGTGATTGAAAGTCAACAGTAGTTGTCGGTTCCCATTTCCCATAACCGGGAATCAATTTGGTTTTGAAATGAACGAGTGTAAAGAGCTTTCCTTATTCACTTGACAGCGTATCCTTTGTGATACTACCTTCGCTGATTTTATTCATTTTCGCAATTTTCTCGTAAAAGCCAATGCCCCTAAAAAAAGTAGCTTAAAGACGATTGCATGGCGAGGTGGAGTCTCTTTTGCCTTTTGTTAGCTTGCGAAGGGTAGAAATCAGTCCATTTGCAGACTCATGGCAGAGCGTTAGGGTTTTCGTGTATCGAATTCACCTATTGCATGCAAAGTAAGGCAGGTTGATTTCTTTTCTCAAAATGCAAGTTTGACAGTGATTCTGCTAGACCGCCTTTTTGCATTGCTTCATTTCATTCCCAGGAGTTTTTCTTCCTCCGTAGGAAATACTGCCTTTGTGAAGATGCGTGGGGGGGAAGGAGGCATTTTGTTTCGATTACGTGGTTCAGCAAGCAATTTTAACGTGGCCTTATTGTTCCTTTCTCTAAGCTTGTAATTGACCCATCAGTGGGTTCAAGTGTTTTGAACCCTTTTTAGCGTTTGACATCCGAAACTGAGCTATTTTTGTCGATTCAGCCTCACATTCTGTGCTACCTTGACCTTGAGCCTATAAGTGCTTGCCATTTCTAAAATGAGGGGGGAGGGGGGAAGATTGATAAGTAGATCCTACACGCTTTACCTGGATGAGCCCTCAGTGTGTACTATTTTTTATCATGATAACCTCTGAGGTCGTCGGCATATTTAGCATGTGGATTATTTTTCACAGTCTCTGCATCCATCCCACTGTCGCCAGAGTGTCTTTAAGTAGGGCAGTAAGGCGAATGGTTGTAGTCTACATGTCTTTGGTGGGGACCGTTTGGTGATGCTTGATCTTGACTGGAATCCAGCTGATGACGACGACGACGACGACGACCAGACTACAGCCCGTGTGTAGCATGACGTGCGGAGGGGACAGTTCCATGCCTATCGCATCACTTCGGTTGTGAGACATCCCGACTGTGATGTGCTCTTTTAGTCAGGCACAGTGGAGAAGCGGGTGCTGTAATAGCAGGCGCACCTGAAGACATTGAGCAGTTGTGAGGTGGAGGGACGTTTTGGTCTGGTTGAGCTGAATGAGCGCCTCGCGTATTACTCAGAGACTAGTCCGGACATGCATGACAGGTTAGTCACACAGGTAATCCCCCTTTCCCTCCATCCCCACTCTGCATGTGCCTTGAAACCGAAGGGAAATGCCGGAGCCATTGGCACGAATGCATTCGTCCCTTGCACAATTTTAGGACAAATCAGACTGAGTGGACTGTGTGTCATGCAGGCGTTGGGAAATATGAAATCTATCTAGCCGATAGAGGGTCTGGGGAAGTACCACTGTGCAGGTGGGCTGGAAACCAACATTTGTGGGATCGCCACTGATGGATAGACTTCTACACCAATAAAGTGTCTACTTGGTGAGTGAGTTGACGTCTCCTGCTGGTGCGGGTATCCACGATTGTAGACGCCTTCTTTCACAGGAAGCGTTGTTCACCACTGCGCTTTGTTGTGGGGGCTGTGGCGCTGGTCTGTGCCTTCCTTGATAAATGATGTCCATTTCGTGTATAAAGCGAGCTAGCGCTTACTGCTTCACGTGGCACCGTTGCATGACGATTCCTTTGGTAGTTGGAAAACCAGCACCTCCAGTTAGACCTTATTTCCTTCGTGTTAGTCGAGGCTTTCCCTAACCTATGCTTGGTGTTTTCGTTTCGCAGGTTCAAATGTCGATGGTGTGTGAGTCAAGGGCAGACGAGAGGTCCGTTATCCAAAGGGGATTTTGGGTGCGATTTATCGGTGTGGAACCACGTCTGCCATGGTGAAGTTTGTGAAGTCCATGCGCCAAGAAGGAAAGGGGACACTAAAAGGCTTGATTGTGTCTCCTGACAGCACTTTAATGTGGAACAGCACAAGACTGTGATGACGTCTCGACAGTGTTGCATGTTCCTGCAAATTTTCCTTTATTAGTAAATTTAAAAATGTTACTCCTTTATTTGTGTTCCTCCTCGGCGATTGGCCAGTTTTGAGCAGTTGATGATAAATTTGGCTGTTGATGGAGGTGGACGAGGTGTGTGATCTGAGGTGGTCCGCCGTGTTTCAGTGTGTCATTGGTGGAGAAGCAAAGCAAAGCAAAGTTGCCTTATGATTTTACAGGTTGAGTTGTTGGTCTGTGGGTCTTGAATGCACGCTATGCTGCCGCTCTTTGGCACAGCCCTCAGAGGCCTAGTGCCTCTTCTCTTCTCTTCTCTTCTCTTCTCTTCGCTTATGGCTCAGTGCCATGTCAGAGCAGTGTCAAGATGGTGGTGGAAGTGCAGTAGTTACATTTTGCTGCGAATAAAGTATTAAGTAAAAATCGTTGTTTAGCGCACTAGTTTTGCATTAAGAGGTGAGTGAGTACCGAACGGAACCGATGTGAAGGATATTGACGGGTTGGATGGGTTGTTGAGTAATTTGCAGTGATAACAAGCAAGATTACTTGGAGGCAGTATGTGCCAAACCTGAGGAACTACCGAGCTTCGTCTGTTGGGTGGTATTGGTCATTCGCTGGAAGGATGAGCGCTTTGCCATGGCAACATGTTCGAGTACTGGCTTAGCAATTGGCACTGACCGTCTTTGCATGTGATTTGATGTGGTGGCTGGATGTACAGGTAAAAGGGACGCGTCAAAATTAGGTGGAGCACGAGAAAGCGGTGGCTATATCATGTTTACGGGACACTTTGAAGCAACAGCAACGACTGGAGCATGAGCTCCATGAGTCGAGTGGGTATGCGAGGGGAGGATTGCGGCTCAGCGGCTCATGAGACTGGCCGAATCGGACCGACAACTTTGCCAGATGGAAATGCTAGAGGTAATGATGCTGATCAGGAGGAAATTGCCTATCCCATCGCTGTCTGCTCTCCACTCGTCAGCACTGGAAGCTGCGATTGCAATTGAACCAAGCAATTCAGGAAATTTAATCCACACAAAGGAGGAGGCCCTACTCCAAAAGATGCACCCATCACCTGTGTCGCTGGCAGTAATTATCTGCGACCCGACCACACGAAATCATGCCCCTATCTGTGGAAGCAGAATGCGCCGCAGCTGTCTCGAGACGACCACTCGCATCGTTGGAAGAAGTCGAATGACGTGTGAATGCAATGTATTTGTACATACCTGATTGTACTATGTGATGCAGATGGAAGCTGACATCTGGTCGACCGGGAGGTGGTGGTGCTGCAGACTTGCTGGTTCATAAGTCGGGATGCATGACAGCGTTGAGGGAAAGTGGGAAGAAGGGAGGGAAGGAGGGAAGGAGGGAAGGAGGGAAGGAAGGAAGGAAGGAAGGAAGGAAGGAAGGAGGGAAGAAGGGAAGGAAGGAAGGAAGGAAGGAAGGAAGGAGGAAGGTAGGGAAGGAAGGAGAGTGGAAGGAAGGGAATAGAAGCGAAGTGAATGGAACGCGATCGGAAGGTGATGGTGGGCTGCTCCTGACGAAGAATTTCGATGGTCCCATGCAGTTTGTTGCTGTTTTTGGCATTAATGGTAACAGAGACGATAAGCAATGCAGTCACCGTTGGCGGTCGAGGCGGTGTAGAGACGAGACAACACCACTCGATCTGCATGCCAACTGTCCGCACATTGCAACGCCACTTGCCATCAGTGTAGACCATCAGGCCATGAGCAGTGCTGTAGTAGGCCTCCCTTCCCACCTTCTTCCGCCCCTCTTCACAATTCGTTGGCAGGTGTGTCGTCCGACAGCTGGCACTCCTCCACCACCTGCTACGCTCACCGCCCCTTCAACGCTGCCAGTCCGCTAGAATGAAAGGCAAAGGGATGCCAAACAAGTAGGAGCCTCGAGTGCATCCACCACACCAGACGCTCGGCCCCTCAAATAGCCAGCACTCAGAATGCCTACTGTCCAATAAGCACGACATCTTCCAACAGCATGGTCACTATAGCAACTGTGATGGTGTCACCTCTGCCATGCATTACTTATGGTGAGGAGAGGGCATAGGCCGAATGTCACCCAACAAGTAACACACACATTGGAAGTGTGTGAGCACCAAAGACAAAAAGGACGATGGTGAACGGCAATGCATTCTTACTTGAGCGGAGTGGTGGTAGAGGTGAGATGCTTGCACTTGGCCAACGAGCACTTGGCGACTCAACTGTCTCCAGTCCTGCCGCAACTGTTGCACCGTCAGAAGTTGAAGGTGACTGGCGTTGCGACCACATCGACGGGGTATGTTGATGTGGGCCATGCCTCTTCCTACCCTCCGAAGGCCTGGCCCATATCATCGCGGAGCTTGAAGTCATCATCTCGTTCTATCAAACATACAAAACATATTCCACTTACACGTCAGTCAACCCAAAACGATAATAGCAACAACGACAGCAACAACATCAACAGCGACAACGACAACGACAAGGACAAGGACAACAAGAGGAAAAAAGGGAACGCAGCACGCGTCGAATGCTGCTGCGAAGGCGTTTCCTCCACTGCAAAGACAAAAGACGCATTAGGAGAGGAAAGAGAGGTGGTAAGGTGAGGAGGCAGTGTGTATGAATTGCTAACGCGTCTGCTACACGTGCGTACGTGTCACCACAACCGCATGATGCATTAAGGCAAGGATAAAGTGGATAGTAGCAGTAGTAGTAGTGTTATGGCAGTAGTGGTAGATGAAGGCGCACTTACTGAAGGACGAGGGGACTGTTGGCGATCCTCCGACCCAACTGCAAATGGGAGAGAAAACGGTGAGGACGACGATGGGTGGAGAGCTAAATGGATGGATGGATGGATGGATGGATGGATGGATGGATGGATGGATGGATGGATGGATGGATGGATGGGGAGTGGGGAGTGGGGAGAGGAAGGTGGTATTCATTCACCTGAAATGCTGTCTGGGCTGACGATGTCGCGACTCAAGGAGAGAGGTAGGGGAGTATTGTACTCCACCTCGTGCCTTTCCTCGGGAAGACTTTGCGCTGACGACCCACGGACGGCCGCTTGTTGTGACTGCAGCACGTCGCCGGAGCTATCCAATCGCAACAACGTGTCCGTGCGGCTGCTGGTGGTGGCTGGCATCGCCGATCCTTCTCCCTGCCCCTCTCCCTCCTCCTGACCAACGGGGTAGTCCTCCACTTCGAAATTCACTTGCAGGCCTGCGTGAGGGAAAGACGAGGAGGAGGAGGAGGGTAAGGAAGAGAAGAGGTTCACCACACGCAATGGCTAAGGCAGTGGATGCCATCAATGAATGAACGAACCAATGACTTAATGAATAAATGCACAGAAGCATGAATGAAATCGAGAGGCACAGGGAGGGAGGGGGTGAGGGAGGGAGGGAGGGAGAGGAAGGAGGTGGTAGGGAGGAGTGAGGGCAGTAGGCATGAGAGAAGTAGAATAATGTAGACAATGCGAATTCGACGTACTGGCGGATATAGATGACTGCGATGGGGAAGACTGGGATAATGCGGGAGAGGCCAACGACGGTTGGGATGGCGGTGACGGCATTGGCGGCTCTTCCTCTGCCGCCTCCTCCTCCTCCTCCTCCTCCTGCACCTCCTCAATTACGATCGATTCTACCTCTGCTGAAATAGACAGTGCTGTTGGTGTCGCTGAGGCTGCTCAATTGCACACTTACCATCAGCATGCAGACTCGGTGCTGCACATAGACAGCGTCGACGAGCCTCGACCAACTGCATGTACCTGTACAAGCAGAAGATCAGGCTCATCAAAAACTCGCGCTCAATCCGCTCAATATTTACTACTGGCATGCTTGATTGCTATGGACAGAAGATCAACGTGACGTGGCTGCAGCAAACCTACCTCAGCGCGTGTCAGTAATAGTGCAAGTGACGTTCAAATGCGACACGTCGATTGGCTACTCGATTGATTGATTGATCGATTAATTGGGTGGTGACAATCAATACGATTTGAATGCTGCAGAAACAAAACAAAAGAAACAAGAACAAAAGCAGAGTCAAATTTCCATCGTAGCAGCGGGCATTAGTCGCCGTCGTTGGTGTATCGGTATGATGTCGATGGAGTGGGATAGGGAAGCAATAAGGCTTGATGGTGGTAGGTGTGTGGTTGATTGCTGTCAACCACTAATTACACATGCAGATATAACAAGTACTAGGTGTGAGGAGTAGGAGTGTGTAGTCACAGAGTGAAGACATGGTTTTAGAGGAGGATACGGAGGGGGAAGGAACATGCTGCCCCATTATTTCCATCGTGTTGAAATGGCACGCACAGCAAATGCGTATGATTACAGACTTCACTTTATCGAGGTGTTGGTGTGTGGAATTCAAACGTAATTGAGCAATGCACGCATGCCAAAATGGATTCGAAGAATGCCACTGCAGCTCTTCGAGAGTTTCCTAAGGATGAAAGTCGGGCTAACACTTGAGCAGTAGAAACGGTTTCGGCGCGAAGAGGGGATAGGAGCCACTGGAGTGACCTGGAGACCAGCCCACACGACGAAGGCACAATCACCATCAAAGCGGTCGTAGACGAGAGTGAGAGCTGAACAAACAACAATTGTATAAATTGGTCTGTTAAGTATTTTATAATTATATCAAATAGTAGTGACGTAGTGTTTGGTCTAGCTATGAGCACCTGGCTGAGTCCTTCATTCTCCGCGTGTAGCACCTCTATAATTTATGCCATCAGTGTTCCAGATCCTGTGCACTTTATTTATGTAGGCTTGAATAGCAGGGATTTCGTCATTCTCCCCTCCAACACTTCGCCTATGCCTAATTCGGGAAGGTTGATTGCTCTCACACCCACGCATTGTATTCGACAAAACTGTAAGGCGATGGTGCATAAGTAAAGCTTGTAGGATGACCTTTGGCGGCGTTGAGGGATTTAAGTTGCGTTCCGGTCTCTCGCCTGCGAGATAGGCTTAAACATGTATGAGTAATACATGAGTAAGTATCTCTTTTGGGAGTTCTGGCTTATTTTTTGCGCAGAATAAGTAAGCTTATATTATTATTAACATGAAAACTTGACTAGCAACCTTTGCGGCGTGCTGAATTCGTGTTTTGTGTGATGCTCGTGGTGAAGTGCTCGAATTCTATTGACTCATATAATTGAATGCTGATGTGGACTGCTTTTATTTACCTTGAGCGCATTTCACATTGGGACGGTGTGTGATGATCTTGGCCGCGTGCGTTGTAGGGTCAGAGTTTTACCACTGGCTAGAAGTCTTTCATTTGTGGGCACGAGGCTGCAAATCGAACCAATGGGTTTGTCGCTCGTGGTTGTATGGTAATGAATGGGGAGAGCACAATTTGAGCTGAGGAAACTGTAAGCAAATAGTGCAACAATTGTGTGCTGTGAATGCCTGCCCCAAATCGTGGCCTCTAGCGCATTGCTGAGGTGAGGCGTGCGCCTCGTAGGGCTTCCCTTCTCTTCCTATAGTTTATGGGGAGACTGATGACGTTAATGGCAGGTGGAAATGAGGAATTGCATGCTGGCCGCGGTGAGTGAATGAAGAATTGTGCTTCCTGCGAAGGTGGCGAACCGGTTTGGGTGTAAGCCATCCATCTTTCCGCCGAGTGGTGACGTAACACTAGAAATCGTCATGCTGTAGATGCGAGAGGAGAAGCGAAACAGCTTGGACTCGAAATGGCTAAGAACACATACTGATGCTTTGTTGCCATTGCGTGGTGTCACTTGAGCACACTGATGTGGGGATTTAATTTCTCTCTGGGTGAACCACGTGCCTTCAGCAGTAGTCGGTCAATGCTGCAACAAAAGTGGCTATGTCAGTTGGGGAGTTGGAATGATTTCTGCATGTAGAGGCAATTTCTTCTCTTTTAAGAAGGGTCATTGCTCTGTTTTTCGACTGCAAAGGATGAGGTGAATGAATGTCTCCTGTGTTCGGTGCAGTAATTGGTGCGCTGAAAGACTTGGCACTCTTTCATCATGAGGCTTGCTGGCCAATTTGACAACGTGTGATTCATTGAGTACTGCCTTAATGGGGTGGCGGAGAACTGAGATGGCATGACATCGAGTATGTGGGTGAAGGCTGAAGTTCACAATGTTGCGTCCATGGCGAGACTGGAGATGCTGCGAAATGGAACTCTACCACGTGCCTTTTCTTGGTGGTGAGTGTAGCTGAGATCTTGGTGAATCTGTGGTCTGGTGGGGGCTACAGTAAGTGCTTGCCCCTATCTACTAAAGGTACATATATTTGACGCTACCATTATTAGGATGATTAGTTATCCTTGCTTTGAAGTTAATGACCGCCCTTCAGTGCCTTTATTCATCGTTAACCAGTAATCCCGACTGGATCGTTATCCGCGCTTTCCTTGCAGACAAGTAGTGTGTGATGCGGCAGAGGCATTGGCCGACACGTAAAGATTGGGGCAACACGTCTCAACAACTACCTTGAGGTGCTTGCTGCAGTATTATCACGAGGACTGTGAAGTGGGTATGGCCAACAATCGCTTCGACATGTCAATCACCTGTTCTACAGTGTTGCACTTAGTGCTCACGCAGGTGACGTCGTCTTTTGTGTGGAGGTGCACAAGCAGCCCATCTCTGATCTCGTCTTTCGCATTGTGCGTCTCTTTTGCGTCATATTCCTCATTTCACTGAAAACTCTTGCCCGCCAAGTCTACTTCTTTTGTGCCTTTTTGTTTTAGGTGGCGTGGATCTATGGCAGCGTTGATGAGTGGCATGTAAATGCTGCCACCGACGTGGTGATGAATCTCGGTGCACTCATGTTGATGGTTCTGCTGCCACGGCTGTTGTCTTGGTGCCTTTGATTGAGACTATGGAAGTTGGTGAGGCCGCAGTTGGTCGGTGTGATATGGAGAGTGCAGACGCAGTAGGTGGTGGAGACGAGTGATGTGAGGGGATGGCGGGATGTGGAGTGCAAGCAGTTCATTTGCTCGTTGTTGTCTTCTCCGAACTGCAAGTTTGCTTCCCTTTCTCATTACAAGTGTTACTAACATTAAACTTGACATTTGTTTGACTATTCAATAAATATTGAGATTTGTCCTAAGCATTTGTTTTTCATTCCCATTTTTTAACTAGCTACAGGAAGTTGAAGATTCGCATTAGTCGATTGCCACTTACTTATGTAATCAGGTTTTACTTTGCTAATGCAATTGGTGCTGGGATTCATCGTGGTGCCAAGAAGGTCCCCACGTGCATAAGGTGGTACTTATTTGCTAAGATTTCAAGATATCTAGACTGCTGTCTGACCGTTGAATACGGACGAGTGTAGTCTGCGAAGAAGGTGTGTTGAGACGACCCAATGCGGTGACTCACATTGTGTGGACTATTCAGTTCTCGAGTGACGTTCGGTGCGATGTTGCGTGGTGGTCACCGCACAACTCGACTGCCGTTTGTCCGCAGTACGCAACCTATGATTTGTCGTTGTTGAATGTAAAAGAGGTTTGAATAGTGAAGGCGGGAGCGGGAAGTTAGGAGTGACGAGGAGATGGAGGGGGAGGGAGGCGATGGAGGTGGAGGTGGAGGTGGAGGAAGGAAAGAGGGTCAAAGGCGAGGAGGAAACGAAGTGAGAGGGAGGCACAAACAATTGACTGAATGGTAGGAGCGAGAGCGCGAAGCAGAATGAATGGCTGTAGACGAGACAAGGCGTGGAAGAGCACCTCTGAAGGTTAGTTGGGTGAGTGACCTCTTCGAATCTGACACGTGTGAATCGATTGGTAGCACGTGTCGCGTGGTGTCTCACAAAGCCATATGGTGTTGTCTTCAGACGCAGCATTCCTCGTGGGTGGAGTTGTGAGGACAGACATCACTTGCCCTTGTGCATTTCTACCTTGGCTGAATTTGGTGCATCGTGGTGCAAAGAATGGAGGCGGAAGGAGACGAGGAGGGTCACCCACAATACCTTACTAAGCACAATTTAAAAAAGTAGAGCAGTGAGGTGTCGATCTGTAAGCAGTGGTGGAACGGAAAGGAGGGTGGAAAGTGTATGTTGACGTGTTTGTGAGGTTGTAAATGTAGGGCCACTGATTCGACCATTGTGGAGCACTCTGTTTTGACTTTGAATTTGTGAAGTTACTCCGATTTGCGACTCATGGGCCACAGCAGCCAGTGCTTCAGTCTTCATCCTCCACCGCCTGGTGGAAAGAAGGAAAGAATGGGAGAACAGTGTGGCATTTTGGGGAGCATAATTTTGTTGGCTCCTTCATGTCCTCACCTCACGGTGCACAGCACAAATCAGAGCGAAATGGACTTCCGTGTAGAACTGCGAGTTGAGCAACCTCCATGTCGTGTCAGGTCGGGTGGAATCAGGTCAGGTGGAGCGGTCTCGTGCACCACACAACACCTCTGTCATGCCTTAATGACGGCTGCAGACGAGCCTGATGATGATGACTGGGCTTCTTTTAGGACCTCTCTACAAGTTGTGCACTGCAACCACCGCATAGCTGCGTGGCATGCAATCGACCCTGATGCCTTGAGATCCTCGCAACTGGGACACGGTACCATTGATGACATTGTCCTGTACAATTCACTAGAATCGCATTGTGCACAGCAGTTGCCTTTTGCATCAATAGTGTCGTAATGCCTTGTTTGTTCTCATTGCCGGTTTCGGTTTTGGTCATTTGGGTGGGCAGGCCTCTGGGCCATGTCAGCAGCCCCTCTGCCTCTGCTTTCTAAGTTTATTTATTCTGCCCTAACATTACGCCTTCGAACCCGTCAATGTCCTTCACATTGATTCGAATCGGCACTCACTCACCTCCTAACACGGAATCGGCGCCAAATGTAGCTGTTGCAACCTCACCATGATCTTGACGCTTTCCTGACAGTACTGAGTCATAATCGAAGAGAAGAGGTGCTAGTCTTCTGAAGGTCTTTGCACAGAGCAGCAGCGCAATTTGCGTTCAAGCCCCACAGACCAACAACTCAACCTGTAAAAGCACAAGGCAGCATTGGTTTGCCCCACAAGACTCTTCTCTGGCTTCAAATAAGTGAGTCCTTTACTTCTGCACCAAAGACACACCCCAACACCCGCACCACAGGTGATGATGCCTTATCCAAAACGAAACGGTGGACCACCTCATCCCACACACCTCGACACGTCCATCAACAACCAAATTTGTCATCACCTACTCAAACCATTTCAACCGCCGCGCTCTTCTGTTGACGAAGAAAACAAAAATAACGGAGCAGCACTCGTAAATTTACTAATATTGGAAAATTTGCAGCAACATACACACTTCACCATGGTAGGCGCGATTCCACACCGCCAAATCGCACCTGTAATCCGCTTTGGATGGCTGGACTCTTGTCTGCCCTCGACTCACACATCATCGACATTTGAACCTGTGAAACGAAACACCAAGCATGGTTGGGAAGGCCTCGACTAACACGAAGGAAATAAGGTCTAACTGGAGGTGCTGGTTTCACACCTACCAAAGGAATCATGATGCAACGGTATTACGTGAAGCAGTAAGCGCTAGCTCGCTTTATACAAGAATTAGACATCATTTATTAGGAATGACACGGACCAGCGCCAGTGCCTCCTCAACAGAGTGTAGTGATGAACAACGCCTCCTGTGAAAGAAGGTGTCTACAATCGGGATACCCGTACCAGCAGGAGACGTCAACTCACTCACCAAGTAGGCATTTTAGTGGTGTATAAGTCTATCCGTCAGTGGCGATCCCACAAATGTTGGTTTTCAGCCACCTGCACAGTGGTACTTCCCCAGACCCTCTATCGGCTAGATAGATTTCATATTTCCCAACGCCTGCATGACACACAGTCCACTCAGTCTGAGTTGCCCTAAAATTGTGCAAGGGACGAATGCATTCGTGCCAATGGCTCCGGCATTTCCCTTTGGTTTCGAGGGACACGTAGGATGGGGATGGAGGGAAAGGGGAATTACCCGTGTGAAGCAATGCAAAAAGGCCGTCTGGTAGAATCACTGTCAAACTTGCATTTTGAAAAAGAAATCACCTGCCTTACTTTGCATGCAATAGGTGAATTCGATACACGAAAACCCTAACGCTCTGCCATGAGTCTGCAAATGGACTGATTTCTACTCTTCACAGGCCAACAAAGGGCAAAAGAGACTCCACCTCGCCATGCAATCGTCTTTAAGCTACTTTTTTTAGGGGCATTGGCTTTTACGAGAAAATTGCGAAAATGAATAAAATCAGCGAAGGTAGTATCACAAAGGATACGCTGTCAAGTGAATAAGGAAAGCTCTTTAACACTCGTTCATTTCAAAACCAAATTGATTCCCGGTTATGGGAAAGGGAACCGACAACTACTGTTGACTTTCAATCACCCTCCTCAAAATACGCATGCAAAATGAAGGCAACAGTACAAATGAAAGCTAAAAGGAGATCAAAAGGCATAATTCAATCGTTAATCATCCTAATGATAATAAAAGAGCCTCTCATGTTAAAAGAAACTAGCAACTTCATGTCTACCAGCAAAAAAAATAACGACGATGGATGGCAGAGTGGAAAGAAGAATAACGCAGAGGCCATTTGTAAAACCATCACGCATCAAGCACTCCACGATGAGCCTCATGCCTGTTGTGATAGACCCAGTTCGATGTAATGGTCGCCAATTGAGTCCGGCAACCCTGTGGATGACAGTGACCGATACCCTGATGACTGATGACACTACCATTAAGGTAAACGGTGAATGGCAATATTGATGCCCGTTGTGGGTCCCATGCCCCTGTCCATGGCCCCAGTTCGATGAATATGACCATGACGATGAGTCGCGCAGCTCCTTTGCACGCCTTTGATGATTTCGAGCACCCGACCAGCCAATACCGTCTTGCACAACTCTCTACTCGAAGACTGAACCTTCTGCAACGAATGCTAGCTTGTTAGAATTGCCATTTCCTCAACATTGTAGAGAAACGGATTCAGGGACACATGAAAGGCCATCGAGAGCGCTCTGTACTGACGTCACCCACTTATGCCCGTCTCGCGACCCGTCAGCCAACTATTAGCCCAAGCAAAAACTATTAAAGCCAAGGCTAAGTACCACTACAACTATGAGGGCAAGGACCACACCACAACTACTAAAATGCTACAGAAGGAGGAGTGGACAGACCCAGGTAGTTAGTGGGTCGCCCTCCAAGTCATCACCGCGACAACACGCTTCCAATAAACACTTCACTTCACTTCCCAGGATGCTTCTTTCCGCAATAACAAACGTGCACAGTTCGACGATTTGAACAATGAACGCTACGCATTCGGATTCACTCAAAGTCGCGTCCTCTTCCCTGCCTTTTCACTCGTGTACAAATTACATCAGCAGAAAGGGCCTGCAAAATTGCTTGACACTCAGTAAAATCTGAGTGCACCTAAATTGCACCTTAAATTACAAAGATGGTTTTCCTCGAATCCACAAAGCAAGGAGATGAAGGAAAGCAGCAGCAAGTTTCCTAAGCACAAGTGGATTAATTTGAATTTACTCACTTGATACAACTTCGTATTGCCATGCTACCTCTCCGAATTTAAAAGGAGAACACTCATTTAGAGGCGATAACTACCGTCCATTGTGGATGCCTACACGTGGAATGACGCAAATCGCAGTACCTTACCCATCAGCATCCAGTACGCTCAATCCGGTTACAACGAATTTAACATGCTTAATCATGAACACCACCTTTTCTTAATTGAAATTCGCAAAAAGCACATGCTTATCCAATGAAATCCGCTAAACATAACCTTCCTGGTTAGGTTAGAATGAAACTGCAAGTGGTAGACGAACGTACGCAAAATGGACCAATTCAGTCAATGGCGTGACCAGATGTCAAGGAGGAGCACAATAGTTAGAACCACCCAAAGTTAAAATACATCATTGCTGGGTGAAAGCACCTAAACAAATGGCGGCAGCAAACAAATGGAACACGTGAATTTCCATAGGACAGGCAGTGACTTTAGATGGTGCAAAAGGCTACACCTCGCAGTCAGGATGCACACTTTATCAAAGTAGACAAAACAACAAATAGTGTGCATCAATAAGGACTCTTTTAACATAAGTAAATGTGCATTTATACGCACCTATCAATCGGCGAGTCCCTTTCTCCACGCATCCACAATCATCGCACTCATTGACGTGACCCTTTTTGCCTGCTATGTAACAATGCAGAATTCTGGGGACGGCACCACCTGCACCCTACTTCGCAGACTTGAAAACAACTTCGACAAAATTTCGCCAGCGAAAGCTGATAGCCAAAGCATTCTTCGGAGGCGACACAGCCCCAACGAAATACCTGTGCTTTGCACACTCGGAGAAAACACAGTTGATGTCCCCAGTTGCAGCGGTAAAATTCAATGTTTTAATCCACTCACTACTTGCGTCAACAGAAATTCCATCTTCAAACCATCCTCGTACCCGCAGAAACAAACTAACATCTATAGAAGCCATGCCAATCAAAGCGCACATCGAAACCTCATGTGACGATGGCGTTAACTGCACGCTGACGCCTCGTTCGTAGTACAATCTTTACGATCTTGCCTTAGGCTTGTTCAGATCACGTCTTCTGAAGTTGCAGGAAGAAAATACTCAGCTATCTTTTCGGGGCCCAACCACCGTATCCGCGTCCAGTGAGCACGACAAGTTCCACCGACATGACTGCTGTAACAATTTCGATATGATGCAGCTGTCACATTGCATTTGTGAAAACTTCGGGAAAAGGATAAACGAATAATTGCCAAAGCGCAGCATAGATCACACCAGCTCTGAGCTGAGGCCCATTCCTACCACCGCAAAGTAGAGAGATAGGGAAGGCCAACTTTAAATTTGGCATTTTCTCAGTAATCCCTTGGAGTCTATTATATGCACCACCACAGGCAAGTATTTTCTTGTCGTTCCTGGGATCCAGATCACCATTAGCACCAAGTAAAGCCCAAATCCAATAGCATTTTTCTTTTTGAACCAACGGAGCTTATCCAGCCAAAATACGACTGCAGTTAGAACACGCAACGCACCCACCACGGCCACAGACAATGCACTAAATACGGCCAACGACCTTAAAACTGGTGAACTAGGAGAACCACCGTCATCCGGAAATCAAGTGCATTCTGTTTTGAGAGGTAGACTAGTTAGAAACTGATATGCAATTACTGGGAGGATCATACATCATGCGAACTTAACAATAATTAATTTAGGAAAGAGTGTGCTCATTCAATATGCATGCAGACGAGAGCTGTATCGCTATCCTCGAGCAGGCTAGGTTAGGTGCCAATGAGTCGGCACAACTGTAATGAAGAGTGAGAGTGGCTTCTCCCAGCAAAATTATTACTCGACAGGTAAAGCTGTGGAGCTCTCCTGATTATCGCTTCTTCTTCAAACTCAGGTCTTTCAAACCAACAGGTCAGATCTGGCGGATTTTTGATGCAAACTTCGGGTGGTCAAGCTACTCTTTTCTCTCTTCTCCGAGGAATTCTGACAAGACGTCTACCACATCGTTTGCAGTGGTTGCCTCCTCTTCCAACAATAGTGTCACACAAATCCCTCGCCTTAGTGGCCCTGTCTTTGATACTGCACTTATTGGATGTCCTTCCTTCAGTCATTAATATGCTAACCTCATTTTTGTGCCTGATCGGTGGTGCGCCTTTATAGGGTGACAGATATAGTGTTGAATGATTGATGGTTACAGATGGAACAGCGCCATGTTGACAAAACTATCGGTTGGTGATGGCATGTTTGTCACTCAAATTTAGCCTTTGTCCGAGAGGTAATGCACCGTGCAGCACAGCTCAGATGGGTGAAATTAGCCCAAATTCGTGGCGTAATGCTTCTTCTGGCCCATGTGGAACAGTTGCGAGCGCTTGCGTGCGATGCTTTGAGTTTATTTGTACCTTCTTTTGGACCCAATGCAAACTACGCGATATTGTGTGTTGCTACCTCCGTGTTTGGTAAAAAAGGTATCAGAAGACACAAACCAAGCCCTCTGTTTCCGGAATATATATACACTGCTTTAGTACTGCGCCTTCTTTTACCTTAAGTGCAGCCTCGGGACGCTACAGTACTCTTCGCCCTCCAATGTGGAATAGTGTTCGTCCAACTCACAACACAGATTAATGGCAAAACTCTGGGCATTTTAAGATTTACCAAGTCTAAATGCATCAGTGCAATAAAATTGTAGACGATGCAAATTCGAACCTAGTTCCAGTTATGCATTTAGTAGAAATGTGCGGTCTTTATTCTTTCTTTCCTTTCATTTAGCCTTAATTTGTGGTGGTGATGGGTGATGATGGCCGTGATAGTTGTGCTGGTTTGTGTTTTGTAGCTCTGTCGCTCCTTTCGTGGTTGCAATATGACTTTCAAAGCGTAGTCATGGCCTTTTCTTTTCGGTTTTGATTTAGCGGGCGTTAGAGCTCAAGTCCTGCATTTGCACCGCATCGAAAATCAGCCTGTGTTGTCGGTGTTGGATGTCAAAAAAGTAGGAGTCTCGAGTGTATCCATCTTCCCAGAAAATCGGCCTCTCAAATAGCCAGCAGTCAGAATGCCTACTGTTCAATAAGCACGCCATCTTCTACTCACACAGCCACCATAGCAACTGTGGTATTGTCATCGCAGCTATGTATTACTCATGATGAGACGACGTAATGAGGACAGACAGAGGACACAAGCCGAATGTCGTCAAACAAGTAACACGCACATTGAAGGCATGTGGGCACCAAAGCCAGAAAGGTCGATTGGTGAATGGCACTGCATTCTTAGGTGAGCGCAGTGGTGTCAATGGCGAGATACTTGCACTTGGCCAGCGAGCAGGATCGCCTCGTCTGAGGCCTTTGACGACTCAACTGTCTCCAGTCCTGCTGCACCTGTTGCACCATCAGAAGTTGGATGTGATTGGCGTTGCGACCACATCGACGGGGTATGGTGGTGAGGGCCGTGCCTCTTCCTACTCTCCGAAGGCTTGGCCCATGTAATCGCGGAGCTTGAAGGCATCATCTCATTCTATCGAACAAGCACAAATACATTCCATTTACACGTTACTCAACCGAAAACGATAACAGCAGCAACGACAACAACGCAACGTCAGCAGTGAAACGACAAGGATAACAAGAAGAACAAGGGAACGCAGCACGCGTCGAATGTTGCTGCGAAGGCGTTTTCTCACTGCAAAGACCAAGACACATCTGCTGCACGCGCGTACGTGTCAGCATGACCGCATTATACAAGAATTTTCTCTCAGCTCCTTCTCTACCGCTAGCATGATTGAAAGATCTCCATCCTCTCACTCAGGCCACATGCGGGTGAGATGTGCTTCCTAGCAGTAACATTGTTTGCGTTTAAAAAATAAAAGTGATAAAGGACATCGCGTTTTCCTTGTTGTTCATTTGGAGGAGTACTACGGTTCGCTGATTTGTATGTCTCTGCTCGCCGTTTTTTCCAACAGTTTGGGTTGTCAAGGTCCGTAGGTGCTCGTTCCGTACTCGCTGCGTGGTAAGTGAAATGTGATTGGGTTTTATATCATATCAACAGCCATTGTTACTTGGTTTGGGACGACCGTGGAGAATGTGGCCCACTACTGCTTCCAAGGAGGAGAAGCATTATGCAGGTGTGTATGTTCATAGGCAGATGGGTTGATGGATAAAGACTAGGAGTTGTGAAGGTGCAGGCAAGAAGGAGAAGTGGACAGTAGCGAAGTAGTGTGCCGTACGGAAGTGGAGTTGTGTACTAGGAAACTGTGAAGGGGAGAGTGAGGAGGCGGGAAGCGTTTGACGAACACAGTTCTTCCTTTGAGGAGAAGAGTACCCTCTGAGCCGACACACCATCACACTTCCCATTCATCATTACCATGAGGTGCCCGCTGTCTGATCCCACGCTACCCGTTCTGCTGGAGCGAAAGTAGAATCCAGCACCCATTTCAATGGATGTGTGGAGGAGGAGACTGAACGAGAAACACAGATCAAGCCACTCCAGTCGCGTGTACACACACACCGCCTGCCATGTGTCAGCATGCAGACTCATTCGCCTGATAAGCCGAGTAATGACTGACTCTCACACCCACTACCTTCTTGCCATGGCAAACCTGAACGAATGGGTCTCATCTGTCAGGTACACAGGATCTACATACCGTTCCCACTTGGGATTTAGGCAGCAAGTATGGTCTGGTGGGCGCGAAATGTTGGAATAAACAAAAAAGTACGGAGACGCTGAAACAGTAAAGCCAAACATGGACTGAGCACACCGTTGCCAACTTTAGTGTTAAGACATCGCTTTAGTTACTGGCCTCTTTTTTGCGCTAGCAGTGGGTTAATGCTTCATCATCAGCAGTGCTATCATTTCGATGCGTTACCGATGTGGCGACCGCCAGATGTGACCGTGGCAATAGGCTACAACCGCTCTCGCTCACACCAACCCTGGTTCCATCCCTCCCACCCCTCCACCCCCTCGGGGAAACAAAAAACACCATACTCCAGCAGACTATATGTCCATCACACACACCGATAACTCGGCGACGATACGACCGCGGGACATCCGAGTGACCCCAACACCAAGACCAATAGGCATGCAAACAAAAGACCAGCGCATCACACAATCCTCGTCTCCTCCTTCCGAGTCGTCTCAGTGCTGCCTCTAATCACTGTACCGCATTTGCAGTCACCTCCTCCTCTCCTCCTTATTCCTGTGGTGAAAGTGGGTTCCGTAGGGCAGGGCCAAATGTCCTCACCATCACGCGCCCATGACTAGTGGACGAGTACTGACCTAAAGAAAAACCAAGTCAAACTCCATCAACGATTTGGCTCGTGATTAACATGGTTATAAAACAATTGAGCCCTGACATGATCACCAGTCTCTAATCTTCCCACGCATCGCCAGCTTGCAACGACAAACTCAACTCCTTGCCTTCCATGGCGCCCATCCACTCAGCACCGTCAACTGCCAAATGGCCGTTGAACAACACATGCTCACAAACAAATCCTCAAATGAAACGATTTAAAATTCGCACAAGTAAGTGACCATTAAGTCATTCGGCATTGTCTACTCTACTAATTACTCTCTCTCTCACTGCAACACATCTTTACAAACAAATTGCACGAGTCAATAATGCAATGATCTAGATGCAAATGAATCTAGGAAGCAAGGGGAACATGCAACAATTGGGCATTTCCAGTTTCGCCTGCAAACAAATAAACCACCATCTAACAAATCACCAGATCAACTTCAATCAAGCCCCTCCACAACTGCTCAGCATAACGAACAAATGCGAAAATGTGCCACTTTTGCACATTCAGTAAAAAACTTGACGTCAGCACACCCTAATGCACACAAATGTGCACGCGACTACAAATAGGTTCCATGTATTGTACATAGGCGATGTGAAAAGAAAGGATGACAACAGCATAACAGTGCATTTGCATGCAGCAACAAAATAAGTGGACAGTGAGATGAGAGGCAGGCACCTTCAACAGCAAAAGCAAACAAACCCGAGTTCACGAAAGCATCCCCACTAGATCTGACCTTTTGACACTCCTCCTCATTTCCGCATTTATAACTTCAACGCAATTATCACCACAATACACTATCCTTCTCAACGAGACAACAAACCTGCTTATCGCTTCAACTCCAATCTCGCACTCGTCTTGTCTCCTCGGCGTGCACCCACGCCATCACCTCATGCTGGTGCCATAAAAGTGACACCCATCACATCGCCACGCCATCTACCACACCACTATCGTACATATCGAGATCCACATTGCAGGACGAATGAGAGTCCTCCACGAGAAACTCCAAAATCTCTCAATGTCCACCATTCCACAGATTCACCAAGGCCTCCCTCGCCACCACACTAAGCCCACAGCATCTGAAAAGGACAAGAAGCAAGAAGCGAAGAATCCGATGCTTCACTGTCCAAGTCGCCACAAAACCAAGACACACAAACGTGAGTAAAAAAAACCAAACGCTCATTAAGCAAAATCCCAACACCGCTTCAAGTTGCAGTCTGCACAGTGATGCAAAACGCGTCTCGCAAACACAGAGCACCCTAGCGTTTAAGCCCACGAATAGTCAAGGCGCGAAGCCTTTTACATCCACCGCGCGAATTCCACTAACACGAACAATATTGTGATTTCGCTATCACAAGACTACACTGAGTCCATGACCATGTAAAGAACGTGGCAAAGGCTGGTAAGTGCCAATCACCCAAATCAGATAAAAGTGTGGTGCAACAGATAAGGCGAGATTCGCATTCACAGCTGTTTGACAATGCCACCATCCCTTGCCGATAAAGCTCCATTAAAAACATAAACCCGGGCAAAATATAGGTCCAGCACATCACTCATAGAAAGAAAAGCTCAGCACTCGCTTGCATCCCCCAACCTTAACATAGGCAAAACCCTTCAAACCGAGACACAAATGCAAATGCAATCACCAAAGCACCTGCAAGGGAACCCGTGTTTTGCGTCGACCGCGTGAAGAGCTGTGCCACCTAACAACTATGCTCCGTTTTTACTCGTCATCGGAATGCACATGCAATGTAAAACAATTCGTCCATTCTGGTAGTCACAATTAAAATGTAAATGTTTTACAAAAACTCTAATGAAACTAGCAGAATTACATGCATACGTGTGCACATTTATGCGAAGTTTTGAATAAATTAGAAAAAAACAAAAAGCAAGCATTTAGAAGGCAAAAGGGAGTAAGACACTGCAGCCTTTCAAGACTTCCTTAAATACAAAAGAAGCATAATGCTATTGCAGAATACATATGTTTAGAAAAGAGATGAAAGGGGGCTGCCGGCATGGGCTGGAGGCCAGCCTCCTCCCTCCACACTCTCCCAAGCTAGGGCAATACGGCCACCTAAGTGACCGGAACTGGCAATCAAATCAAACAAGGCACTACAACACTATTGATCTAAAAGGCAACTGCTGTGCACAAATGCGATTTTAGTGAATTGTACACGACAGGATCTTAAGGCATTAGAGTCAATCGCGTATCACACAGCTATGCGCTGGTTGCAGTTCATAACTTGTAGAGAGGTCCTAAAAGAAGCCTAGTCATCAACCATCAGGCTCGTCTGCAGTCGCCATTGGGGCATGGCAGAGGCGTTTGTGTAGTGCATAGGACCGCTCCATCTGACCCGACAAGACCCGACATGGCAGTTCCTCAATTTGCACTTCTGCAAGGAGGTCCATTTTGCTCTGACTTGTGTAGTGTGTCGCGAAGTGAGTACATCAAAATGTCCACCTAATTATATTCAACGATATGCCGCACTGTGCTCTCATTATTCCCTTCTTTCCAGCAGGCGGTAGAGGGTGAAGGCTGAAGCACCGACTGCTGTGGCCCATGAGTCGCTAATCAGAGTAACTTCACAAATGTAACGTCAAAACCGAGTGCTCCACAATAGTCGAATAAGCGGCCCTACATTTGCATCCGCATAAACACGTCAGCCTACACTTTCCTTTCTCCATCACCTTTCACCACTGCTTACAGTTCGGTACCTCATTCCTCTTTTCTTTTATTCTGCCCAGTAAGGTAGTGTGGGTGATCCTACTCATCTCCTTCCGCCTCCATTCTTTGCACCACGATGCACCAAATTCGGCCAAGGTAGAAGTGCACAAGGGCAAGTGATGTCTGCCCCCACAAATCCACCCACGAGGAATGCTGCGTCTGAAGACAACACCAGATGGCTTTGCGAGACACCACGCGACACGTGCTACCAATCGATTCACACGTGTCAGATTCGAAGAGTTCACTCACACGACTAACCGTCAGACGTGCTATTCCACGCCTTGTCTCGTCTGCAATCATTCATTCTGCTTCGCGCTCTCGCTCCTACCATTCAGTCAATTGTTAGTGCCTCCCTCCCACTTCGTTTTCTCCTCGCCTTTGACCCTCTCTCCTCCCTCCATCTCTATCTCCTCCTCACTCCCTACTTCCAACTCCCCACAGTTTCAGAGGCGTCAGAGTCCAAGACATAGAAGTCGTGGAAATAAAGGGCAAATTAGGCTACCAAACCCTCCTCTTCGTGTCCTTTCTTCTCCCCCATTTCCCTTACTTTAGTTGTGTGCGTCAATTCAATGCTATCAAATCAAGCAACTGGTGTAAGTCACAGGGAATGGAAGAACTCTGTTTGACGTCCTCGAATGCGCCGCTGAACAAGAAATCCAAATCCCTTCCATTAAATCAATCCCTTTGCATTCTACTTAGCCACATGGCTGGAGGAGTGGGTAAGTGAATCAGGCCAGGAATGGATGGAAGAAAGAGGGACAGAAGTGGGTCGCGCTGCATCACAGCACTGCAGCGACACATCCTACAATGTCTATTCCCAATCCTCCTCTGCATCTATCTCAACTATTCCTTTGTCCCTTTCAGCCGAATATGCATGTTCCTTTGCATGCACCGCTAGTCTTCGTTGAGCGATGCAACGATTCGTTCAAGCGTCCCCTTGTCAACTCGCCACGAAAGCCAACCAACTGAGGTCTTCACATTCCATCAAATGCTCTGTGTAAACGAATAAATGTTAGCGTAACCTTGCCGCTGAGCTATCACAACATCCTTCCACACAATGTGAGTCACCTCATTGGGTCGTCGCAATACAAGTTCGTCGCAGACTACACTTGTCCATATTCAACGATCAGGCAACAGTCCCGATATCTTGCAACCTCAGCAAATGAGGACCACGCGGTGGTCACCTAGGCACCACATTGCATTAGCAAAGAAAACAGGATTCTACTAGTAGGGAGCGACCAACTAATGAAAATCTTCAACTTCCTCCAGCTAGTTCAAAAAGTGAGAACAAAAAAAAACGAATATTTGGACTAAATTTTAATGGCTGCTCGTTTGCCAAATAAACGTCAAGTTTAACGTTATCAGCATTTGTAATAGAAAAGGAAAGAGGACTTGCAGATCAAACAACAAGACAATAACGAGCAAATGGGCAGCTTGTACTCCAGATCCTACCATCCCCTCACATCACTCATCTCCACCACCTACTGCGTCTGCACTCTCCACATCACACCTGCCAACTGCGGCCTCACCAATTTCCAAAGTCCCAACGAAAGGCACCAAGACAACAGCTGTGGCGGCAGAACCATCAACGTCGGTGGCAGCATTCGCATGCCACTCATCAGCGCCACCATAGACCCACGCTACCTGAAACAAAAAAGGCACAAAAGAAGTAGACTTGGCTCGCAACAGTTATCAGTGGAATGAGGAATATGAAGCAAAAGAGACGCACAATGAGAAAGACGAGGTCAGAGATGTGCTGCTTGTGCACCTCCGCACAAGAGACGACGTCACCTGCGTGAGCGCTAAGTGCAACACTGTGGCACAGGTGGTTGACATGTCGAAGCGATTGTTGGCCATACCCACTTCACGGTCCTCGTGATAATACTGCAGCAAGCACCTCGAGGTGGTTGTTGAGACGTGTTGCCCCAATCTTCACGTGTCTGCCACTGCCTTTGCCGCATCACACACTCCTTGTCTGCAAGGAAAGCGCAGATAATGGTCAAGTTGAAATTACTGGCCAATGGTGAATAAAGGCAGTGAGTGAAAATGACAGCCGAGATGGTAAAAAACTCGTAATAAGGCACTGAAGTGCAGCCATTAACTCCAAAGCAAGAATAACTAATCATACTAATAACCGTAACACTAATTCACTATAAGAAAATCGGTGTTTGTACATAAAGACCACTACGCGGATATCTTCCTGAACTCAATACGTAGACTGGCCCAACGTTCGTGCCTAACTTCCCTACCGTATGCGAACCAGGTGCAAGGCTCTTACTTCATTCCTCCAGGCGTGGCCTCTGGCCAACTCGACGTCAAGAGCATTCCTCATCACCTGCATCAGTTCATCCACCACCAATTCTTCTCTGTGAATTCACAAAGACTACTTCTACTTCAACACTGAGATACCACGATGACCACGACAGATCTGCACTCCCATCACACACCAACGTGCACTTGATAATCCTTCTAGTCATCTTCGTCTCGCAGTAATGACTTCGGCCAAACTACATGGACAACCACTTCTTAGAGAGAAGTGCCAACTCAACCCACCAACTTCCTCCTTATTGTAACTACTACCCTATTTATAATCCTCCCCTCACTCCGTTCCCAAAACATGTGACGTATTATGAAAGGTCATGAAACACCAGGTGCCAATGACAACCCCAATAGAATCCAACCGATACACAGAGGAGAAAATGAACTAATCGCAATTCACACTACTGTGATAACGCTCCACAGAAGAAAATATAAGCCCTACGTCTTCCATCGGCTCGTCCATGATCGGCACAAGCAACATCCACCAATTCGCATAGTAGGTTACAGAAAAGCGATGAACTCTCAGAACATGACTTCGCTCAGCCCAGACGTCCTCCTGTTTGTAGTCGTCACAGAATTCTTTGCATAAAAATGCCCTCATCCACCAAGAAAGCTCCTACGTCTATCTCACTGCTCTAAACCCATCCGACATGTTGACAGAACTTCAAATCAATCAACGTCAACAAACAAACAAATAGGATAAACACGTTCAGGAATGGGTACTAGACCCACTTGAAATAATCGGCACACTAAATACATGTGACTTTGGTAGGTGGCAGATGAACACTTACTGTAGCTCCAGCCCGACCACAGATTCACCAAGACCTCAGCTACACACACCACTGAGAAAATGCACGTGGTAGGATTCCATTTTGTGACACCTTTAGTCTCCCCAAGGACGTAAAATTGTGGGCGTTCGCCTTCACCCACCTAACCGATGTCATGCAACCGCAGTTCTCCGCCGCCTCATGGAGGCAGTGCTCAATGAATCACACGTTGTCAAGTTGACCACCAAGCCTCATGATGAGAGGGTGCAAAGACTTATTGTGCACCAATGACTGCACCGAACACAGGAGACATTCATCCACCCCATCCTTTGCAAATGAAAAAATAAGGGTAATAGCCTTTTTTTAGAAGAGAAGAAATTGCGTCTACATGCGGAAATCATCCCAACTCTCCAACCAACATAGCCACTTTTGTTACAGCATTGACCAGCTACTGCCGAAGGCACGTGGCTCATCCAGAGAGAAATTAAATCCCCACATGAATATGCAACAAAACATTACTATGCGCAATTCGCATCTCCTCTCACATTTACAATCTGATGATTTCTAGTCTTATATTATAACTCGGTAAAAAGATGAATGGCTTACATCCAAACCGGTTCGCCGCCTTCGCGAGAACCACAATTCTTCATTCACTCACTGAGGTCAGCATGCAATTTCTCATTTCCACTTGCCATTGAAGTCACCAATTTCCCCACCGACTATAGCAAGGGAAAGGAAGCCCTACGAAGCGCACTTTTCAGCTCAACGGTGTGCTAGAGGCCACAATTCGGGGCAGGCATTCACAACACACAATTGCTGCACTATCCGCTTTCAGTTCCACCGGCTCAATTTACGCTCTCCCCCAATCATTATCATACAACCACAAACGCCACCTCTGATTCGTCTGCAATAGTTCCACCACCCTCAAGTGGCGAACCCATCGATTTGATTTGCAGCCTCCTGCCCACAAATGAAAAACTTCCAAAAAGAGTAGAAAAATCCGACCCTCCAGCTTTCATCATAATTGGCAAGTCTTGGAACAGCTGCAATCCGCACACATCGTCCCCATTCAAAGTGCGCCCAAGATGACTAGACGCAGTTCACATCACCACTTAATTAAATAAGTTAATAGAATTCGAGCACCTCACCACGAGCATTACACTAACCACGAATTCAGCACGCCGCAAAAGTCGCTAGCCACATTTACATGCCAGTAATATAGGTTTACTTGTGCTGCGCATAAAATGGGCCAAAACTTACATACCTGGACTGACTAGCACAAACTGCAAAGGATGCCCAACAATGACCGCACCGCAGCCCATCCTTTCATATGTGCCGCTAAATGCATGCGAGGGTATTAAGTATGAAAAAGCAAATAAGTGTCACATAGATTGTTGTCGAATGCAGGGGCCACAACAAGAAAAATACATAAGTTCTGCGCCTGAATAAGCAATGGTTTCAGGAAATACAGCTTTGTATGGCATTTGTGCGCGATTATACTCAAGGTCTTGCATTCCTAACAATTCGATAAATACGTTATTAGTAGCAAGTCTTTCGTCAAGCATCTACTACTAACCAATAATTTGCTGCACGAATTTTATATGCAACGTGCTTCAGGCCACATTAGTCGAAAGTGATATAATAGTGTGGTATTTGTGTTTACTCCAACTTCTCTTGTCGGCGAGTGACAGGAGCACAACTTAAATATCTCAACGCTGACAAGGATCGTTCCACAGCCCACTATTTACACCCCATCAACTCACCGATTTGTCGGAGACTCACTCCCAATCATGGTGGCTGTTGGGGACGCGATGATACAGTCGATTACATGGTCCCTGTTAACCAGAGCAGAGGATGGCGTTCGCGCTATACCATGCGAATCAAATCCGATTTAACTCATGCAATTTCTAGTTGGAGACGGGATTGCCTAATAGAGCACGTATTTATCAACTCAGCAGCAAAATATGCGCAAGTAATGTTCGTCAAACTACTCAACTTCCATGTGGGCTCTGTTAGAACTCAAATTTTACGTAAGCAACGTCGAGATCATGCAAACCCACGGTATTACGAACTATCTAGAGCCAAATTAGTGCGTTTACTACTTAAAACTCTGTGAGTACTAAGGAGCGCCATGGCAACGCAAAATGCAACTGCACAAATGAAAACCTATTTTTGGTGCAAGGGTAATAATAACAAATGAAGCAAATCTAAGAACGAAGTGAAATTCAGTCACACCAACTCCTGCTACAATGGTCTAACGGATGACATTGTTTGGAGAATGTATTACGGCCGCGAAGAAGAAATCATGGGAGCTGCAAATTGATGCACACACAAACACGAGTGCTATCAAAATGTTGGGGCAGCAGAAACCGAAACACAGGCATGATTTATGTTTGACATTCCCGTAACCTCTTCATGGACTCATTCTGCGCATCGCTGTAGCTCGGCATGACGTACCATCGCCGTTTCAGGTCCCTTGTCTCCATCGTTAGCCGGCAGTATATTTCACTAGCTAGCTGGAAAACAGTCACTAAGAAGACGGAAGTTTTTGGGTGTCTGATTGTCTACTCGATCTGGAGCCTTGCTTTGATGGCAATTTAATTGGTGCTTCCAATTGCTTCAGACAATGCTTCATCCATTCACCTTCTACTTGTGCTTAAATAAGTAGAGTGGTGCTAGTTACCTAGAAAGGGACGGTAAATGATGGCATTAAGGTCTCTGAAGTGGACAAAAGCCGTTCGGGTCATCAGAGTAAGAAAGTCAGCTATGCTACCACTGTTGCACCACTACTGGTGATCCGCATCCTGTGTTAAAATGTCTTTGTGCTCATTTGTCATGTCGAAACGGTGGGTCTCAGTCAAAAATTGGTCCAATCCTCAGCGAGGTACTTGCTCGTAGTTAAGCAGTCGATCTGCAGAAGTCCTCACACGCATGCCTAGGCGATCATGGTACAGCTTTGTGTGGACGTAGTAATACCTACCTCAAAGTCGTTAATTTGGATGTTAGTGGATCGTCAGTGAAAAAAGGAATTAATAGCGGCTGGGCTTTAATTCATAATGAAAAACTCGGCATGAGTAGAACCAAAGAGCTGTTTAATGTGATTGGTGAAGCACACCTATCAGTGCCTCGCAACGATTTGTGATCGTGTGTGATTATCTGACTGATGCTTGTAGCTCACCTCATCGGAGCTCGTGCATGGAATGTCGCTTGTGTGATCTGCAAACGGAGTGCTCGCTCGAGCCAGAACTGACTAACTCGTGACTGGGGAGGGCTCCGCGTCGACGCGGCAGACGTGTGCATTGGCATTTCCCTGCATGCGTGCGCGTGTGTGCGTGGATGGAAGCAGGAAGGACGTCCATTTTGCCGAATCAAGGCTTGCAAGCCGTATGCATTAAAAGTCCTTGAAGACTTACCATTCGATTCACAAAAATTTACTCTTAATAAGCTTTAATCCATGCGCGTGCATAATGCGCATTAAATTGTGTCACGAAAGTAATTAGCCGAGTTTACACAAGGAGATGAACGTGCATTTAGGTCTAAATTGACAAGAGCTTTCGCCGAATTTTCGGATGTCGTTCTAAACGGATAATTGGGCCACATTGCAGGCTGCATTGAGAGCCAAAGTAATTGGCCAGACTAGGCGATTTGCATTACGCGATGCGCTGTTTACATTGTTCGCCTTCTACAGATTACGCAGAGTTGACAAACTCAAGGGCAAATTGTTACTTTGCAAGTGGCTGAAAGAAGCAAATGGAAAGTGCTATGTAGGCTACATGAGGACGAAAATAAATCTTCTTGCAAAAACAATAAAAGTAAGGAATAACAATGAGTGATGAAAATAATACCATGATAAGAAACGAAGTCTTCCACTGGCTCCTAGTGACAGACATGTGAGGGAGCAAAATGGCTGCATGGCAGAACTACGTTTCAACAATTGGTTAACAAGCACTAAGACAAGTAGAGCGGAAATTTAAATCTACAATGAGGCTGGGAGTTGAGCGCTCATTTTAGAACAACACAGGAGATCACATGGCTAGTTGGTGCAAAACATTGAAATATGATTTAAGTTAGTAAATAAGTATTGCGCAGAAACAAAGGAACAGTGTTTGGGCACGCAGTCAGTCGCTCATAAGACCACTGGCAAAATTGGGCGCATCGTTGTGATTCACGCTCGCATGAAGGTGTGGATGCCTGCACACACGCGCACTATTGCTCACTCAAACAGGTCAGAAAGAAAGGGACTATTGATTGCAAGGATTAGGCAACGAGAGCACCAGTGGTCACCAAATAACTGCTTCAAGTGTCGTCCATCAAGCTGCATAGCAGTCGCCAACACGGCAAGAAAGGCTTCAACCGTAGCCCACTACTCACTCACCGAAAATTTCATCACCGTCTCTCTCAATTACACTTATCCGCATCCACAAATGGATGCTACATGAAACGCCACAAATCCAAATAAGCGGGAAGACTGTGGCGTCGACTTGGCAAACCACGGATCCATGGGGCTAAATGAACCATCACTAAGGTAGATGGTGGTTGGGCTGCATCACTAAGAAACAACTCCCTACTCACCAGCCTTCGAGTGGTTCAGAATGCCAGAAAGTAGTGGTAATTGCATTGCATTTAAATGCAGCAATTAGATACTCAACATCCAAGTGGGTTTGCTCTCGAATTTGACAAAACTCCTAATGCCAATGCGAATGCATCACTTCATCAAAATAGAATAAAATTATCCCATTCCATTTAGCTGAACCCTCTAAATAAACATTGTGACATTACTTAAGGTGAAATTATCAAGGATATAAGCATGCCCCTCTTTGAAACCGCCTTATGGCAAAGCATTTAACGACTGTTCATAATTGCGCTGTGTTTTGTTGCCTTGAGAGGTCACAGAAACGCCTTGAGCTATTGGTTATCATCAAAGGCATCACTCAGTTCTTCATAGAATATGGTTTGGCTTATTAAGTGGAAATGAGTATCCCTGAGCAATTAACATAAAACATTGGGTAGCCTAGAAATCACAGACGACTGAAATGGAAATAGGGTTCCGTTACGGAGGAGCATCTGACTTGCCGACTACATGCTTTAGTTGAAGCCTTGAGTAAGGCAGCTAGCGTGAGATCCACTCCATCGGCGGAAATCTCCCTCTAGGAACAGACGAATGTTTCGCACAAAAGAGTTTGAAGATAGAAGCAGCAATCTACTGCTAGTATAATCATTATTTGTGGAGCTGTGTGATTTCTTTAATGTTTCAAACAGCTAGATTTCGGGGATTTCCGGTTTCTTACGCATACAGGTCCAGGGACACGATCATTGCCCTATTATGTAGTTGAGTCTAGAGGCGCCTTTCAAGCTTGTTTAAAGTCAGGAAAATTATTTTAGAGCTGCGGGCTCGGTTAATAAATTGTTTAAGGAGACGTTTTCCTAGTGCCAAACGCTCTTTACACCCTCCAACTTTCGTCGGCACCTCTTGAAAGACTGAGGGAATTCTGGTTAAAAGATGACATAAAATTCCCTCCCAAATTAGCGAAAGCACTTTAATAATAACGGAAAGTTAGTCGCTTCCACGTCTTGACTAAGTGTCATCTTCAAAGCACAAGATGACCCGACCTATTTAACTCCACTCCGTACTTGCAGCTGGATGAGGAGTCAATGCTACCAACATTCCGCCCAATCACGATCCAATTCATCGAAGAATCGCCTTGGAAACGCAACATCCTACACTGACTCTTGTCACCTCACTGCCTTTTGCCTCCAAGCAGCAATTCCCAAAGAAATGCCACCAAAGAAGCACGGCACCAATTGACGTGCTAATGTGTAGTGCAAAATCACATCAAAGGATGTCGGGCATGATTCGACTCATGATCATGCCTGCATGTAATGAAGTATTTCATAGGAATGAGCGCATGGGAAATGGAATCTGTGCCAGTATCTCGCTTCTCTACCGATTCGCCCCCTACCAATCAGTAGTGAACATTTAACCTTTTGTGCAAAGGCATCATGCAATACCCGCTTCCTTAAAAAACGCAATATCTGACTTTGCGAAAGCAAAATATTTGGTAGCCTGCACCTGACCATCACGAGGTAAAGACAAGATGAGCAGTTGTTCCGCTTTTTATTCCAGATGGCTAGGAGTGTGCAAAGACCTGTAAAATCCAACAGGTTCAGCCACAGTGAGAGGCTAGGTGTCAGCCTCCCACAGTGCAACAAACAAAAATTAAGGCCAAGACCAATATTACCTACTTAAAACACAGGAAACGGCGCATTCAGCAGGAAATCACCAAGAGCACATATGACATGCTTGCGATGCTGGCGTGAAGTGGCAGAGTCACATCGATACATGAGAAGGTGAACTTCAACTGGTGGTTTGAAGTGACATTGTCAGTTGCATATCCTCGTGCTACCATTCTTAGGACTTTGAAACTAGGAGATCTGTACCACAAACCAATGTCCAATCAAACTGCTGATGCTGAGATGCTGTCACTAAATTGCTCAACATCATCATTAGTCGCCTCATCGGCCTCTACCTCACTTTCAACGTGCGTGGTAAATAAATGCTTTCCTCCAACTTATGTTTTGTTAGCACAGAGTTGTCAGAAGACCCCGACGTCTGTTGAGATAAATTTTATGGTCTAAATATACAGCCCAAGGAAGACAAGAAATGAGGCTCAGTACTCAGCATAATTCAGTATCCATACCCCGCATCCCATGTCTCGTACTCAGCCTGAAGTAGATCTTCCTAATACCACACTTTCGTTAATAATTGTCGTCTATGCTGCCACGTGGAAAACAATTTGCCGGGCAATTCAATGAGACGTAGCACCCGTGTTATCTAAGATCAAATGGTGTGCTGTAAAGCTCAGCAATGACTGTCAATGTCTTGAAGGGATTCACAATTCTCTCTATTCGTCAGTTGCCAACTTTGCTTTTCAGCACACAATTTGTCCTGCTGTGCACTGTCACTGTTGTCTCTCACCTTAGGCAGCAATGCATGATCGAACCCACGAAATGGACACAGCTTGGTGATAATAGATGTCTCCGAAGCGTGACTTCTGACTACGGACTTCAAAATACAGATAAAATGCACGTGGAGCAGAAAGACTCTAGCTTCAAAGTTGATACTTAGAAGATTACTGAGTGTTCGCAAAG
This sequence comes from Taenia multiceps, assembly GCA_001923025.3. Classification (NCBI taxonomy): domain Eukaryota; kingdom Metazoa; phylum Platyhelminthes; class Cestoda; order Cyclophyllidea; family Taeniidae; genus Taenia; species Taenia multiceps. The sequence continues at coordinate 3,468,483 of CM010317.1, read as the reverse complement.
CTTAAGACTTTTATTCGTCAAACAAATGTGGTTGCACACACTCAAGTCCGGTATTCATGCGTCAGATTGCACAGCGTGAGAAATACTCACACGGAATTTATAGTTAAATTTGCAATGCCCTCACACTCTGCGCCTCAAACACACCCACACACCCACACACCCACACACCCAAAAATTCAATTGTGCACTGATACGTTGCACATTGTGCCTGTGCTAATTTCACTTTATCCAATGTTTTGTTTAGCAAGTGAGGCAATGTACATGGAGAGGAAAGGATGGGGAAGGGGTAAACGGGAATGCAGGCAGTATTAGCTGGCAGTGTAGCCATAGGTGAGCTTGGTGATGGCAATCGCCACAACCATTCCCGCACACACACCACCAATTATGTGGTTCGACAGTCCGATCCCCAGTTGATTGCAGTAGTAGGAGATGGCGAACACATCCGCAATCGCCACGAGGCATGCCAACACCTTGACGCTGCCATTCAGCCTGTGTGACGAACTGGAGTCAGGGTCGGTGCACGCAGCGGCGGTCTGCAAGACAGCGGCGATGAGGGAGAGCAGAAGGGCCACAGAGAGACAACCCACCACCACCAGCATGACATATGACTCGAGGCAGAGCTGTGAGAACAGCCTCCCACATATCCATCCTTTGTTGACGAAGGCGACGATGTTGAGTAATGCGATACCGTAGAGTACAATCGCCTCCCCTATGTACACACTCATGTCGGTTGGACTTGCACTGATCACCCGCACTGATGTTGTGAGTGAGGTGGCCCACATCTACCACATTTATATGCGCGATGGCATTTGAGTGTGTGTTGAGTGTGTATGGTAAAGTTGTAAAGGCGACTGCACCCACGCACTGATGAAGGTCTAGTAGTCAATGATTGTGTGTTTTAAGATGAACCCACATAAATGGTATCAAGAATGGGGCTCAACATGCATTGCGTTACCTGAGACGGGTAGTTCTCACTCCAGCCATTTTAATGCGGTATTCCGTACTTTCCTTGTGCTTTCACGGCCTATCGTTCGTCTGATTGACTCTTGCTTTTGGCGCTCTCACGTTGACCCTTATGTCCTGCCTCCCACCACACTTAATGCTACATGTAGCCTCACATTTTCTGTTATTATTTTACAAACCGAAACACAGCCAACGAGGTGACGAAGCATTAAATCTGTGGTATAGATCGTCGTATAGCTTCAGCCTTTCCTAGCACCAGTGGGACTAAACTCTCACCAAACACTCTGCCTGCCTTCCCAAGCTACATCACACTACACACAAGCCGTGTCGTACAAATTCTAAGTCGTATCGCCTTACTTACTCGCTTTCCATATTGACCATGGTCGCAACTGTCACGCGGTTCTACTATTTTTCATTGCACGAGATGTCGTACTCCAATTGCGCATGACCATTCGGTCCACGATGAAGCACCATAATGATTAACAGAGTAACCAGCGACCACACGATTGTCGATGAAACATCAATGCCACGAAAAATTACGAGAGAGGAGTGACAAGTCCTGAAAATAAACCATTCATTTAAAATGCCTACATTGACGCAAGCAAAAGCCGCCTACGCAAATGCATTCGCATTCTATTTTTAATGATCTTTACTGTGTTCTTGGTTTCAATAAATGGCATCTTTGATCTTATTTACGATGTGTTACATGAGTTTGCACTGATTTCACTCTGAAGAGCCCTTTCCACTCCTTTCCTACCTGTTAACTCGCATTCAACACATAAAACATTGCTGTTTTACACAGCGCTCTATTTCGATCTATAATATGATTGAACTCTTATTTAAATTATTTTAAATCCTTAAGTTGTTTTTTCATCGAAGCATTTTAGCTGGGCACTCTTCAGCTGAATCAATTCCTGTCACCTCATTGCTTAACGATATGTTATGACCTAGGTAACTGGAAAACCGTTGTTGCACATCTTTCGACACATCGTAAATTTTCATTAAAGTAACTTCTTGGTTAACATTGGTCGTTTTGAAGCATATTTTGGTAATTGCTATTATTTTTATCTGCTCATTTGCACTTTGGAACAGTTTAGGAATAAAGCCACATTCGCACATTGACCCGCAGACAAGGGACACTTCCTAAATCTGCTCAGACAGGTTTTGTGCAAAGCTACTTTCTTGGAAGTTGCCTGGTTCAAATGCATGAATTGCCTCCTCTGACAAATATTTTCTTCTTTGACACGCATTTCATTATATGTCAAGGCCGTCTCGTTTCTCACATTGGATTTAGATGTCAGCGTTTATTCCCTGTTGTTTCTAATTGCAAGTAGCTTTAGCTATGTAATTTGTGAAATGACATACTTGGATGCCATTTAGCATAGTGTAGTGTAACAGACAAGGCTTAACAAAACATTGGATAAAGTGAAATTAGCACAGGCACAATGTGCAACGTATCAGTGCACAATTGAATTTTTGGGTGTGTGGGTGTGTGGGTGTGTGGGTGTGTTTGAGGCGCAGAATGTGAGGGCATTGCAAATTTAACTATAAATTCCGTGTGAGTATTTCTCACGCTGTGCAATCTGACGCATGAATACCGGACTTGAGTGTGTGCAACCAGATTTGTTTGGCGAATAAAAGTTTTACGATTTGCGAACACTTAGTAATCTTCTAAGTATCAACTTTGAAGCTAGTGTCTTTGGATTCCACGTGCATTTTATTTGTGTTTTAAAGTCCGCAGTCAGAAGTCATGCTTCGGAGACCTCTATTATCGCCAAGCTGTGTCCATTTCGTGGGTTCGTTCATGCATTGCTGCCTAAGGTGAGAGACAACAGTGACAGTGCACAGCAGGACAAATTGTGTGCTGAAAAGCAAAGTTGGCAACTGACGAATAGAGAGAATTGTGAATCCCTTCAAGACATTGACAGTCATTGCAGAGCTTTACAGCACACCATTTGATCTTAGATAATACGGGCGCCACGTCTCATTGAATTGCACGGCAAATTGTTTTCCACGTGGCAGCATAGACGACAATTATTAACGAAAGTGTGGTATTAGGAAGATCTACTTCAGGCTGAGTACGAGACATGGGATGCGGGGTATGGATACTGAATTATGCTGAGTACTGAGCCTCATTTCTTGTCTTCCTTGGGCTGTATATTTAGACCATAAAATTTATCTCAACAGACGTCGGGGTCTTCTGACAACTCTGTGCTAACAAAACATAAGTTGGAGGAAAGCATTTATTTACCACGCACGTTGAAAGTGAGGTAGAGGCCGATGAGGCGACTAATGATGATGTTGAGCAATTTAGTGACAGCATCTCAGCATCAGCAGTTTGATTGGACATTGGTTTGTGGTACAGATCTCCTAGTTTCAAAGTCCTAAGAATGGTAGCACGAGGATATGCAACTGACAATGTCACTTCAAACCACCAGTTGAAGTTCACCTTCTCATGTATCGATGTGACTCTGCCACTTCACGCCAGCATCGCAAGCATGTCATATGTGCTCTTGGTGATTTCCTGCTGAATGCGCCGTTTCCTGTGTTTTAAGTAGGTAATTTGGTCTTGGCCTTAATTTTTGTTTGTTGCACTGTGGGAGGCTGACACCTAGCCTCTCACTGTGGCTGAACCTGTTGGATTTTACAGGTCTTTGCACACTCCTAGCCATCTGGAATAAAAAGCGGAACAACTGCTCATCTTGTCTTTACCTCGTGATGGTCAGGTGCAGGCTACCAAATATTTTGCTTTCGCAAAGTCAGATATTGCGTTTTTTAAGGAAGCGGGTATTGCATGATGCCTTTGCACAAAAGGTTAAATGTTCACCACTGATTGGTGGGGGCGAATCGGTAGAGAAGCGAGATACTGGCACAGATTCCATTTCCCATGCGCTCATTCCTATGAAATACTTCATTACATGCAGGCATGATCATGAGTCGAATCATGCCCGACATCCTTTGATGTGATTTTGCACTACACATTAGCACGTCAATTGGTGCCGTGCTTCTTTGGTGGCATTTCTTTGGGAATTGCTGCTTGGAGGCAAAAGGCAGTGAGGTGACAAGAGTCAGTGTAGGATGTTGCGTTTCCAAGGCGATTCTTCGATGAATTGGATCGTGATTGGGCGGAATGTTGGTAGCATTGACTCCTCATCAGCTGCAAGTACGGAGTGGAGTTAAATAGGTCGGGTCATCTTGTGCTTTGAAGATGACACTTAGTCAAGACGTGGAAGCGACTAACTTTCGTTATTATTAAAGTGCTTTCGCTAATTTGGAGGGAATTTTATTCATCTTTTAACCAGAATTCCCTCAGTCTTTCAAGAGGTGCCGACGAAAGTTGGAGGGTGTAAAGAGCGTTTGGCACTAGGAAAACGTCTCCTTAAACAATTTATTAACCGAGCCCGCAGCTCTAAAATAATTTTCCTGACTTTAAACAAGCTTGAAAGGCGCCTCTAGACTCAACTACATAATAGGGCAATGATCGTGTCCCTGACCTGTATGCGTAAGAAACCGGAAATCCCCGAAATCTAGCTGTTTGAAACATTAAAGAAATCACACAGCTCCACAAATAATGATTATACTAGCAGTAGATTGCTGCTTCTATCTTCAAACTCTTTTGTGCGAAACATTCGTCTGTTCCTAGAGGGAGATTTCCGCCGATGGAGTGGATCTCACGCTAGCTGCCTTACTCAAGGCTTCAACTAAAGCATGTAGTCGGCAAGTCAGATGCTCCTCCGTAACGGAACCCTATTTCCATTTCAGTCGTCTGTGATTTCTAGGCTACCCAATGTTTTATGTTAATTGCTCAGGGATACTCATTTCCACTTAATAAGCCAAACCATATTCTATGAAGAACTGAGTGATGCCTTTGATGATAACCAATAGCTCAAGGCGTTTCTGTGACCTCTCAAGGCAACAAAACACAGCGCAATTATGAACAGTCGTTAAATGCTTTGCCATAAGGCGGTTTCAAAGAGGGGCATGCTTATATCCTTGATAATTTCACCTTAAGTAATGTCACAATGTTTATTTAGAGGGTTCAGCTAAATGGAATGGGATAATTTTATTCTATTTTGATGAAGTGATGCATTCGCATTGGCATTAGGAGTTTTGTCAAATTCGAGAGCAAACCCACTTGGATGTTGAGTATCTAATTGCTGCATTTAAATGCAGTGCAATTACCACTACTTTCTGGAATTCTGAGCCATTCGAAGGCTGGTGAGTAGGGAGTTGTTTCTTAGTGATGCAGCCCAACCACCATCTACCTTAGTGATGGTTCATTTAGCCCCATGGATCCGTGGTTTGCCAAGTCGACGCCACAGTCTTCTCTAGTGTTTGAATTTGTGACAATTCACGTAGCATGCATTTGCGGATGCGGATAAGTGTAATTGAGAGAGACGGTGATGAAACTTCGGTGAGTGAGTAGTGGGCTGTGGTTGAAGCTTTTCTTGCCGTGTTGGCGACTGCTTTGCAGCTTGATGGACGACACTTAAAGCAGTCATTTGGTGACCATTAGTGCTTTCGTAGCCCAATTCTTACAAACAATAGTCCCTTTCTTTCTGACCTGTTTGAGTGAGCGATAGTGCGCGTGTGTGCAGGCATCCACACCTTCATGCGAGCGTGAATCACAACGATGCGCCCAATTTTGCCAGTGGTCTTATGAGCGACTGACTGCGTGCCCAAACACTGTTCCTTTGTTTCTGCGCAATACTTATTTACTAACTTAAATCATATTTCAATGTTTTGCACCAACTAGCCATGTGATCTCCTGTGTTGTTCTAAAATGAGCGCTCAACTCCCAGCCTCATTGTAGATTTAAATTTCCGCTCTACTTGTCTTAGTGCTTGTTAACCAATTGTTGAAACGTAGTTCTGCCATGCAGCCATTTTGCTCCCTCACATGTCTGTCACTAGGAGCCAGTGGAAGACTTCGTTTCTTATCATGGTATTATTTTCATCACTCAATGTTGTTCGTTGCTTTTATTGTTTTTGCAAGAAGATTTATTTTCCATTTGCTTCTTTCAGCCTCTTGCAAAGTAACAATTTTGCCCTTGAGTTTGTCAACTCTACGTAATCTGAAGAGGGCAAACAATGTAAATAGCGCATCGCCTAATCTGGCCAATTACTTTGGCTCTCAATGCAGCCTACAATGTGGCCCAATTATCCGTTTAGAACGACATCCGAAAATTCGGCGAAAGCTCTTGTCAATTTAGACCTAAATGCACGTTCATCTCCTTGTGTAAACTCGGCTACTTACTTTCGTGACACAATTTAAGGCGCATTATGCACGCGCATGGATTAAAGCTTATTAAGAGTAAATTTTTGTGAATCGAATGGTAAGTCTTTAAGGACTTTTAATACTTGCAAGCCTTGATTCGGCAAAATGGACGTCCTTTCTGCCTCCATCCACGCACACACGCGCACGCATGCAGAGAACTGCCAATGCACACGTCTGCCGCGTCGACGCGGAGCCCTCCCCAGTCACGAGTTAGTCAGTTCTGGCTCGAACGAGCACTCCGTTTGCAGATCACACAAGCGACATTCCATGCACGAGCTCCGATGAGGTGAGCTACAAGCATCAGTCAGATAATCACACACGATCACAAATCGTTGCGAGGCACTGATAGGTGTGCTTCACCAATCACATTAAACAGCTTTGTGGTTCTACTCATGCATTACAAAGGTAGGAAAGGGAGTGTGATGAGAATCGGACTGAGTGACTGGAGGGAAGAGAAAGATAAGCGCTGTCAGAGCGATGTAGCAGAATGAGTGGTGAAGGAGGATGAAACGAACAACGTGATGGGTGCACAAGGCAATACTGTGCCAAATGATATGATGACTCTGATTGGTGATGAGGAATGGCTTACGTTGCCGAGTTTTTCATTATGAATTAAAGCCCAGCCGCTATTAATTCCTTTTTTTCACTGACGATCCACTAACATCCAAATTAACGACTTTGAGGTAGGTATTACTACGTCCACACAAAGCTGTACCATGATCGCCTAGGCATGCGTGTGAGGAGTTCTGCAGATCGACTTCCTAACTACGAGCAAATACCTCGCTGAGGATTAGACCAATTTTTGACTGAGACCTACCGTTTCGACATGACAAATGAGCACAAAGACATTTTAACACAGGATGCGGATCACCAGTAGTGGTGCAACAGTGGTAGCATAGCTAGCTTTCTTTCTCTGACGACGCGAACAATCTTTGTCTACTTCAGAGACCTTAATGCCATCATTTACCGCCCTTTTTAATTGACTAAGACTGCACTACTTATTTAAGCATAAGTAGAAGGTGAATGGATCGAGCGTTGTTTGAAGCAATTGGAAGCATTAATCAAATTGCCATCAAAGTTAGGCTCCCGATCCAGTAGACAATCAGACACCCAAAAACTTCCGTCTTCTTAGTGACTATTTTCCAGCTAGCTAGAGAATTATACTGCCGGCTAACGATGGAGACAAGGGACCTGAAACGGCGATGGTACGTCATGCCGAGCTACAGCGATGCGCAGAATGAGTCCATGAAGAGGTTACGGGAATATCAAACATAAGTCATGCCTGTGTTTCGGTTTCTGCTGCCCCAACATTTTGATAGCACTCGTGTTTGTGTGTGCATCAATTTGCAGCTCCCATGATTTCTTCTTCGCGGCCGTAATACATTCTCCAAACAATGTCATCCGTTAGACCATTGTAGCAGGAGTTGGTGTGACTGAATTTCACTTCGTTCTTAGATTTGCTTCATTTGTTATTATTACCCTTGCACCAAAAATAGGTTTTCATTTGTGCAGTTGCATTTTGCGTTGCCATGGCGCTCCTTAGTACTCACAGAGTTTTAAGTAGTAAATGCACTAATTTGGCTCTAGATAGTTCGTAATACCGTGGGTTTGCATGATCTCGACGTTGCTTACGTAAAATTTGAGTTCCAATCGAGCCTACATGGAAGGTGAGTAGCTTGACGAACACTACTTGCGCATATTTTGCTGCTGAATTGGTAAATACGTGCTCTATTAGGCAATTCCGTCTCCAACTAGAAATTGCATGAGTTAAATCGGATTTGATTCGCATGGTATAGCGCGAACGCCATCCTCTGCTCTGGTTAACAGGGACCATGTAATCGACTGTATCATCGCGTCCCCAACAGCCACCATGATTGGGAGTGAGTCTCCGACAAATCGGTGAGTTGATGGGGTGTAAATAGTGGGCTGTGGAACGACCCTTGTCAGCGTTGAGATATTTAAGTTGTGCTCCTATCTCTCGCCGACAAGAGATTTTGGAATAAACACAAATATCACACTATTATGTCGCGTTCGACTAATGTGGCCTGAAGCACGTTGCATACAAAATTTGTGCAGCAAATTATTGGCAAGTGTTAGATATCCAAAGAAAGACCTGCTATTAACTAACGTGTTTATAGAATCATTAGGAATGTAAGACCTTGTGTATAATCTCCCACATCTGCCTTACAAAGCTGTATTTCCTAAAGCTTTTGCTTATTTAGGCGCAGAACTTATGTATTTTACTTGTTGTTGCCCCAAAATTGATAACAATCTATGTGACACTTATTTGCTTTTTCATACTTAATACCCTCTCATGCATTTAGCGGCACATCTGAAAGGATGGGCTGCGGTGTGGTCATTGTTGGGCGTCCTTTGCAGTTTGTGCTAGTCAGTCCAGGTATGTAAGTTTTGGCCTATTTTATGCGCAGCACAAGTAAACCTATATTATTGGCATGTAAATGTGGCTAGCGACTTTTGCGGCGTGCTGAATTCGTGGTTAGTGTAATGCTCGTGGTGAGGTGCTCGAATCCTATTAACATATTTAATTAAGTGGTGATGTGGACTGCGGCTAGTCATCTTGAGCGCATTTTGAATAGGGACGATGTGTGCGGATTGCAGCTGTTCCAAGACTTGCGAATTATGATGAAAGTTGGAGGGTCGGATTTTTCTACTCTTTTTGGAAGTTTTTCATTTGTGGGCAGGAGGCTGCAAATCAAATCGATGGGTTCGCCACTTGAGGGTGGTGGAACCATTGCAGACGAATCAGAGGTGGCGTTTGTGGTTGTATGATAATGATTGGGGGAGAGCGTAAATTGAGCCGGTGGAACTGAAAGCGGATAGTGCAGCAATTGTGTGCTGTGAATGCCTGCCCCGAATTGTGGCCTCTAGCACATCGTTGAGCTGTAAAGTGCGCTTCGTAGGGCTTCCTTGCACTTGCCATAGTTGGTAGGGAAATTGGTGACTTCAATGGCAAGTGGAAATGGGAAATTGCATGCTGACCTCGGCGAGTGAATGAAGAATTGTGGTTCCTGCGAAGGCGGCGAACCGGTTTGGATGTAAGCCATTCATCTTTTTGCCGAGTTATAATATAAGACTAGAAATCATCTGATTGTAAATGTGAGAGGAGACGCGAATTGCGCATAGTAATGTTTTGTTGCATATTCATGTGGGGATTTAATTTCTCTCCAGGTGCGCCACGTGCTTTCGGCAGTAGCTGGTCAATGCTGTAACAAAAGTGGCTATGTTGGTTGGAGAGTTGGAATGATTTCCGCATGTGGACGCAATTTCTTCTCTTCTAGAAAAGGATGTTGCCCTTATTTTTTTTCATTTGCAAAGGATGGGGTGAATGAATGTCTCCTGTGCACCAAAAGACTTCGCACCTTCTCATCATGAGGCTTGGTGGTCAACTTGACAACGTGTGATTCATCGAGCACTGCCTCCATGAGGCGGCGGAGAACTGCGGTTGCATGACATCGAGTATGTGGGTGAAGGCGAACGCTCACAATTTTGCGTCCTTGGCGAGACTAAAGGTGTCACGAAATGGGATTCCACCGCGTGCATTTTCTCGGTGGTGCGTGTAGCTGAGGTCTTGGTGAATCTGTGGTCGGGCTGGAGCTACAGTAAGTGTTCATCTGCCACCTACCAAAGTCACATGTATTTAGTGTGCCGATTATTTCAAGTGGGTCTAGTACCCATTCCTGAACGTGTTTATCCTATTTGTTTGTTTGTTGACGTTGATTGATTTGAAGTTCTGTCAACATGTCGGATGGGTTTAGAGCAGTGAGATAGACGTAGGAGCTTTCTTGGTGGATGAGTGCATTTTTATGCAAAGAATTCTGTGACGACTACAAACCGGAGGACGTCTGGGCTGAGCGAAGTCATGTTCTGAGAGTTCATCGCTTTTCTGTAACCTACTATGCGAATTGGTGGATGTTGCTTGTGCCGATCATGGACGAGCCGATGGAAGACGTAGGGCTTATATTTTCTTCTGTGGAACGTTATCACAGTAGTGTGAATTGCGATTAGTTCATTTTCTCCTCTGTGTATCGGTTGGATTCTATTGGGGTTGTCATTGGCACCTGGTGTTTCATGACCTTTCATAATACGTCACATGTTTTGGGAACGGAGTGAGGGGAGGATTATAAATAGGGTAGTAGTTACAATAAGGAGGAAGTTGGTGGGTTGAGTTGGCACTTCTCTCTAAGAAGTGGTTGTCCATGTAGTTTGGCCGAAGTCATTACTGCGAGACGAAGATGACTAGACGAGTTATCAAGTGCGCGTTGGTGTGTGATGGGAGTGCAGATCTGTCGTGGTCATCGTGGTATCTCAGTGTTGAAGTAGAAGTAGTCTTTGTGAATTCACAGAGAAGAATTGGTGGTGGATGAACTGATGCAGGTGATGAGGAATGCTCTTGACGTCAAGTTGGCCAGAGGCCACGCCTGGAGGAATGAAGTAAGAGCCTTGCACCTGGTTCGCACACGGTGGGGAAGTTAGGCACGAACGTTGGGCCAGGCTACGTATTGAGTTCAGAAAGGTATCCGCGTAGTGTTCTTTATGTACAAGCACAGATTTTCTTATAGTGAATTAATGTTACGATTATTAGTATGATTAGTTATTCTTGCTTTGGAGTTAATGGCTGCACTTCAGTGCCTTATTACGAGTTTTTTACCATCTCGGCTGTTATTTCCACTCACTGCCTTTATTCATCATTAACCAGTAATTTCAACTTGACCATTATCTGCGCTTTCCTTGCAGACAAGGAGTGTGTGATGCGACAAAGGCAGTGGTTGATACGTGAGGATTGGAGCAAGACGTCTCAACAACCACCTCGAGGTGCTTGATGCGGTATTATCACGAGGACCGTGAAGTGAGTATGGCCAACAATCGCTTCGGCATGTCAATCACCTGTGCCACAGTGTTGCACTTAGCGCTCACGCAGGTGACGCCGTCTCTTGTGCGGAGGTGCACAAGCAGCGCATCTCTGACTTCGTCTTTCTCATTGTGCGTCTCTTTTGCTTCATATTCCTCATTCCACTGAAAACTCTTGCCCGCCAAGTCTGCTTCTTTTGTGCCTTTTTTTGTTTTAGGTGACATTGATGAGTGGCATGCGAATGCTGCCACCGATGTTTCTGCCGCCACAGCTGTTGTCTTGGTGCCTTTCGTTGGGACTTGGAAAGTTGGTGAGGCCGCAGTTGGCAGGTGTGATGTGGAGAGTGCAGACGCAGTAGGTGGTGGAGACGAGTGATGTGAGGGGATGGTAGGCTCTGGAGCACAAGCTGCTCATTTGCTCGTTATTGTCTTGTTGTTTGAACTGCAAGTCCTCTTTCCTTTTCTATTACAAATGTTGATAACGTTAAACTTGACATTTATTTGGCAAACGAGCAGCCACTAAAATTTAGCCCAAATATTCGTTTTTCTTTTGTTCCCATTTTTTGAAAGGGACAAAGGAGGCGGATTGGGAATAGACATTGTAGGATGTGTCGCTGCAGTGCTGTGATGCAGCGCGACCCACTTCTGTCCCTCTTTCTTCCATCCATTCCTGGCCTGATTTACTTACCCACTCCTCTAGCCATGTGACTAAGTAAAATGCAAAGAGATTAATTTAATGGAAGGGATTTGGATTTCTTGTTCAGCGGCGCCTTTGAAGACGTCAAACAGAGTTCTTCCATTCCCTGTGACTTACACCAGTTGCTTGATTTGATAGCATTGAATTGACGCACGCAACTAAAGTAGGGGAAAAGGAGGAGAAGAAAGGACACGAAGAGGAGGGTTCGGTAGCATAATTTGCCCTTTATTTCCACGACTTCTATGTCTTAGCGCCTGACAACTCTGTAATTGCGGGGAGTTGGAAGTAGGGAGTGTCGAGGAGATAGAGATGAAGGGAGGAAAGAGGGCCAAAGATGAGGAGAAAACGAAGTGTGAGGGAGGCACAAACAATTGACCGAATGGTGGGAGCGAGAGCGCGAAGCAGAATGAATGATTGCAGACGAGACAAGGCGTGGAAGGGCACGTCTGACGGTTGCTTGTGCGAGTGACCTTTTCGAATCTGACACGCGTGAATCGATTGGTAGCACGTGTCGCGTGGTGTCTCGCAAAGACGTCTGGTGTTGTCTTCAGACGCAGCATTCCTCGTGGTTAGATTTGTGAGGACAGACATCACTTACCCTTGTGCATCGTGGTGCAAATAAAGGAGGCGGAAGGAGATGAGGAGGATCACCCACACTACCTTACTAAGCAGAATAAAAGAAAAGAGGAATGAGGTGTCGATCTGTAAGTAGTGATGAAAGGGGAAGGAGAGAGGAAAGTGTATGCTGACGTGTTTATGCGGTTGCAAATGTAGGGCCGCTGATTCGTCCATTGTGGTGCACTTTGTTTTGACGTTAAATTTGTGAAGTTACTCTGATTAACGACTCATGGGCCACAGCAGTCGGTGCTTCAGCCTTCACCCTCTAACGCCTGTTGGAAAGAAGGAAATAATGAGAGGACAACGCGGCATATCGTTAAACATAATTTTGCAGACATTTTGATTCTCTCACTTCGCGACACACTACACAAGTCAGAGCAAAATGCACTTCCTTGCAGAAGTGCAAATTGAGGAACTCCCATGTCGGGTCTTGTCGGGTCAGATGGAGCGGTCCTATGCACTACACAAACGCCTCTGCCATGCCCCAATGGCGACTGTAAACGAACCTGATTATTAATGACTAGGCTTTTTTAAAGACCTCTTTGCAAGTTGTGCACTGCAACCACTGTATAGCTGCGTGATACGCGATCGACTCTAATACCTTAAGATCCTGTCGTGTACAATTCACCAAAATCGTATTTGTGTACAGCAGTTGCCTTTTAGATCAATAGTGTTGTAGTGCCTTGTTTGATCTGATTGCCAGTTCCGGTCGCTTAGGCTGGCCTCCAGCCCATGCCGGCAGCCCCCTTTCATCTCTTTTCTAAACATGTGTATTCAAGGAAGTTTTGAAAGGCTACTGTAATGCTTTGTTTGTTCGAACCACCGGTTTAGGTCACTTGGGTGGCCATCTTGTTCTAGCCGGTTGGTCGGCCTCCGGGCCGTGTTGACAGCCCCCAAGTCCTCTGTTCCCGGAATATATATATATATATATTCTGCCCTAGTACTGCGCCTTCTTTTACCTTAAGGGGAGTCTCGGGACGCTACAGCTACAGTATCTTACTCCCTTTTGCCTTCTAAATGCTTGTTTTTGTCTTTTTCTAATTTATTCAAAATTTCGCATAAATATGCACACATATGCATGCTTATCTGCTAGTTTTATTAGAGTTTTTGTAAAACACTCGCATTTTAATTGCGATTGCCAGAATGAACGAATTGTTTTACGTTGCTTGTGTATTCCGATGACGAGCAAAAACGGAGCATAGTTGTTAGGTGGCACAGCTCTTCACGCGGTCGACGTAAAACCCGGGTTCTCTTGTAGGTACTTTGGTGATTGCATTTGCATTTGTGTCTCGGTTTGAAGGGCTTTGCCTATGTTGAGGTTGGGGAATGTAAGTGAGTGCTGAGCTTTTCTTTCTATGAATGATGTACTGGACCTATATTTTGCCCGGGTTTATGTTTTTAATGGAGCTTTATCGGCAAGGGATGGTGGCATTGCCAAACAGCTGTGAATGCGAATCTCGCCTTATCTGTTGCACCACACATTTATCTGATATGGGTGATTGGCACTTACCAGCCTTTGCCACGTTCTTTACATAGTCATGGACTCAGTGCAGTCTTATGATTGCGAAATCACAATATTTTTCGTGTTAGTGGAATTCGCGCGGTGGATATGAAAGGCTCGCGCCTTGACTATTCGTGGGCTTGAACGCTAGGGTGTTCTGTGTTCGCAGGACGCGTTTTGCATCACTGTGCAGACTACAACTTGAAGCGGTGTTGGGATTTTACTTAATGAGTGTTTTGTTTTTCTTACTCGAGTTTGTGTGTCTTGGTTTTGTGGTGACCTAGACATTGAAGCATCGGATTCTTCGCTTCTTGCTTCTTGTCCTTTTCAGATGCTGTGGGCTTAGTGTGGTGGCGAGGGAGGCCTTGGTGAATCTGTGGAATGGTGGACGTTGAGAGATTTTGGAGTTTCTCGTGGAGGACTCTCATTCGTCCTGCAGTGTGGATCCGATATGTACGATAGCGGTGTGGTAGATGGCGTGGCGATGTGACGGGTGTCACTTTTATGGCACAAGCATGAGGTGATGGCGTGGGTGCATGCCGAGGAGACGAGACGAGTGCGAGATTGGTGTTGAAGCGATGGACAAGTTTGTTGTCTCGTTGAGAAGGATAGTGTATTGTGGTGGTAATTGCGTTGACGCCAGAAATGCGGAAATGAGGAAGGGTGTCACAAAGCCAGACCTAGCGGGGATCTTTTTGTGAACTCGGGTTCGTTTGGTTTTGCTGTTGAAGGTGCATGTCTCTCATCTCACTGTCCACTTATTTTGTTGCTGCATGCAAATGCACTGTTATGCTGTTGTCATCCTTTCTTTTCACATCGCCTATGTACAATACATGGAACCTATTTGTGGTCGCGTGCACATTTGTGTGCATTGGAGTGTGCTGACGTTAAGTTTTTTACTGAATGTGCAAGAGCAGCACATTTTCGCGTTTGTTCGTTATGCTGAGCAGTTGTGGAGGGGCTCGATTGAAGTTGATCTGGTGGTTTGTTAGGTGGTGGGTTATTTATTTGCAGGCGAAACTGGAAATGCCCAATTACTGCATGTTCCCCTTTCCTCCTGGGTTCATTTTGCATCCAGTTCATTGCATCATTGACTCGTGCGATTTGTTTGTAAAGATGTGTTGCAGTGAGAGAGAGAGAGAGAGAGAGAGGGAGAGAGTAATGAGTAGAGTAGGCAATGCCGAATGACTTCATGTTCACTTACTTGTGCGAATTTTAAATCGTGTCATTTGAGGATTTGTTTTTGAGTATGTGTTGTTCAACGGCCATTTGGCAGTTGACGGTGCTGAGTGGATGGGCGCCATGGAAGGCAAGGGGTTGAGTTTGTCGTTGCAAGCTGGCGATGCGTGGGAAGATTAGAGACTGGTGATCATGACAGGGCGCAATTGTTTTATAACCATGTTAATCACGAGATCCAAACGTCGTTGATGGATATTTGACTTGGTTTTTGATTTTAGGTCAGTACTTCGTCCACTAGCGATGGGGACGCGTGATGGTGAGGACATTTGGCCCTGCCCTAGGGAATCCACTTTCACCACAGGGAATAAGGAGGAGTAGGATGTGACTGCAGATGCGGTACAGTGATTAGAGGCAGCACTGAGGATGACGGCAGAAGGAGGAGACGAGGATTGTGTGATGCGTTGGTCTTTTGTTTGCATGCCATCCTATAAAGGCGCACCACCGATCAGGCATAAAAATGTAGCTAGCATATTAATGACTGAAGGAAGGACATCTAATAAGTGCAGTATCAAAGACAGGGCCACTAAGACGAGGGATTTGTGCTACACTTTGTTTGCTGAAGTGGGTCTTTGAGGGGGGAGGCAACCACCGCAAACTATGTGGTGGAGGTTTTGTCAGAATTCCTCAGAGAAGAGAGGAAATAGTAGCTTGACCACCCAAAATTTGCATCAAGAATCCGCCAGATCTGACCTGTTCGTTTGAAAGACCTGAATTTTGAAGACGAAGCGATAATCAGGAGAGCACCACAGCTTTACCTGTCGAGTAATAATTTTGCTGGGAGGAGCCACTCTCACTCTTCATTACAGTTGTGCTGACTCATTGGCACCTAACCTAGCCTGCTCGAGGATAGCGATACAGTTCTCGTCTGTATTGCATATTGAATGAGCACATTCTTTCCTAAATTAAATATTGTTAAGTTCGCATGATGTATGATCCTCCCTGCAATTGTGTATTAGTTTCCAATTAGTTTACCTCCAAAAGCAAAAAACACTTGATTTCCAGATGATTGTCGAAACCAAGTTCTGGCTGTTATTCCAAAACCAAATATGGTTGCATGCTTTTGTGTATTCCCAAGAATTTTTGAGCTGATTATGTCATTTGCTTCACAGTGGTTCTTCTAGTTCGCCAGTTTTAAGGTCGTTGGCCGTATTTAGTATATTGTCTGTCGCCGTGGTGGGTGCGTTACGTGTTCTAACTGCAGTCGTATTTTGGCTGGATAAGCTCTGTTGGGTCAAGAAAGAAAAACGCTATTGGATTTTGGGCTTTGCTTGGTGTTGATGGTGATCTAGATTCCAAGAACGACAAGAAAATACTTGCCTGTGGTGGTGCATATAACAGGCTCCAAGGGATTACTGAGAAAATGCCAAATTTAAAGTTGGCCTTCCCTATTGCTCTCTACTTTGCGGTGGTATGAATGGGCCTCAGCTCAGAAGCTGGTGTGATCTATGCTGCGCTTTGACAAATTAGTCGTTTGTCCTTTTCCCGATGTCTTTTCACAAATGCAACTTGACGGCTGCATTATCCAAATTGTTACAGCAGTCATGTCGGTGGAGCTTGTCGTGTTCACTGGACGCGGATGCGGTCGTTTGGCTCCGAAAAGGCAGCTGAGTATTTTCTTCTCCTGCAAATTCAAAAGACGTGGTCTGAACAAGCGTAAGGCAAGATCGTAAAGATTCTACTAGGAACGAGGCGTCAGCGTGCAGTTAACGCCATCGTCACAAGAGTTTTCGATGCGCTGCTTTGATTGGCATGGCTTCTATAGATGTTAGTTTGTTTCTGCAGGTACGAGGATGGTTTTAAGATGGAATTTCTGTTGACGCAAGTAGTGAGTGGATGAAAACATTGAATTTTACCGCTGCAACTGGGGACATCAACTGTGTTTTCTCCGAGTGTGCAAAGGACAGGTATTTCGTTGGGGCTGTGCCGCCTCCGAAGAATGCTTTGGCTATCAGCGTTCGCTGGTGAAATTTTGTCGAAGTGGTTTTCAAGTCTGCAAAGTAGGGTGCAGGTGGTGCCGTCCCCTGAATCCTGCATTGCGACGTAGCAGGCAAAAAGGGTCACGTCAATAAGTGGAATGCTTTTGGATGCACGGAGAAAGAGACTCGCCGACTAATAGGTGCGTATAAATGCACATTTACTTATGCTAAAAAAGCCCTTGTTGACACACAATATTTGTTGTTTTGTCTACTTTGATGGGATGTGCAGCCTGACTGCGAGGTGTAGCCTTTTGCACCGGCTAAAGTCACTCCCTGTCCTATGGGAATTCACGTGTTCCATTTGTTTGCTGCCGCCAGTTGTTTAGGTGCTTTCACCCAGCACTGATGTATTTTAAATTTTGGTGGTTCTAACTATTGTGCTCCTCCTTGACATCTGGTCACGCCATTGGCTGAATTGGTCCATTTTGCTTACGTTCGTCTACTACTTGCAGTTTCATTTTAACCTAACCAGGGAAGGTTATGTTTGGGGGGTTTCAATGAATAATCATGTGCTTTTTGCGAATTTCGATTAAGACAGGTTGTTGGTGTTTATTATAAAGTATGTTAAATTCGTTGGTACTGGATTGT
This sequence comes from Taenia multiceps, assembly GCA_001923025.3. Classification (NCBI taxonomy): domain Eukaryota; kingdom Metazoa; phylum Platyhelminthes; class Cestoda; order Cyclophyllidea; family Taeniidae; genus Taenia; species Taenia multiceps. Next base: position 3,450,755 of record CM010317.1, on the reverse strand, counting down.
GTGTACTGGATGCTGATGGGTAAGGTACTGCGATTTGCGTCATTCCACGTGTAGGCATCCACAATGGACTGTAATTATCGCCTCCAAATGAGCGTTCTCCTTCTAAATTCGGAGAAGTAGCATGGGCAATACGCAAAGTTGTATCAAGTGAGTAAATTCAAATTAATCCACTTGTGGTTGGGAAGCTTTCTGCTGCTTCCCTTCATCTCATTGCTTTGTGGATTTGAGGAAAACCATCTTTGTAATTTAATGCGCAATTTAGGTGCACTCAGATTTTACTGAGCGTCAAGCAATTTTGCGGGTCCTTTCTGCTGATGTAATTTGTACACGAGTGAAAGGGCAGGGAAGACGATGCGACTTTGAGTGAATCCGAATGCATAGTGTTCATTGTTTAAATCGTCGAACTGTGCTTGTTCGTTGTTGCCGAAAGAAGCATCCTGGGAAGTGAAGTGAAGTGTTTATTGGAAGCGTATTGTCGCGGTGATGACTTGGAAGGCGACCCACTAACTACCTGGGTCTGTCCACTCCTGCTGCTGTAGCATTTGAGTAGTTCTGGTTTGGTCCTTGCCCTCCTAGTCGTAGTGGGTCAGCCTTGGCTTTAATAGTTTTTGCTTGGGGCTAATAGTTGTCTGACGGGTCGCGAAGACGGACAAAAGTGGGTGACGTCGGTGCAGAACGCTCTCGATGGCCTTTCATGTGTCCCTGAATCCGTTTCCCCGCAATGTTGAGGAAATGGCAATTCTAACAACTAAGCATAGCATCCGCTGCACAAGGTTTGGTATTCAAGTAGAGAGTTGCGCAAGACGGTATTGGCTGGTCGGGTGTTCGAAATCATCAAAGGCGTGCAAAAGAGCTGCGCGACTCATCGTAATGGTAATATCTATCGAACTGGGCTCATGCACAGGAGCATGGGACCCACAACCGGGCATCAATACTGCCATTCAACATCTATCTTAGGGGTAGTGTCATCAGTCATCAGGGTATCGGTGAATGTCAGTCCACAGGGTTGCCGAACTCAATTAGCGATCATTACATCGAACTGGGTCTATCACAATAGGCATGAGGCTCATCGTGGAGTGCTTGATGCGTGGTGGTTTTACAAATGACCTCTGCGTTATTGCTTCTTTCCACTCTGCCATCCATCGACTTATTTTTTTGCTGGTAGACATGAAGTTGCTCGTTTCTTTTAACATGAGAGGCTCTTTTATTATCATTAGGATGATTAACGATTAAATTGCACCTTTTGAGCTCCTTTTGGCTTTCATTTGTACTGTTGTCTTCATTTTGCATGCGTATTTTGAGGAGGGTGATTGAAAGTCATCAGTAGTTGTCGGTTCCCTAATTCCATAACCGAGGATCAATTTTCTTTTAAAATGAACGGGTGCCAAAGAGCGCTCGTTATTCACTTGACAGCGTATTCTTTATGATACTACTTTCACTGATTTTATTCATTTTCGCAATTTTCTCGTAAAAGCTAATGTTCTTGAAGAAAAGTAGCTTAAAGGCGATTGCATGGCGAGGCGGATTCTCTTTTGCCTTTTGTTAGCTTGAAAAGGGTAGAAATCAGTCCATTTGCAGACTCATGGCAGAGCGTTAGGGTTTTCGTGTATCGAATTCACCTATTGCATGCAAAGTAAGGCAGGTTGATTTCTTTTCTCAAAATGCAAGTTTAACAGTGATTCTACCAGACGGCCTTTTTGCATTGCTTCACACGGGTAATTCCCCTTTCCCTCCATCCCCATCCTACGTGTCCCTCGAAACCAAAGGGAAATGCCGGAGCCATTGGCACGAATGCATTCGTCCCTTGCACAATTTTAGGACAAATCAGACTGAGTGGACTGTGTGTCATGCAGGCGTTGGGAAATATGAAGTTTATCTGACCGATAGAGGGTCTAGGGAAGTACCACTGTGCAGGTGGCTGAAAACCAACATTTGTGGGATCGCCACTGATGGATAGACTTCTACACCAATAAAGTGTCTACTTGGTGAGTGGGTTGACGTCTCCTGCTGGTACGGGTATCCGCGATTGTAGACGCCTTCTTTCACAGGAAGCGTTGTTCATCACTGCACTCTGTTGAGGAGGCACTGGCGCTGGTCTGTGTCATTCCTAATAAATGATGTCTAATTCTTGTATAAAGCGAGCTAGCGCTTACTGCTTCACGTAATACCGTTGCATCATGATTCCTTTGGTAGTTGTAAAACCACCACCTCCAGTGTGTGCGTCAAGTATAGAGGAGAGGTCCGTTATCCAAAGCGAATTACAGGTGCTATTTGGTGGTGTGGAACCACGTCTGCCATGGTGAAGTTCATGAAAGTCATACATCGAGCGCGAAAGAGGACACTGGAATGATTTATTGTATCTTCTGTCAACAATTTAATGTGGAGCATCACAAAACTGTGATGACGTCTCGACAGTGTTGTATGTTGCTGCAAATTTTCCAATATTAGTAAATTTACGAGTGCTGCTCCGTTATTTTTGTTTCTTCGTCAACAGAAGAGCGCGGCGGTTGAAATGGTTTGAGTAGGTGATGACAAATTTGGTTGTTGATGGACGTGGACGAGGTGTGTGGGATGAGGTGGTCCACCGTCTCGTTTTGGATAAGGCATCATCACCTGTGGTGCGGGTGTTGGGGTGTGTCTTTGGTGCAGAAGTAAAGGACTCACTTATTTGAAGCCAGAGAAGAGTCTTGTGGGGCAAACCAATGCTGCCTTGTGCTTTTACAGGTTGAGTTGTTGGTCTGTGGGGCTTGAACGCAAGTTGTGCTGCTGCTCTGTGCAAAGACCTTCAGGAGACTAGCACCTCTTCTCTTCGATTATGGCTCAGTACTGTCTGGAAAGCGTCAAGATCATGGTGAGGTTGCAACAGCTACATTTGGCGCCGATTCCGTGTTAGGAGGTGAGTGAGTGGCGATTCGAATCAATGTGAAGGACATTGACAGGTTTGGAGGCATAATGTTAGGGCAGAATAACTAAACTTAGAAAGCAGAGGGAGAGGGGCTGCTGACATGGCCCAGAGGCCTGCCCACCCAAATGACCAAAACCGAAACCGGCAATGAGAACAAACAAGACATTACAACACCATTGATGCAAAAGGCAACTGCTGTGCACAAGTGCGATTCTAGTGAATTGTACAGGACAATGTCATCAATGGTACCGTGTCCCAGTTGCGAGGATCTCAAGGCATTAGGGTCGATTGCATGCCACGCAGCTATGCGGTGGTTGCAGTGCACAACTTGTAGAGAGGTCCTAAATGAAGTCCAGTCATCAATCATCAGGCTCGTCTGCAGCCGTCATTAAGGCATGACAGAGGTGTTTGTGTGGTGCACGAGACCGCTTCACCTGACCTAATTCCACCCGACCTGACACGACATGGAGGTTGCTCAACTTGCAGTTCTACACGGAAGTCCATTTCGCTCTGACTTGTGCTGTGCACCGTGAGGTGAGGACATCAAGGAGCCAACAAAATTATGCTCCCCAAAATGCCACACTGTTCTCCCATTCTTTCCTTCTTTCCACCAGGCGGTGGAGAATGAAGACTGAAGCACTGGCTGCTGTGGCCCATGAGTCGCAAATCGGAGTAACTTCACAAATTCAAAGTCAAAACAAAGCACATCACAGTGGCCGAATCAACAGCCTTACATTTACAACCTCACAAACACGTCAACATACACTTTCCACCCTCCTTCCCGTTCCACCACTGCTTACAGATCGAAACTTCACTTCCCTTCTTTTTTAAAATTGTGCTTAGTAAGGTAGTGTGGATGATCCTCCTCGCCTCCTTCCGCCTCCTTTATTTGCACCACGATGCACCAAATTCAGCCAAGGTAGAAATGCACAAGGGCAGGTGATGTCTGTCCTCACAAATCCACCCACGAGGAATGCTGTGTCTGAAGACAACACCAGACGGCTTTGCGAGACGCCACGCGACACGTGCTACCAATCGATTCACACGTGTCAGATTCGAAGAGTTCACTCACACGACCAACCTTCAGAGGTGCTCTTCCACGCCTTGTCTCGTCTACAGCCATTCATTCTGCTTCGCGCTCTCGCTCCTACCATTCAGTCAATTGTTTGTGCCTCCCTCTCACTTCGTTTCCTCCTCGCCTTTGACCCTCTTTCCTTCCTCCACCTCCACCTCCACCTCCACCTCCATCGTCTCCCTCCCCCTCCATCTCCTCGTCACGCCTAACTTCCCGCTCCCGCCTTCACTATTCAAACCTCCTTTACATTCAACAACGACAAATGATAGGTTGCGTACTGCGGACAAACAGCAGTCGAGTTGTGCGGTGACCACCACGCAACATCGCACCGAACGTCACTCGAGAACTGAATAGTCCACACAATGTGAGTCACCGCATTGGGTCGTCTCAACACACCTTCTTCGCAGACTACACTCGTCCGTATTCAACGATCAGACAGCAGTCTAGATATCTTGAAATCTTAGCAAATAAGTACCACCTTATGCACGTGGAGACCTTCTTGGCACCACGATGAATCCCAGCACCAATTGCATTAGCAAAGAAAAACCTGATTACATAAGTAAGTGGCAATCGACTAATGCGAGTCTTCAACTTCCTGCAGCTAGTTAAAAAATGGGAATGAAAAACAAATGCTTAGGACAAATCTCAATATTTATTGAATAGCAAACAAATGTCAAGTTTAATGTTAGTAACACTTGTAATGAGAAAGGGAAGCAAACTGCAGTTCGGACAATAAAACAACGAGCAAATGAACTGCTTGCACTCCACATCCCGCCATCCCCTCACATCACTCGTCTCCACCACCTACTGCGTCTGCACTCTCCATATCACACCGACCAACTGCGGCCTCACCAACTTCCATAGTCTCAACCAAAGGCACCAAGACAACAGCCGTGGCAGCAGAACCATCAACATGAGTGCACCGATTCATCACCACGTCGGTGGCAGCATTTACATGCCACTCATCAACGCTGCCATAGATCCACGCCACCTAAAACAAAAAGGCACAAAAGAAGTAGACTTGGCGGGCAAGACTTTTCAGTGAAATGAGGAATTGACGCAAAAGAGACGCACAATGCGAAAGACGAGATCAGAGATGGGCTTGTGCACCTCCACACAAAAGACGACGTCACCTGCGTGAGCACTAAGTGCAACACTGTGAACAGGTGATTGACATGTCGAAGCGATTGTTGGCCATACCCACTTCACAGTCCTCGTGATAATACTGCAGCAAGCACCTCAAGGTGTTGTTGAGACGTGTTGCCCCAATCTTTACGTGTCGGCCAATGCCTTGCCGCATCACACACTACTTGTCTGTAAGGAAAGCGCGGATAACGATCCAGTCGGGATTACTGGTTAACGATGAATAAAGGCACTGAAGGGCGGTCATTAACTTCAAAGCAAGGATAACTAATCATCCTAATAATGGTAGCGTCAAATATATGTACCTTTAGTAGATAGGGGCAAGCACTTACTGTAGCCCCCACCAGACCACAGATTCACCAAGATCTCAGCTACACTCACCACCAAGAAAAGGCACGTGGTAGAGTTCCATTTCGCAGCATCTCCAGTCTCGCCATGGACGCAACATTGTGAACTTCAGCCTTCACCCACATACTCGATGTCATGCCATCTCAGTTCTCCGCCACCCCATTAAGGCAGTACTCAATGAATCACACGTTGTCAAATTGGCCAGCAAGCCTCATGATGAAAGAGTGCCAAGTCTTTCAGCGCACCAATTACTGCACCGAACACAGGAGACATTCATTCACCTCATCCTTTGCAGTCGAAAAACAGAGCAATGACCCTTCTTAAAAGAGAAGAAATTGCCTCTACATGCAGAAATCATTCCAACTCCCCAACTGACATAGCCACTTTTGTTGCAGCATTGACCGACTACTGCTGAAGGCACGTGGTTCACCCAGAGAGAAATTAAATCCCCACATCAGTGTGCTCAAGTGACACCACGCAATGGCAACAAAGCATCAGTATGTGTTCTTAGCCATTTCGAGTCCAAGCTGTTTCGCTTCTCCTCTCGCATCTACAGCATGACGATTTCTAGTGTTACGTCACCACTCGGCGGAAAGATGGATGGCTTACACCCAAACCGGTTCGCCACCTTCGCAGGAAGCACAATTCTTCATTCACTCACCGCGGCCAGCATGCAATTCCTCATTCCACTGCCATTAACGTCATCAGTCTCCCCATAAACTATAGGAAGAGAAGGGAAGCCCTACGAGGCGCACGCCTCACCTCAGCAATGCGCTAGAGGCCACGATTTGGGGCAGGCATTCACAGCACACAATTGTTGCACTATTTGCTTACAGTTTCCTCAGCTCAAATTGTGCTCTCCCCATTCATTACCATACAACCACGAGCGACAAACCCATTGGTTCGATTTGCAGCCTCGTGCCCACAAATGAAAGACTTCTAGCCAGTGGTAAAACTCTGACCCTACAACGCACGCGGCCAAGATCATCACACACCGTCCCAATGTGAAATGCGCTCAAGGTAAATAAAAGCAGTCCACATCAGCATTCAATTAAACAAGTCAATAGAATTCGAGCACTTCACCACGAGCATCACACAAAACACGAATTCATCACGCCGCAAAAGTCGCTAGTCACGTTTTCATGGTGATAATATAAGCTTACTTATGCTGCGCATAAAACAAGCCAAAACTTCCAAAACAGATACTTACACACCTACATTCATTTGCACAAATTGCAAACGACGCACAACGACGATCACAGCGATGCCCACCCTTTCGTATGTGCCGCTAGCTACATGCACGAGAAGGTATTAACTATGGAAAAAAGCAAATAAGTGTCATAGCGATTGTTATCGAAGTTGAGAATTGTAGTAAATAAGGTAAAATACATAATTTGAGCGACTAGCCAAGCAAAAATTATGCGAAATGCAATTTGTGTGAGGCATTTGTGTGAGATTTTGCAAACAGTTTTATAGTCGTATTGATTTTATAAATCAAGCCAATTAATAGCAAGTTCTTCTCTTAATTTCTGGTACTACCGAATGATTTGTTGCGCTAACTTTGATGTGTAAGCAGTTTTGCTTCAGATCACATTGGTCGAAAATTATAGATTAGTGTATTACTCATACATGTTTAAGCCTATCTCGCAGGCGAAAGACAGGAACGCAACTTAAATCCCTACAAGCCTCTACTTATGCATTATCGTCCCACCGTTTTATCGAAGACAATGCGTGGGTGTGAGAGCAATCAATCTTCCCGAATTAGGCATAGGCGAAGTGTTGGAGGGGAGGATGACGAAATCCCTGCTATTCAAGCCTACATAAATAAAGTGCACAGGATCTGGAACACTGATGGCATAAATTACGGAGACCCTGCATGCGCAGAATGAAGGACCCAGCTAGGTGCTCATAGCTAGACCAAACACTACGTCACCACTGTTTGATATAATAATAAAATACTTAACAGACTAATTTATACAATTGTTGTTTGTTCAGCTCTCACTCTCGTCTACGACCACTTTGATGGTGATTATGCCTTCGTCGTGTGGGCTGGTCTCCAGGTCACTCCAGTGGCTCCTATCCCCTCTTCGCGCCGAAACCGTTTCTTCTGCTCAAGTGTTTGCCCCACTTTCATCCTTAGGAAACTCTCGAAGAGCTGCAGTGGCATTCTTCGAATCCATTTTGGCATGCGTGCATTGCTCAATTACGTTTGAATTCCACACATCAACACCTCGATAAAGTGAAGTCTGTAATCATACGCATTTGCTGTGCGTGTCATTTCAACACGATGGAAATAATGGGGCAGCATGTTCCTCCCTCCTCCGTATCCTCCTCTAAAACCATGTCTTCACTCTGTGACTACACACTCCTACTCATCCCACCTAATACCTGCTCTATTTGCATGTGTAATTAGTGGTTGACAGCAGTCAACCACACACCTACCACCACCAAGCCTTATTGCTTCCCTATCCCACTCCATCGACATCATACCGATACACCAACGACGGCGACTAATGCCCGCTGCTACGATGGAAATTTGACTCTGCTTTTGTTCTTGTTTCTTTTGTTTTGTTTCTGCAGCATTCAAATCGTATTGATTGTCACCACCCAATTAGTCGATCAATCGATCAATCAATCGAGCAGCCAATCGACGTGTCGTATTTGAACGTCACTTGCACTATTACTGACACGCGCTGAGGTAGGTTTGCTGCAGCCACGTCACGTTAATCTTCTGTCCATAGCAATCAAGCATGCCAGTAGTAAATATTGAGCGGATGGAGCGAGAGTTTTTGATGAGCCTGATCTACTGCTTGTACAGGTACATGCAGTTGGTCGAGGCTCGTCGACGCTGTCTATGTGCGGCACCATGTATACATGCTGATGGTAAGTGTGCAACTAAGCAGCGTCAGCGACACCAACAACACTGTCTATTTCAGCAGAGGTACAACCGATCGTAATTGAGGAGGTGCAGGAGGAGGAGGAGGAGGAGGGGGCAGAGGAAGAGCCGCCAATGCCGTCACCGCCATCCCAACCGTCGTTGGCCTCTCCCGCATTACCCCAGTCTTCCTCATCCCAGTCATCTATATCCGCCAGTACGTTGAATTCGCATTGTCTACATTATTCTACTTCTCTCATGCCAACTGCCCTCACTCCTCCCTACCACCTCCTTCCTCTCCCTCCCTCCCTCCCTCCCTCCCTCCCTCCCTCCCTCCTCCCTCCCTCCCTCCCTCCTCCCTCCCTCCCTCCCTCCCTCCCTCCCTCCCTCCTCCCTCCCTCCCTCCCTCCCTCCCTCCCTCCCTCCCTCCCTCTCCCTCCCTCCCTCCCTCCCTCTGTCCCTCCTCGATTTCATTCATGCTTCTGTGCATTTATTCATTAAGTCATTGGTTCGTTCATTCATTGATGGCATCCACTGCCTTAGCCATTGCGTGTGGTGAACCTCTTCTCTTCCTTACCCTCCTCCTCCTCCTCGTCTTTCCCTCACGCAGGCCTGCAAGTGAATTTCGAAGTGGAGGACTACCCCGTTGGTCAGGAGGAGGGAGAGGGGCAGGGAGAAGGGTCAGCGATGCCAGCCACCACCAGCAGCCGCACGGACACGTTGTTGCGATTGGATAGCTCCGGCGACGGGCTGCAGTCACAACAAGCGGCCGTCCGTGGGTGGTCAGCGCAAAGTCTTCCCGAGGAAAGGCACGAGGTGGAGTACAATACTCCCCTACCTCTCTCCTTGAGTCGCGACATCGTCAGCCCAGACAGCATGTCAGGTGGGTGAATACCACCTACCTCTCCCCACTCCCCATCTGTCCATCCATCCATCCATCCATCCATCCATCCATCCATCCATCCATCCATCCATCCATCCATCCATCCATCCATCCATCCATCCATCCATCCATCCATCCATCCATCCATCCATCCATCCATCCATCCATCCATCCATCCATCCATTTAGCTCTCCACCCATCGCCGTCCTCACCGTTTTCTCTCCCATTTGCAGTTGGGTCCGAGGATCGCCAACAGTCCCCTCGTCCTTCAGTAAGTGCACCTTCATCTACCACTACTGCCATAATACTACTACTACTACTGCTACTATCCACTTTATCCTTGCCTTAATGCATCATGCGGTTGTGGTGACACGTACGCACGTGTAGCAGACGCGTTAGCAATTCATACACACTGCCTCCTCACCTTACCACCTCTCTTTCCTCTCCTAATGCGTCTTTTGTCTTTGCAGTGGAGAAAACGCCTTCGCAGCAGCATTCGACGCGTGCTGCGTTCCCTTTTTTCCTCTTGTTGTCCTTATCGTTGTCGTTGTCGTTGTCGCTGTTGATGTTGTTGCTGTCGTTGTTGCTATTATCGTTTTGGGTTGACTGACGTGTAAGTGGAATATGTTTTTTATGTCTGTTAGAATGAGATGATGACTTCAAGCTCCGCGATCATATGGGCTAGGCCTTCGGAGGGTAGGAAGAGGCATGGCCCACATCAACATACCTCGTCGATGTGGTCGCAACGCCAGTCACCTTCAACTTCTGACGGTGCAACAGTTGCGGCAGGACTGGAGACAGTTGAGTCGCCAAGTGCTCGTTGGCCAAGTGCAAGTATCTCACCTCTGCCACCACTCCGCTCAAGTAAGAATGCATTGCTGTTCACCATTGTCCCCTTTGTCTTTGGTGCTCACACACTTCCAATGTGTGTGTTACTTATTGGGTGACATTCGGCCTATGCCCTCTGTCTGTCCTCATCACCTCTCCTCACCATAAGTAATGCATGGCAGAGGTGACACCATCACAGTTGCTATAGTGACCATGCAGTTGGAAGATGTCGTGCTTATTGGACAGTAGGCATTCTGAGTGCTGGCTATTTGAGGGGCCGAGCGTCTGGTGTGGTGGGTGCACTCGAGGCTCCTACTTGTTTGGCATCCCTTTGCCTTTCATTCTAGCGGACTGGCAGCGTTGGAGGGGCGGTGGGCGTAGCAGATGGTGGAGGAGTGCCAGCTGTCGGATGACACAACTGCCAACGAATTGTGAAGAGGGGCGGAAGAAGGTGGGAAGGGAGGCCTACTACAGCACTGCTCATGGCCTGATGGTCTACACTGATGGCAAGTGTGCGGACAGTTGGCATGCAGATCGAGTGGTGTTGTCTCGTCTCTACACCGCCTCGACCGCCAACGGTGACTGCATTGCTTATCGTCTCTGTTACCATTAATGGCAAAAACAACAACAAACTGCATGGGACCATCGAAATTCTTCGCCAGGAGCAGCCCACCATCACCTTTCGACCGCGTTCCATTCACTTCGCTTCTATTCCCTTCCTTCCACTCTCCTTCCTTCCTTCCCTCCCTTCCTTCTTCCTTTCTTCCTTCCTTCCTTCCTTCCTTCCTTTCTTCCCTCCCTTCTTCCCACTTTCCCTCAACGCTGTCATGCATCCCGACTTATGAACCAGCAAGTCTGCAGCACCACCACCTCCCGGTCGACCAGATGTCAGCTTCCATCTGCATCACATAGTACAATCAGGTATGTACAAATACATTGCATTCACACGTCATTCGACTTCTTCCAACGATGCGAGTGGTCGTCTCGAGACAGCTGCGGCGCATTCTGCTTCCACGGATAGGGTCATGATTTCGTGTGGTCGGGTCGCAGATAATTACTGCCAGCGACACAGGTGATGGGTGCGTCTTTTAGAGTAGGGCCTTCTCCTTTGTGTGGATTAAATTTCCTGAATTGCTTGGTTCATTTGCAATCGCAGCCTCCAGTGCTGACGAGTGGAGAGCAGACAGCGATAAGATTGCCAATTTCCTCCTGATCAGCATCATTACCTCTAACATTTCCATCTGGCAAAGTTGTCGCTCCGATTCGGCCAGTCTCATGAGCCACTGAGCCACAATCCTCTCCCCGCTCCAGTTATTGCTGTTGCTTCAAAGTGTCCCGTAAACATGGTATAGCCACCCCTTTCTCGTGCTCCACCTAATTTCGACGCATCCCTTTTACCTGTACATCCAGCCACCACATCAAATCACATGCAAAGACGGTCAGTGCCAGTTGCTAAGCCAGTACTCGAACATGTTGCCATGGCAAAGCGCTAGACGCATACCACCTACTTTGCTAGAAGCCAACCGTCTGGTGGAAGACATAATTCAGGATCATAGCCACCGTGAGCCTCTGCTATCGTGCTAATAAAGAAGGTCAGGGGTAGCACTCGATCGTGCACGGACTACAGGAATCTGAACGAATCACTAAATTCGTCGATTTGGCTTTGAGTAGTTTTTCACCCTTGATTCAACTTCAGGATGATAAGACTGTGGAAGTGGCGAAAGCGAGCAGATGGAAGCCATTTAGACGCTGTAGCGTAGCGGCCACCTTCCAACGCCTTATGCAACCAGCATAAGCAGATCTGTCCCCAAAGCTAAGTGTTACCTATCCCGATGACCTTCTCGTCTCTGATACAGACATCTGAGAGCACAACGACAACCCAAAACTGGTGTTGGACAGCCTGTGAGACACAGGACTGACCTTGAGCCCCAAGAAATGCCGTTTTCTGCAAAGACCTCTCATCCTTCCAACGAATGACCAATACCACCCAACAGACGAAGCTCGGTAGTTCCTCAGGTTCGGCACATACTGCTTCCAAATGATCTTGACTGTTACCTCTGTAAACTACTCAACAACCCATCCAACCCGTCAATATCCTTCACATCGGTTCGGTTCGGTACTCACTCACCTCTTAGTGCAAAATTAGTGCGCTAAACAACGATTTTTACTTAATACCTTATTCGCAGCAAAATCTAACTACTGCACTTCCACCACTGTCTTGACACTATTCTGGCATGGCACTGAGCCATAAGCGAAGAGAAGAGAAGAGGTACTAGGCCTCTGAGGGTTGTGCCACAGAGCGATAGCACAGCGTGCATTCAAGACCCACAGACCAACAACTCAACCTGTAAAATCATAAGGCAGCTTAGCTTTGCTTTGCCCCACAGGACTCTTCTCTGGCTTGAGGTAAGTGAGTTCTTTGCTTCTCCACCAATGACACACTGAAACACCCTTATCCGAAACGCAACGGCGGACCACCTCATCCCACACACCTCGTCCACGTCCATCAACAACCAAAATTATCATCAACTGCTCAAAACCGCCCAATCGTCGAGAGGAACACAAATAAAGGAGTAACATTTTTAAATTTACTAATAAAGGAAAATTTGCACAAATATAGAACACTGTCGAGACGTCATCACAGTCCTGTGCTGTTCCACACTAAAGTGCTGTCGGGAGACACAATCAATCCTTTTAGTGTCCCCTTTCCCTCTTGGCGCATGGACTTCATGAACGTCACCATGGCAGACGTGGTTCCACACCGACAAATCGCACCCGTAATTCGCTTTGGATAACGGATCTCTCCTCTGCCCTTGACTCACACACCATCGACATTTGAACCTGCGAAACGAAAACACCAAGCATGGGTTAGAGAAAGCCTCGACTAATACAAAGGAAGTAAGGTCTAACTGGAGGTGCTGGTTTTACAACTACCAAAGGAATCATCATGCAACGGTATCACGTGAAGCAGTAAGCGCTAGCTCGCTTGATACACAAAGTAAACATCATTTATTAGGAATGACACAGACCAGCGCCAGTGCCTCCTCAACAGAGTGCAGTGATGAACAACGCTTCCTGTGAAAGAAGGCGTCTACAATCGTGGATATCCGTACCAGCGGGAGACGTCAGCCCACTCACCAAGTAGGCATTTTAGTGGTGTAGAAGTCTATCCATCAGTGGCGATCCCGCAACTGTTGGTTTCCAGCCCACCTGCACAGTGGTACTTCCCCAGACCCTCTATCGGTTGGATAGATTTCATATTTCCCAACGCCTGCATGACACACAGTCCACTCAGTCTGATTTGTCCTAAAATTGTGCAAGGGACGAATGCATTCGTGCCAATGGCTCCGGCATTTCCCTTTGGTTTCAAGGGACATGTATGGTGGGGATGGAGGGAAAGGGGAATTACCTGTGTGACTAACCTGTCATGCATGTCCGGACCAGTCTCTGAGTAATACGCGAGGCGCTCATTCGGCTCAACCAGACCAAAATGGCCCTCCACCTCACAACTGCTCAATGTCTTCCGGTGCGCCTGCTATTACAGCACCCGCTTCTCCACTGTGCCTGACTAAAAGAGCACATCACAGTCGGGATGTCTCACAACCGAAGTGATGCGATAGGCATGGAACTGTCCCCTCCACACGCCATGCTACACACGGGCTGCAGTCTGGTCGTCGTCGTCGTCATCAGCTGGATTCCAGTCAAGATCAAACGTCACCAAACGGTCCCCACCAAAGACATGTAGAACCCAGTTCGATAGACATGACCATGAAGATGAGTTTCGTAGCTCTTTTGCACGCCTTTGATGATTTCGAACACCTGACCAGCCAATACCGTCTTGCACAACTCTCTACTCGAAAATTGAACCTTCTGCAACGGATGCAAAACTTAGTTGTTAGAATTGCCACTTTCCGGACATTGTGGGGAAACGGATTTAGAGACACATGAAAGGCCATCGAGAGCGTTCTGTACTGACGTCACCCACTTATGCCCGTCTTCGCGACCTGTCAGCCAACTATTAGCCCCAAAAAAAACTTTTAAAGCCAAGGCTGAGTACCACTACAACTATGAGGGCAAGGACCACACCAGAACTACACAAATGCTACAGCAGGAGTGGACAAACCCAGGTAATTAGTGGGTCGCCCTCCAAGTCATCACCGCGACAATACGCTTCCAATAAACATTTCACTTCACTTCACTTCCCAGGATGCTTCTTTCGACAATAACAAACATGCACATTTCGACGGTTTACACAAGGAACACTATGCATTCGGATTCACTCAAAGTCGCGTCGTCTTCCCTGCCCTTTCACTCGTGTACAAATTACATCAGCAGAAAGGACCCGCAAAATTGCTTGACGCTCAGTAAAATCTGAGTGCACCAAAACTGTGCATTAAATTACAAAATGGTTTTCCTCAAATCCACAAGGCAATGAGATGAAGGGAAGCAGCAGCAAGCTTCCCAACCACAAGTGGATTAATTAGAATTTACTCACTTGATACAACTTTGCGCATTGCCTATGCTACTTCTCCGAATTTAGAAGGAGAACGCTCATTTGGAGGCGATAACTACAGTCCATTGTGGATGCCTACACGTGGAATGACGCAAATCGCAGTACCTTACCCATCAGCATCCAGTACGCTCAATCCGGTAACAACGAATTTAACATACTTAGTCATGAACACCAACAACTTGTCTCAATCGAAATTGGCAAAGAGCACATGCTTATTCATTGAAACCCGCTAAACATAACCTTCCCCGGTTAGGTTAAAATGAAACTACAAGTGGTAGACGAACGTACGCAAAATAGACCAATTCAGTCAATGGCGTGACCAGATGTCAAGGAGGAGCACAATAGTTGGAACCACCAAAATTTAAAATACATCAGGCTGGGTGAAAGCACCTAAACAACTGGCGACAGCAAACAAATAAAACATGTGGAAGACAAGGGAGTAAGAAGAGACACGGTTATTCCTAAACTAGCGTTGGATTCCCATAGGACAGGCAGTGACTTTGGACGGTGCAAAAGGCTCCACCTCGCAGTCAGGCTGCACACCCCATCAAAGTAGACAAAACAACAAATAGTGTGCATCAATAAGGGCTTCTTTAACATAAGTAAATGTGCATTTATACGCACCTATTAGTCGGCGAGTCCCTTTCTCCACGCATCCACAATCATCGCACTCATTGACGTGACCCTTTTTGCCTGCTACGCCACAATGCAGAATTCTGGGGACGGCACCACCTGCACCCCACTTTGCAAACTTGAAAACTATTTCGACAAAATTTCATCAGCGAACGCTGATAGCCAAAGCATTCTTCGGCGGCGGCACAGCCCCAACGAAACACCTGTCCTTTGCACACTCGGAAGAACCACAGTTGATGTCTCCAGTTGTAGTGGTAAAATTCAACGTTTTCATCCACCCATAACTTGCGTCAACAAAAATTTTATCTGAATAACATCCTCGTACCTGTAGGAACAAACTGACATCTATAGAAACCGTGCCAATCAAAACGGCGCATCGAAACTTTGTATACCGGTGACGCTGGCTGCACGCTGACACCTCTTCCGTAGTAGAATCTTTACGACTTTGCCTTAGGCCTGTTTGGATCACGTCATCCGAAGTTGCAGAAGACGACATTCAGTTCACCGACGGAGAAGAAAATACTCAACTACCTTTCCGAGAACAAAACAGCCGTATCAGCGTTCAATGAGCACGGCAAGTTCCGCCGACATGACTGCTGCAACAATTTGGCTAATGTAGCTGTCACGCTGCATTTGTGAAAAGACTTCGGGAAAAGGATAAACGACTAATTCGTCAAAATGCAGCATAGATCACACAAAGTTCTGGGCTGAAGCTCATTCCCACCACCGCAAAGCAGAGAGCAATAGGGAAGTCAAACTCTAACTTTGGCATTTTCTCAGTAATCCTTTGGAGCTTATTAGATGCACCACCACAGGCAAGTACTTCGTTGCCATTCTTGAGATCCAGACCACCAGTAACACCAAGTAAAGCCCAAATTTCAATGGTGTTTTACTTTCCTGAACCAACAGAGCCTATCGAGTCAAAATGACACCGCAACCAGAACACGCAACACACCCACAACGGCGACAGACAATATACTAAATACGGCAAATGACCTTAAAACTGGCCAACTAGAAGAACCACTGTCAAGCAAATAACATAATCAGCTCAAAAATTCTCGGGTATCCTCAAAAACATGCAACCGTTTTTGGTCTTAGAACGAGAGCTAAGACTTGGTTTATATAAGCACCTGAAAATTAAATGCTTTTTATCTTTGGAAGTAAACCAATTAAAAACTGATATGTAACTACGAAAAATTGCCTACAATTGCAGGGAGGATCACACATCATGAAAATTTAACAATATTTAATTTAGGAAAGAGTGTGCTTATTCAGTATGCACCACAGATGAGGACTGAATCGCTATCATCGAGCAGGCTAGGTTTTCTTACAAACTTATTAGCTTAGGTGACAAGGGGTCAGTACAACTCTAATGAAGAGTGTAAGAGTGGCTTCTTGCAGCAAAATTATTAATCGGCATATAAGGCTGTGGTGAGTTTCCTGATTATCGCTTCGTCTTCCAACTTCAAGTTTCTTGAACCAACGGGTCAGACCTGACGGATTTTTTGATGCAGACGTCGGGTGGCCAAGATACTTGTAATACTTTGCTTATTCGAACTGCCGGTTTCGGTCACTTGGGTGGCCATATTATACTGAGCCGGTTGGTCAGCCTCCAGGCCGTGTGAACAGCCCCCAAGCCCTCTATTGCCAGAATACATGTATTGTAATACTTTGTTTGTTCGAACTACCGGTTTAGATCACTTGGGTGGCCGTCTTGTTCTAGCCGGTTGGTTGGCCTCCGGGCCGTGCCAATAGCCCCCAAGTCCTCTGTTCCCGGAATATATATATACATTCTGCCCTAGTACTGCGCCTTCTTTTACCTTAAGGGGAGCCTCGGGACGCTACATGTATTCTACCCCCAGTACTATGCCTTCTTTTGCCTTAAAGGGAGTCTCGGAACGCTACATTGGTGGCAGCGGAAGGCTGACCCGACTTTGATGGATTTTGTCCTGCTCCATGCCGCTTCTAGCAAATTTTGGCGGTGTGAAAGAAGTGCATGTGCTATGGATGGGAGAACCTCTGGTATCTCGTAACAGAAGGGTCGAGATCGACGTCCAGCTTCAGCATCTCTCCCGCCCTCGTGTTCGACAGGGAAGCTATTAACAACTGAAGCGACACTAGCCGTGAACTCCAAGTCCAGTGAACCTGCCAAGAGAGACCTGCGACGTTGTGGTCAAGCATTCTCTGTAAGCTCTCTCTCCTGTTCTCAGATGCAGAATATGCAGGATGACATTGGATAGCATGGTTTTATGCTTTGTACACTTGGATCGCATGCATTTTGTTCCTATGAGGCCCGACCGCCATATTTGCTCAGGTTTCTACGATGCCCTTGCGTTTCTTCTACTGTATCAATTAAGCCTGGAATCGCAATATGTGTTGTGTGTGTCTCGACCTATTCGAAATCTTGGATTCGTACCTCCACCTTTCATTGGACCACATTGTCGTGAGAGAGGACGGCCAAGGAGCGCGCATTGCTGCACTAAGTGCTACGCGGAATGGATGACACTACAGGAACACATGCGTTCGAATCTCGACGACTGGGACGGTTAGCTCGTGGGTGCCGCTCGCAGCACTGATTACGTTGTGATGGCTGACACGGGAGGCGGACGAAGGGGAGCGTCGGGGACGACGCTCGAAAGAAGAGAGGGGCTGTGTAATACTTTGTCTGTTTGAACTGCCGGTTTCGGTTACTTGGGTGGCCATATTGTACTGAGCCGGTTGGTCGGCCTTTGGGCCGTGCCAACAGCCCCCAAGCCCTCTGTTGCCAGAATACATGTATTCTACCACCAGTGCTATGCATTCTGTTACCTTAAAGGGAGCCTCGGGACGCTACAGTACTATTTCCACTCTTTTCCGAGAAATTCTGACAAAATCTCTGCCACATAATTTGCTGTGGCTGCCTATTTCTCCCTCAAAGACCCACTTCAGCGACAAAAGTATTGCACAAATCCCTCGCCTTAGTGGTCCCGTTATTGGTACTGTCCTCGTTAGATGGCCTTCATTTTCGTGCCTGATCGGTGATGCACCTTTGTAGGGTGGCTGATGTAGTGTGAACGCTTGATGGTTATAGACGGAATAGTACAATGTTGACAAAACGATCGGTGGGTGATGGCACGTTTATCACTCAAATTTAGCCTTTATGCCAAAGGTAATGAATTTTGCAGCGCAGCTTAGATGGGTGAAATTAACCTAAATTTGTGTACTTATTCCCCACCTCGATGTACATTAATTCCAATTTTTATGGCGCAATGCTTCTCCCGGCTCATGTAACGTCGTGGGCGCTTACCCACGATGATACAAGTTCATTTGTACCTTCTTTTGGATCCAATGTGAACTATGCGACATTGTGCGTTACTATCTTCGTGTTTTGTGAAAAAGATATCAGAAGACACTCTCACTTCACGATCTGTGAGCCTCTCGCACGGTAGCATCATACTTGTCGCATACATCGTAGTCTTGTATGGGAGAAGAGCCCGTTCGAGGCTGTGCACTCCTAATGAAAGCCCTTAGCAGTCCGATCAAAAGTGCTATTCGATCTTTCCAAGTCTCCTGTGCCTTACAGAAATGTGCCGGTGTCAGGCCTGTTTTCGGGCTCCAAAGGAACTAGAATGGTCGAGAAAAAGCCGGCTTTCGTAAATGATGCCTTAACGGCTATGCATCGAATTGGACACTCAAAACAGACACGCACTACCATGAGCATACACGTTTTTCTCTAAAACTGCGTAACTGCAGCGCCGCAATTCCTCGTACCAACGTGCAACTGAACGGTCATTCACCTTCATTTTCCTTAACCAGGCATGTGGTTGATCATTCGTTCTTACTCCCATCATCCACGACATCTGGCAGTGTCTACAGTGTCTGATCATTGTATAGAACAAAAAGAAAACTCTAGTAAACATTGAATGCAACTCAGTAAAATTGACCCAAAATGCACCTTCTCTGGCCTCATAGAAACCATTGGGGAGCATCAGGGATAAAGTGGCTGAGGGCAAGCAGTCTCGTCAAGGCAGGGCATTTCATTCAAAGCACAGTGGTGTGGGTGATCTCTCTCATTCCCTTCCGCCTCCTTTGTTTGTACCATGATGTTCGAAATTCTGCCAAGGAAGAGAAGCACAAGAGCAAGTGATGTCTGCCCTCACTAATCAGCCCACGAGGAATGCCGTGTCTGAAGCCAACGCCTGACGGCTTTACGAGACACCACGCGACACGTGGTACCAATCGAATCACACGTGTCAGATTCAAAGTGATCATTCACACAATTAACCGTCAGAGATGCTCTTCCACGCCTTGTCTCGTCTGAAATCATTTATTCTGCTTTACACTCTCTTTTCGACTTTTCACTTTTTCGTCAGTGCCTCCCTCCCACTCCGTTTCCTGCTCCACTCCGGTCTCCTTTTATTCTCAACATCTGTCGCTTCCCTCTCCATCTCCTCCTCACTCTCAGCCTTCCATCCCGCCGTCTCGAAGGCGTTGGAGGCCAAAACAGACAGATGGCGTAGAAACTAAGGTTAAGTTATGCTACCAACCACTCTTCCTCCTCTCTACCTATTATGTGTCCTTACTTCATTTGCGTGCATCATTCCGGTGTTGCCAAATCTGGTATCCAGTGTAGATCTCATTGAAAGGAAAACTTTTTGGCCCCTTCGAGTAAGTCATTCAAAACATAAATCAAATTCATTCCATTAAGTCAGCCCCTTCATATTTTACTTGGTCACATGGCTAGAGGCGTGAGTGAGTGAATCAGGCCAGGAATGGATGGGAGAAAGGAGGAAGGAAATAAGGCAAGCTGCACCACAGCACTGTGCAGAGACATCCTACGATGTCTATTTTCAGTCCTCATTTCTTCTTCTCTAATCTTCATCATTCCATTTCCACGACTCCTCCTCCCTCTGCCTCTATCTCAATCATTCCTTTGCCTGCACTGAGTCACCTCAATTCTATCTCCTCCTCCTCCTCCTCCTCCTCCTCCTCCTCCTCCTCCTCCTCCTCCATCACTTATCCCTTGTTAGTGAAGGTGGGCGCGTTGCTCCTAATTCGTAGTTTGTAGGCTGTCTTAAACCCTGTCTGCCTATCTCATTGCTCACATCCCACATTCTCCTTTTAGAGAGCACCTCCACCTGGTAGGAACGTACGCTTGCCTTTTCAGTCCCTCTGTGCGCCTTTCACTATGTGCTTGCGCCTGTCTGTCTGTCTCTACTTGTCTGTCTGCCTGCCTGTCTGCCCGTGATTGTGGTTGTGTTTGTGTTAATGCCCATGCTTATATTCGTCCTTTGAGAAAGACGCCTTAATTGGTGTTACACGGAAACGTTTAGGAGCCTGTGTGTGGGTGCGACGGCCCATTCATCTCATCCCCTTTCATAAAGTTGTCCTTCTAGATGACCAAATTGACAATTCCATCGTGGGTGAGGGAAGGTCTCCTATGGTCGTCCGTTGGATGGCTAGTTGGTTGCCTGATTAATTTGAGCTCCACACTTTGCCAACGCTCCACCACCTATCTACCCTCTAACTCACTTCACCACATTTGATCGCTCCTCTCACCCTGTGACTTCTACACTTCCTTCCTCCCTTCTTTTAGCTTGAAGTGGGAGGGTAACAAAGGGGTTTGTCAAACGGGTGCGTGCAGTGTAAGCAGTTAGGTGAGAACTTGCGCCACTACTTTACACCCTGATCGTGGGATTGCGTGGTTGGTGCAGCCCACGTATCCTCTTGCGTTCGCCTTGAGGAGGACGAAGAGGGAGAGGAGAAGTGGATACACAATGCAGTGCAACCTTTGTGGGGAAGCTACGACATCGTTAGCTGAGGTGGGATGTGAGGTGGGTGAATCCATTCTAATTCTTTACCCATTCC
The DNA here is from genome assembly GCA_001923025.3 of Taenia multiceps. Classification (NCBI taxonomy): domain Eukaryota; kingdom Metazoa; phylum Platyhelminthes; class Cestoda; order Cyclophyllidea; family Taeniidae; genus Taenia; species Taenia multiceps. Next base: position 3,429,705 of record CM010317.1, on the reverse strand, counting down.
TGAACCTACTTACCTACCTACCCATTGCATTTACCTATCTATCTGTTGACCAAATCTTTATCCATCTCGTCATCCACACAAGTGGTAAGCCAGCTTATCTTTTTACCTCAGTTCTGGCAGTCTTCCTCTTGTTCCCCACTCCCCACGTCTACATCCTCTCGGCCTCTGGCTTTCGTAATCGCCAAGCTTAGTGCAAAAAAGTGGTTGGACGTAATGATTGAATAATTTCTTGCCATATTTATCATAAATACGAAATAACATTTTGCGTGTATGCTACTACTACTTCCTAATTGGTCACGAGCTCGCATCGAATCCCGGTTGCATGAAGCACTCTAAATCTAGTAAGGAATGCGCAGTATTGCCCATCGTGGTCTTTGTCGCTCTTTCTTTGCATCGGTCTATCATGTGATTGTGTGGATAGATTTGAAGATGATGGTTATTCGAGGCTGAGGGAAATGGTGGGAAAATGGGAAGTGGTAATGTTCTTGGTTATGCTTCGTAAGATGGCGTCAAATATGAACCGTATGCAGCCGCGATAGATAAATGGCGGTGGCAACAAAATAGTTAATCCTCTTTATGAGGAGGAGAAGTTCTGGCAATGAGAGATTGGGTTTACTGTGCTCTGCTTTGTTTCCTATGTTTGACGAAGTTTTCCTATGTGCCACTTTGTTTATTCGAGGGGCGTAGGCCTTAGATGGGTTGGGTTGGGTTTGCTAATCGCTTTTGTTATTGATTGTGTTTTTTGTTTGTACATCTCCGCGTAGAGGTCAAGTGTGGCCGATGGAATGCGGGAGGCTGGCGGCAGAATGAGTCAGGTCGGGTCAGCGTTGGCGGCAACGGCGATGATGATTGCAGCGTCTCGACCTAATCGTGTCAGTCAGATGAGCACATACCAGCGTCAAACTTTGGTGTTTCTCCGTTCTACGCCATCGACTACTATGTCTCTTCCTCCTTCTCAGGAAGCAAGGATGAGAGTGAAGAGAGGGACAGAATAATGACAGGAAGGAGCGAAATGAGGGAGGTAGAATGAAATAGACAATGTGCATTCGCCCGACTGGCGCATGGCGTTGACTGAGAAGGGAGGACTGCGGCGAGTTGGGTGAGGCCGGCGATAATTGAGACGCTGATGATGGTATTGACGTCTCCTCCTCCGTCCCTCCTCCTCCTCCTCCATAATTGCAACCAGTTTACCCTCCTCTGAATTGGATAGTGATGTTGGTGACCCTGAAGCTGCTCACGTGAACCCTTACCATCAACATGTAGATTCGGTGCTGCACACAGACAGCGTTGACGGGCCTGACTCATCTGCATGTACCTCTACAAGCAATAGATCAGGCTCATCAAGAAGTCCCACTCTGCTCTTTCACTATCCACCACTGGTATGTTCAATTCCTACTAACACCAGACTAATATGGTTGCAGGTTTTCTATGCTCTTACTCAGGTTACATGCGCACGAGATTTGCTCCCTAGCAAGAGGAGTGTTTGCGTTTGAAGTAATAAAGGTGATAAAGGACATTTGCGTTTTACTTGTTATTTTTGATTTGGGAAGAGACTGGCTGGTTGGGTGATTTATCTGTGTTAAGCATGGGTGGTATTAGCTGCATGTCATGGGTAGTGGAGGTCCGTGAGTGCTTGTCTCGTACTCGGCTTTGAGGGAAGGCGAATGTGATTGTGCTTGTGTATCATTATCACCAACAGTCAATGTTACTTGGCATTGAGAGGACCGTGGATAATGTGGAGAGTTTACTACTGCTTCTTATAGGAAGGAAAAGCCTATGGGCGGGTGTGTATGCTTATAGGTGGATGGATGGATGGATGGATGAGGACTGGGAGTTGTGCGGGTGTAGGCGAGTAGGAGACGTGGACAGAAGTGAAGTAGTGTGCTGCATGGAAGTGGAGTTGTGAGCTAGGAAACTGTGGGGAGAAGGGAGGGGATTGATGAAGGCAGGTATGGAGGTAGTTAGGAGGGTAGATAGATTGGTGAATTTGTGGAATGGATGAAGGCTAAAACACTGCTGCCTGATATTTGAGCCGCAAGTTAAATTAAATCCACAAATTCAACATCAACTCAACCACACGCTCTCCCCTCTTCCCCTATCTCTCTCACCCTCCTTTTTCCCCTTCTTCTCTCCCATACTGCTTTTGCTCCACCTCTGGCGGTTTGAGACCCTGACTGAATCAGCAAAATTCTCCCCTTTTTCCTCTAGAACAAATAGAGTGAGAGCAGACAGCATGCTCTCCTCATTGAGGTGGACAGACACAGACTTGCCTGAGAAGATGTAGAGAAGAGAGCATTTTGAGGACATACTCCACCGTCACATTGAAAACAGGACTTCCTCACCTCAGGATAGCCCTGACCACAGAGATGCTGAGATGACCACAGTTGTCCATGCCCAATGGGTCATAGTCAAAAGTATACTAATAAAACTAATGAATCCGATAGTGGTTTCGAAGTGGCGTTGTCTATTTTCAGGGGAAAGTTACACTCTCTAGACGATCATCAACCTTAACACTCCACCCCATTCGTCACATTACCAGGGAGAATTGCACCCCACCTGCTCTCACCTCTCCCGCTCCAAGCGAATGTGTTGGTGAACTGCTGCCGAAGTACGAAAATTGCGACGATGCTGCTGACACATTGATCGTCTGTTCAAAGACTACGCTTTGAAATGCACTTGAGTGCGTGACAGCGTGCTGGACGCGATTGAATGGGCGAAGTGAGGCGTTGCGGACGGTCTGGACAAAGTAAGATTTGAGGACCAAATGGTCGCAGGGAGTGCAGACAGATTGAAGCACACCCAGTGAATTATGAAGTAGGGAAATAACTACCCTTTTGAGCAAATTAAACGGAAAAAACAGAGGAGTCGGCTCGTAAGCAGTGGTAGGAGGGGAAGGAGAAGGGGAAAAGCATGTGCCAATGTGTTGGTAAGCATGGAAATGTAAATGTTGCCCTACACATAGCTGCAGGTCAGCATGGCTTCACATCGCTGTTTATCACACGTTCTGGCCAGCACTTGTCAGTCCCATAATCCACTGGACATGCCTCCTACTTATCAACGAAATAAGTAGAGCAGAATTAGTTGATGAGCAAGGACAGTAAATGGGGTAAAAAAAAGTGCTTTTCGCCTCACGTAATTGGGAGATTAAGTATTCTCTGACTTTTTTACTAAGCTTGTTAGATTCTCTTTTATCTTAAGAAGTTTCATTGCTCATCCACTACTTCCAATGTGTCATTGTTGGATGCGTATACTTGAACAGGATTCGTAGCCTCCTGACCACCTTCGGCTCAAATGTGTGTCAAGGACCTTCAACACGCTACACCTCTACAACCAAAACAGTGATAGAACTGACGGCTTATTCAAACGAGCGTTGCAATCACAGAGTAGGACAAAGCTCCTCTTTTCTATTACTGCTTCCTCCACCACCCCAAGTCAATGTGCTAAGCATTGGAGCAGCTCACCCTCACCAAGACGGACGCTAGACATCACACCCACCGATGAGTCTCACCATAGTCTGCCATCACAAATGCCACGTCTCCTTTGAGCAGTGTCATAGCTTGACTTAGGCAAGTTACCTTCGCCTGACTCAATTACCATTAAGATTGCGTTCTCTTAAATCGAACTTCTTAAGGCAGGGACATTGAAGACAACGATTCAGCATCCCCAAGGGCCTTGCTCTTTCTTTTTCCCCCTTTTCTCCTCTCCAGAGAACCTTTATCGTGTGTCCCCTTCCACTTTACTAGTTCCTCTTATTACCTCCAATCCTTGCCGCCTTCAACATTATCCTGTTCAACTTACAGTAAAAGCGAATAAATTCGTTAATTGTTTTTATTTACTCAAATTAATCAAATGCGATCACTTTGCATAAATTGCTTCCATCATCTGAATGTTTTGGCATTTTGCTGCGGGCATTTGCCAACCCTCTGTCAGACTACCCTTCACTTTATGCGCATCAAATTTAGGACAACACTGATGGCGATAGACGTGTGCATTTGTGGTTTGCAAATGGCGGCTCCTCTTTCGTTTGCAAGCATCTCTGTCTACCGGATCCATACTCTCCTAGACCTCTTCGATAGGAAGTGATCCACTGAGGTGGAGAATTTGGTGCTTTGCTTGAAAATCCTAGCTGCGTGTTGGTCAAACGATAGAGAGTGATCCGACCCTCATATAAGAAAATCGGAGGCCGCATTCTCCATGTTTACACATTTGACAATGATTTGTAAAAATCGCATTGTCTGCGTCGACTGAACTTCTCGTTCTTCGAAGAAGATTGCTGATTCTCGAGCAACATTGAAGGTCGTGAGGACACCTGGCGAATCCACTGCGAGTTGGCTGCAGGTTGGTGAAGGCGTTGGGTGGCAGAAGGAACGAACACCGCCAGTGTATCAGAATTCCCCACAAACGATCACCTTGCATCCACTTCGATCGGCACTGAATGCTGTGTAGATGTTGGCTACTTTGCATGCTTGCTGGAATCACGCTTTCATTTCAGCCTCTACTCCATTCTTCGCCTCAAACAATCATTCGCATTTCTCTCCCCTTCCCTACCCAACTCTACTTTGATGCACTAGCAATGATGCCGTTCTCTACTCACTTGACCTGACACATCTCTCGTTATTGTGCAGTTACGCATCTTCTGGACCGTATTCTTTCCGACTATATTTGACAGCATCTCAAGTGCTCGAGCAAGTAATATCCCCTATGAGGTATACACCTTTACCTTCCGCACTTAAATTAATTCAACTGTGCCTTGAGGGAGGTTCCAAATCGGCACAGAAGACGTGTGTGTGTGTGTGTGCGCATGGTTCACATCCAATTGAAGTGCCTCCTTTCGCTAAATCAAGGCGCTCAATCTGTAGCCACCATCTCACTCATTAAATAAGCCGCTAACTGTTGCTTACTTTTCTTTCTGTATAGGCAAGGTAGAGGAGGTCAGTCATCATCCGCAGACCCTTCTATCATGAGCTACACCTTGGCTTCATCAGGGGTACACAACAGTTAGATGCTGTTATTATGGACGTCGATCTCAAGCCAAATCACCACATGAAAGCGGCAATTAATGTTGATTACATTCGCTTAAGTATTCCTCATCAAATCTGCTTTTCCCACACTTCTGTCATAGTTTGATGCACTAGCAATTAGACCACTCTTTACTTACTTCACCTGCCACATCTCTCGTTACCACGCAGTTGCTCACCACCTAAACCACTTGTTTATTTGAATATTTTGCCTCCAACTCAAGTGCTTGAACCTTCCCTCATTGGTGGTCTAGCATTGAATATCTCTCGCGCAGTCTACATATCGACCTTCTTCACCTAAATTGACTCGGTTGCGCCTCAAGAGAGGCTCCAAATCGGCACAGCAGACGTGGGTGCGTGTGTGCATGATTTACATGATTTACATTTACATCCATCTCAATCACCAAATAAGCCGCTATGCCACACCGAAATCAGGTATTCAACAGTTCAACTCTCCAACTATTGCTTGTCTCTTTTTCTTCTTCATAGATGAGGTGGAGGAGGTCAGTCACCATCTGCGGATCCCTCCATCATGAACTGCATCTTGGCTTCAACATGAATGCGCAACAAGAATACTGTTTTTGGACGTCGATCTCAAGCAGAGGTGGCATTCAACGTTGATCGCATTCGCTTACTGGGATGCTGGTTGTGTTCTACAGCGTCCACAATTGGCATGTTGATCTTGACTTAGACTGCTAGCCTATTCCTCACAAAATCTGCTTTTCCTGCACTTCAGTCGCCGTTTGCTTGGTGTCTGGTTTATCTCGGATAACATATTGCAGAAACTGTGGTACTTCGCTATCGAATACAAATTCGTCTTTACTTTTTGCCATTAATTTCATTGTTGCATCTTTCGTGGCACACCTCTATTGGTATAGAACAACACATAAGGGAAGGGATTGTGATCCGGCTACTGGAAGTTACTGCAAATAGCGCATTCTGAAACAATACTGCTGAGGGGTGAATGAGCCCATGCAGACGTTAATTGACGCAATCGAAGGAAGTGGACGAATAGTTCATGTTATTTAAACAGGACTCTAATTTTATAAAGAGCTGTATTTTGACAAGCCACAATCACAGTACCAGATGATTTTCCATCAAAATTTTGTTAAATTTAAAACTGCAATTAAATTGTGTGCTTGTCGATTGACATAAATTGCTCAATGCGGCTTTCCTATTTAGACATTAATGTGCGCATCTCCAGTGCATAAGCGTTTAAGTAAAATTCTTTTAAACAGCTAAGATAGGCATGGGCTGCTGCTGCTCCAGTCTTTGTCATAAAATCATGCGTTTGCCCTTAAATAAATAATCAGGAAGTCATTTACGAGTGGGGAGGCAATGCAATGTGTGTTTAGCTCAGAAACCATCATCACTAAAGAGAGCAAGCATTCGAAAAGCGCTTTGAAGGTAAACTAATGGGGTGAAAGGGAAAAAATCATTGGAGACGTTAATTGTCCTCGATCCAGCAGCAAGATGCCCATCGCATAAGGGCTCGCTGACCCTCTGGCTGGTTGATTGGCTGGCCGTTCAACAAATTGACTAGCCAAAACAAAATGATGAACAATCCCACCAAGGGGCACTATTTTCCTGCTGCTCGGACGAGTACATCAATCCCTATCGATGCGGAGCCTGACAGTTCCATGCAATGCTATTGTATTAAATCCAAGAATGCTGACAAAAGCAGGTTAAATGAAGAATCAACCCACCGATTCATTACCATGCCTTCATGTTTCGTGTGCTTAGATGTTTCAAGTGGGTTTTTTACGAATTCATTAATGTATAATGTGTATACAATACAAATTTCATGTGAAAAGGGCAATTACCACATGGCCAGCTCAGAAAACTAGCTTCAATTATGAACTTTTGAAAGCATTTACTTGAGTTTCACCGATTTTTTTATTGGCTTGTTATTCGCATTCAAGCATCACGAGGTTGGAATCGTGTTTATGCAAATAGTGCAAGTGCTAATTGGAGAGGATAACTAATCTGCCTAAGAAATGGTGACCATTGGAGCAGTAAATTAGCAAAGTCGCTGTTGAGACACTAGCAACTACCAAATGTGATGACATCTCTACCTTCTATGCTGAAAATGCCAAGCAAGACATATTGGCTAAATGACATTTGATGCGAAAGCAGGAGCACCCGATGTACCATCTCTTGGGATCACAAATTTACGCGCGTAAACTTACGCATGTGCGCACGTGTGAGCCGAGCACGCAACACATTTCACTGGCCTCATCATTCAAGTAATTTTCAAGTGCTCATGTTAGAGGCAGCAACATGCAAGTGAGATAACAATCCTAATCAATTGACACGCATCTAGTGAGCTCCATGATGCTGGTTTGTGCAAATTAAATTGCAACGTCTTTCATTTTCATCACCTCTCCTTCAATTCAGCAGAGATCCAATACCGCTCCTCATTTTAATATCAAACTTGGTTTGACCCACATCTACATACATCGTCTTCATTTATGAGCATGCGCTTGTCAGCTTCTAAGGACAAGAGAATCAGCAGTCGCGGAGAGAGTAAAACGTCACAAACTTTATTCATCATTCTTCTAAAAGGCAGGCATCAAGCAAAGGCTCAGGTCCTACGTCATCTTGACCATAAAGTAATGCGAGACAATATTTAGCGCTTGATATTTAGAAAATAGATATAGGGAGCAATCCAAAAATGGAAGCAACGACAGCGCTGTTCAGTCGCCTTCAGATTAACAGTCTTGATGATTTGGAAGTCATATTACTACCGAAATACAACTGGTAAGAAACACAATCTTAGGACATCAGCAACCTTAGTGTTGACAAAATGTTCACTTTGGTTTACTTGATGGGAACATCAACGTAAAGCTGATAAGGTGGCAAAGCAAGACCATGCATTTAGATCTATTAAGGGTTTTGAAATTAAGGTGGATATTCAATGTGACGTTTGAAGTAGCCCTACTCACAAAATTGAACATACATGGCAAACTCACCTGCAAACGTAGATAAGGAACAGCTATTAATTTTTGGTAAGTTTGGCACGAATTATGCTGCTGAAAGCTCGGACGAAGCCTTTGAAATATTGATAGGGTGAAAACTAACCTGCGACAGTCAGGGTGGACAGTACAGTTTCATGGACATTCGCTGTTAGGTTTGGCATTCTGCGAAGCGGAGTGCAAGGGAGAAAACGGTATCGCTAGAGTGGTATGTTCAAACGCCTCCTCCTCAACAGATCACAGGCACAGGCGTAATTCGTAGGTGGCTATTTTATCCTACACAAATTTGTGATGACTCGGTCATTTCGACGCTGTTACCTTTGAATTTCCCTAATATTCTGATAAGGTTCCGTGGGCAGATGGCACAGTCGACAGTGTGGCACAGGCGGTATTGCTGTTGCATATGAGGGCATCTGATCGAAAGAAAGGCGCGATAATCACTTTCGTGAATTTTATCACTGTATTCGCCACCTAGCCATCATTAAAATTAATTTAAGCTTTGCTCGGTTGGTAGCATATTCTGAAGGGTGAATTGTACTTAGCAGTTACATGACTTTGATTGCTAAACAAAATTTCAAACTCAGTCCACAATGTCCAATTTTCACGGACACAAGCATGCCTAACTCCCAGATTCCATTTCCTTACCTATCTCTTTGCTTTGTTTTAGCTGACTTGCCTGCTGATATCTTTCCGCTCTTACACTCTTTTCATTTTCTCAATTAGTCCGCGTAATGCTCGTGTGCATAGTACTTTTGCTATGTAATTATGCGCACCGCTATCCACCAGCATTCCTGTGATTGGTTTTGGTGCGGTTTTAGGTGATGTTAAGCTTTTGACTCGGCATGCGATTGACTTTGTGTGATGCATTCCAGCCAACCATTAAATCTAACAAAGAACATCAAGAAAACCTTCTTATTTCATAATAGCTCGCCTTTGGACAGTTTTTAGGCTTAGATGAACTGAAATCTGCTGTATCTTGGAATAGTTTAGGTGGGGATTTTCGTAATGGCAAGCCGCTGATTGGGCATGTGACTAGTACAGCCACGATCTTGCACCGAACTTTTGCTCTTCTGCCACCAAAAGCATGAATTTTTGGTTTTCGAGGACGTAAGCAAGAAAGCCACAGTCAAAAGTTGTTTCACCACCTTGGCATCACATCAAACCAATTTCTTCTGGAAAGATGAAAAGCAGAAATGCTACGTTGTCGTAGTTTTAAGTATATAAGAATTCATACATTGCACTCAGCCCTGTACCAACGGATAATCATGTACTGTAGTCCGCAAGGTCCACATCTACGGCCTTCTCATCGCCATACGATGCAGTCGAATTGATCAGTCTGCCCACTTTGTTTGTTCAACTGTACCTCAGGCACCCCACATGACGTGTAATATCATTAACATTAATTTTTGGAGATCTGTTAGGATGCCAAAATCCACAAAAAAGCATCTTCATTTTGGAGCGCAGTTTTGAGCGACAGTGCTTAGCGTTGAACACTTTTAAACGTTTCTTCATTTATCCGTGCACGATGCCCATAAAATGCAGAAATGTGGTACACATAACAACGCATGCTATTGCAGTATTCAGCCCGAATTTACGACGGCATGGACAAAGCATTAAGATTCAATGTTTAAAACGTAGTTAGCCGTTTGGTGTGCTGCTAAGACCTCAATTTTATTGAGTATTGTTAACGAACTCACGAATAACGTGGTAAATCAGGTCGAAAAGTTGATTCAGCAGCAGAAGTAGAGCATCAGTTGCTTCGTAATAGTAACAGCTAAATGGTCCAATTGACGACAGTTTTGTCATATGTGAGCACTGTCATCAATTGCACAACACTGGCAGAAGAGAACACCTTTTCGAGTTAAGCCTTAAGTGTTTGTGCTCATTCAGCGGCTGTGGGTAGCTAGCACATTGCTGCGGATTTCCTAATGATAAAGCCTGATAGAGCCAAAACACGCCCTACTGAGTGGATCCTTAAAATAAGAAAAGTCTACAGAGAACTCAGACACTTTCTGATTTGCAACCCAGTCTGCAAGATATGGGGTAAAAGAACCAAAATTTAAATGTAGATATGGGGAAAAGTGCTCGGATTTATCGGTCCACTGTCACTGGCAGCACTGATGATTGAAAACAATTCAGTTTGAAATAATTATAAAGACACATTTTCGAAGTCATGTCATAGCATAAGATACGACTAAAGCATCTAATTTAATTTCAATTTTTTACTTATGCATGAAAACAAAAAAAATTTGACACTCTGCAGACTAAATCGAGAAATCGGACCAGTAAATCAGCATGATAACTAATTGGCCTGCACAAAGTGATTCCTTAGTTTATCACATCATTGTCAGTTATCAGCAGAATTATTTCTTCTGCACGCACACTAATCCTTTGTATCCGCAACTCAGGGTACAAAGCCACAATTAACGTTGTATAGAGGTCTGTAGGATTGATTTGATGTGGCGAGTTGGACAGCAGCCAGAGTGAACGTACCAACAGGATGTCAGTTCAGGCCAGAGGAGGAGGAGGAGGAGGCCTGCCTCTCCTGTCCAAGCTCAATCTGATGTGGACGATCGCCTTAATCTAAGTTGGTGCAGTGTGAAGTAGTCTAGCCTAACTTAGTGCATTGCAGTGCGTCCAAAGTGCGATGGGTAACCGGAAATTTGTTGCGAAAAGGAAGGCACTGAATTCTGCTTCAGCAGAGAAGTAAGTTAAAAAGAAAGCAGACTTTTATTCATGCACATGCGCATACACCCACATGCACAGAACTGCAAACGCACACGTCTGCCACGTCGAAATGGAGCTCTTTCTAGTCACAAGTTAGTCAGTTTTGGCTCAAGAAGTCAGTTTCCAGATAGCATAAGTGACATTTTCATGCACAAGCTCCATGAGGTGAGCTAAAGGCACTTGAGATGCTATTAACAGCATCAATCGGAAAATCATACGAGATCGTAAATCGTCGTGAGGCATTGAGAGGTGTGCTACTTCAATCAAATGGGGCAGTCTTCTGATTTAACTCACGTGTAACAAAGCTAGAAAGAGGAATGAGGCAGAAAATTCGGCTGAGTGATTGAAGGGACGAGAAAGATAGGCGCTGCCAGACCGATGGCGTGGAAGGAATGGTGATGAAGGATGAAACGAACAACTTGTGAATAAACGTGATTGAGTGAGATGTGTGAGACAACGAGTTGGAAGAACGGTGAAGCATTGGGGGCATACTCCCTTGGATGTGGAATTGGTCATAAACACACAATTAGATCAAAACTGGTCTCATTTGGAACATCAGTAGTTGTATATGTTTTCCCATTACTCCAACTGCTAATTCCAATACGTGGAAAGGAGGTGAGGAGGATATCCGCTGCAGGTTTTGCCATGAAGTAGCAAATGGAATATAAGAAGTGTGAATTGGATCTCATTCTGACTCCTTGGTTCACTGATCCAAGCCGGGTAATCAAGTCAATCCTTGATTTGTTGGAATGGGGTAATGTTTTAAAGTAACCAACAGACGACGATTAAGTGAAAAGAGAAACCGGTGAAAACAGAATGAGGCTTCATGTCACTCCAACAGATTCTCCTAGTTCATTGGCTTCGTGACATCTTCGTCACCAGCATTAATGCTTGACTGTTGGTGTGCTCCACACCCAAATCTCCCTCCCTTTTCATCTTGACGTACAAAGACAGGTTCGCTACAGCTTAGTGAAATGAAGGAGGAGAACGAAAGCACCATGTCCGTTGGATGGCTCACCCGACTGACTAGAGGTGAGAACGTCATTCCAAATTGTTCCATCTTGTTAATTGGCCCCAGTGCCACCGGACTCACGAGAGTCTAACATCCTCAGGAATTCCGCATTACCTGAAAGCTTGTCACAATTACAGCTCCTGCAATCGCCTTTCTTGCAAATAATCTGCCTGTGAACACAAGCACCCCCATGATGTGCTTTTGATTTACAGTGACACTTTGACTGACTGTTGCGACTGGAGGAAAGCGCAGAAGTAGAAGTCGGGAATTGGCAGTGCTTCGATTGAGCGCCCTAGCTTAACGTTGGGTGGCAGATTTTATAGCAAGTAAATGTCCAAGTAATTAACGCAAAGGTGCTGAGTAAGGAGAACAAGAAGAAGAAGAAGCCTATACCTTCTCATCTCCACTGCGTGACACCTAACCAACTCCTTCACTCGGCTAATAGAGTTGGATGTGGAATGCCACGAAGTAAGGCACGCACTGTCTGCGTTCATGTTGAACTAACTGTAGCGGTATGAGGTCATCCTAGGTCATGACTGCGTACGAAGAATGCGGAGTTAATGAACCTGTGACTGGATCTAATGCGTTCAAATTAGAGGACTAGTCTGTTGACAATTATTATTATCACCAACATCATCATCATCATCCAGCCCGTTTGTCTCTTCGAATATTTTGCCACCAATCCAAATGCTCTAACCTGCCCTCATTGGTGCTCTGGCATGAAATGTCTCTCGTGCAGTCTACAGCTCAACGTCCCGCACGTAAATTGATTCATTTGTGCGAAAAGAGAGGCTCCAAACCTGCAAAGACGACGTGTGTGTGGGTGTCTGTGTGCGTGGCTCACATCCAATTGAAGTGCCTCCTTCTGCTACATAAAGATGCTCAATCTGTAGCCATTATCTCACTCACCAAATAAGACACGATGCTACATAGAAATCAGGTAGTCAACGCCTCAACTCTCCAACTATTTTTCACATCTTTTCTTTCTTCGTAGGCGAGGCGGAAGAGACCAGTCACCTTCTGTGCACCCTTCTACCATGAGCTGCATGTTGGCCTCAACGAGGCCACACAGCAAATTGATGCTGTTAAAGTAGATGCTTATCTCATGCCAACTCACCAGGTGAAAGTGACATTTATCGTTGACTGCATTCATTTACTAAGATGCTACTTGTGTTCCACAGCATCTGCAATTCGCATGTAGGATCTCACCCAGACCGAAAGCGTATTCTTTAAAGAATTCTGCTTCTCCTACACTTTTGTCGCCGTTTGTTTGCTGCCCACTTTCCTCCCAGTAACACTTTACAGCAGCTGTGGTTCTGCATTCAATTGATGCCATCAGTTTCATTGTTGCATTTTCCGTGTCGCATCTGCCAATTGACTCTAGTTCGTGGTTAGAAGGCGCTCCAGCCCATTCATTAGGCATGAATTTTAACAATTGCAGAATTATCGAAGCGATCTTTACGACTAACAAGTGAATCGAGCTGTGTTAGTGTGGACTCTTTGTGTACTGACAAGATCCATTTGGTTACTCCGTACAGCAGTCGGAAAGCGAATCTCTGTGCAAGATTTAAGGACCATTACTCGCTCCATGATTTTTGTGACAGACAGTATGCCGGTAAGTTGAGTGAAACCATTCGTGAGTAGGAAGGTGGAGTTCGTACTGGGAGTGTGAGTGCCTCTCCTTCAAGCTATTGCCACTGACCTGGTACCTAACTGGTACAATCCCAGACGAGGCAATTGCTCGTCCCCAAGAGCGCTTTATTTCGACAAGGTGATGGCAAGATATAAGGTGAAGTGACCCACCTCTGCTTAACGCATTCCTAGATGACGAAATGCAATGCCACTTCCCATCTGTCTTCAACAGATTGGCGTGACAGATTTGAGAAACCCGGTCTCTTAGCCTTTTTATGGAAGCAATGATTAGGGATACATGGAGTCTAGGTGAGCGGAACGGGTGTGGGATATAGTCATTCTTGGGATAGCAGTTGACCAACGACCCATGCTTCAAAATCATAGTTGAATGAATTTCTCACTTGTATAAGGGCCTTTTGGAAGCAGATATTATCACCCTTTAATTTTATTGCCTTTGTACCAAAAATGGCTTTTCATTTGTGCAGTCGTATTTTTACTTGCTACGAAGCTTCATAGTACTCATGCAGCATTTAAGTAGCAAAGACTCTAATTCCGCGATATCGCGGGTTTCACGCAATTTATGGCGTCATCATATCGATATGGTTTATGCATAATTTCGGCATCAATAGAGCCTACTTGGAACTCAAGCAGCTTGGAGAGCATTATTTTTGCATGTTTCGCATTTGAAATTATAAGCACTTGCTCTATTAGCTAATCCGAACTCCAGTACGAAACTGTTTGTGTTAAATCAGATTTGGTCGCGTTGTAAAAAGCGAATGCCATTCTGTGCTATAGTACATAGATGTCATACAACCGACTATGTCACCGCCTATCCCGCAGTCGCCACAATCGAGAATGCTTCCTAACCAAATTCGCGACCTATCCTCTACACCGGTGCAAACAAGGCGCAATTTTGCGCTGGATCAGGATGTTGGGTCTGCAAAACAGCATTTCCGTGCCACTCCGCCGATACCACCACGAGTGCCTGAACAAGGAGGTAAAATTGGAGGCGCTGCCACCCCACAAGTACCACCTCTGCCACCTAGAGAGGAAATTGGCGGCGGTGCAGAACGTGCAACCACCATCCCTCCAGCCAAAGTAAATGCATTTGAAACGTTTGGTGTTAGAGAAGTGATACGTGTGAGTGGTTTGACTCCCTCTCACGCGCTACCTAATTCAACATGTTCTTCTATAAAGATGGTGTTCTACCCTCATCTCCTGATCTTCTGATGCGGTGAGGACTTCAGCACGGTCATGTTATAGCGCTCCTGCATATTCTTGACTCACCACTCAATCAAGGAATCAAGAAAGGTGTCACCCGATTTTACAGAAACATTTTTTTGACTTGATCATTGCAGTGTGTCGGTGGATTCGCCGTTGCAGTGAATCATGACTGGGCGAATCTGCCGTACCATTGTGTTTGAATGAGGCCTGAGAAGCAAATGTGACTGCGTTTAGCAACCGTCTTCAAGAGTGTGTTAATTCAACAAAGTAGTGTCAAGATGTAAGGTGAGGTGATCCTCATCTGCTTAACGCATTCGCAGCCAATCCATGTGCCGAGACCACAACAGAATGAATTTCACACTGCTTTAAAGACTCCCTTGGGAAAAATCTTGATGTGATCTTAGTAGTGGTTAAAGTATTGCTAGTTTTCCTTTCATTTTACAAATTTTGGACCGGGTACAATGAAGGTTTACATGGGTGCATCTATTTTGCATTGACATTAGGGCTACACACTAATCACAGAGCTCTTGAGAAGACGGAGCACTCATTCAGCACGAGAGAATCCCGCAATATTGCGGTTCCACGCAGTGTTTGTAGCATCGTCTTGATGCTTTGAGCATGGAATTTCATTCACAAGGAGGCCTTCATGCTAGCTTTTGCAGAATAACTTCTCTCAGTGACATGGTCTTGATACAGCTCGAGGAAATTTAGTTTGGCATGTTTTCCATGTGAATGGAGCAAAGCGTGCTCTATTGGCTAATCCCATCCCCATCGAGAAATAGCTTCAGTCTAATCAGAGAAGACTTGCTTGCTATAACGCAAATGCCATCTCTGTCTACAGCACACAGACGCAATGAACTCGCCTTTAAAACTACCAAATCTTCTGCAGTCACCACCAACCCCGGAAGCGAATATTAACCATGGTTACGACAAAGCCGCTCCACAGAATCAATTAAATTGCAGTTCCAATGTTTCTCCTGCGCCGTCACCATCGCAAAAGCCTTCGCGTCGAGGTGAAGACGGAGGTGAGGTCATTCCATTTCCACCACGACCACTGCCACCACAACTACCGCCAAGACCAGCATTGCTTCCAATGTCGCCTCATATACCGAACGCCGTCTACTTAAATGCTGACAAAACTGAAGCCATCACACTCCAACGCATCGTCGTCCCTTCGCCTTCCAAAGCGGATGAGTTTGGGTTATCCGACAATAGGCAAATGCACAATGTGAGTTCTTTGACGCCTTTCCACAGTTACGGGAGAACGTTCTTTTCAAGTGATCACTATGGTGCATTGGTAGGTTCGTCATTGCATTGATGCATGATGAGACAAATTCGCTGCACCAGTGTGCTCGGATGAGACTTGACAAGTACTTGTGACTGCGTCTAGCTACTGTCAACTGACTACCAAATCTGTCTCTTGCATTCCCTCATTGCATCTGGGACGATTGTCATTAGAAGGCACAGACTGGCAACCATTCTGACACCTCTACTTGCTACGGGTAGAAATACACTGAACAGCAGATTTCGTGGTGAATTAGTGAAATAGATGTTTACTAGCATTAGTTTCCTTCATTTCTCACACACAATAATGTAAGATTCTCCGAAATGGCGGGAAAGCAGAATTGAACAGCAGACAATTCAGTCGCAAAATCTGGAGTTCTAATGATTAATCCCAATTTTAATGGTAGCGTAGAAATTAACAGACAAAGTTGTGTAGGACAATGGAGCAGGATGTCAGTCACTTTGCGCAACTCCTCTTACCTCTTCATCATCCGCCTCTACGACCTCACGATGTGCTGACACTCCCAACAGCACATCTCCTTCGGGATCGGCCACGAGGCACAAAGGGTGACTGACGACTGTCCCCATGGCTTATTCTTCGTGACGGTGATGCCATCTTCAAGTACTGTTGCCAGTTCGGCCATTGCAGCTGAAGTCGGTATGACTCAGCTGCAGTGTGCTCTTTCAATTCAAGGCCGCTCCATCAACACTTCGTCGTTTGGCGTTATTTTACCTTCTTAGTGCTGTGGAGTCAAAACCAGTGTTAGTAAGCATCTGCGATAGGCCTTTTGGTTGTCCACTTATCAGTGCTTCTTTCTATTCCCTTATTCTTCCCTGCTTGCTGCTTCTCCCTACATCCTCTTCCTCTTTCATCGGTTTACCTTCTCACTTAATCGTCGTCTGTTGGGTCCCATGATGCATTACTCCTCTCCAACAAATCAAGTACTGGTTTGATCGTCTGACTTGGATAAGTGAAATAGGGAGTCAGGATCAGACCCATTTCACATTTCTTGCCTTTCGTTTGCCATTCTATGCAAACACTACAGCGGATTTCCTACTCACCCTCCCCCACAAGTAGGACCTAGCAGTTGGAGTAGTGGGAGAGACCTACTGTAATAGCGATGCACATGTAACTGCTGATGCTTTAAATGAGTTCAGTTTTGACGATATTGTTCGTTCATTGCCAACTTCACATCCGAGAAAGAATGCTCCCCAATGCTTCACCATTTCTCCAAATTATTGTTTCACACGTTGTTCGCTTCAACTGTCTTCGCCTTTCCTTTTGCTCCTTTGTTCTGCCAGTGCCAATTTTTCTTGTGTCTTCCATCACTCAGTCAGACTCCTGCCTCGTTCCCGTTCCTACCTTTGCTAGGTGTGAATGGATTGACGTGGCACACCTCTCATGGACTTACAACGATTTACGATGATCTCGTTTGATTTTCCGACTGATGCTGTTGATAGTATCTCAAGTGCTTGAAGCTCACCTCATTGGAGTTTGCGTATGGAACGTGGTTTGTGCGATCTGCGAGCTGACTTCTCGAGCCAAAAGTGACAAACTTGTGACTAGGTAGGAAGGGCAGAGTTATGCATTTGCAGTTCTGTGCCTGCGTACGAGTGTGCGTGTATGTATGGATGAAAGCCAAAAGGGTGTCTATTTTTACCGCATCACTTCCACAACTCTGCTTACCTATTTCCTTTCTCACTTGTCTACTGAAGCAGAACTCAGTGTCTCCAGCTTTGCAGCAGTCCATTCCTTCTCATCTCGTCCCTTCTCCTCCACCATTGCCATCACGTAATGCTGCGCCCCAAGGTATAGGAGGAGTTAACGCCGTTCCACCAGCAACATCATGCCCTCTCTTACCGTGTCGTCCGCCCCTTTCTGGACTGGCCGCCCCCTGTGCTGGTGGTGTCTCAAAACATTTCTCAGCCAATCGACTCCCAATTTGGATGAACTCAGGTCTTTTAATAGGGACACACTTAGACATGTGAGTCGTTAGACTGATTTCCATGTCATCATAATGATAGCCATTGAAACGTTGACTGCACTCATCCACTAGCCAATCACACATCGGCGACTGGACACTAAGCGCTTTACTTCTTAGCGCTTCCATCACCTCCACTTTCATTGCCATTTTTATACGCACGTGTGTGTATTTTGCACCCTTTTTGCTCTCTAAGTTGGGGACGAGTCATCATGCCTTGATCCTGTTCGTTTGCACATGAGGAGAGATTGTGATTGAGCGAGTTACTTTTACATTCTAGACAAATGTACTACTAATGATTATAAGTAGACTGGCTGTATCATTTTAAACTAGACGTTTGATGCGTCTACCAGTCAATACATGGTTTATTCATGCCTTCTTCTTCTTCTGCCTTCACTTTAGGCAGTCGGCGATAGCGGCGCCAAATTTTGACTGTCCATAATTTCTCCAACGATTTGTATCCTCATTCAGGGTTGACAAAGATCATTCCATTCAAACGAGAGGCCGAGATCATTTTACCCAAGGAATATGTACAAATTCTATGCACATTTGTTTTGATTAGTTAGCGTAACTGAGGTTCACACCCACCTTTGTAAGTGGCTAGTCATGTAGTGCTTAGCCATTGGAAGAGGCTCACCATCTAGCAATGAATGTGGAAGACGTGGTCAGAATTGGGGCGTCGCCTGCATTCAAGCATGGTAGCTTGCGTGTACTTAGCTCGAGTAAGTAATTGTTTGACAAATTGTCTCCGAATTTTACCTGCCATCAATTTTAAGGTGACGTCGTCAACTCCGATCGGCAGTGACATCGTGCGCCACGCAACATGGCCTATCGAACAATAGTACTTTGAAGGCTATATATAATCGCTGCTAACTTCTTTCTTTAAATTACTAGAACTAAGACCTGACTAATAGGCTTTGCCTATCTACCTGTTGGTTAGTGTGAAGCATTTCGCTCAGTCATTCCATCACCAAAATAAGGCATAGAACTGCTTTGTGGGATGTAGTGGTTTCTCCTACCAGGTGGTCATTTATGAATGGTTAATAGAACGGACTTTTATTTAAAAGGCAATCTTTAGCATTGGTTTGCTACGAGGAATGGCGGTTAGATCAGGTCAGATTGAATTAATTTAAAAGGCTATGAAAAGGCGACAACTATGGCCACAAACAAGTCGTTGCCTGCAATATTCGCAGGGCAAAGTTCACTCTTCTCCCTTTTGCCTTATTTTCATCATTTTGGCACAAGAATCGCATCCACCATACAATGTTGTCTGTACTTCTCAAACCACTCCCATCCATCAAAAGCTGGCTTTATGGGAAAAGGCATATTCGACACTCCAACTGCAATCCTTATTACTTGATAAAAAGGTAATGAGGATTACCGCTTATAGAGACGAACAGTGAATAGCAGGCGCATACAGCACCATTTAATGCTGTTACCGTCATCACCAGTGTATGCTTTTATGCGTGCACTTAAATGTGCTAGCCAAACAACAGCATTCACTAAGCCTCAATGCCACTGTAACCGTGTGTCTACAGGCGGTAGCGTGAGCATCACCACGACCACTGCCAAATTAAGTGTCGCCAATAACACTTTGCGTGCGAATTGCCAACAACTTCGAATGGCTGAAAGAAAAGACAATTGAGTACAGGACTATCGCCTTATGCTCCTTCTTTTCCCAGTGTTGCACATATCAGCACATCCAGTTCAGTAGCACTTCTATGGTTCTAACTGTACTCAACATTTTTGCCTATTATCACAATATGTCATGCAAGAGAAGTTGCAGCTTTTACAACCTGAATGCAGCCTTACAAAGCGGAATCATGGGCAGGAGGGCTGCGAAGTCATTAAACGTCACAATGGTCGCACCGCAGATTGTATATTCCACGTGTATGAACATTCCCTGGGTTCAATGAAGCATGCCCTGCAATTGGCATAAACTGCCAACTACTCCTTCTTTTGAATTTCTAAAGCAAAATTTAGGCTACTAATGCTGTTAACTGCCCACGTCTGCCCAGTGAAAGGAGCGGGTGTTACACAACTACGCTTTGTCTATTCCGAGAGTCCGTGGTAAGCGCCAAAGTCGCCTTAACCCTGACGCATTTTGGCTATAAGGGAGCAGCGAGTGGTGTGTGCGTCTCAGAGAGTGAAGCCAACCCATCCAAAGGACAAACCAAGTGGTTGCCTTCATGAAGAAGCACTTCGCATTTCAACTGCTGAATCACATTAGCTTTGTGCCAGTTCCATTTAACTCAAGACATCCTAACACTTTCACTGCCTCCGCCAGATGCACTCAGCTTTGTTGAGTCTGTAAGTGAAGGCTTGTTGCCTGATCAGGTAGTTGTCCATTTGACAGGATGACTAGATGATTACTGCTAGCGGATGGCAGAAGCATCACTGCGGTTATGCTGCACGTTCGTTGACATGTAGCAGTGGCAGCACCGCTCCCATTCCTCATACTCTCAACATGCATTTGACGAGTTTACTTCGACATTTACGCCTGCCAAGTCGGAAAGCTGCCTTATTCGGCCTGTTGAAGTGGACTAAGCACAACTAGTATTCGACTGTGCTTCTGAGATATTCTGATCGCAGATTGACCCCCTCTATTGTGGAAAGTTGAGTTCCAAAAAAGGGAGTACGGAAGTATGCATGAAGCCGGATAGATTTCCCACATTCCTTCTATTAAGCTTGAACGGCTAATAAAGTATGCCAATGCGAACCCTAATGGGATGGATAGAATTGGCAAATTTTGAAAAGTATCCACGTGGACACGTGGCGAGGGGGTTGGATAGAAATGGCGCTGACGCAGTGGCAGATCAGATTTCAAGATATGGCGGTTCAATCATTCAAATATAGCTCTAGGAGCTGGAACGGAATATATTCGCAGACGAAATTATATTTACTCAAAGTGCTGCCGAGTGGCTCCACGGACACTTGCAGAGCACAGGACCTGCCAACTTGAATGCAGAGTTGTGCAGACTCGTTTCTCCATCCACTTTCACCCGCTGTTGTGTGAATGCGGAGCTATTGAAAAGAGTAACCACTTCTAGCTCGGAAGTGCTATGCACAGATTAGCGGTGTCAAGAAGTCCAATGTATTTGCCCAATGAATGGACGAATTCTGGGGAAGGTCTGTCACCTCTGCGGTGTGTGATCCCACCGTAAAGGGACATACACAAATTAAGTTTTCCGGCAATAAAATTCAACATGCAATGACCATAAACAATCTAAGCGATTGCATCGCAATGCAAACAGAAAGGAGAAGAAGTGTAGTCTAGAACCTGTAGTTAAGAGAGAGTTAACCAATGGCATCTTAGTGATAACACAAATGGTTTAATTTACCTTCCAGTCCATCTGACAAAGCCTAACAGACGGCGTTGGAGTCACGTAGCTTGCAAATGAGGGGAATTAATGCAAGACTACAGTTTCCCTTCGATTATGGCGACGAGCCTTCTCTAGACTACTCATCGTAGTGTTAAGAGTGGTAGCGAAGTAAGGGAATGTGTGCGAGGTCACGGTCTTCCTTCTTCTCAGTAAGCACTTTAAATGCTGCCGCTAGGAGGAGGGGCATTGGGATGTGGAAGAGGGCGGTTTCGACATCGTGCAGTCCCAACATTCTTCTTGTGCTCATCGTGCACCAAACACATTACTGCCTGTCTTCCAAATGATCCATTGCATTGTATGTAATGAGACATTTCTATCACGCAATATTGCCCTCCGTACCATTGCAACAGCATCCCCTTCCATGCATAAATGATCAGAAGCGCCTAGTTGATAGGGTCACACAAGGACTTTTGACTTCCGTCGGGAGCTCAGATATTCAGGGTGCCTTAATACACCATGGGTTTGACGTGATGAGTAAGTAGCCGTATATTGTTAGATCGAAGTAAGTTATTATAAGAGCTAACTAATAGCGACATGACCCGTTTTTGGAGTAACTAAGATCCAATAAGGGATGCAGCCTATCCATTCCTAGAGCCCCAGTTCAAAACAGTGAGATCATGAGCTTCATGCGCCCAGTAGTAAGTCAGTTTCCATTGTCCAGCCTCAGCTCCTCAATCCGCGTTGAGCGACGCATAGATGTTATTGAGAAAGACATTGGAAAGGGAAGAAGCAGTGCAACAAATAAACTCGCTCCTATACTTTTGTTGATTTTTTTGTCATGATTGCCTTATGAACGGCAATTTTACCCAGCCAGCAAGAGAAGAACAGATTTTCTTCAAGTGGATTGCCTTCAACTCTTATTGTTTAGGGAGAGAGGCAGGAATTGTGGCTGTCACTGCTAAACGAGTGCTGATGAGGACTCAGTTATGACACCTGAATTATCCTTTTGATAAGCATTAAATGATAGCGGGTGTTTAAAAATCATGTCCACAGGCGGCGAAAGAGATGTGAAGCAGGTCTCAGCAGCATCCCCGACTAACCGGTCAAGGTGGGTTAATAAATCCCACCATGAGTGGTTACATGTGGGTTTTAAGACAGGGATAAAGAAGGGGTCAGAAAACGGCTAGAATGTCTTTTCAAGTGCAAGAGGGAAGATGTAGGGAAGAATGAAGAGAATTCTTTCGAATGTTTATACAATCGCAGGTGGTAAAGAGCAAGTGCTTCCCCTTTACCCAAATCCTCTAATTTCAGAGGACGTAGTCTGATGGGCATTAAAAATCTTTCCAAGGTATAATAACGGAAGTCTAAGAACGAACACCTTCGTTAATCCAAGACCAGAATAAAGGCAGTCGTTTGTGGTGAAGTGGTTGGGTAAAAGCCTTGCCGTCTCCGACCGCCATCACCATGATTGAAGTGAGGTGCATATATTTAGCGCCCATCGTTTTCCACACTCATTGCCTACCTCTCATTCGTTCCGTCTCTTCACTACCCTCTTTCGACTCTAAGAAGGCACACATGCACACACTTGAGTCGTTCCCCTTACTTGATCATGCACGCGCTAACGTTGCCGGTAGTCTGGATTCCATGTTTGTTACCATTCTTGTAAGTACTGGCCTTCCCTTTCCCCAATTTGACTTAGTTTTATTTATTCTCTTTACCTTTGCAGTAGGCTGAAGAATCGCTGACCCCTCCTGCCCTTAGTAATCTTCTTACTTGGCCTTTTCGGGTCGTTGATATGGGCAAAGTGATGTCAACTTTTCTCACCCACACCATCACTATCATCGGTGGTTGGGTCAAGGCTACTCACTGCAGCTGGTAACTCCGTCTGTAACCTTCTTACCTGCCACGACTATGAGCTGCGCATGAATGGAATCAGCCAAGCACCATCGCATCTCCCGTAATTTTATTTTTTGGTACTTCAGATTAAGTCCTCCACTAGCACATTTATGTGGCGAGTAGAATCCCACCTTGATTATCCCCTTCTTTCTAAGCAGGACCCTCTGGGCAGGTAGAATTTGATGGTTAACGCATATTTCGCCATAACCGTTGCAATGTTTCAGAATGTTCCGCTACTCAACTCACTCGACCACAATTTCCTCACACCCACATCGACACAATCGCCTCTTTCTGGTGGTCCCAGGCATTGTCCTTATTTCTATCCGACTTTATCGTTTACCATGCTGCGCAAAAACACTAAGCATCTCATCCTCCTCCTACATCTCCTCCTGTGATGTGCCTTGTGTGTTCTGGTAGAGAGGTCAGTCGGACAAACAGTGCATATCTCTACAAATGTGACGAATCTGTGATCGCGCCCACCCTCTCCCACACCATCCACAGAGACTAACATACAATAACACGGAGTTGTTTTCGTTTTGCGATAAGGTTCTGCTCTCCACTATCTCAATCTTACATGGGATAACAGCTCTACATTACGGCAGACACTCCATTCAATCCGCTAGCGTTAAAGGCCACAAAAGGGAGGAAGCGTAGCACTTGAAGGGTCTACAGCCCTGTCAAACAAGGTTACACCACTGCTACTATATAAACGTGCATGATGGTGTTGATGACGTATATGGGGATGCCTGGAGTGGACTATGAATAAGGAACTTGTGGAAGATCAGGGATATTTTACAGGAGTTTACTAGTAGGCAGTGCCGCAGG
This sequence comes from Taenia multiceps, assembly GCA_001923025.3. Taxonomy (NCBI): domain Eukaryota; kingdom Metazoa; phylum Platyhelminthes; class Cestoda; order Cyclophyllidea; family Taeniidae; genus Taenia; species Taenia multiceps. The sequence continues at coordinate 3,405,807 of CM010317.1, read as the reverse complement.
ACTAGTGCTGCTTCGCACTTTGGGTGATTCAAGCTCATTCAAAGTAGAAAAAGGGATTCAGATGGTGAAAAGCACTGCCAGAATTGAAGATCTAATAACTATTACATATGCCGCATCCATTGCCTTCAAATTTGGATGGAAGTTGTTAAAAAATGTGATGAGAAGCCACAGTTCCTCAATGTGCCTTTCTTTTTCCGCGATAGAAATTATAGCTATAATTATAATAACTTCTTAACTGATTACCCTTTGCTGTCACGGATCATCATTGCCTGTAACGTGGGGAACAACAAAGACTTCTTCTTCTCCTCCTCTCTCATTCCTGGTGTGCACTGAGCCAGGATTGGATTACACGGCTTAGTCTAAGCACCATTCTAGCACTTTTGTGCTTTAGGGACAGCATCCACCATCAGTGAGCATTCCTTCCCACAGTCGCTCACCTCCAGTAGCGCTTGCGATTGCGTCCAATTTTATGAACTGAGTGTGTCAATTTCACAAATCGATTTGGTCAATAGTAATGAATGCTGACGTTCTCTAGATTGACATAAGTAATGGTATATTCCGGGTGCTATTTGACCTCCAATCAACGTTAGCAGAAGGACGCAAAAGAGGTCACGCATAATCCAAAGCCAACTAATTGGGCCTTCGTGGAACTTTCTAAACAGCATGCACAGATAACGGTTTTGTCTCCAAATCTGAGTAGACTTGTACCTCGAAGCACATCATTGCCAGCGAAAATCTTTGTTTGTTTTCATTGACGTATATGTATATCTATATTTGTGTATTTTAAGGTGCATAGAGGCTTCTTAACTTATTGAAAGTGGGTCACGATCACCAATCATTCACATTCCTCGCCCTTAACTATTTGCAGACAGTTTTGGAGCGGATCTACTTGTGCAATGGAACTGAAACAATTACATCAAGTGGACATTGTTTAGGGTTGAGGAGAATGAGAATGCAACATAAGAATCCCTGGATTGGAATTAGAAAAGGCAGTGTTAAGTGCCCGCATTTGTCTCAAGGCGTTGCTGCCTGTCGGGATCAAGCGCATGCGTGCTCCTCTGGCCTGCATTCTGACAAGACCATTCAAATGTGTCCCCGCTGCCTGTTCTAGAGGAAAATAAGGGAGAAATGCGTTGTATCAATTAGAGTCTCGAATTTCAAAAGGAGGAGGAAATGGAGAATGGGCGAGAGAAGGAGGAGGAGGAGGGATAGAAAGGCTGTGGTTAAGTTGATGTTGAAATCGTGGATTTAAATTAACTTGCGGCTCAAAGGTCAGGCAGCAGCAGTCTTCATTCACTCCGTAACTTCACCTATACACCCACACACCTACTTTCCTAACTACCTACTAACCTACCATCTCAACACCCCTCCCTCAGCCCCACAGCTTTCTAGCTCAAAACTCCAATTTCTGTGCAGCACACTACTTCACTACTGTCCACGCCTCCTTCCCGAATGCTCCTTCACAACTCCTAGTCCTCATCCATCCATTCATCCATCAATCTATGAGCATACGCACCTGCATTAACGCTTCACCTCCTTGGAAGCAGTAATAGACTCTTCACGTTCTCCGCGATCCTCCCAAAGCCATGTAACAATGACCGTTGACGATGATGCACAAACGCAACCACATTTCACTTACCACACAGCCGCGTACGAGACAAGCACTCACGAACCTCCACTACCCATAACATGTAGATACTACTGCCCACGCTTAACGCAGACAAATCACCCAACCGATTGGTCCCTTCCCAAATTAACAATAACAAGTAAAACGTAAACGTCCTTCATCACCTTTATTACTTTAAACGCAAACACTCCTCTCGCCAGGGAGCACATCTCGTGCGCGTGTGGCCTGAGTAAGAGCATAGAAAACTTGCAATCATGTTAGTCTAGTGTTAATAGCAATCGAGCATGCCAGTAGTAAATATTGAGTGGATTGAGCGAGAGTTCCTGATGAGCCTGATCTACTGCTTGTACAGGTACATGCAGTTGGTCCAGGCTTGTCGACGCTGTCTCTGTGCAGCAACGAGTCTACACACTGATGGTAAGTGTGCGATTGAGCAGCGTCAGCGACACCGACAACACTGTCCAATTCAGCGGAGGTCAAGCCGGTCGTAATTGAGGAGGCGGAGGAGACGTCAATAGCATCATCACGGTCTCAAGCATTGCCGGCATCTCTCACCTTGCTGCAATCCCTTCCATCTCAGTCGACGATATCCGCTAGTAGGTGAAATGCACATTGTCTATCTTATTCTACTGAAGGGCATGGGTGCTGTTGGTGAGCCTCCGACCCAACTGTCAAATAGGAGAGAAAATGATGACAACTACGATGGATGGAGGGATGGATGGGTAGAGAGTGAAGAGTGATTAGTGGTATTCCCTCACCTGACATGCTGTCTGGACTAACAATGCCGCAGCTCGATGAGTGGGGTAGGGTAGTGCCTCTCCTCGAGAGGGACTTGCGCTGATGATCCATGGGAGACCGCCAAGTACCATCCATGTGGTTTGGCCAGGAGGCAGTGTGGTAGTCGGAGCTATCGAATCGCAACAACGTGCCCATGCGCCTGCTGGTGGTAATAGCTGGCATCGCTGGCCCTTCTCCCTGCCCTTCTCCCTCCTTCTGATTAATGAGGTAGCCCTCCACTTCGATAATCACTTGCTGACCTGCGTGAGGGGAAAGAGGAGGGGGAGGAGAAGGAGGAGGAGGAGGAGTAGGGTGGGGAAAGGAAGACTTTCACCACACGCAATGGGTAAGGCAGTGGATGCCATCAATGAATGAACGAACCAATGACTTAATGAATAGATACACAAAAGCATGAATGAAATGGAGAGGCAGAGGGCGGGAGGGAGTAAAAGAAGGAGGAGGTGGTAGGGAGGAGTGAAGGCAGTAGGCATGAGGGAGGTAGAATAATGTAGATGATGCGAATTCGACGTACTGGCGGATATGGATGAGTGACATGGGGCGGATTGGGATGATGTGGAAGAGACCAACGACGGTTGGGATGGCGGTGAAGGCATCATCGTGTCTTTCTCTGCCTCCTGCTCCTCTCCCTCCCCTTCCTTATGCACCTCTTCAATTGCCACCGGCTCGATCTCCTCTAAAATAGACAGTGCTGTCGGTGTCGCTGATGCTGCACAATTGCACACTTACCATCAGCATGTAGACTCGTTGCTGCACAGAGACAGCGTCGACGAGCCTAAATCAACTGCATGTACCTATACAAGCAGTAGACCAAGCTTATCAAGAACTCTTGCTCCGCCCACTCAATGTAAACCACTGACATGCTCGATTGCTATTAGCAGAAGATTAAAATGACGTGGCTGCAGCAAACCTACTTCAGCGCATGTCAGTAATAGTGCAAATGATGTTCAAATGCGATATGTATATTGGCTGCTTTATTGATTGATCAATTAATTGGATGGAGACAATCGATACCATTTGAACGCTGCAGACACACAGGCAAGCAGACAGTGGGGCACAGTAGTGGGCAGTTTTGGACGAGCTAAGCGTATAGGGTAGTTGGTAGTTGGCCGTCTATGCTTTCAAGTCGAGAGTCGTCCAGTTGCTCAGCGCTTCTGCCATTCACATGTGGTGTCTGCAGTCGATGTGCGGCAATGTTGTGAGCGACACCGTCACCTCCAAATTCATCTCCTGCCTCCACATAAACTTGTCTAACAAGAAATGGAAAGTGAACGTAGAGTTAGTCAGGGACATTAGTGAACAGCAAACGATGTAATGCAGTGTAGAGCTCGCTTGCGACAGCTCAAATGCATCACTGATTCAGAGGTTTACTCGCCCAACTAGACTTGTAGCCTGTGAGTAGCATTGTTGTCGGGACCATCGCGTTCCCTACAAAACGCCATGCACTTTGCTAAGCCAATCGTCGTCGAGGTTGGCGTCAGGCAAACATGGCTGCAAGTCATGGATTCAGTGTGCACCACGCTGCCTCCACATAATCCGACTATGCTCTTCCCTCTCTTCTCACTTCTGCAGCAATGTATAACACATTGGCTTACGGCTGTGTGTCCACTTACTTCGCGGACATGGTGAAATAATCACGTGAGGAGAACTGACGTGAGTGAGATCTTCATTTTCTCTTAATCTACTGCCTCTCCAACACAATGCCTCAGATGCTTAACAAGTCGTTCCGTATCTAAAGGCCGCAAACCAAATACAAAATTCTGGGTATTTTAAGAGTTACCAACTCTAAGTGCAGCATTGCAGTAGAACCCTGAACGGAAAAATTCAAACCATGTTCTAGTTGTGCATTTAGTAGATTATGTGCGGCCTTAATTCTTCCTTTCGTTTTTCGGTGTAAATATTTGCTGTAATCGTCACTGTGCACAATCCTGATCGTCACTTGTAGACTTTTAGTAAATGCTTTGGTGTTATGGCTGAGTAGTTGTTTAGGATGTTATCGAAGTTAATAGTGCATTTGTTTATGCCAATAAGTAATTGTTGGTATTCCCAGAAGGGACAATTTTGACTTGATGATGATGATTATGATGACGACGGCGATTGTTACGCTGTTTTGTGTTTAGTATTTCTGTTGCTAATTTCGTGGTTGCAATGCGACCTTTGAAGCTTCGTCATGGCCTTTTTTCGGTTTTGATCCTGTAATCCCACTACAATAAGAATTAGCCTGTCTTGTCGGGGTTGGAATTGGCTTAAGTTTGGTGGGCTTGTGGTTGTCTAGAAGGATTTTCGTAGCAATTTTCGTGAGTCGTCGTCGGTGTATCGGTGTGGTGTCGGTGGAGTGGGATAGAGGAGCAGAAGGGCTTGGTGATGGTAGGTTTGCATTTCATTACTGTCAACTATTGGAAACACATGCAGAAAGAAGTATTAGGTAGAAGGAGTAAGAAGGTATAGTCACAGTGTAAAAATCAGGTTTTGGGGAAGGAGGAAGGAAGATGCTTGCCAAGTCGATAGGCACTCACCTCATCGTTAGCGCTATTAGCACCGTCATCAATGTTGCTATCCGCAAGTATGTTGGTTGTTTGTTTCTACTCGTCTTTTAACGTGTCCTGCACCTACTTTTTCCTCCCACATTCTTTATCCCCTTACTGCCTTTCCTGCTTTCCTCTCACTCCCTCATTACCCCTTCTTTGTGTCCTTCGCTATCTCTTCCTCGTGCATTGTATCGCGTTACATGTTCACTGACTCAGTATTTGTGATGAATGTTTCAGTCGACGCAGTTGGCGACTTAATCTCGTGAGAGGAGGAAGGTGGAACGATGGCAGCTGACTGAGAAAGGTAGTTAGAGAAGATTTCTACTGTGTGACACTCTGATCGCAGGATTGCGTGTTTGGTGCAACCGACGTATCATTCTACGCTGTCCTTGGAGAAGAAGAAGAGGAAGGGAAGAAGTGGGTATGCTTTGCATTGCAACCCTTATCGCGAAGGTGCGACATCGTTAGCCTAAACGAGGTGTGAAGTAAGTGAATACTTCTCTTAGCTCTTCGGAATCTCTCTACCTATTTACATACATACCCACCTATCAATGTACTTAACTATCTTTCGATCAACTCTTTTTCTGTCTCATCATCCACACGAGTGTTCAACCAGCTTGCCTTTTCACTTTGGTCCTGGTATTTCCCCTCCTCTCTCTCTTCCCATGCCTACATCTCGGCCAGCGTCAAGCCCTGGTGTTCCTCCGTCGCACACCGCCGACATTGCATGCAGGCACGGAGGCATAGCGAAAGTGGAGGAATACAATTCCGACTGCGTACCGCATTAGTTGATGTACGCCAACTGCTACGTCTCTTCCTCCCTCTTAGGAAGCAAGGAGGTGAGTAAAGAGAAGGAGGAGATGGTGGCAGGAGGAAGTGGACATGAGAGAGTTAGCATAAGATAGACAATGTGCATTCAGTGGACTGGCGGGTATCCTCGATTGGAGTGGGAGGCCAGCGATGGTTGAGACGATGATAATTGTATTGGTGCCTCACGCGCCTCCTCAATTGCGACGGGTTCGCCCTCCTCTGAAATGGGCAGTGTTGTTGGTGACGCTGACGCTGCTCAAGTGGGCGCTTACCAGCAGCGTCAAAACTTGACGCCGCACACAGGCTTTGGCGACGGGGCGGCCCAACTGCATGGATGGATGGATGGTAGAAAGTTAATAGAGGTAGGTGGCATTCACTCACTCGACATGCTGTCTGGGCTAACGATGTTGCGACCCGACCTAGAAGGGTAATGAGTATTGTACTCGGACTGGTGCCTTTCCTTGAGGGGGTGTGAGATGATGACCCATGAGTGGTTACTTTTCTTGACTGCACCCTCTCACCCTCAGCTGCCTACCGAGCACCAGTGAGGTAATTTGGGGTACCCGCCCTTAACGACGTGTTCATGCGGCTGCTGGTGGCTGTCATAGCCATCTTTTCTTCCACTCCTTCACCTTGCTCCCGAGGAATGAGGAAGTCCACCTCGTAGTGTACCTCCAAGTTTGCACGAAATAGAAAGGGGAAAAGGCGAAGAAGTTCACCACTTGGAGTGGTTAAGGTGGTGGATGTCATCATTGATGGAAAGGGTGAGTAAATGTACAAAGACATGAGTGAATTGGGGAAGCAATGTGCTGTCAACTGCTGATGGATATCGAAGAATTAGATCGGGAGAACTGTGGTAAGGTTGGTGAGGCTAACGATGTTTGAGACGATAAGAATGGAGGGCAATGTCTCCCAAGACGGCTGAACCATATGTACATATGCACACAGAAGAGGATGTTCCTCAGGAAATCCCGCTCAGCTGCTTCATTGTCTGTTAAATTTCCATTACCAGAAGACTAATATGATTGAAATTTCGCCTTGTTCTTGTTCAGGCTACATGTGCGTGCAATTTGCTCTCTAGAAGTAGGAGTGTTTGCGTTTAAAATAATGAAGGTGATGAAGGACATCTGCGTTTTCCTTGTTATTATTTATTTGGGAGGGTACTGACCGGTTGGCTGATTTGCCTGTGTTAAGCTTGGGTAGTGGTAGTTGCATACCATGCGTTGACAAGACCTGTGAGTGCTTGGTAAGGGGAATGTGATTGTACTTGTGAGTCATCATCATCACTATCACCAGTCATTGTTACTCGAGTTTGGGAGGACTGTGGGGACTTTGAAGGGCCTAGTACTTCTAAGAATAAAGAGCATTGTTACGTGTGTATGCTCATAGATAGATGGAAGGATGAAGTCTTAGAGTTGTGAAGGTGTAGGCGAGAAGGGAATTTGATAGGCAATGCTGTCAACTTTTGTTTCTGCTCGCTGACTGCCTGATGAGACCGTGGCAATAGATCCGTCAACTATTAGTCACTGGTTCATTTGTTGCTCCTCACCAACCCAATTCGGCTGTCCAATGCATTTGTCGTGATCTCACTCTTCAACTGACCATCTGGCTGGCCAACTACGCAGTTTGAAGGAATGTCGAACTTTAATTAGCTATCGCTCAAGTTGTTGAGCAGCTGACAAGCCCATCAACCAACCTCCCAATAGCCCTATACGAGCATTACCCTTGCCCTGGTAAGGTATCATCAATCGTGGCATGGAAGCAAGTGGAGCATGCAGTAATTGGGCATTCTCATTTTCTCCCACGAACAAATCGCACTGAGGGACTGAGTCAACTCATTCACGTTCGTCGCTGCCACCGTTGACAACGAGGGCTCGGTGGCGGTACGCCACCTTCTTAACACTATGCCACGTACCCAACTGTGGAGGAGACCCTACTTCAAGACGCACCTATCACTTGTGTCGCCAGCAGTAATTATCTGCAACCCAACTGCATGAGATTATGCCCATATCTGTGGAAGCAGAATGTGACGCGGCTGTCTCCAGATGAACAGTTGCATTTCCAATACGGTGTCTTCATCGTTGGAACAAGTCGAATGACGCGTAAATACAAGGCATTTGTACATTTTTGATTGAATTATGTGATGCAGATGGAAGCTGACCTCAGATCAATCAGGTGGTGGTGCTGCAGACTTTTTGGTTCATAAGGCGGGATGCATGGCAACGTTGAGGGAGGGTGGATGGAAGGAAGGAAGGGAATAGGCGCGAAGTGAATAAAAACCGAAGGGAAGGTATGGCGGTTGAAATGAGATAGCCGCCTGCTTCTGACGAAGAATTTTGATGGTCCAGTGTAGGTTGTTGTCGGTGTTGTTAGGATTCGTGGCAACATAAACGATGGGCAGTGTATGGGCTCTGCATTGACACCACCCATCGCGCAGCCACCGTTGGCAGTCCTGACGGCGGTACAGACGAGACATGAAGGGTGTCTGTGTGCGTGGCTCACATCCAATTGAAGGGCCTCCTTCTGCTACATAAAGACGCTCAATCTGTAGCCATTATCTCAATCACCAAATAAGACGCTATACCACACCGAAATCAGGTATTCAATGCTTCAACTCTCCAATTGTTGCTTACTTCTCTTCTTTCTTCACAGGCGATGCCGAAGAAGCCAGTCATCTTCTGCGGACCCTTCCACCATGAGATGCATGTTGGCTTCAACGAGGCCACACAGCAAATTGATGCTGTTAAAGTGGATGCTGATCTCATGCCAACTCACCAGGTGAAAGTGACATTTATCGTTGACTGCATTCATTTACTAAGATGCTACTTGTGTTCCACAGCATCTGCAATTCGCATGTAGGATCTCACCCAGACCCACACTTTTGTCGCCGTTTGTTTGCCGCTTACTTTCCTTCCGGTAACATTTTATAGCAGCTGTGGTTCTGCCTTCACTTGATGCCATCAGTTTCATTGTTGCATCTTCCGTGTCGCATCTGCCAATTGACTCTAGTTCGTGGTTAGAAGGCGCTCCAGGCTATTCATTAGGCATGAATTTTAACGAATGCAGAATTATCGAAGCGATCTTTACGACTAACAAGCGAATCGAGCTGTGTTAGTGTGGACTCTTTGTGTACTGACAAGATCCATTTGGTTACTCCGTACAGCAGTCGGAAAGCGAATCTCTGTGCAAGATTTAAGGACCATTACTCGCTCCATGATTTTTGTGACAGACAGTATGCCGGTAAGTTGAGTGAAACCATTCGTGAGTAGGAAGGTGGAGTTCGTACTGGGAGTGTGAGTGCCTCTCCTTCAAGCTATTGCCACTGACCTGGTACCTAACTGGTACAATCCCAGACGAGGCAATTGCTCGTCCCCAAGAGCGCTTTATTTCGACAAGGTGATGGCAAGATATAAGGTGAAGTGACCCACCTCTGCTTAACGCATTCCTAGATGACGAAATGCAATGCCACTTCCCATCTGTCTTCAACAGATTGGCGTGACAGATTTGAGAAACCCGGTCTCTTAGCCTTTTTATGGAAGCAATGATTAGGGATACATGGAGTCTAGGTGAGCGGAACGGGTGTGGGATATAGTCATTCTTGGGATAGCAGTTGACCAACGACCCATGCTTCAAAATCATAGTTGAATGAATTTCTCACTTGTATAAGGGCCTTTTGGAAGCAGATATTATCACCCTTTAATTTTATTGCCTTTGTACCAAAAATGGCTTTTCATTTGTGCAGTCGTATTTTTACTTGCTACGAAGCTTCATAGTACTCATGCAGCATTTAAGTAGCAAAGACTCTAATTCCGCGATATCGCGGGTTTCACGCAATTTATGGCGTCATCATATCGATATGGTTTATGCATAATTTCGGCATCAATAGAGCCTACTTGGAACTCAAGCAGCTTGGAGAGCATTATTTTTGCATGTTTCGCATTTGAAATTATAAGCACTTGCTCTATTAGCTAATCCGAACTCCAGTACGAAACTGTTTGTGTTAAATCAGATTTGGTCGCGTTGTAAAAAGCGAATGCCATTCTGTGCTATAGTACATAGATGTCATACAACCGACTATGTCACCGCCTATCCCGCAGTCGCCACAATCGAGAATGCTTCCTAACCAAATTCGCGACCTATCCTCTACACCGGTGCAAACAAGGCGCAATTTTGCGCTGGATCAGGATGTTGGGTCTGCAAAACAGCATTTCCGTGCCACTCCGCCGATACCACCACGAGTGCCTGAACAAGGAGGTAAAATTGGAGGCGCTGCCACCCCACAAGTACCACCTCTGCCACCTAGAGAGGAAATTGGCGGCGGTGCAGAACGTGCAACCACCATCCCTCCAGCCAAAGTAAATGCATTTGAAACGTTTGGTGTTAGAGAAGTGATACGTGTGAGTGGTTTGACTCCCTCTCACGCGCTACCTAATTCAACATGTTCTTCTATAAAGATGGTGTTCTACCCTCATCTCCTGATCTTCTGATGCGGTGAGGACTTCAGCACGGTCATGTTATAGCGCTCCTGCATATTCTTGACTCACCACTCAATCAAGGAATCAAGAAAGGTGTCACCCGATTTTACAGAAACATTTTTTTGACTTGATCATTGCAGTGTGTCGGTGGATTCGCCGTTGCAGTGAATCATGACTGGGCGAATCTGCCGTACCATTGTGTTTGAATGAGGCCTGAGAAGCAAATGTGACTGCGTTTAGCAACCGTCTTCAAGAGTGTGTTAATTCAACAAAGTAGTGTCAAGATGTAAGGTGAGGTGATCCTCATCTGCTTAACGCATTCGCAGCCAATCCATGTGCCGAGACCACAACAGAATGAATTTCACACTGCTTTAAAGACTCCCTTGGGAAAAATCTTGATGTGATCTTAGTAGTGGTTAAAGTATTGCTAGTTTTCCTTTCATTTTACAAATTTTGGACCGGGTACAATGAAGGTTTACATGGGTGCATCTATTTTGCATTGACATTAGGGCTACACACTAATCACAGAGCTCTTGAGAAGACGGAGCACTCATTCAGCACGAGAGAATCCCGCAATATTGCGGTTCCACGCAGTGTTTGTAGCATCGTCTTGATGCTTTGAGCATGGAATTTCATTCACAAGGAGGCCTTCATGCTAGCTTTTGCAGAATAACTTCTCTCAGTGACATGGTCTTGATACAGCTCGAGGAAATTTAGTTTGGCATGTTTTCCATGTGAATGGAGCAAAGCGTGCTCTATTGGCTAATCCCATCCCCATCGAGAAATAGCTTCAGTCTAATCAGAGAAGACTTGCTTGCTATAACGCAAATGCCATCTCTGTCTACAGCACACAGACGCAATGAACTCGCCTTTAAAACTACCAAATCTTCTGCAGTCACCACCAACCCCGGAAGCGAATATTAACCATGGTTACGACAAAGCCGCTCCACAGAATCAATTAAATTGCAGTTCCAATGTTTCTCCTGCGCCGTCACCATCGCAAAAGCCTTCGCGTCGAGGTGAAGACGGAGGTGAGGTCATTCCATTTCCACCACGACCACTGCCACCACAACTACCGCCAAGACCAGCATTGCTTCCAATGTCGCCTCATATACCGAACGCCGTCTACTTAAATGCTGACAAAACTGAAGCCATCACACTCCAACGCATCGTCGTCCCTTCGCCTTCCAAAGCGGATGAGTTTGGGTTATCCGACAATAGGCAAATGCACAATGTGAGTTCTTTGACGCCTTTCCACAGTTACGGGAGAACGTTCTTTTCAAGTGATCACTATGGTGCATTGGTAGGTTCGTCATTGCATTGATGCATGATGAGACAAATTCGCTGCACCAGTGTGCTCGGATGAGACTTGACAAGTACTTGTGACTGCGTCTAGCTACTGTCAACTGACTACCAAATCTGTCTCTTGCATTCCCTCATTGCATCTGGGACGATTGTCATTAGAAGGCACAGACTGGCAACCATTCTGACACCTCTACTTGCTACGGGTAGAAATACACTGAACAGCAGATTTCGTGGTGAATTAGTGAAATAGATGTTTACTAGCATTAGTTTCCTTCATTTCTCACACACAATAATGTAAGATTCTCCGAAATGGCGGGAAAGCAGAATTGAACAGCAGACAATTCAGTCGCAAAATCTGGAGTTCTAATGATTAATCCCAATTTTAATGGTAGCGTAGAAATTAACAGACAAAGTTGTGTAGGACAATGGAGCAGGATGTCAGTCACTTTGCGCAACTCCTCTTACCTCTTCATCATCCGCCTCTACGACCTCACGATGTGCTGACACTCCCAACAGCACATCTCCTTCGGGATCGGCCACGAGGCACAAAGGGTGACTGACGACTGTCCCCATGGCTTATTCTTCGTGACGGTGATGCCATCTTCAAGTACTGTTGCCAGTTCGGCCATTGCAGCTGAAGTCGGTATGACTCAGCTGCAGTGTGCTCTTTCAATTCAAGGCCGCTCCATCAACACTTCGTCGTTTGGCGTTATTTTACCTTCTTAGTGCTGTGGAGTCAAAACCAGTGTTAGTAAGCATCTGCGATAGGCCTTTTGGTTGTCCACTTATCAGTGCTTCTTTCTTTTCCCTTATTCTTCCCTGTTTGCTGCTTCTCCCTACATCCTATTCCTCTTTCTTCGGTTTCCCTTCTCACTTAATCGTCGTCGGTTAGGTCCCATAATGCATTACTCCTCTCCAACAAATCAAGGACTGGATTGATCGTCTGACTTGGATAAGTGAACTAGGGAGTCAGGATCAGACCCAGTTCACATTTCTTGCCTTCCATTTGCCACTCTATACAAACCCTACAGGGGATGTCCCGCTCACCCTCCCCCACAAGTTGGAACTAGCAGTTGGAGTAGTAGGGGAGACCTACTGTAGTAGCGATGCACATGCAACTGCTGATGCTTTAAATGAGGCCAGTTTTGACAATATTGTTCGTTCATTGCCAACTTCACATCCGAGGAAGAATGCTCCCTAATGCTTCACCATTTCCCCAAATTGTTGTCTCACACGTTGTTCGCTTCAACTGTCTTCGCCTTTCCTTTTGCTCCTTTGTTCTGCCAGTGCCAATTTTTCTTGTGTCTTCCATCACTCAGTCAGACTCCTGCCTCGTTCCCGTTACTACCTTTACTACGTGTTAATGGAATCAAAAAACCGTTTTAGTTGATTGACGTGGCACCTCATTGGAGTTTGCGTATGGAACGTGGTTTGTGCGACCTGCGAGCTGACTTCTCGAGCCAAAAGTGACAAACTTGTGACTAGGTAGGGAGGGCAGAGGTATGCATTTGCAGTTTTGTACCTGCGTACGAGTGTGCGTGTGTGTATGGATGAAAGCCAAAAGGGCGTCTATTTTTACCGCATCACTTCCACAGCTCTGCTTACCTATTTCCTTTCTCACTTGTCTACTGAAGCAGAACTCAGTGTCTCCATCTTCGCAGCAGTCCATTCCTTCTCATCTCATCCCTTCTCCTCCACCATTGCCATCACGTAATGCTGCGCCCCAAGTTATAGGAGAAGTTGGCGCCATTCCACCAGCAACACCATGCCCTCCCTTACCGTGTCGTCCGCCCCTTCCTGGACTGGCCGCCCCCTGTGCTGGTGGTGTCTCAAAACATTTCTCAGCCAATCGACTCCCAATTTGGATGAACTCAGGTCTTTTAATAGGGACACACTTAGACATGTGAGTCGTTAGACTGATTTCCATGTCATCATAATGATAGCCATTGAAACGTTGACTGCACTCATCCACTAGCCAATCACACATCGGCGACTGGACACTAAGCGCTTTACTTCTTAGCGCTTCCATCACCTCCACTTTCATTGCCATTTTTATACGCACGTGTGTGTATTTTGCACCCTTTTTGCTCTCTAAGTTGGGGACGAGTCATCATGCCTTGATCCTGTTCGTTTGCACATGAGGAGAGATTGTGATTGAGCGTGTTGCTTTTGCATTCTAGACAAATGTACTACTGGTGATTATAAGTAGACTGGCTGTATCATTTTAAACTAGACGTTTGATGCGTCTACCAGTCAATACATGGTTTATTCATGCCTTCTCCTTCTTCTTCTCCTGCCTTCTCTTTACGCAGTCGGCGATAGTGGCGCCAAATTTTGACTATTCATAATTCATCCAACGATTTGTATCCTCATTCAAGGTTGACAAGGATCATTCCATTCAAACGAGAGACTCAATCACATTGTTTCGAGTGCAGAGATCATTTTACCCAAGGAACATGTACAAATTCTATGCACATTTGTTTTGATTAGTTAGCGTAACTGAGGTTCACACCCACCTTTGTAAGTGGCTAGTCATGTGGTGCTTAGCCATTGGAAGAGGCACACCATCTAGCAATGAATGTGGAAGACGTGGTCAGAATTGGGGCGTCGCCTGCATTCAAGCATGGTAGCTTGCGTGTACTTAGCTCGAGTAAGTAATTGTTTGACACTTTTTCTCTGAATTTTACCTGCCATCAATTTTAAGGTGACGTCGTCAACTCCGATCGGCAGTGACATCGTGCGCCACGCAACATGGCCTATCGAACAATAGTACTTTGAAGGCTATATATAATCGCTGCTAACTTCTTTCTTTAAATTACTAGAACTAAGACCTGACTAATAGGCTTTGCCTATCTACCTGTTGGTTAGTGTAAAGCATTTTGCTCAGTCATTCCATCACCAAAATAAGGCATAGAACTGCTTTGTGGGATGTAGTGGTTTCTCTAACCAGGTGGTCATTTATGAATGGTCAATAGAACGGACTTTTATTTAAAAGGCAATCTTTAGCATTAGTCTGCTACGAGGAATGGCAGTTAGATCAGGTCAGATTGAATTAATTTAAAAGGCTATGAAAAGGCGACAACTATGGCCACAAACAAGTCGTTGCCTGCAATATTCGCAGGGCAAAGTTCACTCTTCTCCCTTTTGCCTTATTTTCATCATTTCGGCACAAGAATCGCATCCACCATACAATGTTGTCTGTACTTCTCAAACCACTCCCATCCATCAAAAGCTGGCTTTATGGGAAAAGGCATATTCGACACTCCAACTGCAATCCTTATTACTTGAAAAAAGGCAGTGAGGATTACCGATTATAGAGACGAACAGTGAATAGCAGGCGCTTACAGCACCATTTAATGCTGTTACTGTCATCACCAGTGTATGCTTTTATGCGTGCACTTAAAGGTGCTAGCCAAACAACAGCATTCACTAAGCCTCAATGCCACTCTAACCACTGCCAAATGAAGTGCCGCCAATAACACTTTGCGTGCGAATTGCCAACAATTTCCAATGGCTGAAAGAAAAGACAATTGAGTACAGGACTATCGCCTTATGCTCCTTCTTTTTCCAGTGTTGCACATATCAGCACATCCAGTTCAGTAGCACTTCTATGGTTCTAACTGTACTCAACATTTTTGCCTATTATCACAATATGTCATGCAAGAGAAGTTGCAGCTTTTACAACCTGAATGCAGCCTTACAAAGCGGAATCATGGGCAGGAGGGCTGCGAAGTCATTAAACGTCACAATGGTCGCACCGCAGATTGTATATTCCACGTGTATGAACATTCCCTGGGTTCAATGAAGCATGCCCTGCAATTGGCATAAACTGCCAACTACTCCTTCTTTTGAATTTCTAAAGCAAAATTTAGGCTACTAATGCTGTTAACTGCCCACGTCTGCCCCGTGAAAGGAGCGGGTGTTACACAACTACGCTTTGTCTATTCCGAGAGTCCGTGGTAAGCGCCAAAGTCGCCTTAACCCTGACGCATTTTGGCTATAAGGGAGCAGCGAGTGGTGTGTGCGTCTCAGAGAGTGAAGCCAACCCATCCAAAGGACAAACCAAGTGGTTGCCTTCATGAAGAAGCACTTCGCATTTCAACTGCTGAATCACATTAGCTTTGTGCCAGTTCCATTTAACTCAAGACATCCTAACACTTTCACTGCCTCCGCCAGATGCACTCAGCTTTGTTGAGTCTGTAAGTGAAGGCTTGTTGCCTGATCAGGTAGTTGTCCATTTAACAGGATGACTAGATGATTACTGCTAGCGGATGGCAGAAGCATCACTGCGGTTATGCTGCACGTTCGTTGACATGTAGCAGTGGCAGCACCGCTCCCATTCCTCATACTCTCAACATGCATTTGACGAGTTTACTTCGACATTTACGCCTGCCAAGTCGGAAAGCTGCCTTATTAGGCCTGTTGAAGTGGACTAAGTACAACTAGTACTCGACTGTGCTTCTGAGATATTCTGATCGCAGATTGACCCCCTCTATTGTGGAAAGTCGAGTTCCAAAAAAGGGAGTACGGAAGTACGCATGAAGCCGGATAGATTTCTCACACTCCTTTTATTAAGCTTGAACGGCTGATAAAGTATGCCAATGCGAACCCTGATGGGATGGGTAGAGTTGGTAAATTTTGAAAGGTGTCCACGTGAACACGTAGTGAGGGAGTTGAATAGAAATGGCGCTGACGCAGTGGCAGATCAGATTTCAAGATATGGCGGTTCAATCATTCAAATATAGCTCTAGGAGCTGGAACGGAATATATTCGCAGACGAAATTATATTTACTCAAAGTGCTGCCGAGTGGCTCCACGGACACTTGCAGAGCACAGGACCTGCCAACTTGAATACAGAGTTGTGCAGACTCGTTTCTCCATCCACTTTCACCCGCTGTTGTGTGAATGCGGAGCTATTGAAAAGAGTAACCACTTCCAGCTCGGGAGTGCTATGTAAAGATTAGCGGTGTCAAGAAGTCCAAGGTGTTTGCCTAATGCTTGGACGAATTCTGAGGGAAGGTCTGTCACCTCTGCGGTGTGTGATCCCACCTTAAAGGGACATACACAAATTAAGTTTTCCGGCAATAAAATTCAACATGCAATGACCATAAACAATCTAAGCGATTGCATCGCAATGCAAACAGAAAGGAGAAGAAGTGCAGTCTAGAACCTGTGGTTAAGAGGAAGTTAGCCAAGGGCACCTTAGTGAAAACACAAATGGTTTAATTTACCTTCCAGTCCATCTGACAAAGCCTAACAGACGGCGTTGGAGTCACGTAGCTTGCAAATGAGGGGAATTAATGCAAGACTACAGTTTCCCTTCGATTATGGCGACGAGCCTTCTCTAGACTACTCATCGTAGTGTTAAGAGTGGTAGCGAAGTAAGGGAATGTGTGCGAGGTCACGGTCTTCCTTCTTCTCGGTGAGCACTGTGACTGAATCAACGTTGGGAGGATTGCTTAAAGGAACCAGAATGAGTGATCATAGCTACCCCTTTAAATGTTGCCGTTAGGAGGAGCGGCATTGGGATGTGGGAGGGGGCGGTTTCGACATCGTGCAGTCCCAACATTCTTCTTGTGCACATCGTGCACCAAACACATTACTGCCTGTCTTCCAAATGATCCATTGCATGATCTATGCATCGGTGGCCCTACTGCATCCACTGATGACCGTATCACTTCCAAACTTGGGTCGCTGACGCAAAATGCAACAAAGTGCTTTCTTAAGTTAATGGAGGGATCGCAGTACCGGATAAAGGTTTTTACCTGGTACTTGTTGAATTCTTGGTCTCAGAAGCATGACTACCCTTTCGCTATCACCTTACCTATTCCAAAACGATCAATCTGCGTGTTGAAGTACGCCTCAGTAATTATGGTAGGGGAATCGAAAACGACCAAGTGGTATGTAATGAGACATTTCTGTCACGCAATATTGCCCTCCGTGCCATTGCAACAACATCCCCTTCCATGCATAAATGATCAGAAGCGCCTAGTTGATAGGGTCACACAAGGACTTTTGACTTCCGTCGGGAGCTCAGATATTCAGGGTGCCTTAATACACCATGGGTTTGACGTGATGAGTAAGTAGCCGTATATTGTTAGATCGAAGTAAGTTATTATAAGAGCTAACTAATAGCGACATGACCCGTTTTTGGAGTAACTAAGATCCAATAAGGGATGCAGCCTATCCATTCCTAGAGCCCCAGTTCAAAACAGTGAGATCATGAGCTTCATGCGCCCAGTAGTAAGTCAGTTTCCATTGTCCAGCCTCAGCTCCTCAATCCGCGTTGAGCGACGCATAGATGTTATTGAGAAAGACATTGGAAAGGGAAGAAGCAGTGCAACAAATAAACTCGCTCCTATACTTTTGTTGATTTTTTTGTCATGATTGCCTTATGAACGGCAATTTTACCCAGCCAGCAAGAGAAGAACAGATTTTCTTCAAGTGGATTGCCTTCAACTCTTATTGTTTAGGGAGAGAGGCAGGAATTGTGGCTGTCACTGCTAAACGAGTGCTGATGAGGACTCAGTTATGACACCTGAATTATCCTTTTGATAAGCATTAAATGATAGCGGGTGTTTAAAAATCATGTCCACAGGCGGCGAAAGAGATGTGAAGCAGGTCTCAGCAGCATCCCCGACTAACCGGTCAAGGTGGGTTAATAAATCCCACCATGAGTGGTTACATGTGGGTTTTAAGACAGGGATAAAGAAGGGGTCAGAAAACGGCTAGAATGTCTTTTCAAGTGCAAGAGGGAAGATGTAGGGAAGAATGAAGAGAATTCTTTCGAATGTTTATACAATCGCAGGTGGTAAAGAGCAAGTGCTTCCCCTTTACCCAAATCCTCTAATTTCAGAGGACGTAGTCTGATGGGCATTAAAAATCTTTCCAAGGTATAATAACGGAAGTCTAAGAACGAACACCTTCGTTAATCCAAGACCAGAATAAAGGCAGTCGTTTGTGGTGAAGTGGTTGGGTAAAAGCCTTGCCGTCTCCGACCGCCATCACCATGATTGAAGTGAGGTACATACATTTAGCGCCCATCGTTTTCCACACTCATTGCCTACTTCCCATTCGTTCTGTCTCTTCACTACCCTCTTTCGGCTCTAAGAAGGCACACACGCACACACTTGAGTCGTTCTCCTTACCCGATCATGTACACGCCGACGTTGTCGGTAGTCTGGATTCCATGCTTGCTATCATTCCTCTAAGTACTGGCCTTCCCTTTTCTTTTAATTTACCTTAGTCCTATTCATTCTCTAAATCTTCCATTTCATCAACAGATCGGTCATCTTTACCCTTGCCGAAGGCTTGAGAATCGCTGACCCCCCCTGACCTTAGTAAATTTCTCACTTAGCCATTTTAGGTCGTTGATATGGGGCAAAGTGATGTCAACTTTTCTCATCCACACCATCACTATCATCGGTAGTTGGATCAAGGCTACTCACTG
Organism: Taenia multiceps; assembly: GCA_001923025.3. Classification (NCBI taxonomy): domain Eukaryota; kingdom Metazoa; phylum Platyhelminthes; class Cestoda; order Cyclophyllidea; family Taeniidae; genus Taenia; species Taenia multiceps. The sequence goes on along the minus strand of CM010317.1, from coordinate 3,386,817 downwards.
CAGCTGGTAACTCCGTCTGTAACCTTCTTACCTGCCACGGCTATGAGCTGCGCATGAATGGAATCACCCAAGCACCATCGCATCTCCCGTAATTTTATTTTTTTGGCACTTCAGATAAAGTCCTCCACTAGCACATTTATGTGGCGAGTAGAATCCCACCTTGATTATCCCCTTCTTTCTAAGCAGGACCCTCTGGGCAGGTAGAATTTGATGGTTAACGCATATTTCGCCATAACCGTTGCAATGTTTCAGAATGTTCCGCTACTCAACTCACTCGACCACAATTTCCTCACACCCACAACGGCACAACCGCCTCTTTCTGGTGGCCTCAGGCGTGTCCTTATTTCTATCCAACTTTATCGTTGACCATGGTGCGTAAAAACACTAAGTATCACATCCTCCTCCTACATCTCCTCTTTTGATATGCTTTGTGTGTTCTGGTAGGGAGGTCAGTCGGACAGACAGTGCACATCTCTGCAAGTGCGACAAATGTGTGATCGCGCCAACACTCTGCCGCACCATCCACAGAGACTAACATGCAATAACACAGCGTTGGTTTCGTTTTGCAAGAAGGTACTCCTCTCCGCTATCTCAATCCCACATGGGATATCAGCTCTGCATTACGACAGACACTCCATTCAATCCGCTAGCGCTGGACGCCACAAACAGGAGGGAGCGTAGCACTTGAAGGGTCTACAGCCCTGTCAAACAAGTTTACACCTCTGCTACTGTATAAAATTGCATGATGGTGTTAATGACGTATATGGGGATGCCTAAAGTAGACTATGGATAAAGAACTTGAGGAAGGTCAGGGATATTTTGCAGGAGTCTACTAGTAGGCAGTGCCACAGGACTAGTGCTGCTTCACACTTTGGCTAATTCAAGCTCATCCAAAGTAGAAAAAGGGATTCAGATGGTGAAAAGCACTGTCAAAATTGAGGATCTAATAACTAATACATTTTGCGCACCCACTGCCTTCGAATTTGGATGGAAGTCCTAAGGAATTATGATAAGCAGCCACAGTTCCTCATTGTGCCTTTCTTTTTCTGTGATGGAAATTATGTTTACAATTATAGTTACTTCTCAACTGAATACCCTTTGCTGTCATTGATCTTCATTGCCTGCAGTGTGGGGAACAACGGAAGACTGCTCCTCCTCCTCCTCCCTCATTCCTGATATGCACTGAGCCAAGATTGGATATCATTGCCTGGTCTAAGCACCATTCTAGCACTTTTGTGCTCTTGGGACAGTACCCGCCATCAGTGTGCATTCATTCCCGCAGTCGCTCACCTCCAGTAGTGCTTGCGATTGTGTCCAATCCATGAACTGAGTGTGCCAATTTCACAAATCGGTTTGGTCAATAGTAATGAATGCTGACTTTCTCTAAATTGACATAAGTGATGATATATTCAAGGTGCTATTTGACCTCCAACCAACGTTAGCGAAAGAACGCAAAAGAGGTCATGCATAATCTAAAGCCAACTAATTGAGCCTTCCTGGAGCTTTCTAAACAGCATGCACAGATGGCAGTTTTGTCTCCAAATCAGAGTAGATTCGTACCTCGAAACACATCATTGCCAACGACAATCTTTGTTCGTTTTCACTGACATATGTGTGTGTGTGCATTTGAAGGTGCATGGAGGATTCGCAACCTATTGAAAGTGGGTCACGACCGCCAAACTTTCACATTTCTCGTTCACAATTATTTGCAAATAGTTTTGGAGCGGATATATACATATGTAATGGAACTGAAATAATTGCATCAAACGGACATTATTTACAGTTGAGGAGAATGGGATTGCAACGCAAGAATCCCTGGGTTGGAATTAGAAAAGGCAGTGTTAAGTGCCCGCATTTGTCTCATTTCAGTGGAAAAGTATTTGTGTCAGTCAGTCCGGGACGCAAAGCCCCTTTCAAGGCGTCACTGCCTGTCGGGATTAAGCGCATTCTAGCAAGGCCATTCAAATGCATCCCTGCGATTTACAATGTGCCTACTATTTTCTCCGATGCACCACATTTACTACTTTGCTAATGAATTCATGAGAGGAGAGCCTTTTGCAAAGCCGAGTTACTCAGTAAGGTGCCGATTCCACCTTCCCTCCTTCCTTTTCACATAATCTATCATTGCCACTCCTGAGTTCGATCCGGCGGCATGTTTGTCAGCAAGCATTTTGGCACAGCTGCAAGTATGGAACCATGCCATGTAATTCCGTGGCCCTTTCCAAATTGGTGCAAGCAGGTTGCTTTCTTTGGGAGCACAGAGAGTGCGAAAAACGCTCCTTAAGGCTAAGAAGAAAGTGCCTTAACATAAACCATAGTAGGATGAGGGCATTTACAATTTTCACAAACAAGTCTTTACGTGAATGTGGTGAATGCGTTGGATGGAAATAAAGACCTACGCTAGCAAGGTGGAAGTCAATAGAAGGCAGGTCACACATGCGACTGTACCTTCAGGAATAGAAAGGATAGAAAGTGAAGCTAGGATTGCAGTTGTTTGTAGAACAGAATTCGGGGTTGAGTAGATTTGTTTGGTAATCCCATTCTGTCTGCTGATGGGTGACTGTGGAGTTCCAAAATACAGAGTCCATGCATTGCCCTTCGTCTGTGTTACCACTAGTCCCAACAGCAACAACAACCTACATGAGGCCATCGAAATGTTTCGACAGGAGCAGCTCGCTAGCTCGCTTCACCGCCACGCCATTAAGGCATGGCAGATGCGTTTGTGTAGTGCAAGAGACTACCTCCGTAACTCGTTGGGTAGTTACGCTACCTGACCTGACCAGACTTGTCAATTCTATATTTTACAATTTTTCGAGAAATTCAATTTCACTCTGACATGGTTTCAAGATGGCAAAGTGGGAACATCGAAGAATCAGCAAAATCATAATCCATAAAGTGCCGCTTTGTCCCTCCTTTCCAACAGGCACAGAACGAAGACCAAAACACTGCTCGCCGCAGCCGGTGAATCGTAATTTGTGTTACCTCACAAATTCCACCGTCAATCTGAAAGACATTACAACCAGTGAATTAGCAGCCCCACATTACCAAATTCTCAAACACTTGCACACGCATTCTTCTCTTTCCTTTGCCGTTAGCACTGCTTACAGGTCAACAGCTCACATTTCTTCATTTTTTTGCTCATTCAGGTAATTTGCTTGCTACGTCCCAGTTCAACGGGTTTGCTTCGTTCTGCCTGCATTCCTTGCAGCCATTTAATCCTCATGCCTCACTTTGTCCAGATCGCATACAACACTACATATCTCCCATTCAATCGCTTCCAGCGCGCTGCCACGCACGCATGCACGTGCATTTCAAAGCGTCGTCTTCGACATGACGATTAATGTGTCAGCCGCATTGTCGCAATTTTCTCATTCCTGCAGCACGTTACCAACACATTCGTTTGGGGCGAGAAGAGTGAGAGCAGGCAGGGAGCAATTTGCATTGGTAATGCAACAGATGGGGTGTGGTGTTGAGGTTAATGCTCGTTTGGAGAGTGCACCTCTTCCTTGGAGGTAGACAACAGCAGATTTGTGTGAAGAAGCGGGTTCATGGAATGATTTCCAGCAAAGAGGAAAACAACTTAGCCAGCCACATCAATTCTATGAATGCCAGCATAACGAAGCAGTGTGACAATGAGATGAGAGCAGAATTAACATCGACGCTACTAATGCTCCTCGTCCGATACTCCTCATTCACCATCACCGATTTGGCGTGGAGAACTGCAGTCATCTCAGCATCTCTGCGGATAGGGCTACCTTGAGATCAGGAAGTGTTGTTTCATTGTGACTTTGGAGTGCATCCTCAAAAATGCTCTGCTCTCTACACCTTCTTAGGCAAGTCTCTATCTGACCACCTTGATGAAGAGAGCTCACTGCCTGTTCTAGAGGAAAATAAGGGAGAAATGCGCTGATTCAATTGAAGTCTCGAATCTCAAGAGGAGGTGGAAATGAAGGATGAGAGAGAGAACAAGGAGAAGAAAAAGGAAGGAAGAGAGGGAAGAGGAGAGAGCGTGTGGTTAGGTTGATGTTGAATTTGTGTATTTAAATTAGCTTGCGGCTCAAAGATCAGGCAGCAGTGTTTTGGCCTTCATCCACTCCGAAACTTCACCTATTCACCCACACACCTACTTTCCTCTCTACCTACTAACCTACTATCTCAACACCCCTCCCTCACCCCACAGCTTTCTAGCTCAAAACTCCAGTTTCTGTGCAGCACACTACTTCATCACTGTCCACGCCTCCTTCCCGAATACTCCTTTACATCTCCTAGTCCTCATCCACCCATCCATCCATCCATCCATCTATCCGTCCATCCACCTATGAGCATACACATCTGCATTATGGCTTTATCCTTTCGGAAGCAGTAGTAGGCCCTTCACGTTCTCCGCGATCCTCTCAAAGCCAACAATGACTGTTGATGATGTAGCACAAACGCAACCACATTTCACTTACCACACAGCCGAGTACGAGACAAGCACTCACGGTCTCCACAAACCATGACATGTAGCTACTACTACCCACGCTTAACACAGACGAATCACTTAACCACTTAGTTCCTTCCCAAAGAAACAATAGCAAGTAAAAGTCGTATGTTCCTCATCACCTTTATTACTTGAAACGCAAACACTCCTCTTTCTAGGGAGCACATCCCGAGCGCATGTGGCCTGAGTAAGAGCATAGATAACTTGCAATCATGTTGGTCTAATGTTAATAGCGATCGAGCATGCCAGTGGTTAACATCGAATGGGTGGAGCGAGAGTTCTTGATGAGCCTGGTCTACTGCTTGTACAGGTACATGCAGTTGGTCCAGGCTCGTCGACGCTGTCTCTGTGCAGCAACGAGTCTACACACTGATGGTAAGTGTGCGATTGAGCAGCGTCAGCGACACCGACAACACTGTCCAATTCAGCGGAGGTTGAGCCGGTCGTAATTGAGGAGGCGGAGGAGACGTCAATAGCATCATCACCGTCTCAAGCATCGCCGGCATCTCTCAACTAGCAGCAACCTCTTCATCTCAGTCGACGATGACCGCAAGTAGGTAGAATGCACATTGTCTATCTTATTCTACTGAAGGGCGTGGGTGCTGTTGGTGAGCCTCCGACCCAACTGTCAAATAGGAGAGAAAATGATGACAACTACGATGGATGGAGGGATGGATGGGTAGAGAGTGAAGAGTGATTGGTGGTATTCACTCACCTGACATGCTGTCTGGACTAACGATGCCGCGACTCGATGAGTGAGGTAGGAGAGTGTTGTACTCAAACTTGTGCCTTTCTCGAGAAGGACTTGCGCTGATGACCAATGGGCGGCCGCTTGCTGTGACTGCATTCCGTCGCCCCTGCCCACCTGCCAGGCACCATTCACGTGGTTGGGCGAGGAGGCAGTGGGGTAGTCGGAGCTCTCCAATTGCAACAACGTGCTCATGCGCCTGCTGATGGTAACTGGCATCGCTGGCCCTTCTCCCTGCCCTTCGCCCTTTTTCTGACCAATGAGGTAGCCCTCCACTTCGAAATTTACTTGCAGTCCTGCGTGAAAGGAGGGAAGAGAATGAGGAGAAGGAGGAGAGTGAGGAAGAGAAGAGTTTCACCAAACGCAAAGGCACAAAGGCATGAATGAAATGGAGGTACACAGGTAGGGAGGGAGGGAGGGAGAAGGCGGAGGTGGCAAGGAGGAGTGAGAGCAGTAGGCATGAGAGAAGTGGAATAATGTAGACAATGCGAATTCGACGTACTAGCGTATATGAATGAGTGACATGGGGAGGATTGGGATAATGTGGGAGGGGCTAACGATGGTTGGGATGGCGGTGAAGGCATCATCGTGTCTTCCTTTGCCTCCTGCTCCTCTCCCTCCCCTTCCTTATGCACCTCTTCAATTGCCACCGGTTCGATCTCCTCTAAAATAGACAGTGCTCTCGGTGTCACTGATGCTGCACAATTGCACACTTACCATCAGCATGTAGACTCGGTGCTGCACACAGACAGCTTCGACGAGCCTGGATCAACTGCATGTACCTGTGCAAGCAGTAGATCAGGCTCATCGGGAACTCTCTCTCTGCTCACTCAATATTTATCACTGGCCTGCTCGATTGCTATTAACGGAAGATTAACATGACGTGGCTGCAGCAAACCTACTTCAGCGCATGTCAGTAATAGTGCAAGTGATGTTCAAATGCGATATGTATATTGGCTGCTTTATTGATTGATCAATTAATTGGGTGGATACAATCGATACGATTTGAATGCTGCACACATGCAGGCAAGCATACAGTGAGGTGCAGCAGTAGGCAGTTTTAGACGAGCTAAGCATATGGGTGGTTGGTAGTTGGCCGTCTATGCTTTCAAATCGAGAGTCGTCCAGTTGCTCAGTGCTTCTGCCATTCACACGTGGCATCTGCAGTCGATGTACGGCAATGTTGTAAGCGACACCGTCACCTCTAAATTCATCTCCTACCTCCACATAAACTTGCGTGACAAGAAATGGAAAGTGAATGTAGACTTAGTTGGGGGCATTAGTGAACAGCAAACAACGTAATGCAATGTAGAGCTCACTTGCCACAGCTCAATTGCTTCACTTGCCTAACTAGACTTGTGGCCTGTGAGTCGCAGTGCTGTTCGGACCATCGCGTTCTCTACAAAACGCCATTCACTTTGGTTGGAGGGAAGGCACCTGCCGAGCCAATCGTCGTTGGGTTTGGCTTCAGGCACGCACGGCTGCAAGTCATGGATTCATTGTGCGCCACACTGCCTCCACACACTTCGACTATGCTCTTCCATCTTTGCTCAATTCGGCAGCAATAGATAACACATCGGCTTACGACACGGCTAATTAATCGGGCGAGCGTGGATGCAATCATCGTTTCCTTTGAGTCGACTGCCTTCAACACACCACCTCAGGTGCTTGACAAATCGCTTTGCATCCTAGATCACAGGGTAATGACAAAATTCTATGCATTTCAAGAGTTACCAAGTCCAAATGCAGCATTGCAGTAAAATTGTGATAGAAACAAATTCGAAACAAATTATGTTTGTGCATTTGGGAGAAAATACGCGGCCTCAATTTTTCCTTTCTTTTTTTCACCGTAAATGCTTGCTGCATTCGTTACTGTACACAACTTAGCTTAGTATCTTCAAAACTTTAGTAAATGACGTAATACTATGGCTGAGGTGTCCTTTAATATGATAGAGGAGTTAATCTTGCACTTGTTTACATGAGTAATTAACTGTTGCTATTGTCAAAGGCGGCACTTTGGACTTGACGGTGGTGTTTACTTCGCCATGTTGATGGTGGTAGCAGTAATAGTTGTATTGGCTAGTGTCTTGTGCCTCTACTGCCTACTTCGTGGTTGCAATATGGCTTTTGAAGCTTTGCCATGGCCCTTCTGTTTTCGGTTTTGGTCTAACGGGCATTGAAGATCAAGCCCCACACTGGCACTGCATCAACAACCTGCCTGCGCTGTCGGTGTTGGGATTGGCTTAAGTACGCTGCGCTTGCAGATGTCTAGAAGGATGGTCGTAGCAAGAGCGTACGTCACCATCGTCGTCGGTGCATTGGTATGATGTCGATGGAGTGGGATAGAGGAGCAACAAGGCTTGGCGTTGGTGGGTGTGTAGTTGATTACTGTCAGCCATCGAAGACACATGCAGAAAGAAGTATTAGGTCGAAAGGGTGCGGAGATGTAGTCGCAGCATAAAGCTGGGTTTTAGAGGAGAAATGTGAATGCGAATCTCGTCTTATCCGTTGCATCGCACATTTATCCGATGTGGTTGTTTAGCCCTTACTAGCTTTTGACATGTTTTCATTTGGTCATGGATTCAGTGTAGTTTTACGATAACAAAATTGCTGTATTGTTCGTGTCGGTGGAATACGTATGGTGGCTCAACTAACCGTGGGCTTGAACGCCACAATGTTCTGTCGACGTTGTCTGCAGAACGAGCTTTGCATCACTGTACAGACTGCAACTTGAAGCTGTGTTTGGATTTTACTTAATGAATATTTTGTTTTTCTTCTTCACCTCGTCACTGGAAGTTCGACTTTGGTTTTACTTTTAGGTCAGTATTACTTCCGCTAGCCACGGGGACGCGTGGTGGTGAGGGCATTTGGCCCTGCCCTACGGAATCCACTTTCACCGCAGGAAATAAGGAGGAGTGGGAGGAGAAGGTGACTGTAAATTCGGTACATTGATTAAAGGCAGCACTGAGGATGACGTCGGAGGGAGGAGACGAGGAATGTGTGATGCGTTGATCTTTTGTTTGCATGCCTATTGGTCTTGATGTTGGGATCACTCAGATGTTCCGCGGTTGTAACGTCGCCGACTTGTCGGTGTATGGAATGGACATATAGTCCGCTGGAGAATGGTGTCTTTTTGTCCTCCAGTGGGAAGATTTGGGGGACAGGGGGACGAGGGTTCGTGTGAGCGAGCGCGATTATAGACTATTGCCACGGTCATATCTGGCAGTCACCGCATCGGTAACGTACCGAGATGGTAGCACTGATGATGATGAAGCATTAATCCACCGCGAGCACAAATAAAAGCGGTTTATTAACTAAAGCTACGTCTTAGCACTCAAGTTGGCAACAGTGACCGCTCAAGTCCATATTTGGGCTTTACTGGGTGGGGGAGGGAGTGGGCATGGAGCTAATCCGTTTTAGTGTCTCCGCATTTTTTACCATTGCGAGAGGTCGCGCCTACCAGGCTATATTTGCCGCCAAATCCCAAATTGGAACGGTATGTAGACCCGGGTGTACCTGACCAGATGAGACCCAATTGTTCAGTTTTGCTATGGCAAGAAGGTGGGTGGGTAGGTGGGTGGGTGGATGAGCAGTCAGTCATCCTCTCAGCTTATCAGACGAATGAGTCTGCTTGCTGACCTACATGGGCAGGCAGGTGTGTGTGCTACTCGCGACTAAAGTGGCTAGATTTGTGTTCCACGTTCGGTCTCGCCATCCAGCACATCCACTGAATTGGGTGCTGGACTCTGGGAGGTGTGGGAGTAGGTGGCAGGCACTACCCATTAATGATACGATGAACGGGGAGGTGCAATGGGTGTTGTACTGGCTCAGAGGGCACTCTTCCCTCTCGAAGGAAGAATTGCTCCTAGCACACAATTCCCACTTCTGTGCAGCACACTATTTTGCTACTGTCCACTTCTCTTTCCCAATTGCTCCTTCACAACTCCTAGCTCTCATCCATCTCACCCATCTATCTACCTATGAGCACACACACCTGCATTAATGCTTTTTCTTCTTGGAAGAAGTAGTAGGCCTTTCGTGTTCTTCGCGATCCTCCTTAAGCCTAGTAACAATGACCACTGATGTTGCTGATGCACAAGCACAATCACATTTCACTTACCACACGGCCGAGTACAAACGAGCACCCGCTGATGTCCTCCATCAGCTTTGCTATTTTTGACGCAAATAATCCTACCGCTAAAAAGCACATCTCACGCTCATGTGGCCTAAGAAAGGGGATAAAGCACATTTGAACATATTAGCGGCAGACAGGAAAGGAGCTGAGAGGGAATTCTTGATGAGCATCCTCTTCTTTGTGTAAGCTTACATGCGGCTGAGCAAAGCAGGGAGAGGAACAATCACAGCCAGCACCAGCGGTCGCATGAGCACGTTGTTGCGATTGGGTAGCCTGACTACCTCACTGTCTCCTCGCCCAACCACGTGGTTGGTGCCTGACAGGTGGGTGGGGGCGACGGGCTGCAGCCACAACAAGCAGCCCTTCATGAATCATCGTCAGCGCAAGGCTCTCTCAAGAAAAGGCACAAGGCCGAGTACAGCACTCCTCTAGCCCTCTCATCGCGTCGCAGCATCGTCAGCCCAGACAGCATGTTGAGTGAGTGAATACCACCTACCTCTCTTCACTCTCTATCTGTCCATCCATCCATCCATCCATCCATCCATCCATCCATCCATCCATCCATCCATCCATCCATCCATCCATCCATCCATCCATCCATCCATCCATCCATCCATCCATCCATCCATCCATCCATCCATCCATCCATCCATCCATCCATCCATCCATCCATCCATCCATCCATCCATCCATCCATCCATCCATTCATCCATTCAGCTCTCCACCTATCGTCGTCCTCACCGTTTTCTCTCCTATTTGACAGTTGGTTCGGAGGCTCGCCAACAGTCTTCCTGTCCTTCAGTAAGTGCGCCTTCATCTATTCCTACTGCCCTACTATTACTGCTACTATCCACTTCATTCTTGCCCCAACGCATCATGTGGTTGTGATGACACGCACGCACGTGTAGCAGACGCGTAAGCAATCCATATACACTCCTTCCTCTCCTTACCCCCCTTTCCTCCCGTAATGCGTCATTTGTCTTTGCAGTAGAGAAAACGCCTTCGCAGCAGCCTTCGATGCGTGCCGCGCTTTCTTTGTTCTTCTTGTTGCCCTTGTCTTTGTCGCTGTTGACGTTGCTGTTGTCTTCGTTGTTGCTGTTATCGTTTCGGGTTGACTGACGTGTAAATGGAATATGCTTTTTTTGTGTTTGATAGAATGAGATTATGCCTTCAGGCTCAGCTGCGATATAAGCTAAGTCTTTGGAGAGCATAAAGAGGCATGGCTTATATCACCATACCTTGTCGTCATGGTCGCAACGCCAATCACCTCCAACTTCTGACGGTGCAACAATTGCGGCAGGGCTGGAGACAGTTGAGTCGTCAACTGCTCGTTGACCAAGAGCAAGTATCTCACCTCTGCTACCACTCCGCTCGAGTAAGAATGCAATGCCGCTCACCATCGCCCTTTTTGTCTTTGGTGCTCACACACTTCCAATGTGTGTCACTTGTTTGGCGGTATTCGGCTTGTGCCTTCTGCCTGTCCTCATCATCTCTCCTCATCATGAGAAGCGCATGGCAGAGGTGACACCATCACAGTTGCTATAGTGGCCATGCGGTTGGAAGATGTCGTGCTTACTGGACAGTAGGCATTCTGAGTGCTGGCTATTTGAGGGGCCAAATGTCTGGTGTGGTGGGTGCACTCGAGGCTCCTACTTGTTTGACATCCCTTTGTCTTTCCATTCCAGTAGACAGTCAGCGTTGGAGGGGCGGTGGGCGTAGCAGGTGGTGGAGGAGTGCCAGCTGTCGGATGGCACAATTGTCAACGAATTGTGAAGATGAGCGGAAGAAGGTGGGAAGGGCGGTCTGCTACAGCATTACTCATGACCTGATGGTCTGCATTGATGGCAAGTGGCGTTACAATGTGCAGACAGTGGGCATGCACATCTAGTGAAAGAGGGAGAATAAGAGAAGGAGGTATGAAGCCATTACTTTCCTTCCTTACTGCATTGATCTGCATGCTACGATGTACCTTACGAAATGTGGTGGTGCTGGCCATCAAACATCCATCGAATTGATTGGGATGCTGTACTGCTCCTGCTCCACTGCAGCATTCCACGCATTGAGCTGCCACCTCTCTCCGGAGGACTACGCCACTACTGTTACTAATACGGGTACTACTGGTGCTGCCTCGTCTGCACACCGCCTCGACTGCTAACGGTGACTGTATGATAGGCGATGACACCGTAGAGCCCATGCATTGCTTATCGTCTCTGTTACCACCAATCCTAACTACAACAACAACAAACTACATGGGACCAGCCTACCATCTCCTTTCGGCTACCAAGCCTTCCCCTCGCGTCCCATTCACTTTGCGCCTATTCCATTCTTCCTTCCTTCCCTCCCTTCCTCCCTTCCTCCCTCTCTCCCACTTTACCTCAACGCTTCCATGAATCCCACCTTACGAACCAGCAAGTCTACAGCACCACCACCTCCGGTTTATCAGAGGTCAGCTTCCATCTGCATTACATAGTACATTCAAGTGTGTACGATTGCACTCCATTTATACGTCATTCGACTTCTTCCAACGATGCGAGTGGTCGTCTCGAGACAGCTGCGGCACATTCTGCTTCCACAGATAGGGGCATGATTTCGTGTGGTCGGGTGGCAGATAATTACTGCTAGCGACACAGATGATGGGTGCGTCTTCTAAAGTAGAGTCTCCTCCATAGTTGCGTGTGTGATATGAAGTGTTAACAGGTGGGGGAATCACAAACACACAGGGCTACATGTAGGATAGCATCGCGAAGTGAGGTGCTGGAGAGCATGCACTGCTGACGACTGTATCGAAACACACTGCTGCCAAAAAGGCCGCAATGTCTCTCTCCTCTTGTTCAGCCCTAGCCCCAAACCTTGCCTCTGCAAAAAGCTTCTTCTCAAATGCTGCTGCATCGTTCCACTTCAACAACTCAAGAAGCCTTTTAGTAAATGGTGCTCTACCACCATCATGATGCACCTAATGAAACCTTCGTCAACGCAATGTGGAAGTGCACACGGTGACCATACTCCAGTGGAGTCGCATCTCCTTAAACCGTTCCCAAATGCCTCACGACCCATGTTCCCATTGCAAACGTCGGCCGTGGATGGCAGTGCAAGCAAGGCTGTGAAGCTCTTGACGCACCACGTTGAACACACGTGGATGCAAGCGTTAGCCACTACGTGCTGCACAATTCACACACAATGCACACAGCAGGCTGCAACTGGGGAACTCCTTCCCACATCATGCGTAGCACATGGTGGTTATGCTTTTGCTCCCTCGATTAACCCAACAATGACCAGAAGCAGTAAAAGAGTGTGCCTATGAACACAAGTTTGGGCAAATGGACTGGCTTTAGGATTGATGGAGCGATCTAGCTTAGTCTGCATCGCAGGACGTTTGGATGCAAATGAAGCAGAAAGGTCTACTGCCTAAGCTGCTAATCACTTAAAACCAAGCATTTTTATCAGTCACTTAGTATTGATAATAAAAACACAAACACTGACAATTGCAAAAAACTTCTAGTTTTCAATGTAGGAGCGTGAGTGGCCTTAAGCCTTTCCATATTTCAACTCAAGTGTTTGCTGCATTCATTACTGTGTGCCATCTTGTTCGTTAGTTGTAGAATTTCAGCAAATGATGTGGCACTGTGGCTGGGGTGTTGTTTAGTATGTTAGCAAAGTGAATCTTGCACTTGTTAATGCGGATTGGCAAATGCTGCTATTAGCGGGAGCGGCGATTTTGACTTGACGGCGGTGCGTTTAGCTTTGCTTTGGTTGTGGTGATAGTGGTAATAGTTATGTTGATTTGTACCTCGTACCCCTGGTGCTAATTTCATGGCTGCAATATCACATCCGAAGCTCAGCCATGGCCCTTCCTTTGTTTCGGTTTCGGTCTAACGAGAATTACGGATCAAGTTCCGCAATCTCACTGCAGCAACAATCAGTCTGTCTTGTCGGTGTTGGAATTGGCCCAAGTGCAATGAGTTTGCGGCCGTCTAGAGGGGTCGTCCTAGCAATAGTCGTGAGCAGTCGTCGTCGTCGGTGCATCGGTATGATGTCAATGGAGTGGGATACAGAAGCAGCAAGGCCTGATGGTGGTAGATGTGCATTTGGTTGCCGTCAACCATTAATGACACATACAGAAAGAACGAGCATTAAGTGAAAGGAGTGAGGAGGAGCAGTCACAGCGTAAAAATTGTGTTTAAGAGGAAGGAGAGGTAGAGTAGGAGGAGGAGGAACCATGCTGACCAATTTAATGGACGCTATCGTCGTCGTCGGTGCTCTTGGCATTAGCGTCACGGCTTCTGTCGACAATGCCATCGTCTGCATTGCTGACATCTGCAGGTAAGTTTGCTGGCTGTTTTGAGCTACGTTCACTTGTCTTACGCCTACTTTTTCCCCATGTTCCGCTCTTTATCTCGTAACTGCCTTTCTTGACTTCTCCTCTCTCTTCCACCCTCTCCTCATCCCTCCTCTGTGTTCTTATCTCTCCCACTCTCTTCCTCTCTTTCGTGTGCATTGCACGCACCGCATTACTTACCCCCTGACTCAGTACTCGTGTTGAGTGGTATAGTCGACGCGGTCGGCAACTTACTCGTATGAGAGTAGGAGGAGGCGGGGGAGGTGGCAGCGTCAAGCCTTGGTCCTCCTCCATTCTATGACACCGAAGTTGCACGGAGGCATAGTGGAAGTAGAGGAATGTAGTCCTGACGATGTGCCGCAGTACTTGTTGTGGTAATGTGGGTGAGGCCAACGATGGTTGAGACGGTGGTGATGGCATTGCCGTCCCCTCCTCTGCCTCCTTCTGCAACTCCTCAATTACGATTGGCTCGCTCCCTCCCTACCTGAAATAAATAGTGTTGATGGTGTTGCTGAGGCTGCTCATTTGCAACATGTAGACTCGGTGCTGCACATAGACAGCGGTGACGAACCTGACCCAACTGCATGCACCTATATGGGCAACGGAATGTGCTTGTCAAGACATTCCTGTAACATCTTCATGAACTCATTCTCCGCATAGCTCTAGCTCGGCATGACGCACCATTGTTGTTTCTAGTCCCCTTTCACCATAGTTAGCCGGTCCTGTATTTTACTGGCTAGTTGCAAAACAGCCATTAGAATGACTGAAGTTTTTTAGGTGTCCAGTTGCTCATTGGATCAAAAGCCTAATTTTGATGGCAATTTAATTAGTGCTTCCAATTGCTTGAGACAACGCTTGATCCATTCGCCTTCTACTTATGCTTAAATAAGTAGCGCAGTGCAAGTTAATTAAAAAGATAGTAAATGATGGCACTAATGTCTCTGAAGCAAACAAGAGTCGTTTGTGTCATCAGAGTAGGAAGGTCGGCTATGCTAGCATTGTTGCACCAATGCTGGTAATCCGGACCTTGTGTTAAAATGTGTTTGTGCTCATTCGTCATGTCGAAACGGTAGGTCTCAGTCTAAAATTGGTCTAATCCTCATCAAGGTATTTATTCGTAGTTAAGAAGTCGATTTGCAGAGCTCCCCACACCCATGTCTAGGCGACCATGGCGCAGCTTTGTGTGGACGTAGTAAAACCTGCCACAAAGTCGTTAATTTGGATGTGGATGTATCGTCAGTGAAAAGGGAATTAACAACGGCTGGGCTTTAATTCGTAATGAAAACCTCGGCAACTTAAGCCATTCCTCATCACCAATCAGGGTTATCATACCATTTGGTGCAGTACTGCCTTGTGCACCCATCACGCTGTTCGCTTCATCCTTCTTCACAACTCATTCTGCTCCATCGCTTTGACAGCGCCTATCTTTCTCGTCCCTTCGACCACTCAGAGAGATTCCCTTCCCATTCCCTTCCCTATCTTCGTAAAGTATGAGTAGAACCACAAAGCTGCTTTATTTGCTTGGCGAAGCACACCTATCAGTGCCTCACAATGATTTGCGATGCTGTGTGTGATTATCTGACTGATGCTTGAGGCTCACCTAACTGGAGCTCGCTTAAGGAATGTCACTTGTGCGATCTGCAAACGAAGTGTTCGAGCCAAATCTGATTTACTCGTAACTGGGGAGGGCTCCATTTCGACGTGGTAGACGTGTGCATTCGCAGTTCTCTGCATTTGTACGGGTGTGTGCGTGGGTGAAAGCAGAAAGGACGTCTATTCTGCCAAATCAAGGCTTGCAATCTGCCACCACTTTTCCACTCATCCGTACGAGTAGATGTGATACGAAGGAAAAGTAGCCCATCAACCACAACTACTGCCTATCTGCTCCCTCTTCCACGTTGTAGCTGAAAGAGGACAAAACACGCCTCAACGTGAGCCCATCCAGCTCTTAATAGATTCAACATCTGGACTTCAGCTAGGAGGCTGATGGCATGGATGATGACCTCTTCCACAATTTCGGAGACCTCATAAATAAAGTAGAAATGGAAGCTGGTGAGCAGTTTGTGGTAGACTACACATTGGAGAATTTTGGCATTGCAAGGGTGAGCAAGTCGATGCCATGCACTTTACTTTGTTAATTTCCAAAGCGTCGTTTATAGAATCAGCAACACACAACGTGCACATGCATCCTATTTCTAAAAGGAAATACTGTCTAGCCGCGTTCTTACTCAAATCACCAGCTTTAGTAGCATCTTCCAGCCACGAACTAGAAGCAATTAGTAGGTGCGACACGAAGGATGCAACAATAAAATTCATGGCACAAAGTGAAAGCACATTGGACTCGATAGAGAAGTGTCGCAGTTCCTGCAAGATTTTATCGCAAGTAAACTAGACACCAAGCAAGCAGCGACAGAAGCGCAGGAAAAGCAGCTTTTGTGAGGAAGAGGCTAGCGGTCAATTGCAGATTGTGTAGAACACAAGTAGCATCTTAGTAAGCGAATGCAATCAACGTTGAATGCCACTTTTATCTGGTCATTTTGCTTGGCATCGACGTCCATGATAACAGCATCCACTTGTCGTGTGCTACTCCTCAATTATGGTGAAAGGTGTAATTAAAATAAACCAGTGATTCAAACGCAGTCAAAAGCCTGCTCAACAATCAGTCAACGGTCCGTTGGTTATGTCTATGTCTTGGTAACTGGGTTGCCTAACTAGCCCTTGAGACATCTAGCCAGTCTGTGTTAAGTAGGTCATTGCAGCTCTCGCTTAAAGCGTCGACGTTCATCCGCGGCCGTTGAAGGTTTCTTATCCGATAGGGAACGTGCCATTAAAAACACATGGAGGAGAATTGAAGAAATTAGGGCATCTCGTAGGCATCCTCCCAGATGGCTTCATTGTATATTCTTAAAATGGAAAATGTTGCCTACTCTGATGTTAAAATCACCTGCCACTTATTCATTTTTATTTGTGCTCACAGTCTGCAATCACTGCACCATTTATTGACTCCTTGTTAAAAAGCATACTGACAGCCTAATTGATTGACTATGCCTCCAATGGACTGATTGTCAAGTTGTTAAGAAATTGACTAGCCTTCCAACTAGGCATCCTACTGACCAACAGACTTGATGGGGCTTATTTTTCACCATGGCAAGTTGCCAACAACTTCTCCACAGATTCTATATCATGTGGGGTGCGTGGACACAATCTTTGTGTATTTTCAGTCACAGGGACCTCAGAATGCACTTCATGGCTGGGATGCAAATCAGCATATCTATGTTCATCTGCCACTTCCCCGCGCTGTGATCCACAAACTACGAGAATCCTCTTGGGTAGCCAAAAAGCTGTCACGAAACGCGCATTTCGTTACGCAATCGCAGTCATCCTCAAGCACATCCCTAATCGCTCTGCCCCATTCAGCATGTTACCAAGGCTGAGGAATGTCCCACACCTGCCCTCATAGTACTCTTTCCAGGGAAGTTAAGAACAAAGAGGAAGAGATTAACGTGAATGCCAGAACAAGCAAACTTCCGATTTTACACCGAGAAGGCGACGACATGCTGAAGCAATCGACCGCCTCTCCCCTTTCACAACCACTCACCTACCCACCCAAACCACCAATGCCTGTCTCATTACTATCCACCAGATCTCGACCGCATGGAAGGTGAAAAGAATACACTCATTTTTCCATTTACTCCATTTCAATTGTGCGATTATGACAACAATTTATGAACCTGGGATGTTGCCGCAAGTTTTACATTTATGTAGCCTGCTAATAATGCTGTCGAAGAGCGAAGCGGTCTACTCAACCTTCTCCTGTGCCTACGAGCGCTTCGCGTTGCTGCACTGGTACCATGCAGTCAGTCTGGTGCCGCTGTGCATTCCCCAAACAGCCAGTGGTTTCCTCGAGACCATTGTCAAATGAGAGTATGTCAGTGATCCGCCTTCCCCTATACACTCGCATACAGTTTGGGCAATGCCGCTGCTACCCATGTAGATCTGCCTCTGAGTAAGCACTACACATGCCCAACGATACAATGTCTCCAATGCCTCCAATAACGCCATCATCGGTCTCAGTCGACTCTGCTTTAACCGGTCTCACAGTGCAACCGCTATCTGTTGACGAGGAGGATATAGCGGCCACTGCGAACGTGGGCCTTAACACACCGACTGAACTCTCAATGAAGATATTGCACGGCTCTAGCTCCAGCCTCAGCTTCCCAGGGAGCTGAGCCAACCACGAGCAATTTTTACTTTTTGGCTGTGTGATTGCATTGTCGGGTGGGGAAGTGACTTTGCAACATTTATCCGCGCTTATGTGGGCGTTCCATTGCTATACTACTTCAATACAGCTAGCTTGGACATGCCAAGTTAAGCTCCAACTTCAGCATCTACACACATTAACAAACATCATAAGCAAGTAATTAATGCACAAAATAAGCCTGTTTATGCGCATAATAGCCTTTTGAAGGAGTGCCGCCTCAGCTCCTTACTCCTCCTTCCCTCATACCCCTCAAACTTCCAATAGCAGAGGAACCACGAGTTGGATCCAGCTCGAAATAATGCGATTGTACTAGCAGCCTCGCTTTATAGCCCATCGGTCATCCAGTGCATAGAAAGCTATGTATCATAATGACGCACCCTGATGAAGCAGCTTTTGAACGGTGTCAATCAACTTTAGTGGAAGGACGGCCTCTGGAGAGAGAGTGAAGCTGATACTTCAAGTGCAATTACTGTATGTGACGGCAACAGTTTACCAACGCATTCGATTGTCCCTCCCTCCTTAATCTCCATTCCCAGAGAATGAGATGGCTGAGGGTAGGGAGCCTCTTTCGCTGCCTGGATGTCCCTCATATCCTCCGTGGTTGTAGTCCCTCCGCTTACTCAGTAATTCGCGAATCCAGAAGACGTGTAGAGCACGTAATGTGCCGCATCGCCTTTTGAATCATGCAATTATACTATTGGGTGAGGAGAAGAGGGATGGCGAGGGGAGGACAAAGGACGGTCTGGCGCCTAATTGCAGAAAAATCTAAATTAGATGACCTAAAGTTTTCAAGTTTTGGTCCTGCACTCAATTATTTTCCTAGAAAACCTATTCACTTGCATGACAGACTCGTCTTCTATTCCTTCAAGACGGACAGAGGGAGAGCAAGTAGCAAGCATTTACCGCTAGTAATTCGAATACCAAGGAAGACGGATTAGAGTTACGCTGGTACAAGGAGACCACTTCTTTGGGTTTGTTATGGAATAGGCGGGGTGATGAGGGTTGAGCTTGTCCAGAGGGTACCCTTCTCTCTCTAGAGCAAATGGCGGCAGTTCAGTAGCAAGAAGCGTGTTTGTCGAACGCTTCTCACTAAACATTGAGGATTGTTTTGTAGAGCATATATGTGTTGCAAATGTGTCGAAGCAACAATACGGCTAAAGGTTCGTCGGCACTAAAGGCGACTGCCGATACGGCAGTAAGAAGCCTTCATAAGTGTACCGCTAGCACCTAACTTCCGTGCTTGCACACCCACAAAACTTATGACACTTGGAAAAAACAGTTGACTTGCTGGTGCAGTAGCTAGAGGAAAGTTTAGTGACACTCGAGGTAACTAGGATGCAAGCTTGCAATTGGTGTCATAGCACCGCAATCTTTGACCCCTTCTTTCCCATTATGCGTCTATTTTGCACTTCGTGTTTTGAAATCGAGGGCACTAACGCTGATGGTTCAGCTGCCACAGCTGCTGCCTTTCTTTGAGACTTTGGAATTTGGTGAGGCTGCAGTTGGTCGGTGTGATATGGAGAGTGCAGACACAGTAGGTGGTGGAGACGAGTGATGTTGGGGGGTGGTGGGATCTGGAGCATAAGCGGTTCATTTATTCGTTGTTATCTTGTTGTCCAAGCTGCAAGTCCTCTTCTCTCTCCTATTACAAATGTAGATTACATTATACTTGACAATTGTTTGACAAATCAGCAGTCATTAAAATTTAGCCTAAATACATGTTTTTCACTTTCACTTTTATAACCGACTGAAGGAAGTTGAAGACTCTCATTAGTCAGTTGCCACTTACTTGTAAAATCGGACATTTCTTTGCTAGTGCAATGCGCGCTGGAATTCATTGTGGTGCCTAGGAGACCACAGCGTGCACAAATTACCCTTTCACAAAGGTGATTCTTATTCGCTAAGGTTGCAAGACATCGGGAGCGATGCCTGATTGTTGAATACGGATGAGTGTAGTCTGCAGCGAACTTGTATTGAGACGACCCAGTTAGGTGACTCGCATTGTGTGGACTGTTAAATTCTCGAGTGATGTTCGGTGTGATGTTGCGTCGTGATCACCACACAACTCGACTGCTAATTTGTCCGCAGTACGCAACCTATCGTTTGTCATTGTCAAATGTCAGAGGTTTTAATAGTGAAGGCGCAACGGTATGTCCCAGCTTGTTACTGGAACTTCTTCCACCACCAAGTGACAGGCAGTTCGGTAATGCATGAGATTATGTGAAGTGTGTGCGGTCTGCGGTGGGTTCCGTTGCAGTGACCAGTTAGGATTAAAGGAACACACGTCAGTCTATGCAAGGCAATCAGGTATTCTGCCTTTGATTTTCTATGCACACAGCCTTAAGATGGCTAGGTTCGAATCTGTGCTAAAAGTGAGGCAGAAGTGAGATTTTGGTGTGCTATTCAGTGAAGGTATGGCAAGGAAAGGATGTTGTGATGGGTCAGCGGCAAGATTACGCCCCATTTATTCGTCTTCATATAGCATTTGACAGAATGAGATCTCCTTGGCCAATGCTGCCCATACCTGTTTCCAGGTAGTCTCGAATCCGATATGCGTTAGAGTTGACTTAAATGATGACTTATAAGGCGACTCTGAGGGTGAACCATGCACCATAGATCAAATAGCCCTATTTTCGCTCTGCTTTCCCATTTCATTTGTGTCTGTCATAATCCAGTCTAAGTTTCTAGTCTAATCTATTTTGACCTGTTCCAACCTAGTCGGATCTAGCCGAGCCTAGTCATGCGAACGGCGCTGTAGTCCTTACAAAGTGTGATGTGGATAATGCGCAAGTTGTTGTACGTCAGTGGGTCTCCTGGTGCTGTTGCTTCTTTGGTGATTATGAAGGCGGGTAAGAGGCACCAATCTGGTACAGGGTTAAATTGATTAAGGACTTCAACAACTTATCCGCAAAGCTTGCCAGTGAGCTAACGAAGGAGCGTATCGGTGCGCACCCCCAAATCCTATCCTAGGCCGAATCATTGCGGTGCATGCATTCTTCAGTAGAAGCAAAGAAAACTGAATGTTTAGCTGAAGACAACAAAGTAGTGATTGAGATAGAGGCAAAGGGAGGTGAAGTCATGGCAATAGAAAGAAGGGGAGTGGAGGAGGAGAAATGAGGTCTGAAAATGGGCACCGTAGTATGTCTCTCTATGCCCCACTTTCTCACATTTATTTCCTAACTGATCCACTTATTCACCCATCTAGCCATGTGACCAAGTAAAATATGAAGGAACTGACCTAATGGAAGGAATTTGACTTCCCCATTTGATGGCATGCTCGAAGATGCTATACACGGTTTTCCACTTCCATGCGATTTGTACAAGATTCCACATTTAATAACATTGAATTGACACATGGGAATGAGGCAAGGGAAAGGGAGGAGAAGATGGAAAAGGAAAAGGAGAGAAGAATGAGGAGTCGGCATCCGCACAGTGGTGCAGAACTGCTTTCCTTATTCTTTCTCCTTTTTCATCCATACGTTTCTGAATTCATTCATTCACCCATTTTATCTGACCATCTGCTCGAGAGAAGCCTGTAGGAATCGACTTTGAGTTTCTATCAAACGGCACACTCGACGACGCAAACCATTGTTTTACCGTGGTGAGTGAAATAAACTAGGATACCAGTTGTGGCAATGTTGGAGCAAGGCATGCTAATGAGGTGAAGAAGAAGGAGAACAGGATAGAGCAGGGGTTGAGAAGAAGTTAGTTTCGCCTTCTTTTGGCCTGCAGACTTATTCGGAACGACAGAATAGGTGATTGGGGGAGGGTCACAGAGAGACTGAGAGGGAGGCGGTGGAGGTGGAAGATGGGAAGTAGACCGAGGGTGAGTAGATGACGGAGTGGGACTGATGAACTGACGAAGTAGTGGATAGTGGGATTGACGATAAGGTGGCGAAGCAAGATGAATGATAGAAGCCGATGGAATGCGTGAGTATGAGCGGTGTTCACTTGAGTGATCAACCCCATCTGACTCTCCTTCTACCTCTCTCCCTTCCTCTTCTTCATGCACCATCGGTATCACATTACTTTTCACTGGTTCAGTATTCGTAATGAGTAATTCGGTCGACACAGTTGGCGACCTATTATTGTGGGAGAAGGAGGAGGTGGTGGTGGCTGCAGTGATGGCAGCCGACTAAGAATGGCAGTTGGGAGAAGACTTCTGCTAATGTGTGGCACTCTGATCGCGGAATTGCGTGGTTAGTAGGTAAGAAATGAGGTGGGTAGGTGGGAAGTCAGGTGGATAGGTGAAGTGGTGGAGAGGCAGAAATAACTTTAAGGAAGGCAAAACTGGGTTGGCGATTCAGTCCAGATGACTAGTCAAGCGATTGTTGTGAGTTTGGTTTATGCCGACTAACGTCAGCTTCCTAAGGTGGGAATTGACCCACCTGTGAAGATGATCGAATAAGGAAGAGGTGAAGGATGGGGGAGAGGCTTTAAATGTGGATAGCACTGGCACCCATGTAATTGGATACAATGGGTTCGAATTTGGGTGTTTAGCCTGTTGACAATCGAAGATGCGCAGAAATGGGTGGTAGGGGAATTGGGAAGGGGAGATCCAAGGTGGATTGCGGGTGTACAGAACATGCAAAGTCGGTGGATTGTTTCGTACGTGAAATTGTGGATGATTGGGCAGGCGTTGTTTGAAGGAAGGAAGGAATAGTGGTGTGGTGAAACGTGAAGGAAAGTGTAGCGAATGAAGGGGTGAATTGATGAGCGCAGTCGAGATAATTCGAAGAACAACATGCAGATGAGCCAGAAGTGTGTGATAGGGTGAGGTATGGATGGGAGCCTAACAAGGGAGGGGTGAATATGGTTTAGTCAACTTTGACCTGAAAAGCATGCGCACGCATGCTATAACCAGAAGTGGTGCTTTGCGAGCCTTGGTAAGAGCAGGTACGAAAGGGAGAGATGAACTAATGTAATAAGTAAAGCGAAATTAGTAGGCTAAACGCGTGCACACACAAAAGAATGCGTGATCAAAGTCGAATGAACAGGCATAAAAAGGATGCCGATTAATTGTTTTAAGAAGGGGTGATTCACAATTGATAGGTAAATGGATAGGTGGATACATGGTGACAGGATGGATGGATGGATGGATAAATAACTAGGTGGTTGTGCTGAAATTGTGCTGAATTTCCCAATTGCTATATCGAACACATACAATAAAAGAAACGACATGCGCTAATCTGCTACTGGGATGACAGATTTAATAGCAAAATCTGATTCCACACTCTCACACTATTTCCTAGCTCAAATTGCAAACAGTCGGTTTAATACAAGAGACGTGATTGGCAAGTGTTTGTTTTCATAGCTCACGGTTAAAGTCGTTCTGCGAATGGTTGCTACTTCACTGCATCGCAACATTAAATAAGGCGGCATATAACTTGCCCATGAATTTAACACGTGCATGACATGTATATACACTGGGTCACTTGAACGTGAGTGTCAACACTACAGGGAGAAATATCAAAGCCTGCAACAACCAACCTGTGAACTCTGCAAGATTTCATATTGGCGTGCTCGCTCTCGAGGCATCCTGCATCGGGCAGCCAGGCGCATATGAGTGGCTTAGTGCAGCATTGTTGGTCGGCATCAGTGAGTGCATGTTGTGCAGGCATGGAGCTGTGGTTTAATTCTTTGGCGTTCAAAAGGATTTACTTCTTCCACTTTGCAATGCGTTGAGGGGCAAACAACTACAGTCGCCTATACGCATATTCCTTAAAAGCGGGCATGCATTATTAGAGAATGTGGCAAGCAATTTAAGTATAACCTTACTGCAATGCTTTTAGAGTGGGTGCGATGAAATAAGTCAATTATTCGTATGTTTCCTCCTTGTAAATTAATGCGCTAACCGTCATCATAAATGTGCCTTGTGCGCAAGTGCCGTGTGACAAAATAATGCTGAGCTCAACTGTTTAACACACAAGATATCTTTAAAATCACTCTTTTAGCAGTAGGCATTTGATAATCCGCTATGTTTTGGAAACTTACAAAGACCTTTTGGAAGCGATGCGCTAAACAGACCCATTTAAATACTTAACGTATTGCATCGTTGCCAAAGAGGCCAATCAGAGTCTGGTGGGCTTTAGTGCACTGGTACTCTCTGCGTTGCTTCCTTAAAGTCATTATGATCATAGAATTCGCCACAGAACACAGAGTACTATGAGGGCAGGTGTAGGACACTCCTCAGCCTTGGTAACATGCAGAACGGGGCAAAGCGATGAGGGATGTGCTTGAGGATGACTGCGACTGCGTGACGAAAATCGGGTTTAGTGACCGCTTTTCGACTATTCAAGAGGATTCTCGTAGTTTGTGGATCACAGCGCGGGGAAGCGGCAAATAAACATAGATGTACTGGTGTGTATTCCAGCCATGAAGTACATTCTGAGGTCTCTGTGACTATAAATACACAGCGGTTGTGCCCACACACCCCACAGGATTTAGAAACTGCAAAGAAGTTTTTGGCATTTTGTCAGGCCGAGAAAATAAGCCCCATCAAGTCTATTGGTCAGTCGGATGCCTAGTTTGTAGGTTAGTCAATTTCTTAACATTTGCACGATAGTCATATTAATCCGACTCTTCCTTCCAACCTAACAATCTGTCCATCGGAGACATAGTTAATCAATAGGACTGCCAGTATGCTTTTCAACGAAGAGTCCACAAATGGTGCAGTGATTACAGACTGTGAGCACAAATTAAAAGGTTAAATGGAAGGTAATTTTCCAACACCATAGTAGGCAACAATTTTCATCCTGGGAGGATGCCTACGAGATACCCTCATTACTTCAATTCTCTTTAATGTGTTGTTGATGGCACGCTCCCTGTCAGATGGGAGGCATCCACCGTCTGTAGATGAACGTCGACCCTTTAAGAGAGAGCTGTAATGACCTACTCAACACAGGCTGGCTAGGTGGCTCAAGGACTAATTGGACGACTCAGTTACCCAGACATCGACATAACCAAGGGACCGTTGACTGATTGTTGAGTATAAGTGTGGCTTTATAAGTCCGGGGGGTCAAAAGTGAGTCATCGCGGCGAACGGCATGGTTGCAACTCGTAGCATACACAGCTGAGCTTGATTGTGTGCTCTCAGATTTGGTAAGTCTGAGATGAAATCACTGCATTGATCTTTGAAAGCGCAAAGTTTGCTGTAGGTTCTTCATCCACGGTTCAATCCAGGTGCTTCTTTGTGAGTACATGCTGATTAAACACGACTCGGTGCCTTTAAAATAAGCTAAGAGCTCAGTGCTTTTGGACAGGCACCAACTAGGCCCAACATCCACCATAAGTAGTCAGTAAATTATAACTAAATGTGAGAAATACTTTGATGAATTGCGGCCAAGCGCAGTCTCAGTTTTGTTTACTGCGTTTGAGCAAAGACGCATGTCTGCCTTAAATGCCCAGCCCAGATGCTCCCTTGCCACAAGATGTAAATGTATAAACACTTTGGAACACTGAAGATGTCTTTGCTCCTTCCGTTTGCTCTACACTCATTGATTCTACCCGGCATTGTGCTGTGTCACGAACGGACGCAACAAGCTGCACGCCAATTTCGAATCCTTGGCTGGTTGTGACCATTCACTTCTGGAATTACAACCCTGCTCCAAATGGCGCCACCGGTAATACGCTTTAATGACATTTGACACTTCGGGTAGGTCGTGGTACATACTGGACCTAGACACAGCTCTTCAAGTACGCGTTTGCAATCGCTGCGATTGTGCAACATTCCTGCATGCGATCAACTGTTCCTTTTGCGAAACGGACTATTGCCAAGTTGATGAATAGCAAGAGCTGGAAAATGGGAAATTTACTGCTCTAGCGTCTTGATCTATTGCCTCGATTTTTAATATTTCGCTTATTATCAAGCGGAGGGAATCATGAGTCTCAAGCGAAAGACTTTGGGGCACAGTTCTGGAGGCTGCTTACACACTGATCTAAAGGTGGATCTAAAATTCAAGCACACATGATTTGGCTGAAAGGAGTATCTCTGATGTGTTTTACAAATAATTTTCTGCATCTCAAAGCCCACTTGAACAAACTCGAAAGTGCCATCTTCCTCAACTCCCTCTTCACATAGTGCATTGTGTCTTGTGGTAATCTCGTAATTTGGAAACAGTTTAAGCCATCAACTCCTCAAACCGACGGGATCATCAAAGAGCTTCACAATAGATGTTGTACAGGTACGTCTGTGTGTTTAGTAAAACGAGATGATGACTTCAAGCTCCGCGATCATGTGGACTATGGCCCACATCAACATACCCCGTCGATGTAGTCGCAACGCCAGTCACCTCCAGCTTCTGACGGTGCAGCAGTTGCGGCAGGACTGGAGACAGTTGAGTCGCCAAGTGCTCGTTTGCCAAGTGCAAGTATCTCACCTCTGTAACCACTCCACTCAAGCAAGAATGTATTGCCGTTCACCATCGTCCTTTTTGTCTTTGGTGCTCACACACTTCCAATGTGTGTGTTACTTGTTTGGCGACATTCGACTTGTGCCCTCTGCCTGTCCTCATTGCTTCTCCCTATCACGAGAAATGCATGGCAGAGGTGGCACTATCACAGTTGCTGTGGTGGCCATGTGGGTGGAAGATGGCGTGCTTATTGGACAGTAGGCATTCTGAGCGCTGGCTATTTGAGATGAGTGAGATGAGTGCACTCGAGGCTGCTACATGTTTGACATCCCTCTGCCTTTTCGCTCTTGCAGACTGTCAG
The DNA here is from genome assembly GCA_001923025.3 of Taenia multiceps. Lineage (NCBI taxonomy): Eukaryota > Metazoa > Platyhelminthes > Cestoda > Cyclophyllidea > Taeniidae > Taenia > Taenia multiceps. The sequence continues at coordinate 3,360,145 of CM010317.1, read as the reverse complement.
CGTTGGAGTGGCAGTGGGCGCAGCTGGTGGTGGAGGAGTGCTAAGTGTCAGATGATACAACTGCCAATGAACTGTGAAGAGATTAGGGAGAAAGTGGAACGGGTGAACTACCACAGCATTACACATGGCCTGATGGTCTGCACTGATGGCAGGTGGCATAACATTGTGCAGACGGTGGGTATACAAATCGAGTAGAGGAGGAGGAGGAGGAGGTATGGAGTCACCACTCTCCTTTACTGTGTTGTCCTGCATGCTACGATGTGCCTTGCGAAATGTGGTTGTGCTGGCCGTCGAACATCCATCGAATTAAGTGGGATGCTGTACTGCTTCTGCTTCACTGCAGCATTCCACGTAGTGAGTTGTTACCTCTGCCGTGAAGACTAGACCACTTCTGTTACTATTACTACTACTACTACATGTGGTAGGAGCGACTGGTGTTGTCTCGTCTGTACATCTTCTCGACTTCCAACGGTGACTGCACGATAGGTGATGACACTGTAGAGCCCATGTATTGCTTATCGTCTCTGTTACCACCAACTCCAACTACAACAACAACAAACTACGTGGGATCACCAGAATTTTTCGTTAAGAGCAGCCCACCATCTCCTTCCGACTGTCACGCCTTCTCCTCTCTTCCCATTCACTTCGCGCCTATTCCCTTCCTTTCACTGCCCTCCCTCCTTTCCTCCCCCTCTTCCTTTTTTCCTTCCCTCAATGCTGCAATGCATCCCGCCTTATGGACCAGCAAATCTGCAACACTGCCACCTCCTGGTTGATCAGAGGTCAGCTTCCATACGCATCACATAATTCCATCGTATATGTACAAATACATTGCATTCATGCGTCATTCGACTTCTTCCAACGATGCGAGTGGTCGTGTCAAGAGAGCTGTGGCACATTCTGCTTCCACAGATAGGGGCATTATTTTGTGTGGTCGGGTGGCAGATAATTACTGCTGGCGTCTTTTAAAGTAGGGTCTCCTGCACTTTTGCGTGTGTGTTATGAAGTGTTAACAGGTGGAGGAATCACAAACAGACGAGGCTACGTGTGGGATAGCATCGCGAAGTGGAGAGCTAAAGAGCATGCACTGCTGATGCCTGTGTCTGAACACACTACTGCCAAAAAGGCCACAATGCCTCTCTCCTCCTGTATAGCGCTAGCCTCAAACTCCGCTTCTGCAAAAAGCATCTTCTCAACCGCTGCTGCACCACTCCACTTCAACAACTCAAGAAGTCTTTCAATAAATGCTACGCAATTACCATGATGACGCACCTAACCACTTACGCCTTTTTCTAATGAAACCTTTGCAAATCTACCACACCGTACACTATCTTCCACACAGGCACCAGCAAAGCCACACTCTCCTGAAGATGACGACGATGATTATTTGAAGTTGAAGGAAATGATAGGAAAGTAGGAAGTGGTAATGGTTTGAGTATCGTTTGTGAGATGAGGTCTTGCATCGCGTAACCTGGCGAATGGACCGCAGAAGCGATTGCTTTGGGTTGAGTGAGTGAAGGATTTCCTAATCAGCGCGTTGTACAAGGTGGTTTTGGTGTTGTGGAAATGAAGTGGTGCCTTCAACGTGCGAGGAGGATATTTAGAAGTTAGTGGAAAGGGAGGTCATGCGATTTCTAGCACTGCGCCATGTTCCTACCTGGGGGTCTGTATTCTGTCGTGTTAAGCCTTCATTTCAGCGTTGTTGCGATGTTGGTCTCATTGGTTATTAGTGAGATGTACAGCAAGGTCTTCGTGGAGGTGGGAAGCACTGTCGTCAAGGCACGTCATCGTTTTGCAAGGAAAGGGCGTTCAATGTCGTGTAGTAGCATTAATTCCTGAACCCGCTGTTCCCCCCAAGTGCGGATGCATGGATTGGAATGGGCACGCATGCACTATATGCAGTCATGAAAGTTAAGTGGCAAATAAAGACCTACCCACAAGGCTGTAGCTGTTGCGTAGCACCGCGACTATTTGACTTGCTGTTGCGACTGGAGAAAAGCACAGACGCAGAAGTCGGGAATCAACAGTGCCTCGATTGGACACCTACACTTAACACCCTGGTGGCGGATTTCAATAGAAGCAAACGTTCGGGTCATTAACGCAAAGATGCTGAGTATGGCGAACATGAAGAAGAAGAAGAAGAAGCTCACCTTCTCATCTCCATTGTATGATGTCCAACCAACTCCTTCACTCGTGCAATGGAGTTGAATGTGGAATGGCACGAAGTGAAGCACGCACTGTCTGCGTTCATGTTGAACTAACTGTAGCCGTATCAGGTCATCCTAGGACATAATAGTGTGCGATGGATGCAGAGTGGATGAACATGTAACCGGATTCAGCGGGTTCAAATTAGGGGTCTAGCCTGTTGACAATCAAAGATGAGCAAAAATGGGAGTGAGGGAGGAAGGGAGGGTAGGTAGAATATATCCGAAGTAGTTGCCGGTTGTAGAGAACATGCGAATTTGGCGGGTTGTTTCGTGCGTGAAACCACGGAAGAAGGAGCAGGTATTGTTTGAATGGCGGATTGATGGCGAAGAGAAATTAGATTCTCAGATAAGAAATTTGGGGATCCACAGCTTCCCCTTTTACACGGTCAGGTTGATCCATTAAAATCGCATTGTCTGTGTTGATTGAACTTCTCGTCAGTCAAAGGAGACTGCTGATTCTCAGACAATATTGAAGGTCGTAGGAACACTTGCAACTCCATCGCAATTTGGCTGCAGTTTGATGAAAGCCATAAGGCAACGTGGAAACAAACGAGTTAATCTTCTTTATGAGGGGGAGGGGAACATCTGACAATGAAAGAATTATTTTGCTGCGCTCCGCTTTCTTTCCCGTGCTTAAGGCACTTTACCTCTGTGCCTCAGTTGTGTTAATTTGAATAGAGATCTCAAGGGAGGTTGCTTTGGTCCGCTACTCACCTTCAACATTGGTTGTAATTTCTGTTTGTTTACCAGCTGCGTGTTGAGGCGACAGAATGAGTGAGACCAGGCCAGCTTCGGTGGCGACGACGATGATGATGGTAGCATCTGTATCTAACCGTGCCAGTGAGGTGCACATTTATTAGCATCAAGCCTCGGTATTCCCCCATTCCAAGTCGCAGACGTTGCACGCAAGCATGGAGGCATGGAGAAAGTGGAGGAGTGTAATCTTCCTTCTTGTTGGGAAGCAAAGAGGTAAGTGAAAGGAAGGAGAAGATGGCGGCAGGAAAGGGTGGACATGAGGGAGGTAGAACAAGGTGGACTATGTGCAGTGAACCAACTGCTGAGTATCGTCAACTGAGATGGGAAGAACTGTGGTGGGGTAGTCGAGGCTAGCGATGGTTGAGACGATGAGGGTGGGGCGGCAACGTCTCCACGCAGAAACGGGTGCTCATCAAGAAGTCCCCCTCATCTCTCTAACATTCACCACCCGCATGTTCAATTTCCATTGCCAGAAGACTAGCATGACTGGAAGCACTCCTTGTTCTTACTCAGGCCACATGCGCATGAGATGTTTCCTAGCGGTAAGATTGTTTGTGTTTATAAAATAGCAAAAGGCGATGAATGAAATCCGTGTTTCCTTGGCATTTGTTTGGGGAGAGAGCGAGCGGTTGGCCGATTCGCCTGTGTCAAGCGTGGGTGGTAGTATTTGCTTGCCATGCGAAGTGGAGGCCCGTGAGTGCTTGGTTCACACTCGGCTGTGTGCGAAGACGAATGCGATTTTGTTTGTTCATCATCAGTCTCATCACAAACCACAATAACAGTCACTGTTGCTTGGCTCTAGGAGGACCTTGGATAATGCGGAAGGCCTTCAACCTCTTCTAAGAAGGAGTGTCATAAATGGCGGTATGTGTGCTTATAGGTAGATGGATGGAGGGATGGATGCATGAAGCCTAAGCAAGAAGGAGACGTGGACAGTGGTGAAGCAGTTTGCCGCACAGAAGCGGTAGCAGTGAGCTAGGAATCTGTGAGAGGGGTAATGGGAAGAAATCGCACTGAGTGATTGAAGAGTCAAAAAACAAAAGCACTTTCAGATCGATGGAGCAAAATGAATGGTGGAGGATGTGGAAGCGAACAGCGCGCGAATAAACGTGACCGGGTGTGTTGTGTGAGACAATGAGTTGGAGATTTGGCGAAGCATTGAGGAACATTCTCCCAAGGATTTGGGATTGGCCATGGACACAGTTCTGTTAAAACGGGCCTCATTCAAATAATCAGCAGTTGCATGCGCATTGCTACTACATTGGGGCTCACCTACTACTCCAACTGCTAGTTCCAGCATGCGCGAAGAGGATGAGGAGGATATCCACTACAGAGTTTGCCATAAAGTGGCAAATGGAAGGCAAGAAATGTGAAATAGTTCTAGTCCCAACTCCTTGGAACACTTATCCAAGTCAGGTGACCAAGCCAGTACACCATTTCTTGAAAAGGAGTAACGTGTCAAGGGGTCTAACTGACGACGATAAAGTGACAAGGAAAACCGGTGAAAAGAAGGAGGACAGGTAGGAATGTGTGAGCAAAATCCAGTACTGGTAAGTGAACATCTAAAAGGCCTATTGTAGATGCTGGTTGATACTGGTTTCGATCCCACAGCATCAAGAATGCGAAATTACGCAAAACGACGAAGTATTAATGGAGTAGCCTTGAATTGAAAGAGCACACTGCAGCTAAGTCACACCGACTTCAGCTACAGTGGTCGAAGTGGTGCATTACTTGAGGATGGCATTACTGCCACGAAGCATAAGCCATGTGGACAGTCGTCAGTCACCCTTGTGTGCCTCGTGGCCGATCCCGAAGGAGATGTGCTGTTGAGGGAGTCAGCACATCTTCACTAGGTCGTAGAGGCTGGTGATGAAGAGGTAAATGGGGTTGCGCAAAGCGAATGAAATCGAATTGCGTTATCATAGACAACTTTATCCGTTATTTTCTACGGTACCAGTAAAATTATGAGTCGTCTTTAGAAATTCAGATTTCGTGACTGAATTTTCTGCTGTCCAATTCTGCGTTCCCGTCATCTAGGGGAATCTTGAACTATTGTACATAATAAGTGATTGAGACGAATCTTTAGTTAAGATCGAGTTTGCTTAGTCACCACAAAATCTGCTGCACAATTATTTCTACCCGTGGTAAACAGAGGTGCCAGAATCGTTGTTAGTCTGTGCCTTGTAATGCCAATCTTAAAAGGTGCAATGAAGGGAATGCCAGAGACAGATTTCGTTGTCAACCGACGGTTGATTTACGTAGTCACAATCACCTGTTAAGGTGTATTTGAACACACCGGTGCAGCAATTCACCTCACCGTGATTCATTGCAACGACGAATCTACCAACGCGCCACAATGATTAACTCAAAAGAGCGTTCCTATAATGCTGGGTGACACCGTCTTTGATGACATCAGTCGATTGAGTGGTAAATGAGGGTTTGTGGAAGGCGTTGTAACATGACTGTACTCATCAACTGCACTCATCCATCCATCCAGACAGCAACAGTTTATAGCTGTGCTGTCATCACTGAACGACTGATGTGACAGTTGTTCTCGCAGGCGGTTGATGGTGTGTGAGACGCCTTGAAAAGCACTACATATTAGTCTGCTTGTGATGAAGGATGAATTTCTCGGCTGTACTGAGAATTCGATGCACTCACCACAATGTTTTAAAGCATTTGCCAGATTTGCACCAAACGGAAAGCAAAGAAATGGAAGCTACACCAACCTCCATCACTTTTGTGCAGCACATGACATTGAACAAGGGTGGCAATGCTACAAGCAGCAACGAGATCGAATGAAGTGCGGTCAGTTGGAGTGTGCTGACCATGTAGATGGCACCGATTGGAGTCGATGGATGTGTGCATGGGTCGCACCTTTGTTGTGCCTCTTCTAATTCCTGCCTTAATCGGTAAAAGTGTATTATGAGTGGGCCTTTCAATAGTTCAAGTACTAAACACGTTGCTGGACCGTTGGAGATATTTGTGAGGTTTGGTGTGGATCCAAGGAACGATTTCATGCAATTTGCAAGTTACACACGAGTGTGCCAATGCGTGCGTTGCAAAGAATAACTGTTTGCCAGTCTCTGTAAGACGTCTTTAACTAAACCCTTTACCACTTCCCTCTCACATCACTTTAGCCATTAACATCACTAGTTGTCGATTGACATTGATGAACGTGACTTAGGTCTACCTGCTGTGCAACTTGGACTTCACTTGGTCCTCAACCCATGGAGAATTCCTGACCAAATTTGTCTAATAGCTTTTACAGAAGGTAAGGTGGCACAACACTCAGCCAGGAACTCACTAGAATGGACAAGTTTGGCAAGGACTTCAAGTGGGATGAATAAAGCCTCTTATCAGAACAAGCAGGATGCAAAATCCTGGCCTAAAAATCCATCGTGAAAGGCGCTTTATTTCGTGCATGGTACACTTAAGCACACAATTATCCTTCAAAACTAGCTGGTGGGATGTGGAGAATCGTTTTCCCAATCGGCATTGGAATTGGGTGCAGCACACAGGAGACGGAGACGCAAACGTTCAATGATATCTCGCTCAGTTGGGTGCTCGTCTTCTCTGTGTGTTACAACTCCACATTTAAGCAGTCAAGTGTAAAACCGCAAACACTGCAGCGGTACTCCTTCCTGCACCCTTTGTCATGAGACCAGCCTTCCGGCTCTTCAGGTGTAGGACATTGAGGAGGCTCTAAGCCCTCACGACTTCTCAATTGGTACCGGAAGCTCACTATCATCATCCATAAATAAGGAAAGTAGAAGGCATGCTCCATTGGCTTTAGTGAAAGGGCGAGGGACACTGACTGCAACCAAGCCTTACCACTATGTGGCCCTTTGTGGCACGCCATTTCCCAAAGCGTGTAGCAGGAGGTTTTGATGCAACCCATCCAAGTCCTTGTGCTCTTCACCACACTCAGTACATTTGTATCCACTCTCAGGGTTTTTACCTCCCACAGCAAAATGAAACAAGGGACTGGACGAATTACAGAAATATTTTTCTTGGACGGAATAGATAGCGCACTGAAATGCACATTTTTGCATAGCATGTTATTCTCTCCTCGTAAAATGCGATTGCTAGGAAACAGATTTGCACAGCTCTATGCCAGAGGTGTGTGCAGAACAGCATTCCCGCTAGTACTGGCCTGGGAACGCACCAGTACGGATGACAAAGATGCTTACAAACGAAAGTGGACCTGTTACTTGCAATGACATGAATACACACGCCTATCGCCATTGGCATTGCCCTGAATTTGACGCGTTCAACGTGAAGGACTGTTTGACAGCGAATTGGCGAAATGTCTTTAGCAAAACGCCAAAACTGCCAAAAGGATGGAAACAAGTTGTGCAAAGCCTTCACATTTGATCACTTTAAACGAATAGGCACAATCAAAGCGCTTAGCCGCTTTTACAGGAGGGTGAAGAGGACAGCGCTGAAGGTAGCAAAGATTGGGATCAATGGGAGGAACTTGTGAACCGGAGGAGGAAAGAAAAAGAGCGAAATAAAGGAAGAGCAAGGCTTTAGCAGTTGCTGACTTCATTGTCTTTTAAGTCCCTGCATCAAGAATTTTCATGAAATGGTTGTGGTTAAGCTCGAGAAAATCGAGAAACGGGACATCTGCTTTGAGCAGATAGAGGGGGCTGTAGCATAGTGGATCGAAAGAAAGGAACAAAATCAAGGGGTCAGATGTGAACAGATGTGCTGCTGCTGATGACCCCTGCGAAGCGCATTCAAGATGTTACGAGGTGGAGTCCACTTGCAAGACCAGGTTTAATTCGCATGAATTCACAGGGTGACAGCTGAAGCAGATTTGATGTGTTGGCATTCCCATTTCTTCGCCTGCATTAAATGTCTCATTACTTTTTGCCACTCAGGTAGTCTCTCCTTAAATATTTTCCCCTTTTATTCCAATGTTACGTCGAGTGGCTCAGCCGCCGGCTGCGAAATTCAAGTTACATCAGTCTGGCCTTTTAAAAAGTGCCCAAGCGAACAGGCTGACAGACCTGTTCTGACATACACACTCGGTCTTTCATTTTCTCAACTTAGAGGTCGATAAATCAAATAATTAGCAGCAGCTGTCATTCATTTTTAGTTCTCCTGACAGAGCAGACATTTGCTCGTCCCTCTAATCGACAACATTTCATTTAAAATTTCATCTCGGCAGGTTAACTTGAATCATACAGAAGTTTTAAGCAGTGTCTTATTCTTTTACCTCTCCACAGTTCGTACTAAGCACTCACGTGGAAGTGTTCCTTCCAAAACTTTCTCATTAGTAACGTGGATTTTGTTCATTACGCATAGAAAGTGCTCCTTACTGAAAGTTACTCATGCAAAGCCTTCCTTTTTGGCCTGAAAGATTAGGCTCAGGCAAAAGTCTAGCGTTCACAGCATGCAACTGGTTTTGCAAGTCATTCAGAGTCTCTAGAAGTGGGAACCCGAGCCTTGGCATCTGCAGGTCTGAGGCTGGCAGTGATTGACCTCAACTTCATTTACTGTTCAACCAATCGGTCTGATCGTGGACTTCTCGTTGGCGATTGCTGCTGCCTCGTCGGCTTCTATGCTGATAGCTTCACAACTGCATGCATCTACGTGCACGGTGGTGACAAGTTATGGTTCACCGCCTTCTTCATTCATGGTTGCAATGTGCTTCATGATCGCAAGGGAGTCGCATTGCTTACCATCAGTTGTCATCCTTTGTATTGGATACGACTCAACAAAAATCTTTTTTTCTGCACCACCACCGTACGAAACTTTGTGTATCGCTTTAACCTACTTGCAAGCCTTCTGTGGCATTTGGTCCGCACAAATGTCCTAGACTTTAGTTGATTCCTCAAGTACAGATGCGTCATTTCATTCGAAGGTAAATGATGCCATTTACGATAAATTATTTCAGAAAGAGATGTTGTTGTGCCTCCACCAGAGCCTTGAAATCGAGGATAAATAAATTTTTGCTGACCGCTTCTACATTGCGGAGGAAATGTCAGAAATGGAGACAAAGCGGAGGATTGAAATCAAGAGGCTATATTGCCCAGTAGCAGACGCCTGCCTGTCCATGTAGGCGAGCTGTGCAGACATCACATGTTTAGTGATTAGGCTAAGTTTCGGTGCAAAAAAGGAAGAGGCACACCTTAGTTGCAGATCCTGCAGGCACCACTTGTAAACCACCTCGTGCCACATTGGCTGTGATGTGGCTTCCAAGAAAAGGTATGCTGCAGCAATGTCAGCGTCGGTGTGTCAACACACTTCACAAAGGCTTTTAAAGGAATGGAGTTCACCTTCCCCCTCTTAACCTGTATTCTCTCGAAACGAGTACATTAAAAGCTGGAAGGTGTCAGTCTTCATCACTGTGACATGAGTAACAAGGTGGCATGATGAGGTTAGGCACTTACAGGAAAAGAAGGCAGAGGCACAGACACACGCGACATTCTGCCGAATTCAGCGGCCAGATTGACCACTACATCGTTCACTATCCTTGCCACACTTGCAATATGCATGCTTTACTAAGTAGTCCACAATGTCAAGAGAGAGACATTTAGTGAACACGCCTCTGGTGACCTAACCGTTGTCACCTACCTTCAGAAAATTAAAGTACTCACTGATTCAGCATCATTTTACCGATGAGGAGTGCTCCCTACCTGCTCTCACCCTACTCCCTCTGAGGGAATAAAAGCTATGCAGGGATGTGAGAGGGAGGAGGGTGCATAGATACAATCACAGGAACCAAGAAATTCATTGAATTGTGCGATAGACTCGGCTTTAACTCTACTTTGCTGTTATGATGAGCGAGGCAGAGTGATGAGAGTTATGCTGATTTTGAGAGTACCTTTCTCTCTCAGTGGCGAATGATGACAGTTTAGCAGCAAGAAGTGTGTTTGCTGAACGCTTTTCGTCTAACATTGATGACTACTTGGTCAAGTATATAAATACCACGTGATGACGTGACGAGACGACTGGCGATTCGTGCCCATTAATGGATGGTGAGCTAGTCAATCTGGTGCGTGTGCTTGCGCCACCACACTTTGAGGCAGACGATTGAGGTGTGGTGGTGGAGCTGATTTGCTGAGGAAATCTCAGCATGAAGTGGCAGGAGTGGCTACACTAGATAATGGTATTTTTAACTCCTTATTCTTCTCCTTTTCCTCCTCCTACTCTTTCTGCGTCACCAACATGCACAATGAGGTTGCTTATCGGTGCCGAGGAAACATCTGGCTTTTAATTACCAATGTAGGGTTGTGGGCCTTCAAGGGGATTGTGTCCTCAGAATTGCTCAGCCACCATCCGTCGCCTCTCTGCATCCTCTCAGCAAAGTCTTTTTCTTCCCACCTCGATGCGTTCAATCCTCGCATGGGTGATTTCGATTTGAAAATAAGCGCAAAATTTTGTACGTCCACAAGGAATAAGACAAGTTCTACACATGTGGCATTTAGGCTTTTTCCAATTAGTTGACCCTCAAGGGTGACCGTGATGCATAAGGATGAATCAGTTGCTTTCATTTGATGCCTTCTCGAACGTTAGTGAAGGACGTTCCGAGTCTACTGTGGTTCGAAACACACAACCTTGCCATCGACCGCAAAACTCGTATCTCAGTCAATTCAAGTGGTATCCATTTCTCTCTAGCTACTAAACCAGCAAGTTAAATATTGTTTTCAAGTGCCATGAAATTTGTGGGTGTGCAATAATATGCATTTGTTTAAAGTTCGATGTCAAGCATGCAAGAATCAAATGCAGCCAGATGAGAATAAGAAGAAGAGCTTAGCTGAGAAAATGTAGAGGGAAGTCATTTGTAAGCAGAGCAGTTTTGAGGACTTACCACCAACTTCTTGGTGATTATATGGCACTGAGTTGAATGGCCACCTCGAGTGCAGACGAACCTCCAGCCGCATCGCCATTTCGGCACATTTGCAATGCAGATATGCTTGTCAAAACGATCCTCAATGTGTAGCTAGAAGCGTTCGACAAACATGATTACTGCTACGGGAACGTCGTCACCTGCTCATCACTCTGCCTACTCCATTACAAAACCAAAAAAGTGGTCTCCTTGAACCAGCACAACTCTAATCATTCTTCCCTGTACTCGAATAACTAACAAGAAGTGCTTGCTACTACTTCTCACCCTGCGTATTTTTTGAAAAGGAAAGGCAAGACTGTCTGCATATTAGTGGACTGTCTTGAGGGAAGGATTGGATAACAAGCTAGAACCTCCTCCTTCGATTTTACTTTCATTGACTATTTTGGGGTCACGACGCTGACACGGTGTCAGAAGGAGACATGGAGGACCTTGGCATCTCTATTGCCATCTCAGCAGTTAGAGTCCATTCCCCTTTTCCCTTGCCATTTCTTCTTTCTCTTCCCCTTTTCTGCACTCTATAGCATGTTTGTTTGATTCAAACGGAGCTTCATTACTGCAATACCTTCTTTAGCCTTTCATGTGGGCGGGACTAGGTAGAAGGTGATGAGACAAGCATTGAGTGTTTCGGTGGATGGGTGAGTAAGTGGGTGTGAGATGCGCTACCGCTTCGATCATATAAATCTTATCAAAATGTTGAACAACAATGTCAGTTTTAGTGGATCATGGGTGAAGAGGGTTGCGAGTAATCCAAATGAGTGACTCAGCAAACTACCTATCGAAATGGGGAAATTTATTGGACATACACATTCCTGAATTACTCTTTTCTCCTCACATCTCCCATCGCCTCGCCTTTTTAACATCAACCACCCTCATATTTTACTCTCACTTTGCATAAAGTCGCCAAGTCGATGACAGCGACAGGCTGAACTAGAGCGATTGGCCAACCATCAAGTGAGCATAGGGGAGGAGTAGTGGCTAAACCATCAAAAGGCGGCAATCAACAAGCTGACCTCCGAATCGCACGCAGAGAGTTGTTCTGTCGTGATGCACCACATCACAAGCCTTTATTGATGCTTACAAACTTTGCGAGTGAATGGGACTTGGTTTACTCGTGCACACGAACGCCATGTTGCAGTAATTTTCTAGTTTAACCTAAAAGTATTGGTGGTGTAATTGACAGCACTGAGCGGTTGACGAGGGGGTCTTGCATGAATGTCTAAGGCAAAGCAATGGCCAAACTAATTGCATTTTCGAAAGGTCTTCTTTTAATGCAGAGATGCATGGAAGCCACATTAGCTTCGGTCAGCTGGGAGAAGGGGGAAGTTGATAAACAGGTCCGGTTAATTAGGTGTCACATCGAACGTAAAACCGCAAGTGGAGGAAAGGAATTGGGGAAAGGAGCAATATTGATCACCTCCACTCTACATAATTGTGTGTAGCCAAAATTGCGCCAGCAAATAGGCGAAACTCGCTATTGCTTCTTGCTTATTAGTGGTTGTTTTCAAATGCATTCCTTCTACTGCTATGTCATTTTCCACACCATCTACGCATGAATCATGGGATCTGTTTTTTATAACCAGGGAATCGGCAATGTCTGCGGAATTTTTCTACTCGAGCAGAGGGGTGTGCGATACCTGCTCTGAAGTGTGTGATAGATTTGCATTTATCCACTCCTCCTTCACTCTCATATCCTTGAAACGAGTAAAGGGAGTGCAGGTGGGTGGCACTCTCCATCGTTAATGATTTAATGAAGTGGAAGAACTGGTGAGGATTGTGCTCATTCAGGAAGCAGACTTCTTCCTCGATGTTGGATGAGAAAGATTTTCAAAACGAGATCCATGCTAGCGAAAAGCTTTTGGTTCTAACAAAAGGGACCATTTATTTCAACAATTACATGCTGCGATTGAGCAAATGCAAAACGTTGCTAGAGCATTATCAGCGTCAGTGAAGGATGTGGTGGTCAATGTTGATGTTCAACTCTGTAGTAAAACGTGTGTGTGCCTGCTCGCAGCAGCACCAATTACGGCGATAATGACGTGGAAGTGGCAGTGGAACCGTCAGCACTACTCTGTGACAGCGATTTGGATGGCGATGTGACCTTGTGCTGGCACTCATCGCACAAGAGTTCCTAATTTTGCCATCAAACTTGTCAGCATCTTGGTGGCAATGCTCGATTTGGCGGATTTTGTGGCTAGAAATGCCAATAATACCTGATTTGTCATGGTAACCTGCGTTTTTCCATTGCTTCTCTGCTAGGCGCTGCACTAACTTCGGGCCTCTCCAACACCACGTGAAGGGATCTGGTCCTCATTATGGCAACAACAGCAAGCAGAGTGTAAATACGGCTTTGGATAGATGCTGCAGAGAGAGCTGAGTGCATCGACACACGAGAAACGGAGTCAAGTGAAAAGCCCTTAGTAAACTGTGTCTGCTAGTGCAACAAAATCGCTGCACGAGAATGTGACTATTTGAAGGAGCTTGGATGGTACTTCAGAAAGCAGCTGACATGGGCTGTCAGTCAAAAAGATGTTAATATCACTGCCAAATCCGCTCCTGACTCCAACTCTCCAACCCAATGCAATGCCACGTCAGTACGGTCAAGACATCAATTCTGTTCGGATCCCTGGACAAATTCTCATCCCATGACACGAAGTAGATAATGCTGAAGTATTTTCCCATTTTTTTGAGTTTGTGCCTTGTTGTGTGGAAGAGAAGCCGAGGTGCAGATGGCTGAGTCAGTGGGTATGCTCTCGGTGGTGATGCACTAGTGAAGTCCCTCTGCGCATTGCGGCAATATGTTATGGAGAATAGAACATCGTGGGTACGAGAGGGTAATGAAATGAGCGAATAAGGGGTGGGTAGGGATAAAGAATGTGGATGCTTCGTTGCTTCATTCAAGGCGTTTTAATGGTCCTAGGATGCATCAACCTTGTTGATGCTTTAGCAGTACTTACAAAGTGTGGTATGAATACTGAACAAGTTTTTGTACGTTAGTGGGTCTCCTGGTGCTGTTGCTCATTCAATGACTATGAAGGCAGGTAAGAGGCAGCAAGTGTAGTGCAGGGTGTGAATTGATTAAGGGCTTCGACGACTTACCCGCAAAGCTTGCCAGTGAGCCTATCCTAGGCCGAATCGTTGCGGTGCATACATTCTTCAGTAGAGGCAAAGTAAAACGAATGTCTAGCTGAAGACGACAAAGTAATGATTGAAACAGAGGCAAAGGGAGGTAATGCCATGGAAATCGAATGAAGGAGAGTGGAGGAGGCGAAATGAGGATTAAAAATGTGTACCGTAGTGTGTTTCTACCTAGTGCTGTGCAGCAACGTGCCTTATTTTCTTCCCACTTTCTCCCATTAATTTCGCAACTGATTTACTTATTCACCCATCTAGCCATGTGACCGAGTAAAATACGAAGCAACTGGCCGAATGAAAGGAATCTGCCTTCCCTTTTTGATGACATACTTGAAAGTGCTAAACACGGTTTTCCATTTCCTTGCGATTTGCACAAGCTTCCACATTTAATAACATTGAATTGACATATGGAAATGAGCAAGGAAAAGTGAGGAGAAGATAGCACAGGAAAAGGAGAGGAGAATGAGGGGTCGGTAATGTACTTAACTCCTAATCTTTATGATATATACCTGATTTGGCCTGTGATGTCTTTGGAACGGCGGGGGTGGGAACGTGAGAGCGACGAGGCAATGGAGAGGAAGGCGATGGAGGTGGAGGATAAAAGAAGACCGAAGGCGAAGAGGAAACGAATTGGGAGGGAGACACTGACGAACAGTTGAATGCTAGGAAGGAGAGTACGAAGAAGGATGGATAATTGCGGACGAGACAAGACGTGGAAGAGCATCTCTGACGGTTTGTTATGTGAGTGACCACTTTGAATTTGGCACGTCGGAATCGATTGGTAGCACGTGTCGCGTGGTGTCTAGTAATGCTCTCTGACGTTGGCTTCAGATACGGCATTCCTTGTAGGTGGATTTGTGGAGGCAGGCATCACTTGCCCTTACGCTTTTTTACCATGGCCGAATTTCCTGTGCTATTGTAGATGTGATGTGAATTAAATGCACTATCTTGAAGGCATTGCTTGTCGTCAGCTTTTAATCCCTAAAGTTTTCTTGTAGGAGGACATGTTTCGGGAATTTATAGGCAGTAGGAGAAAATGGAGGTAGGAAATGACTAGAGAAATTGGTAACTCATTCCTAACGATCGCCATGAAGCTGGCAAAGGTGCAACTCAGGCCAATTGTTATTTTTGAACCAGGAACGACAGTGGTAGTGGTTGCATCTTACCTGTGAAGGGGAAGCAAGACGCTTGTGCATCCTTATTTTCCCTCCTTCTTCTTCCATCCCTTTCTGAATGCATTCATTTTCCCATTCACCTGGTCATGTACTCGAGAGAAGCCTGTAGGAATCGACTTTGTGGAATGAATATGAGTTTACATCAAACAACACGCTCGAAGACGCAACCCATTGTCTTACCGTGGTCAGTGAAATAAACTAGGAAACCAGTTGTGGCAGTGTTGGAACAAGGCATTGCAGATGAGGTGAGGGAGAGGGAGAAGGAGAATAGGATGGAGCAGGGGTTGAGAAGAAGATGGTGGCCTAAGTCACTGTTACTTTTTCCGCTTCCCCTTCTTTTGGCCTACAGACTTATTCGAAACAAGAGAATGGGTGATTGGGAAAGGGCCACAGAGAGATTGAGAGGAAAGCGTTGGAGGTGGAGGTGGAAGATGGGAAGTAGAATGTAGGTGAGTAGATGACGGAGTGGGACTGAGGAACTGATGAAGTAGTGGGTAGTGGGATCGACGATAAGGTGGAGAATCAAGATGAATGATAGAAGACGATGGAACGCGTGAGTATGAGTAGTGTTCACTCTCTCCTTTCCTCTTATTCGTGCACTATCGGTATCACATTACATGTTCATGATTCAGTATTCGTAATGAATATTTCGGTCGACACAGTTGGTGGCCTAATATTGTGGGATAAGGTGGAGGTGGTGGAGGCTGCAGTGATGGCAGCCGACCAAGAATGGCAGTTGGAAGAAGACTTCTACTAATGCGTGACACTCTGATCGCGGATTTGCGTGGTTAGTAGATAAGAAATGAGGTGGGTAGGTGGGTAGTCAGGAGAATAATGAAGTGGTGGAGAGGCAGAAATAACTTGAAGGAAAGCAAAACTGGGTCGACGATTCAGTCCAGATGACTAGTCAAGCGATTGTTGTGAGTTCGTTTTATGCAAACTGATGTCAGCTTCCTAGGGTGAGAATTGACCCACCTGTGAAGATGATCGAATAAGAAAGAGGAGGAGGAAGAGAATGGGAAAGCGGTCAATAAAGTGGATAGCACTGGCACCCATGTAATTGGATACAATGAGTTCCAATTGGGCGTTTGGCCTGTTGACCATCGAAGATGTGCAGAAATGGGTGATAGGGAAATTGAGAGGGAGAGATCCAAAGTGGGTTGCGGGTGTACAGAACATGCAAAGTCGGCAGGTTGTTTCGTATGTAAAATCGTGGATGAAAAGGCAAGCGTTGTTAGAAGGAAGGAGTGAATAATCATGTGGTGAAGTGTGAAGGAACGAGAAGCGAATGAAGGGATGAGTTGACGAATGTAGTCGAGGCTATTCAAAGAACATCATGCAGGTGAGCCAGAAGTGTGTGATAGGGTGAGGTATGGATGGGAGTCCAACAAGAGAGGAGTGAATATGGTTTAGTCAACTTTTGCCTGAAAAGCATGCGCACGCATACTAGGACCAGAAGTAGTGCTTTGTGAGCATTGGTATGAGTAGGTACGATCAGGAGGGATAAAATAATGGAATAAGCAAATTTAAATGAGTGGATAAAACACGCACATACACCAATGAATCGGTGACAAAAGTCGAATGAGCAGGCATATATAGGTTGCTGATTAATTGTTTAAGATGGAGTGATCCACGATAGGCGGGTAAATGGATGAGTGGCTACATAGTTACAGGATGGATGGATAGATGGAAGGATAAAGGATGGATGCAGGATTGATGAATGGTCGCTTAGATGGCTAGGCGGTTGTGCTGAAATTGTGCTAAATTTCCTAATTGCTATAAAGAACACATACAATAACAGGAACGACATGCGCTAATCTGCTACTGGGATGACAGGTTTAATAGCAAAATCTAATTCCATACTCTCACACTATTTCCTAGCTCAAATTGTAAACAGTCGGTCTCATACAGGAGATGTGATTGGCAATTGTCCGTTTTTATAGCTGGCTGTTAAAGTCGTTTTGCGAATTGTTGCTACTCCACTGCATCGCAACATTAAATAAGGCGGCATATAACTTGCCTATGAATTTAACGCAATTGCATGACATGCATATACACTGTGTCACTTGAATGCAGGTGTCAACACTATGGGGAGAAATATCAAATCCTGCAACAACCAACCTGTGAATTTTGCAAGATTTCATATAGCGTGCTCGCTCTCGAGGCATCCTGCATCGGGCAGCCAGGCGCATACAAGTGGCCCAGTGCAGCATGGAAAAACGTCTCATTGTTGGTCAACATCAGTGAGCGCACGTAGTGCGCAGCTGCAGCAATGCTGTGAGTGAAGTTGAAGCGCATCAAGTTGGAAGAGCAGACGGGGTCGAAGTCGAGAGTGTAGACTGTGAGAAGTTTTTGCTTACTTGACGATTCCTCAGTTCGAAGAGTGTTAAGATGATTAAGATAGCGACTCAAGACATTACTTTGCGTTGGGAATGTCTCTAGTGAGCAGCTAGTGTTAAGGTCCCTATTTAATGTGCAAAAGTAGCATGAGGTGATCGCATAAAAAGGAGTTGGAGGCTTTTAACAGCAATAATCTTTGCAGCAATTTGTAAAGATAAGGTATTGGCCAATTCTTTGCCTGTTTAAGTGGGTGCGGCTTAGTTAATGTTTGTGCATGCAACACCTTATTCTCCTTATTGAATTAAATCCTTTTCACGTTATCATAGTGCAGCCGCCTTAGGACCTCGGATGTGTTTTGGCCACAATCAACTATACTGATGAAGGCAACAGCTATAATTTAGCGGCGATTTGATGGTTACCTCCTTTAAAAGCCATAAATTTGATAATTGCTTAGAAAAAGATGCATGTATAATGCAAGTAAAGGTTAAAATAATGAGTCAAGTTTATTTTAATTGCAGTCTTCTTCTTTATGAAAATACTTTTGCTGTTGGGTTAGTTGTTTTCGGTTCTAAGACCACCTGTTAGCTGTTGCGACTCACGTTGGAGTTGTTTGCTTATTAAATTACAGCTGGTTTTCTGCCTGAGAACTGTGTCAAACACTCGCTCTACAGACCCGCCAGACAATTATGGAAGTCTACATCACATCGAAGTGAATATCGGTGCAGATCCATTGCAAACTGTAAAAAGTATTTCGTAATAGATTGAAATATTGAGCGTTTAAGCGTTTGAAGCTAGATTTGCACGCAAATTATGGTCCTTGTGGTCTGTTACGCCCTACCACACACTATTCTAAGGACCGCATTACAGGTTCGAAAGGAGTTGCCTGTGCAATAAGGGACCCAATCACATTTGGCTGGTTCAAGTGACACTTCTTGGTCGAGGAATTTTAGAATAGGAGGGCTAAGGTGAAAGAAAAGCAGGCTACACCATGCCAAAAGGCCATGGCGTATAAGTCAATTCAGCGCGCCACACCGCACATTTTAGGCAATACTGATGGTAGACTCGTGCCTTCTCTGTCATTGGCAAACAGTGCTATCTTAATAGCAGTGCCATCTTTAGTAGTGGCAGCTACTTTATATGAGCCTTCGGGCCAACGATAGGTAGCTGGTGCGTCCATCCACACATCTACTGCTACTTAAGTTGTCAACTAAAAACAGGGATATTACCTGTTTTAAAAGGTTAGATAACAGCCTTTTCTTGAACTGTTGATGCAGAAAATGAAGGAAAACAAGATGTAAAAATATCCTCAGCCAGCTGGTGAGATGCTGCTCACACTCGAACGGAGATCAAGTCAGACTGCAACCTCTGCTTTTCATTGTGGAGGTCTAAACCTTCTTTTCATAGTGATCAACCATACCCGTGCTAAAGAAGACTAGTGTTTTTGCAGAGGAGGGCTGGAAGGCAAAATCAGAACTGTATCCATCAGCTCGCAACACGTTTCGCTTCGGATTTGCCATGTTTTCCAAAATTAGCAATGGAACAGGCTTGACACAAAATGACGTTTCCATAACACTATTGCAGTGCACTTTTCTAGCTAAACAGTCTCGTGTTTTGATTTAACTCGTACATTTGCCATATTTATCCGCCTTCCCATTTATCATTCTACGCACTAAAAGGTTTAAATGATAATTGAACTTGGCCGTACTAATAAGAACAGCCAAGCTGGGATACTTATTTGGCCATCTTAATGAAAGACAGCGTATCCTGGAATGTAGAAAACATAGCACTCTGATTTTTAACCAAAAGAGGACGTTGGACACTATTCTCTTCCTAATGTAACGCTCTATCCTGACACGCAAAAATCTAACTCGAGATTGACTGGCGAAATCATTTGTTTTTACCTCGCCACAAGTAACATCAGTGAACTCACAACATGGATAAGCAGATGTAGGACACTGAATGCTGACACAAGTTTTCCATTTGGATCTCTTTTACCTTCTCACATTTTATCGAATTTAGCTCCAATCTTCCGTTTCTGATGTATACATATTCGATCTGTGATTAACTGTTGGTAGCATTTGCTTTACTTTGTCACATTTGAGACCAAGGAACTCTCAGCGTAGACAAGCAGAACTGCTCGAATTTCATATTTGAGGCTAAAGCTTGGCAAAGCGGTACATGTCAACTCGTTCACTAGTGATTTTTTGGCACAAGGAGAACGAAGAGCAAAGGAGGGAGCAGGTATTGTTTTACATGTTGTGAATAGGTTAACGGATGCTTGGTAGGAGCAAAGGAAGAAACTGGGTAGGAAGCCCAAGGCTCTGCGTATGAAGGTCCCATTTAGCCATGCTGGACTGATATATCTGCAAGAAAAGAAAACATAAGGACAAGCAGAAAGACGTGCAGAAAAAGAAATGGTTTAGGGACTAAAGTAGTAGGCATTCGGCAAGGCGACGAAAATAATTGACAAAAAAATTCTTAGGGATATAAAAATAATAATTTATGACAAATTAAACTTGTAGAAACTATGAATTTAAAAACATAAATGCATAAATACAACAAAGACCATAGCTACATGTTTAATTAGATTTCCTTCCGAAATTCCTCAACTTCAACACATTGGAGTTAATTCAACACAGTTGTCCATTAACCTACGTTTTCATTTTGCCTACCCCCTCCATTTTACCCCTTTACGCTTCGCTACCCTTAAAATTAAACAGCTAACAATGTAAACTATCACACACGCAACATTTTACGCTGCCATTGACTCCCCGTTTCACTTGCTTTCATTTCGTTTTATTGGAGTCAATTGAACTCACTTTATCCATTCTCAGACGTGCAACATTTCATTTCATTTCATTTCTGCTTCTTCTTATGGTCATTCAATGTAGCAGCTGTGGATCAGTTAAAGGCTTTTGCCGGCGCAGATTTGGAAGGGATCCGGTTAAAGAGGCGGCAAGCATTAGAGCAAGCTGATTATAATGTCATGGCAAAATTACAGGCCATTGCATAATCTTCTAAGAAGAATGCTGACAATCAAATGCTAACGATATGCCACATCTCACCAGTACATTTTCCAATTTCCTGTCATTGATAGAAATACAGGGTCCGTAGTCGGCTGAAGACACACATTAGCATGTTCTGCCAAAAACCTGTGGGTTTGTGGTTGCAAACATCACAAAGCCATCTTATTAAGCAGAAGAAATAGTTCGCAGGAAAATCGAAATCTTCTATAGGTATCTTGTTTTATGTCATTGACATTTGACCTTGCAAATATTAATGGTCTGCACACTTGCCGATTCGCTTCGCAAACTCTTCTCATCTTTTCAGAAAAGATTAATGTTTTTTGAGATGGAGTAAAATCTGCTACGCGTTAGACAACAAAATCAAATTGTTAATGATTAAGTGGTTTCCAGGCTACTTTTCTTTGTCTTGCATTCTGACGATTAAACGCAGCTACATTAAATGGGCCTGTACAATCCGTTGCGCACTAGTTTTGACAATTGTGACTCGACGAGTTGACATGTAGGTGCTGTAGTGTACATCGAAAGGATTACATACCCTCTCAGTGACATAACACGTAGGGGTTTTACTACATGCAAATGGTAAACAACACTACCTTAAAGCAACTTACTGATTCAAGTACCAACTTACTGATACTTCTAGGCTAAAACAGCTTTACCTTTTTACTTGCGGAGGTTTCCTTTACTGCCACAGGGTAGCTGATGATTGGGAGCGATGGTCTCACAATCCGCTGACATACACTGATGCAGTTTGGATAAAGTGGGTGATAATACATCCATATTTTGCGTCCACATAGCACTGCAGTGTGGCGCAACCCAGTTAGTTGGCATCAAATATTGTGTATTGATAAAGAAAAAAGTGTCGAGTGGCTTATTACTAAACCTAGCAAACAAGAATTTAAACGGTCATAGCAGAGCAGCCTCTTAAGTTGAGGCCAATCTCAAAAAAGATGGGATTGTGTTTCTTTTACATTTGTTTATTTGCGCTGCAAACCTCTCTCTTCCACCGCATGTAGACCGACTTTGCAAAGATTTAATGTCAAACTTGATGACAAGCAGTCACGGCAATTGGGCATGTCGCTACACATTCGTGTGCCGCAATAGGTGAGTCAGAAACGTAGCACTAGCACAGTTGATGATCTCGCCAGTCAGTTTGCAAATAAGGGCTAGTTGAGCAGCTGTCATTCTTTCCAATAATAATAACCAGCCGCAATCTGAATTCAAAGATTTAATTTTGGCTAAAAACTTCGCTCAGTTGTATGAGCACCTATGTGAGGTCACATGGTCGTATGTGTTGATGATCAGTGCCAAATGTGTCTCAGTCTTCTTGTAGGGTGGATCAAGTTTTTACTTTGCCAAAGCACATGTACGCCGACTAACTAGCTCATAGTCAAAGAGCAGAACATCGACCGTTTTAGAAACTGGACTTAGCCATCTCCATTTAATAGGATCAGTGAAGCAGCTGCCATACAATAATGACAAGCTAAGGTCAACATTTGACTAACAATCATCACTGGCAAAAGTGAAGAGAAAACGTGCTAGCCTTGACAAAAACGAGACAACTATTTGAATGGAGTGTGCCGAGTATAACATCAACTGGCGCCAAGGCATTGAGCCTGCCACTATCTCACAACACAATAGCACCTAAGGAGTATAATCAGGGCTCTAACGAACCGAATGTAGACTGTATGCAACACAAAAGACAGGGTCGGAATTGATACAGGCTGTAAATGGGGGTAGTGCAGCGTTACACTTTCTTTCCAATGTTTAAATTTCTTATTTTACTTGGAAAAGAGAGGACTCTTCTCACGCTTGGCATCCGATTTTCACGACTTAGTTGGAGGCCACCATCGATAGTGGCTGTGTCTCTGCGGAGTATGAAACAATCAGATGTCTTATGCACACTGCCTTTGCTGTCGTACTGTTTGGGAAAAATGATCGGAGGGTGAGAAACTTAGGCTAATGAAGCCATCATTTGCTTTAGTGCTTCTCGTCTATAAGTTATGGCAATTAATTGGGTGAATTGGGCACTTCCCATGGGACGAGATAAACTTTACCTCTGCGAGAGTAAGCCTTGTTCGTCACTATAGCATCTCAATTGCGCAACATCTTTCCGGAAAGAGTGGCACAAAATCTACTTCCATGGTCTTAGCCCCATGCAAAATCTACATGCATCTTTTTGTTTCCACTCTCGACAAAATTAAATGCTGGCTAAGAATGGAGGGTGGATTAATCAGAAGGCTCAAGGACACCTTTAATAACCACAAACATTGGGTTATTTGAGACGCCAACGCATAACTTCCATTTCATCCTCATGGTTTGTAGATTAGTAAACACTTTTCTATTTGCTGACGCAAATGCTACGATGCAGGTACACGCATACCAAATGTAGTCTTCTGAATTGCCCAGTGTAATAAATCGTCCTTCTTGACAAAATTTTCTCGTCTTTTACGGAAAAGCTACATTTTTGCTATGTCTTTACTTAAGCAAATAACGAAAATGCGGACAGGTAAAGAGCAAATAACTTTAACCATATACCCATAATGCTCAAAATTTTGACCAAATATGCGACAACTGCTCCTCCAAAATTTTAATCACATGTAATGCTGAGGACAGATCCAGGAGGTCCTCCTGCTCACTCCTCGAATTTATCTTAGGCTCTTTTGCAAAGACTCGCACACCTTGTCTTCATCACCGTTAAAATGTGTGCATGGGCATGCAGAGTGTGTTTCGCTCGTTCGCGAGCTTCCTCTTATTCATTATACACTTAATACGCGACCACCATGCTGGGTACCAGTCATTTTTATGGATGCTGTTCTATGTGTATGCGATTCCGCACAGATCTTTATGTTCGTGCACATTTATTTTGAGATCAGTTACTAATAGAGAATTTGGTGGAATAGCTCTTGCTTTAAACCAAACGTTAAAAGTCGCACTCCAAGTGGCTAAATCAAAAAAGTCGAGACAAAATTCTGGCATTTTCTTTGCATGTGCTTAATGTTTTGCTGCATATTTGGATCTGCATTGTCCGATTCGCTTAATGCCTCATGGAACATTTGGGTCGCTCTTTTGGCATCAAAAGGTAAGGCGAATCGGAAAATCTCTCTCCATACTTCTCATTTTGTGCCCTTTTGTATGACAAATGGACTTTGTTTTAAACCTTAAAACAGTCTGGAGTCACAACTGGTGCTACTTGTGCTTCGCTCCTTTCTCAAACTTCGTATTTCTTCTCATTCATTTCTGCGGATCACATTTCCGTGAGTGTGCGCCTAAATGTCTAAATGTATGCACATTTGCAATCCTCTAGTCGAAGTAACAAAGGATTTTGAAGTGCGCATTCGCTGCATAGAGTGCTTCTCAGAACACCCGACATGGAATGCGATGTTCGACCATATGCATTCACAGCATGACTGTAGGCATTTCTTTGTTTCTCAGGCATATTTCACAAAAAAAGCTTATAGCAACACTTTAATGCCTTCTGTTTTGTAGACATTTGGCGTAAGACATTTGGGTAGGTTGCAAGCAACCGCTACTAAGTGTGCAAAAATCTTAAGTGTTATGTGGTACTTGCATTAACTTTTTGGCTTATAAATGGCAACCTAGTACGGCGGGAGCATCTAATGCGTAGAGATATGCATGTGTAACTCGCGAAAGCTCCGCTGTAAGGTAGTCTGACTGTGTATAATCAAATGAGCGTTGCTTGGTGAATATGATAAGAGAAACATCATATCGCATCAATAGCTTAAATAGGTTGGAAGATGGTAGAGTGCATCGCATAATCACAAACTGAGCCCTTGCCATAAACCCCTTTGTTTGCGTTTTAGGGCTATCGATCGAATTGCCATAACTTACCTTTCCTAGACGTCCATCATTCGCTTTACCAGTAGACATGCGCCCAATATAAGGCAAAATTTTTGCACTCACTGCTGTTGCGTCTTTCATCCTGGTCATTGTTACACTCAAGACTAGGTTCTCGGCACAACAATAGGTGATTGGAACGAAAATGCGGCATCACGCAGTTAGCTGGAATCAAAGTTGCCATTTTTGAGGTTGCACAATGCAACGTGGCACTAGCAATCCATCGCTACCCAATAGAATCTGACATAAAGATGCACATGGTCTCACTACGGACACTAAAACAGTCGGTTTATTCTATAGTTTTCACTGCGGCCCTAGCCAATAACAGCTACACAAGCAATGAACAGGCACTGAGTTAGGTGCACTTTTGTGTGGTAAGGATTATTAAGAAATCAGAAGAGAATGAAGACGCAGCGCACGCAAGAAGCAGTTGTCGAGTGGAAGTAGGATCCACGAAGTGAGTCAATTGAGGGACGTCTCATTAGTGAACACTATTCAAATGGGACTAACTGCAGCATTGTAGGCTTTGCAAAAGATTGGTTCGTTTCATAAGTATCAATTGGCGCCTACCTCTACTGGCCATCACCATGCCAGCAAGTGTTTTTCGTTTGCTTGCCTGCTACTAGCTATGCTTAAGTAGCAGCAGTGGCTTCAAAAGAACTAAGCAAAAGTTTCAGTAACCTTTCGGAGACTTTTGCGGCATGAAATCATTCAAGTCTATACCTAATTAAGTCCTCAATAGAATGCACTAGGCCGCAATGGCTTCTTTGAAACTCTGTAGCTTATAACTTCAACCAGTCACACAAGAAAATCAAGCAAGCGAGGTTTGGGCGTACCTTAATGAATGCTCTTCGCAAAGGCCTTTGGCATCCCTTTCATGGGCCAAGAGTCACAGCTTTATGACTAAGTTATTACAGCGCATGGAGTAGCATTCGCTTTTGAGCATGTGTATAGATGCCATCGTGCACATGTCAGTCCTAATATTTTTTTGGATTTTTTCCTTCTTGCCGTATTAATGTAATTCACTAATATTCCTATTGAGCGAAAGATTTGATCGCAATTTGTTTCAGCCTTCTGTGGCTTCTGCAGAGCGAGATTAATGCAAAGCATGACCGTTTTGGCAAGACAGGCGCAAATGCGAAAACTTGACCTAAAATTAAAAATTACTACCTTCTAGCCCTTCCTTAGCTGTTACGTTAGCGTTTTCTGTTTTAAGGTAAAGCTTTGTAGGTAGTAGGCGCGAAAATACCCATTTTCACGTAGCTTTGGTGGCACGTTAAAAAGGATGCTCAACAAAGCAAAAAAAACGCACGAAACAATAATTGCACTCATATGATTTAGGATAATTACACTTTATCTGCCTAATTGCTAAAGTAAAGCCATTTGCAGGTCATGCTTTCCAGCTGCTGCAATACTGCTGATCGCCAAATATGCAAGGCGGATGTGATTATGCACCAGAATCAAATCACTAATAGGCGCAGATCATACAAGCCATCGTCTGTCGTTGCTTTTACTCAGATTTGCGCACCATAATTTTCCTCTTCTCCACATCCGCCATCATGTCCTAAGGGAGCTCTCTAAAAAAAATTAAATTAAAGGCCGATGGGCTCAAACAATTGCCTTTAGAGCTACTCCTTGTATCCCAAGACAGGGATGTCTTTGCGCTGCTACTAATAAGGGAATTAGAAAAAAGGAATAAACGAAAGGACAATATATCCAAAGATTTTGATTTGTCCCTTAGTGGTGTGCCATTCCTTTTCTAAATACTTGGTATTCGAATTAAAAGCAAGTAGTACTAAAAGTAAAATACGTGCAAAGCATAGCGGTTGCTGTTAAGGAGGCGGTGGAGGAGGTACAGGAAACGCGTCCAAGCCGGACACCAAGGCGGAGGTGGAAGGTGCTGATTTGAGGAGATTGTCGACACTTGGGGCCACATATAGATACGACTGTAGCTCCATGGCCGATTTATTCGAAACGGAATAAGACGAATGCTGATTTTCGCTGAAACACATGGGTATTGACATTGAATGGTGACGTAATGGTCAAATCAACTACTGCTTCGCCTATGTGAGCAGGGATGTGAAAAGGTCTTGTTCACCGCTCATATCTGGTACCATAAAACATGTAGCGTAACAAAGTTGTAGGTTCTTGGATCTCAACTGATTGGGAAG
Organism: Taenia multiceps; assembly: GCA_001923025.3. Classification (NCBI taxonomy): domain Eukaryota; kingdom Metazoa; phylum Platyhelminthes; class Cestoda; order Cyclophyllidea; family Taeniidae; genus Taenia; species Taenia multiceps. The sequence goes on along the minus strand of CM010317.1, from coordinate 3,333,622 downwards.
GGCTATAATGCGAGCATTGCCAGTGGACCTGTCATCTTGCCTCCTTGTCTGCAGGTGACAACACCCGGCGTTGCGAAGGTGGTGAGCTCCATATCAAAGGTTCATTTGACTATGCTATACCTCGAGCATCTCACTGACAGTTACTCTTTTAAAGATTAGCTTTGTCCTACAGACCATGGCAAAAGGACTTGGTGCCTAGCGCTCTCAGTGTAGTTCTTCTTGTCGGCGAATCAGACACCTGATAAGAGCACTCACTTAACATTGTCCCAATGATCTGCATTTCAGCCCCAAAATTTGCATCGGTACACATCATTTGTGTTTAAAGACATCAGTATTTAAGCTTCATTTCATTAACATGACTGATGAAAACCTTACTTTGATCATGGTTAGGGCTGCGAGTCACAAGTCTTGAGGCTAACCGAACCTAAGCTGATATCCTCTCAAATGAACAACAATCATAGAGCGAAATCGGTGTTGTCCAATCCCAGAATCTCCTTTAGCTGGTCTCCTGCGTGAATTTGTCGTGCAAACCAACCATTGCAAAGCGACGAATAAGCTCAAAACAACTAGTATATCGGTTTGAAAAGTCTTTCTGCATTTAAAATTACAAAAGAACACTTAAATTTGATTCGTCATTCTACGCAAAGCTAAGCTCAGTTCTTCTTCTATTTGCGCTTAGGAGCATAAAAATGGGGGGAGAAATAATTAAGAATCCCATGTAAGACGCAAATCACCAGCACAACTTGCCCAGCACGATATCAAACATCTCTTGCTGCTTTGAGTTTCATTTGCCAGTTGGCGTAATGTCCAATGGAATAACTTGGAAAACCAGTAAGAGCAGAGGGACTGGTGGTAAACGCATCGTCTGTAGTGAACTTAGTTAGTACAATTGACTGATTCACCCACAGTGACCAGAACTGCTTCAAAATTCAGCAAGGAAGCTTACTCTATGATTTCCATTTGTAAGTGCGTAAACTTCGGTACGAAATAGGTTTGATTATCATGTACCAATGAAGTAAACTTTTGAGTTGAAGGGTTGAGAGAGCACTAAAATATCCTGGCCATTCTTGACTCCTTCGCTAGTAGCTCTAGGAATCACTTTTGAGACTGTAACCCATACATTTGTTGCTAATCTGCAAACAACTTGGCACGGATCTTCCAGTACTATCTCTCGAAACTCTAAAGTCATTGTATTGCCTAAATAGCTATCAGTTGGGACTAGCTGCGCATATTGCCTCAATTCCTATTCAAAATCATGAGGGACACAATTAACCTACATCATTTTTTCCATATAATCATTGTGTAGTCATTACATTCATTTTGTCTCAAAAGTGCAGCCGCAAGAATCTCAGCTTAACAATGGAGGGGTAGAAGTGTAGGTGGGTAAATGAGTAGTCGTTCTTAGGAAAACATACTGCTGGGAGAATATTCTAAGTGCAGCGCAATCAGAAGGCTCAAAAACATCTTGATGTTGTTAAGCAGAATAGAGGATTGCCTGTGTTGCGACAAATAATCCTATGCACAAGTCCATTTTAATGTTTCGTAGGTTTTTAAGTTGGCCAATGAAGTACTGGCCTACACCTGCACCATTGAAGAATCGGATGCTTGGTTAATGCGTACTCTGATCTTCCTAGGTGGCATCATAAGCTGCGGTGGTCAGATAACACCTCTGGCACTGAAAACTCTTAGGTCTTGGATACTGCACTTTTAAGCTGGAATAAACCGTTATTTCAAACTATCGTAGCTGGAGGTCTCCATACACACTTTGAAGCTTAACTACTATACAAAATTCAGTCGACCGTGCAAACATCATAAGTAGTTTGGCGATAAAGGTTTATAAAGGTATTGAACGGGCAAGCAAGCATCCCATTATGCGCCGAAGCGCCTTATACTATGTCAAACGCCTTATAATATGCCTTTGACAGTTTCCATTAAGCAAGTGGCGTTCTAAGTCTTGAGTCGCTTACGCACCTACTTAATAAAAGTCAGCTAAAACAGTAACTTAGCTTGAACACATTCGGAAAGTTGAGAACATGGAGTTAGTCTTGGGAGGCGAATGGTATATATCTTCATGCTGTAAAAACTCAATTCATTTTTGTATTTGTCGTCTAGATGCTTACGGTTGAACTGAAACTCTGAGCGTTAGCACTGATAAATAGCGATGAAATCGGCGCATCATACAACCCACATATGCCCAAACACGTAGCCATGGACCGATTAATGAGCTCAATGCAAAGTCACTTCGGATGAATAAGTGGCAACCTGTGATTGCTATCGTCTCTTAGCTCGTACTTGTCTTCTTGCCACTTCGCATGGCATTCAATCAGCGCGCTATGCTTTAATCGTACAGAAATAACTGCCTGTATGCACTTGATAAAAGTACAGCTTTTAAAGGGACTACCGGCAAAGATGTAGGTGTTCCCTGGAAAACACTACATACTACCTGAAAGTGCTATCACTTGTTTAGTGTGCAAGTCGGCAAAATTGAATTCTGCGGAGTGGTTGTCATGGTTGATGCCTCCTCTAATTGCCTACAATTAGTTGTTAGGTTGTTAGTTGTTCGGTCAAGGGTCTTCGTGAAGGCGGGTTGATGTCGTGGTAAGACAGACCCCCACAGCTGTTTCATTATGATAACCCAAGATGCAACTCCAATGGAGCTTGCTGAAGGCTTTCAGAGCTGCCAAGTGAGAAATTTCCTTTTGTCAGTTAGAAAGCTACCAGTGAGAACATTCAATAGGCTATCAAAAGTAACAAGAAATGGAAGACCATTATAAGTCAGGAATAAATTTACTGGCAAATCATCCGTTGTTGCGGATGCAATTGGAAACTAAGGAAGGCAAGGGCTGCATCAATTTTAACAAATTTAAAGGAAATTCGCGTTTTATTTTGCACGCAATCGGAAACAATTTACTGAATAAGATCAGCGGTCAAACACAAAGTGATGCCTCCTGAATGTCAACCAGTCGAAAGGTGCATTAAGCTCACAAGCTTGTTATGAAATTGTCTTTGTTTAACACATTCATTGGCCTTAAGAGAAACTTAAAGTGGTAATGCCCATTTTTAAGCTTAGCGGAACCGCTGCTTAGAGAGAAAATGAATAGCACAACGGGTAAGGCACGTTCTTGCCTTTATCTCACTTTGACTAATAAAGTAACTTCGAGAAACGCCCTGACATCTAGCATTTCCCATGACATCGCTACCGGCTAAAGCGTACGTGACTGTCTCCTTTTATTCCAAACCCAATGGAAATGACAACTTCATGGCGTTTATTTAGACTAATTTGAGTCCAAAGCATGGCCACGGTCCAAATAAAATAAGCCATCTACAACGCGATGAAGGAGTGCGAAAACAGGAGTGTCACCTTTCCCAATTAATCAACGAATGGAATCCATTGGTCACTGCATTTTGCCTACCATTTTCGGCTGAGAGGAATTAACACTGACAGTGAGTGTGTGCAGTTCGAAGTGTCGATTGGGATGTTTGGACTAGAGCACCATCGACATTGCCACGCAAATGTCGAACGTCGGATGGGAAGGCAGCGAAAATCACTTTATGTACTCCTTTCTTCACCCTCACGATCATCTCCTTGTTTCTGTTTACATTGGTTAAATCTACCGGTCCCGATCTCCACGCGACTTTCCATGATGAAGTCCTGGTACCCGTTCGGCATCTTCCAAAACCCTTGTCTGGCTCTATACCGAAGTCTTATCCGAGTTTCTACTTGTGCTTCAAACAATTCTGTCTATGGAGCTGTTATTTTCGTTTGCCACTGATGTCACGAGCTTCCTGCACACAGTGACAGCATCAGCAGCACCGGGTTCTCCTCTTGTGCGCGAATTTCCAAAGGTCGAAGTGCAATTAGGTGGAATTTTAATTTAAAAAAATTATTTATCCTTTGACTCATCCCATCTAACCCGTTTCTGCAATATTTTTACAAACTAAGCGTATTCATTCCTTTTAAATTCTCTTATGCTGTTGACACTGAAAGTTCCTTTTGAAAGATGTGCAATTTTTACCCGAAAGATTACACATTTCGGTGCAAGCAGCATTGCTGTAACCACTGACCTTAGATAATGCCATCAATTTTGAAATAATTATTTGATTGCGCCTTATCTAGTCATAAATGATGCACAACTATCCCAGCTGGTGTGCTTGTTGGTTAGCTTTTTTTCAGATTCTCGTTATCCACAATGCTCAAAGGAGATATTTCGATGAGACAAAGTAGGTCCTTGTGCCGGTTACAACACAAAGAACATTCATCAAACTGCCACAAGCTAGCACCATTCAAATGCGCCTCAGCGCCTTTTATAATGCTCTGATCGTTTATCTAAATGTTCGTTTTGTTTTGCTAGTACTTGAGGTGCCACTTGCCACAGCTGCTATTTGAAGTGGTCGATGGACCACACTAGCAGCACTTAAACCATAATCCTATGAACAACGGCTAATGTGGCAGGCGACATAACCGCTTTGACAACCAAGACACCTGTTGCCGAGAAAGACGTTGCTTTTGACGTCCAAAAACACGATTGTTGACATTGCTTGCACTATCATGGAACCCAAATGTGGTGCTGCACAATTAATTCAAGGGCGGTCCGAGCAACGTATTTTTCAACTAACCTCCTTTGTTTTTACTTACCTAAAATGGTAGTATGGCTCGTGCCGAAACCCATTGCCAGCGACGCACATAGCATTGTCCAACTACCACAACTTGATAACGGTGATGTTGATGATGATGATCCGCTATCCTGTCGAGTTCTGAGAATCATAAACATCAGTCATTTGATTAGTAGTCCTTACAAGGCTGCATCCCTTATGAACGCGAAAGGATGTCATTGTCTTATAAGACATTGGTCGCCAAGAGTTCAATAAGACTCTCTGCCTGAAAAATGTGCAACGAAAACAAAAGCCAAAATCCACAACACTGAACGGGGAGCATGACAAAATTTCACCACGCAGCAGAAAGCATCAAATAAAAGTCTAGCACTCTCAAAGACCTGAGCTTAAAGGTGCCGCTAATAATTGGAGGAGTTTTATTCAGACTTGTGGATGAGAAGTGGTCCAACTAAATTCCGATTCTCTGAGCTGAATGTAGTGTGAGCGGCATTTCATGTTTTTGCTCATTCCATCCATGTCTTAGTCGAAATGGAGGACTTGTCCTGTCAAGCGTGCAACGCTACATTCAATGACGGCATCCTTTACCGAGCACACATGTTACATGTGCACCAGGGTGAGTCGCTCATTTTCACGTGGCATTTGTGTATACATGGGTTTCTCTTGATTCGGTTAATGCGCCAGAAAACTTCTTTTCCAACTTCCGTGTGGCTTTCATAGGTGTAGCAAATCATTGGGTCAGACATGAAAATGCTTTGGTAGTGAGCCCATCCCATCGTGTCACTTTTGCAGCTGTTAACAAGGTTCCTGCATTTTATTTCAAGCGTTGCTGACATGTTTTAGTAGCCCCTCCGGCATATTGCCCGTCGTGCAATTTGGTGCGCGGCACCATTGGAATGGTCTTGGTGCATCAAAAGCGTAAGCAAAGTCAACTAATCTTCTACTCCTTGTGTTTTACACTAGCATATAACGCAGACTTGTTGCTTTAACTTTAAAAATAGGCGTTAACGATGGCAAATGTTGTATTTGCGCCCTGCGATTCAATAGTAACAGCGAACTTTTTCTACACTGCATTGAGAAACACGCTAGTGAGTACATAGACACTATAACCCAATTACTCCAGAACTGCCTTGTTGCTCTGCTATGTTTTTGGTACAGTTGCAATGTTTTCTTAAATTTTTATCTAATCGCTATGCACCATAGTTAAATTTACAGAGAGTGGTCAGATACGCTATTACTGCCTGGAGTGCTACGAGTACTTTGAGACGTGGGAGATGCTGGAAGGACACTATCGGCGGCACCATATTCGTGTGTATTCCCTTATTTGCCGTGTTCACCTCATCATAGATGTCTATGTTTATTCATTGTGCTTTTTGATTTACAGATGTCTACACAGAACTCTTTTTGCCGCTGCTGTAAGGGCACCCACACCTTCGATAGTCTTGTAAGCATCTAATTTGATTTAGTCGAATCTATTGTGCATTCTTTAGCACATGAACCCATCAAAGCTACAAAAATCTTGGTACGTAATTATAATTTCACTTTAGGAATACTATGGTGGGTGCAGGATTTGCATTTGTTTACTTGGTCGAGAAAGCATTACAACAGTCCTTTTGAGTTTTGTAAACCATTGCGAGCTATTGCTGAGCGTCAAATACCACGCACGCTTCAACAAGCCATCCAGCTTATTGAAAACGAGAATTTTGTGTCCAATCATAAGAAGAGCCTTTTCTCTTTGTTTCACTTTAGAGCGGAATGGCCAGCTATCTTCTTTTGCCTCCTACGGGCATCCATTTGGCAATGTCCATTGCATATCATAATGCATACAAGTCAAAATTTTGCATCGCATCAAGTTCTACGTTATTTTGTTTGCTATGAACGTCTAGACCATAGTTTTGCCATTGAAGTGAATTACGATGGCTGGCACTGCCAACATCAATCATCTAGGCAGATTGTCCAGTGTGCATTGCCCTATACCCTAAAGTGCTGTAAGCAAGTTAGTGTGGGGATGGGAAGAGATCAAGGTATCTTTAAAAAAAAAATCTAACAAACCAAAATCCCTGCTTAACTAGGCACGTGAGGAGTGCACCCCATTGGCTCGTCCAAAAAATGCTTCGACATAGTTGTTAGAGGTGGTTTATGGGTAGGTTAGTTAATGTGAAACGATCTCTCTGTGGAGTCCATTTCGTTTAAGGCACAGCGATTCTAGCAGTAGATTTTGAGGTCTTACTATCTCCCTTACACATGACTCAATTCATTTCTTGCTTCACAAAAGCACTCTAGCCGAATCAGAAGATGGAGCTGGTAGTGAAGGAAGAGTCCTTGCTGGATGATTGCGTGGGAGGAAAAACCTAAACAGCGTACTTGCATAAGTACGTGTCCAGAATCGGCTAAGAACACGGTGTATGACACCGATTTTCCATGTCAAGTCAAAGCTGCTTAAACTTTTTCCGCAAATTCTGATCTTAATTGCGCAGGTACTGAAACACAGGGAGTAGTCTTGCCACCGAAAGAAAACAAAGATGATGTCTCTAGAGCTCTCTTTGAGGCAACAGTCATACTTACAGGCAGCTTAGATTATCTATGAGTCTAGGTAACTCACATTATCCAGAAAAGGACAAGACACTTACACGGCAAGAATTTCAGTTGTGGCAAACAAGTGTTTTGATGCATACGATAGACATGCGAGAAACCAGTCCTATTCGGCAGCTAACTATTCGCTCACCACTTTCTGTGTAATAAAAAATGCACAATCCAGCAAGAATGGATGAATAGAAACGGGTTTGTGATGCAGACAAGCTCGCCATGGGCATCCTGCTTCGCGGTTGCAAAGGGTAACGCCAGCGTCCTATGAGTGTGCTTCGCTTCTTAGGATTTTGACCGCCCTACCGTATTAGTCCGCCTTCCTATCACCCCAAATAGGCAATCTGTTAGGCATCCTGCACAAATCAAAGTAGGTCCAATGCTCGGGCTTAGTATCAGGTTGGTGGTAAGCGAAAGCGATAGCGGTGGACAACGATGAGACAACTTTTATGTTGCCGATTGTGTTCCATGAGTTCCAGGCAATGCTAATTGACTTGGCAACGCAAGGCCACCCTCCAACGTCTGATAAACACAGCATTATTTTGTTTATTTCTGAAACGTTGGACAATCAGCACTGAAGAAACTCATGTCTCTGCTGTTGATACACGAGAGCATAGCGCTGCCTTTAAACTGCTTATAGAACGTCTACAGGACGCTGGATTGATCGTGAGCCCAAGGGAATAACTTTATAGCAACATTGCGTTTACTCTGTAGGACATGGGTTCCCGCAATATGGAAAGGCAGTTACTGAAGATCGTACCATACAGATGTGATCCTAATCGACACCTACTAATCAGATTAAGTTCCAAAGTTTTCTTAGCTTGATAGGTTGCTACAAGTGTTTATTAGGGTCCTGTCATTACGGCCGGGGAGCTCAACCAACCCACAGATTAGGTCGCTTAAATTTTGAACATTCTTTCAATTTGAACGTATAATTGAAAAATTGTATAATTTGTTGTTGTCCATGCTAGCTCACTTGTATCCTCGTGAACGATCTCCAGCGAAGATATCACCAATCCTTACCTTCACATTGAGTTACTGGACGCTGTGGCATCCTCGCTGGTGCACCTGCTTGGCTTACAATTGACTCACTTTGATCTGTGACCCTTTGAAGTACCCAAATCTCATGTCCATTTCTTCTAGACACATAGTGATTTTTAGTTAGAACTGCTAACATGACTGTGACATCTTGCTTGCAATAACGCTTAGCCAAGTTGAACATTCCAAAGTTGAGGAACCTCTTGTACAGAGGACAGCCACGATCTACTTTGGCCCAACGACATCTTTACGCATTGGATTAACATTTTGGTGGAACCGCAAGCACCTCGTTGTACAAGCATTTGTGGCTAACTAAAATAGAACCCTGTGAAATAATGCTAGATAAATGAAAGCACCTCAAAGGCAAGGTTTCCCACATTCAGGAGAGAACGGAATGACCGACTACAGCCATTCAATTCAGTCCCATACACGTAAACGATATACAAATGATGGCCACTTCAAACCGTCTATGAGGCTCCGAAACCTACAAGTAGTTGCATATATCCTGCGTGTCAGTAAATAAACAGAAGCTCATAGGGCTTTTGAGGTGCCAACACAGCAACATTTTTGATGGCCACTTGGGTAGTAACGCCTTGCGCCGTCATTGATGCATAAAGACTTGTGCAGTGAAGCTTTCCCGTTTGCTGTCGTTGAAGTGTGCCTCATGTGTGTTTGCAAGGTTCTAATTCTTACAGATTTATTGTCTACTCATTTTATTAATGAATCCTTTTCAAGTAATTGACGTCCAATTACCCTTAGCTGACCAAACAGGCAAGGGACTACTAGGGTCCTGTTCGAAAAGGGCTCGCATATTTGGTTCCACTCACCTCCTTGTTAGCACTCTCGATCCCCTCGTCGATTATAGTTTTCCGACTTCGAAATTTAGGCACTCGTTAGTCCACTAATAGCAGAAATTGATGTTTAGTGCAATAAAATTCAGTAAAATTTAACTTAAAATAGTGATTTAAGTGCTCTTACAAGACCTACCCTTTCCCCGCTTTCACACTCTCCTGGTTACGGAGTTGTAAGCGTATCCGTGAGTTTAAGCAGCATAGACGCACATGCTCGAATCACCAACAGTGAAAAATTTCAAGAGAAGTTGATTTACTTACTCGATTGCGGTTCGGTAAAACAGTCGAAAATTTTATATACGGAGAGGATGCAAATGGTCGTCCTTTAAAGTCTACAGTGTGACTTTCAATAGGAAAGGACGGTGTCCAAGCAGGAGTTGCAAACAAATGTAATTGCCTTAATCGGGTGGATAATGCCCCAACTACCCACTGGTAAATACATAAATATGTCGACGACCAATAGCAACAGACGGTTTTGCCTTACGTCTTAGCATTAATGCAAGTTTTGTTCTGCCTATAAAGTCCACAGATAGTTGGGACTGCTCAACTGAAAGTGCTTTAACTTCCAGGCAAAGCGGGTGTCGATCAGTGAGGATCGTATTCAACGCGGCGTGCATATGAAACTCCAAACGGGACTCGACGCCTTGTGTGAATGGCAACGGTTTGTGAATAAAGAGACTCAAAAAATTGAACTAATTGGAGACTTTGAGACACGTTGAAAGTAAATCCTTCCAGATGGCAAACACAATTAATATGCCTTACTCTTTGGAGGATTAAAAGCAATTTTTGGATAGAAAATGGATGGATGGGTATGGGATGATCCTTTTACCGAACGTCGGAGAAGATGAGAGTGGAAAGGTCGGCGTTATAATGGCAATCAAATAACTTGAGACCCTTCCATTCCATACCCTTCCGCATAGTGTCCCACAGCCTTTGAATTTAAATCTCCCACACATTGCTCTTTTCATCGCCAAAATTCACGTTCCCAACAGGGGTGTCTGGAACCAATTCAACACATTGTATCAGGATACCTTCATATTCGGTAACTCTCAAAAGCTTTCTCATGCAGGATTCGGCAGCAATGTTGGTCCACTTTCTAATCTTTCCATCTGATTTGTAATTATCCCCTGCTGTAATTGGGTACAAAACTGTTCATTCCAACTGCAAATAGCATCCCCTCGAAAAATCTGCTTCTTCCTACCTGTGCCAAAAGAAAATAAAAGTCTCAGATTAACTCGTGGAGGATTCTGGTGCAGCAGTTCATTGAGGAAAGGGGACTTGGGATCAGAGCCGTGGAAAGTTAATAACAACCCAGCATGGGATACTTGTCACAGATCAAGGAACAGGAGGAAGACGATTTGTCATTTTCAGTCGAACCGTTATCCCTTATTCGCGCAAATTGCATTTGTCTAATACGTAGCTGGCCCAATTCCATACAAGACAATTGCTTGAGGTGATGTCAAGATGTAAGGCGAAGCAAACCATCTTTGCTCAACAGATTCGCAGACAATAAAGAGGAAAGGCACTTCATGTCTGCTTGTGTCAGCTTGACGTGACAGTTGTGCGAATCTCAGTTTCGTATCCTTTTAATGCAAACCAATTTCACTAATTTGCACAATGCTTAGGGATTTGTGGAGTCGAGGTGAGCATGAAGGGCGTGGAATGTAATTAGACTGGGAATAGTAGTTGATTGACGATCTATGCCTCAAAACCTTAATGAATGAGTTTCTCACTCGTACAAACTTCAGGAAACAGTTAGTGGCATTTATTACTATTATTACCTTTGTACCAAAAATAGGTTTTCATTTGGGTAGTTGTATTTTGATATGCCTTGGAGCTTTATAGTACTCACATAGTTTCCGAATAGCAAGACACTGTTATGGCTCGAGAGAGTTCTCCAATATCTCATGTTCACGCGATATCGACGTTGTTTATGCACAATTGTAGTTCCAATGGAGCCAACATGGTACTTAGGTAGCATATGAAATGATAAACAGTGCCCCATTAGGTAATCCCACCTCTAATGAGAATTTGCCCAGGACAAAACCGATTTGATTCGCATGATATAAAGCGAATGCCATCCTTTGCTCTAGTTTACAGAGGTTTTGCAGTAGACTATGCCACCGCGTCCCCTACAATCATCACCATCAAGAGTTATGCCTAACCAGCCTAGCTGCCCACCCGCTCCACCAGCGCAAATGGAGGGCAATTTTGTGCACAAGCAGAATGCCGGATCTGTAGGATAAGGGAACCGTCCCCTTCCACACCCCAATGCTGCTCCTCCTAATCGCAGCATTTAGAGGCGTAAATATGATCACGCCTCCTGGTCCCTTCAAACAATCCTCCTAAGTTTGATTCAGTCACATTGCTCACTAAGAAGGAGGAGGCCGTGGCCTCGCACACATTCCCTTACTTCGCTACCGCTTTTAACGCTTCAATGAGTAGTCCAGAGAAGGCTGACTATCAAAAGTAACCAATGCTCTCACCTTATTTAAACGGTGCTCCCAAGCTTGATTATGGCTCGTTGCTCACAGACGAAAGGGAATTTTGGTCTCACACCCATTCCTCTCATTTGCAAGCTGCGTGTTAGGTCTCGTGACATGGACTGGAAGGTAAGTTAAGCCATTTACGTTTTCTCTGAAGTGTCCTCGTGTAAATCACTCTCAACCGCAGGTTCTAGACTGCACTTCGCCTAGTTTCTGTGTGCAGTGCAATGTGATCGCTGAGATTGCTTATGAACATTACATGCTGAATTTTATTGCCTGAAAACTTAATTGGTGTATACTTCTTTAAGGTGGGACCACACACTGCTGAGGTGACAGACCTTCCCCAGAAGTTATTCAAGCACTAGCCAAATACCTTGAACTTATTGATATCGTTAATTTTTGCAAAGCAATCCCGAAATGGAAGTGGTTACTCTCTTCTTTAACTCTGCACTCACATAACAGCAGGTGAAAGTGGGTGGAGAAACGAGTCTGCACAACTCTGTGTTCAGGTTTGCAGGCCTTGTGCTCTGCAAGTGTTTGTTAGCCACTCGGCAGCACCTTGAGCAAATACAATTTGATCTCCTATTCTCTTCTGTTCCTCAATCTGTAAGTTGCACATAAGTGTATCAATGCGTTCATTGCAAAGGATAACTGTTTGCCAGCCTCTCCGTGGGACGTCTTTTCTTCAGCCGTCTACTACTTCCCTCTCACATCTCATCAGGCATTTTACATCACTAACTACCAAATGACATTAATGGATGTGACTTACGACTACTTACTTGGCAAACTGGACTTTGCTTGTTTCTAAACCCATGGATAATTCCTAGCCACATTTGTCCAATATCTTTTAGGTAATATGTAAAATTGAGTCAGGCGAATGCAAGTTGCTTAAGTCAAGCTGATGGCACTACTCGAAGAAGACGTGACAGTTGCAAAGGCAGACTATGGTGACACTCATCGGTGGGTGTGATGTCTAGATGGTCAGTGTGCACATCAGCATACATCCTGGTGAAGGTGCGTTGAATGGGACTTGTCACATCGGCACCAATTGCTGGAGATGGATGTGATAAAAAGAGAGGCTTTGCCTCAGTCTACGACAGCATCGTCCGTATGAGTGCACTGCCGGTTTCATGGCTGTTTTGTTTGCAGAGGTGACACTTTGAAGGTCCGTGACACATGGTTAGGTCGGGGGAGGTCAAGGGGCCATGTTTTCCATTCAAACACGCGCATCTAGCATGACACAATGGAAGTAGTGAATGAGCTACGGAGCTTCTTAAGAAACAAACCAGTAACTAATGTCAGAGCGTACATATTCCTCAATTACGTAAAGCAGGAAGCACTTTGTTCACCTCACTTACTGGCCTTGCTTATTAGCTAATTCTGCTCTACTTATTTCGTCCATAAGTAGGTAAGTCCATTAGACCTGGTCTCTAATTACACCCTCGATCTAGTAGACAGTTTGGCACTCTAGTCTTTTCTGATCATGATGGCCGTTTTGCACGTAGCCGGTGGATTACAGGACTGTCAAATTATGGTCAGATCGGACGAGAAATAGCCATGAGATGCCATGCTGAGCTACAGCTAATGTGCAGAACAACATCCTAAACAAGATCGTGCGTGCAATTATTGCTTCATTTACTTCTTCTTAAAAAGGTTTGATAACATGTAGTCTTAAACCACCTTCTCACTCATCTCGATTAATCAATTATTATGCGATTTGTTATCCATCCCTTATCCTTCCATCCATCCATTTGTTTACCTAACCACCCAGCCATCCAAGTGACCATTCATCCATCCATCCTGCATCCATCCTTTCATCCATCCATTTATCCATCCATCCTGTAACCATGTATCCACCTCTCCACGTACCTATCTACTGTGAATCATTCTATCTTAAAACAATTAATCGGTATCCTTTACATGCCTGTTCATCCGACTTTGATCACCCATTCATTTGTGTGTGTGCGCATTTAGCATAATTATTTAGCTTTAATTATTCCATTATTTCATCTTTCCTGTTCGTACCTACTCTTACCAATGCTAACAAAGCAGCACTTCTGGTTCTAGCATGCGTGCGCATGCTTTTCAGGTCAAGGTTGACTGAATCATATTCACCCCTCCCTTGCTGGGCTCCCATCCATACCTTACCCTATCACCCACTTCTAACCCATCTGTATGTTGTTCTTTCAATTATCCCGACTGCATTCGTCAACTCATCCTTCATTCACTTCACGTTCCTTCACGCTTTACCACACGATTATTCATTTCTTCCTTCCAACAACACCTGCCCTTTCATCCACGATTTTACGTATGAAACAAGCCGCTGACTTTGCATGTTCTGTACACCTGCCACCCACTTTGGATCTCTCCTTTCCACATTTTCCTACCACCCATTTCTGCGCAGCTTTGATTGTCAACAGACCAAGCGCCTAATTCGAACCCATTGTATCCAATCAGATGGGTGTCAGTGCTACCCACGTGATTGGTCTCTTCCCCATCCTCCTCCTCCTTCTCTTCCTTATTCGATCATCTTCACGGGTGGGTCAATTCGCACCCTAGGAAGCTGACGTTAGTCAGCATAAACCAAACTCACAACAATCGTTTGACCAATCATCTGGACTGTTCTAGCGAGTCCACACTGAATCCATACGTATCGCACCTAACTTTCTCCTCTCTTCCCGCCTTATGTAGTAACGAGATGGAACTTCAAAGGCGGGGCTGCGTGAATACTGTCAAAAGGGTAGCATATTCACGCTACCAAGTGGGACTTTAGTTCACCCCTCCTCTCTCCTGCCATTCTTTAACGACATGCATGGCAGAGCGAGTCACATTGATGGGAATGCTAAGTAGTGCAAGGGCCAGGGAATATTGAGTCAGCAATGCAATAGAGCATACAGAAACTCCACTTGCCCTCTATCACTCGTAGCCGTGCCAATCAATCCGCGAGCACCACATTTGTGAGGTGATGTGCTAATTCTCCGGAGTATAATGCAGCCTCATTAGTAGTTTGTCTTTCTTATGCAGTCCAACGGTGACTGAGAAAAGGAATGAAGGCATAACTTACCCCATTGGTGGCAGCAATGGCACCGAGGACCGCTTTGCAGTTGCTCCTTGTGTGGCATTGATGGCACTCTCTATGGTCTTCTGTGGGCTGCTTTTTACTCATATTTCATACTCCAAGGTAGCCTTCAGAACACAACCATCTTCCACGGAGAGAGGACCGAATAATAATAAATTTGCAATGATTGGTGCCTTGCTGAGCAACATTCTCTCCTCCCGGGAGGATTATATCAACCCTTGTATAAAGTTCGTTTTCTTCCTAGACATACCGTCTATGGAAGTTAGGATCATCAAGTAGATGTGTTTTCCTGGTTGGTGTGGTGCACAGATCTGCTATTAACAAATGAGGGGAACAAAGAATAGGAGTGGATCGAACACTTAGAAGTACCAATGTGTGCTCACTACTTCTGTAGTTTCTTGGCATGCATTGTTTGGCATGTCAAGAAAGAGGTGTAGTGCTGCCAATCATCCTCTAAAGCACCGTTCGCCGAAACGGAGTTTGTTCCTATCGTCAAATGGGAATTATTGCTCAAATAAAACCTTACAGCGCTGCATGTAAGATGCTCCCTAAGGCAGCTTTTGCAGGATCCACGTGCAGTGATTCATTTCCTACTGGCGTTGCATGTTGCAGTGAGTTAGCATGATACTAACAAGGTGGCAGACACCTTGGTAAAACAATTTTTCATGTGTGGATGGATACATCAAACCCATATTTATTGGCTAAATGGATTTGTAGTTGGCAGCCTGGAGTCACTGTATTCGACTATAATGCATCTGCGACCACTGTGCTAACGCACTCTCAGGATTTCCGACGGCGTGGCAAATCCGCAATTCTCCAGACAAGATGATCACTAAAAAAGGAACATTTAAGGAGACCATAGCGAGAAAAGCGATTAAGTGGAGGGCCGCGTGGACTCGAAAAAAGTGCATATGCTTGAAGCATTCCAGTTTCTGCGAACAACTCATAGGACATGGGATATTTGTGGTAGGTTGCTTGTCCCAGCTTACTCTCCATGACCTCATAATGTTTTTATTCGTGGGTGCACCACATTGCTATAGCTATATGGCTAAAAAGGACGCATAAAATCGAAGCAAGGGATCAGTGGAAAACACAGTAGGTAATTCAACACCTGACATTCAGTCTGTAGGGTAAACGAAAAATCGCCTGATTCCATCTCAGCGATTGAAAGAGACCAACGAGCGCTGTGGGGTTTTAATCAAAATCTGGGAAAAGAAAGGGCAAAACAAACAACTCACCCAGTTTTATCGCATCGTTAAGCTTCATGCATCGATTAGCTCAGAGATCGTCCCACCAGCAAATAAATTGCGTGCCATTAATCGGATCTCAAATGAGTGCCTTCAAGAAGATCAAATTAGCAACGATGTTCAGATAAGAGTGCTTCAGAATGCTGCCTATGTTGCCCTGGAGGAAGCACAAGAAACCCAAAAGAAAACGAATGCCTTCATTGTCCATCGATCGGAGCATTACAATGCACATGAAAACGTTTGAGCCTGTAAACTACAATGTTACACATGCTTTATGTCAACATCGTTAATAAAATTCTCTTGCTTTTCGTACTTTGCTCAAAGTATGGGACGCAAACCTGAAATACAATATTAATGGGATCGGTGGCATTAGTTTCTTTGCAGGTATTAAAACAGAGCAGTTGAAATTCCTCAGCATTTTATTCCGTTGGTCTCTCCGCCAAAAAAAAACAATTTAATCGCCCGTCGTTCTTTTTCGCCTTGGTCGGTAAGAAGAGGGCAGAAGGCGTGCGGTCAATAGAGGTGTCACCTGCGATGTATGGATAACACTTACCGTGTCACAGCGGCATCTAGTTCTACCTCAGTGTTAGGTGTTTAGCGGATGTCGACGACAGCTTTGATGTGGAGCGACACACCCGCAACACACTAGTGGGTCTTCACTTCCACCTTCCAGCATTTATCCATGCGCAATAAGACTGAATCTAGTGAGCTGTGCTAATTTCTCTCCTTTTATTTTTCCATTGCTGCAAAGTGATGGCGAACAGACGTACGTCCATACCCACGTACACGATGCTCACATCGGTTTTCCATCATCCTCTGTTGGAAGAACGCTGAGGCAGCGTGCATTAAATGGTATTAAGGTATGGCCGAAACCAGTGTCGCGAGGAGTTTCACGTCTGTGAATCTTATGGATTTGTTTGTAAATGCTATCCAACACTGCTTGAGCATACAACGTGTCAGCATCCTACAAATAGTGATAATAAAATAATGGTAGAAAAGAATGGATGACGGGATCTCGCAACAAGTATGAGATCAAATGCACATTTTGTGTTTGTAAACATTCTTCCTCTTTATTGAGTGAAATTTTCTTGTTGCACTGCCTGTCTTTCAAGCATCGGCAAATTTAGCCATGGTGGGATGATGCCTTTAGTGACTCAAACTATCATGCGGCTTTGTGATGTGGCTTCGCTTGAGCTACTATCGCAGATGACGCGTCTATACTCAATCAATGTTTGAGGTTAAATCGGGATCCAAAACGGAAAGTAGAGCCTTCAACGTTCGGATTATATCAAGTTATATGGAGATGCACGAATTTAATCGGTGCTACTATTGAATCTCCTCATTCAGCCAATTATTGGCATTGGAACTGTCCACTGAAGCTGAGCGTGACGTCCTGCCTACAGGCTCCTATCCATAAAATGGTCTCAAGTGAATTCAAAAATTTGGCTGTTAGCATGCTGGATTTTCTAAATTGGTTCACTTCAAAGATGAAATCACAACCAAATTTAAGTTGTTCCTTTAAATATAGGATTTGCTGCCTTCAAACTCGCTTCACTTCATGTCATGATTAATTAGTAATCCCAAAGACATGGGAGTGTTTGCGTACACGTGACCTGATGTTTTATTGCCATTCACTTCCCTTCAAATAAAATTGTACAGCCTCAAGCCTTACCTAAATTTCGTAAAGCCGACTCCAAATGCGATTGTCACACAGAAGATAACTTTGATGCAAACCAGTCTTCAAGCACTGTGGTCATTACAGTAAGTGGCTTCTATATTATTCTTACATGAAATGACCACACTACTTTCCTTAAAATAAGTAGCTTGTGGGCAGAAATGAGATAATGACATAGTTAATGTTGTTGATGCAAAAAAGGCGTGTGCTCCCATACTGTAGCAGCGAATGAAGCGCTAAGTAATTGGTGTGGCGCAGTCCAAAAGCCACCTCTGAAAGCCACAGACAATTTTTCGTTTGGTGAGTGATGTAAATAGAGACCTAGCCACTCAATGGGAAGTTGCAAAGGCAATCGAGCGCTCACCAATCGACCAGCAGACATAATAATATGGCTAAGGTGATAAAAACGTGCCCTTTCTAGATGACGGAATTGCAGAAGAATTGGACTTAGAAGTTTGCTTGACAGTTAGATGCTGATGTCGAGTCGCATAATCTGAAATCCCTACATAACTTAATTTGAATGAAAATGCATACGCTCACTCAATTTTGAAAAGGGAACTGAGATGAGCTAGATAAAAGTAGGATCAATTTACTGGTAATCCCATCGGTTGCTGCTTATGGATTGGTTTTAAGTTATGCAGTTACTAAGGTGCATTCATTAGCCTTAATAGTAGGCAAGTGGTGCAGGCTACCAAATCTAATCGCTTACAGGCCGTTAAGCTTTTTGCTTGTTGCGTGTTTGACCATGGAGTTTGCCATGAAAGTGCTAGCATGTGTTACATGAATGACCGCGAATAATCATGAAGGTGTCAATTAATAATTTGAGTTGTGATCTCTTTTGTTGCTTTCGCTGAAAAAAGTAAGTGGTTGATTGTGTCGAAGAAATCAAACAGGTGAGCAGAGGTGACCCTTTAGCACCACCTCTGTTTCGGGCTAAACAAGCCCACATTGCATGCATTGTGAGAGCCATTAATTGCTGAGAGTGACTTTACTGACACGTGCTATGCATTGGTTGCGCCGGCGCATTTTGCAATGAGTTATTGGGTCGTAATTACATAGGCAGACCTAGTGCAACACCTTTAATTAAGGGTAGATTAATGCGGGTGAATCGCATGCTCAAATGCATGCCTTAGGCGTGCCCTGCATTGTCATGCGTGAGTCATATTCTTCATCTCAAAATGTGATGTAAATCAAAGGCTCTGCATATGCCTTTCAAGCAGCGAAGGAGGAAATATCGTTTGTGGCAGTAATTTCACCAGTTTATATAATGAGCCCTTGGTTGAAATCCCTCAGAGGACTTCCACTTCGCTAGTTCATCCTGCATGCTCAAGAAGAAAACCCCAAAGAGAAGACTGGTGCAGGTTCATGTACTGGTGTCTAATCACATATTAAGCAGTTACAAGCACTAATCTGGAACAAGAGCATTCTTTAAGAGTTCAAAGCAAGATGAGGGCAAAGGAGAGCTTGCTCACTGTTAACCAGCTATTTCATCATTATGGCGTGCAAAGGCTTCATCACAAGCGTCGGTGCAAGCACATCTTAGGTCGAGTTCGCTGTTTACCACCATTGATGCGACTACCCCCATGGCTGCTCACACGGTGACCACCACTGCGGCTTGTGCTCAGACGACCACGCACACGGCGACCACCACTGCGGCTTCTGCTCAGACCACCACACCCACTTCTGTCCATATTTGGAACCCTTCACAACCTCACCCCACGGCGCCCACTTCCGCGGATACGAACATGGCCAACTTCCACAATGCATTTCTTTGCTTGTCTTTGCTTCTTTTCAAACTGATCGTGTGCTGAGCTGTATCTGCTTATATACTAGTCACCTTGTCTCTCATTGTTCAGCGCAACACTTGTGTTCAGTGTACTTTTAGCTATGCAGTCGCGCTTGCCAATCTCCAACAATGCTCTTGCGATTCCAACTCTTTTAGGTGATGCCTTAAGTGATGAACAGCCTCTTAATTACATGTGACTAACTTAGCTTTGTGTTTTACACTTGAGTGTCATAGTTAGTGAGAACCCAAGAAAAAATTTTAGGAATGGCGACTGCTTTTGCTAATGCGTTGATGGTAGAGCACTGACTAGCATCGAGCTGCACCAAACCACTAAACCCGGCTCATTTATGTTCCAGTGCGAATCACGTGGAAAGGAAATAACTCACTTGCGCCGAATGCTTTCTCAGCTATCAGTGATATGTCCTACCGCATTCACAAGCTTCACTTTTGATAATTTAGTTTGACGCCATACAGAAAACACACATCAAGCCATTTAAACCGATCGTTTATTAATTTGATGCAAGGAAAGTAATGTAGAGACAAAACAGCAGAAAGGTATTTAAAAGTACGTATTGCAAAGTGCATATAACTAGGCTTCTTGTGTCTAAGAACATTAAATTCTCCTGCCAACCTAAGAGAAATTGGTAGGACAATAATTTGTTTGAGTAGATGACGCGTAGACAAAAACGGTGTGGCTGATTCTAAAAAGATCTTTAATGCACGAAATTGTTGTGCGAAGAGTTGCCCATGAGCGAAGACGTAACTACCGACATCTGTGGTGCTCATCACGCCTCCTCGTAGTGGTTCGCGTTTATATGCAGACACACGGGGTATTTTCTGTGGTTGGTTTAACATAGTAGCGCGCGGCGTTTGGGCGCACATCAAGAAGGCGTTTGCCTTTCACTCATGATCGCACTGAGCATCAATCATCAGTCCTATTGTAGCACCTTCCGTTGCACCAATCTGTTGCAAAGGGCACACTACCGCCTGCACAGTATCAGTCTTCATTTCATGATTTTTGCAGTATCATGGCTTAGGAGTCCGTACCATAATCTATTTGTAAGGCAAATGCAATTAATAAGCAAACGTTATGCTTGCTGCGGGTTAATCAGACAAAGCAATGCTCCTCAAAGTAGACCCACCCAAGCAGTTTATCACCGTAAATGAATTATCCACATTAATTTCATGCAAGGTGCTGTAGCGAAACCGGTTGCCAGTCGACCGCGCTATAGACAAATATTGTAGCCTTTGCTTATTACAGGACTCTACATTAATTTGGCGATCCATAAGACAAGTGGGGTATTAAAAGCAGATTGTTCTGCAAAGCTCTACGAAGAGGTAAGATGGTCAATGCACAAAGAACTCTGCATTTCCAAAACAAATTGCATCTGATTTCGTTGAGACCACCACAAATAGTTATACCTATTGCATTACCTCGACAAATTTGAACCCGCGCTGAGAAAGAATGCACTTCTTTTAAATAAGAAGCGTTTGTCATCCTACGTAGACTTTTCTTCCATATTCGTATTAGCGCCGCAACCGGTATCACAAATGTGTGGTATGTTTCTGGTTGTGGTGCGATCGTTGCAACGTTGTTGAAGGCTCAGTGCAATGGACTGTAGCATTTAAAATCTTGCCATTTTTTGGGGAGCCAAAAGTCAGTACTCAGTTTTAAATATGAACTTGGATTGAGACTGCATCGTATCTAGGCATGTTTCCAATGCTTGATTTGCATCGTGCGAACTTGACGAGTAAAATGTAGTAAGTCTCAGTATTAGGAAGATAATATTACAGCACTAAGAGCAATATCCAAAAGGCCGTGTGTATGGCCTGTACGTAATCAGGCGAAAAAACAAAAGCGTCATGCTTATGGTTGCACTTATCGGGTCGGCCATCACATCGCTATACAGTGAGTGTTATAAAGGCGAATCTCTAAACAGTTGGTGGTGGAACAAAGCACCAAGAGCCGAGAAAACATTTGATGCTAGTGGGTTATTCTTTACAGCGCAATTCCCATTAGAACATAAATGAACCGTGTTTAGTGGTTCGGCATGGTTTGATGCTAGCCTGTGCGCCACGACTTGCACATTGGTAAAGGCAGACTCCATTCAGAAGAAGGTTTGCTTAGGTTCTTACTAATTTAAAAAAACTGAGGTAAAAAAATGCCAAGCTAATTCAGTCGCATGCTAATCATAGGCTGTAGATCACTCCAAGCATCACCTGTAAGGGTTGGAATCACGGGAGCATTGCTGGAGATTGGTGGGCACTACTGCAGAGCTGAAAGTACAATGAGCGCGAGCGGCACGTGGAACAGTTGGAGGCTAGGCGATTAGCATAAAAGCGGACTCATTGCAGCACACAAGTCAGTTGAGAGAAAGCAGAGACAGGTGAAGAAATGGAGTGGGGAAGTTGGCCATATTCGTATCCGTAGAAGTGAGCACCTTGGGGTGAGGATGTGAAGAGTTCACTTTGTGAGCCGAAGTGGGGACGGTGGTTTGGGCAGAAGCCACAATGGTGGTCATCGTGGGCGCAGCCGTGAGGATGGTCGCATCAGTGGTGGTAAACAGCGAACGCCACCGAGGCTGTGCTTACACCGACGCTGTAGAGGTGGTGGTGATGGACGTTTGTGTACAAGCACTCCTCTACCTCTACCTTGCTATTATTCCCGTTTATTGTTCACAGCTTCTTAACATACGATTAGATGCCTGTACATCCACCTACACCAGTCTTCTCTTTGGAGTTGTCTTTTTCGGGTCTATGGAATGCATTAGCTGATTAGAAGTCCTCTGGGTGCTCCCAAACAAAAGCCACACACAATCTTTCCTTTTTTCGTCATTTGAAAGTCACAAACACAGCCTTTGATTTACACCACGTCCATCTACACGCATATGTGCGATGTTCGCGTTGATTTACCCATCCCTGTTTGTTGGAGGGCCATCAGATCAGCGTGCATCAACTAGCATTAATGTGTAAACCAAATCAGCGTTGCGAGGAGTTTCACGTCTGTTAATCCTGTGAACCTGTTTGCAGACGCTGTGCAACACTGCTTGAGCATACAATGCATCAGCATCCTACCAATATTGATATTAAGTGGGTTTAAAATTCAAATGGATGACCGAATTTCGCAACAAGTGCGAGATCTAATACACAATTTACGCGCATCAACAAACTTTTTTCTTACTGGGCGCAATTTTCGCGCTCCACTACGTCTTTTAAGGCATCGCGAAATATAGCCATATTGGGCTGGGGACATTGGTGACTCGAACCAACATGCGGATTTGTGATACGATTTCGGTTGGACCACTATCGCAAATGATGCGTCTATACTCAAGCCATGTTTGAAGTTGTGTTGGGATCTAGAACGAAAAAAGATCCTTTTGATTACGTGTTTTGGTAAATTAGACCCCTCTGAAGAGCATGAATGTAGTCGGCAAAGGAACCGAAGTCTTCTGACTCGATTATACCACGTAATCTAAAAGCCGCTTGGCTTTGCACTTTATTGCGTGTGGCTCTTTGTCACATTAGGTCAAGAAACAAAGCCCACCTCTTCGTCTAGCAGGTTCTTAACTGTTGTTAAAGTCTTGTCTGGTTGCATTCTATGGCTGGTATTAGAGCTGATTAAGGGCAGAGGAGTCGTGAGAAGACGAGCCTGTTGGTTCTGCTTAAGAATTTCGAATAAGATTTTGACCCTCAAATGCTACTATGTTCCGCTATTGATGGCTGAACGAAACTCAGCCTATTAAATGCGAAAGTGCGCTCACTCTTGATTATTACAGTGAAATGAAACTAAGGAATTAGTGGACTGAGTTTATTTCGCTTAAATTTCCGAAACAGAAATTCCCATGGATGCCTTTGATTTTTCTAACAACATTGATTAGTTCATTTTATGCACGAGTATGGCCCTTGGCTCTGGTCCAGATTTGCGCAAGGACTGGCACTGGTTGGTAGCTGTCGAAAATATTAGACTTTTCAAATTCCTAAAAAGACAGTGGTGAGAAGCAGGAAGGATGGAATGCGGCAAGTACATGTGTCTGGAATGCTCATTCTCACAAACAAGTAGCTGTCAACTCTGTGAATCTTGAGTGAAATAAAAGTAAACTGCAGTTGAAGAAAAGCCGGTAATCGTACCTCATTGATTTTGTGTAGAAGCACTAGCACATAGTGAAATGCGACCAATTGGAAAGGCTGA
This sequence comes from Taenia multiceps, assembly GCA_001923025.3. NCBI lineage: Eukaryota > Metazoa > Platyhelminthes > Cestoda > Cyclophyllidea > Taeniidae > Taenia > Taenia multiceps. The sequence continues at coordinate 3,310,077 of CM010317.1, read as the reverse complement.
AACACAGTTTGTCGTGATTTGCTGCCTACTTGTTGAACAGTGCCACATGGTGACAGCTACCTTCTTTCTCGAGTCAATGTGGAAGGACATGGAGGCGAATGATGGTTTTAGAACCACCACCTTACCACATGCTAGTAGATGTTATTTTTTTGGATTAAACACAGTAGAGAGTCCTTTAAACCACATGTATTGAGCGCGTCAAGAAAGGCTTGAATATGACTTGATTTTCCTTTCAAAACCAAGAAATGAGAAGGAGGGCTGTCATTGATTGCGTTGTTAACCAAACGATCGCCTTAACAACTGGACTTAGTGAAGCCACCGTCTTGGAAGGAGACGCTACGAGTAATCCATGTCAGTGCTTAGGTTTGCTAGTCTACCAGGCGAAATATTGGCTACCATCGAAGAAGCACTGCAGTCCTCCATCACTGTGCACCATTGAGGCGTTTATACTAACCTTCTTTAATCACTGCTTGACTGCAATGTTGTGGTACTATTTACACCTGTGACTGAATGTCGTTCCGGAAGAGTATTTTAAGAATCCGGTCTCATGGTTGCATCGACCAAGTTTTTCAGATTGCATTAGTGAATCCCGAACCACTAAATTTTATCGTCCTAATTAGAAAGCAGCAATATTAATGGTTCTTCTTAAAACTACATGCTATGTTTAGTAAAGGAACACCGAAGCAGGTTGTTTGTAGCTTTACAGAATCACCTGCTAGGAATGCTGTCTAGCGCAACGCCACAATCCAACACAAGCTGCCATGAGACATGCCAGTAGCCGATTTACACACGCGCTAGTAGCGTGGAACGTAATCACACCTCCAACAGTCAGACAGGCTCATCCATAAATTTTAACGTCTTCTACCATTCGTCATTCTTCCCAGTGCTGACGTTTTAACCACGCAGTCCACTATCCTGCTTACTCTTTAATTCACTTTGTCTCCATCCTTTGCACGCACTATTTTAACTCCGTCTCAACTGGTGAGCCAATCAATTTGGACCGTCATATTAGAATCATAAATATCCACTTTGGAAGCTCATCCTCCTTCAACCTAAGCCGTACCTTTGGAGTTTGCTGCATGGTGGGTGATTTGGTAGATAAATTCCTGGACAGGCATTCGAAGCGAACCGAGCCAATGCTTTTGCTTCGTCTCCTCCCCATAGGTTGAATCTAATCAATTATGTCCTTGATGTGCTACAATTTTGATAAGTAAGCTGCCGCTTCCTCGGGCCCATTTATGCATCACTCTACAGATACTGCAACTTGCTTCTCTTTTATGTCCACCTTGTGTGCATTAACCACTGCCAAATCGGTAACAGCAACAGCATTTTAGAAGTACAGGCATGCAAATTTTGCTCAGTAAAATTACCGGTTACCCGTCGCACTTTGGACGCACCACAATGCAGTAAGTTAGGCTGGACTAATTTACACTGCACTAACCTAGATTAAGGCTATCGCCCACATCAGATTGTGCTCGAAGAAGAGAGGCGGGCCTCCTCCTCCTCTGACCTGAATTGACATTCTGTTGGTAAGTTCACTCTGGCTGCTGTCTTACCTGCCACATCAAATCAATCCCACAGACCTCCATGCAACGTTAATTGTGGCTTTGTACCCTGAGTTACAGATGCAAAGGATCAGTGAGCGTGCGGAAGAAATAATTCTGCTGATAACTGACAATGATGTGATAAACTGTGGAATCACTTTGTGCAGGCCAAAAAGTTATCATGCTAATTTTCCGATCCGTGCTCTTGATTTAGTCAGTAGAATGTCAATTTTTTTGTTTTAATGCATAAGTAAAAAAGTAAAATTAAATTAGTTGCTTTAGTCACATCCAATCAGTCTTAGTCATAGTGCTTTGACTTTCTGTCCTATGCTATGACATGACTTCAAAAATATGTCTTTGTAATGATTTCAAACTGAAATGTTTTCAATCATAAGTGCTGCCGGTGACAGTAACCAAATCACCGCACGAAAATCGTCCTACGTTTCGTAAGTGGATCGAAAAATCCGAGCACTTTTCCTCATTCCTGCATTTAAATTTTGGTTATTTTACCCTGTATCTTGCAGACTTTGTTGAGAATCAGAAAGTGTCTGAGTTCTTTGTAGACTTTTCTCATTTTAAGGACCCACTCAGTAAAGCGTGTTTTTGGCCTTACCAGGCTTTATCATTAGGGAATCCGCAGCAATGTGCTAGCTACCCACAGGCGCTGAATGGGCACAAATACTTAAGGCTTAACCCGAAAAGGTGTCCTCTTCTGCCAGTGTTGTGCAATTGATGACAGTGCTCACATCTGACAATACTGTCGTCAATTGGACCATTTAGCTGTTACTATTACGAAGCAACTGATGCTCTGCTTGTGCTGCTGAATCAACTTTTCGACCTGATTTACCACGTAATTCGTGAACATGCTAACAATACTTAATAAAATTCAGGTCTTAGCAGCATACCAAACGGCTAACTACGTTTTTAAACATAGCAATAGCATGCGTTGTTATGTGTACCACATTTTTGCATTTTTATGGACATCGTGCACGGATAGTGAAGAGAGGTTTAAAAGTGTTCAACGCTAAGCACTGTTGCTCAAAATTGCGCTTCAAAATGAAGATGCCTTTTGTGGATTCTGGCACCCCAACAAATCTCCAAAAATTAATATTAATGATATTACATGTCATGTTGGGTGCCTGAAGTACAGTTGAACAAAGAAAGTGGGCAGACTGATCAATTCAACTGCACCGTATGGCGATGAGAAGGCCGTAGATGTGGACCTTGCGGTCTACAATACATGATTATCCGTTGGTACAGGGCTGAGTGCAATGTATGAATTCTTATTTACTTAAAAACACGACAGTGTAACATTTTGCTTTTCATCTTTTCAGAAGAAATTGGTTTGATGTGATGCCAAGGTGGTGAAACAACTTTTGACTGTGGCTTTCTTGCTTACGTCCTCGAAAACCAAAAAATTCATGCTTTTAGTGGCAGAATTGCAAAAGTTCGGTGCAAGATCGTGGCTGTACTAGTCACATGCCCAATCAGCGCCTTGCCATCACGAATATCCCTACCTAAACTAGTCCAAGGCACAGCAGATTTCAGTTAATCTAAGCTTAAAAACTGTCCAAAGGCGAGCTGTTATGAAGCAAGAAGTTTTTTTTATTTTCTTTTGTTAGATTTAATGGTTGAGTCGAACGCATCACGCAGAGTCAATCACATGCCGAATCAAAAGCTTAACATTACCTAAAACATCACCGGAACCAATCACAGGAATGCTGGTGGATAGTGGTGCGCATAATTGCATAGCAAAAGTACTATGCACACGAATATTACGCGGACTAATTTGAGAAAATTAAAAGAGTGAAAAAGAGGAAAAATATCAGCAGACAAGTCAATTAAAAGAAAGCAAAGAGATAGGTAAGGAAATGGAATCTGGGAGTTAGGCATGCTCGCGTCCGTGAAAATTGGACATTGTGGACTGAGTTTGAGATTTTGTTTAGCAATCAAAGTCATGTAACTGCTAAGTACAACTCACCCCTCAGAAAATGCTACTAACCGAGCAAAGCTTAAATTAATTTTGATGGGGCGAATACGATGATACAAAATTGTGAAAGTGCTTATTGCGCCTTTCCTCCGATCAGATGCCCTCATAAGCGATACCAATGCCGCCTGTGCCACACTGTCGACTATGCCATCTGCCCACGGAACCTTATCAGAATATTAGGGAAAATCAAAGGTAACAGCGTTGGAATGATCGAGTCATCACAAAGTTGTGTAGGATAAAATTGCCATCTATGAATTACGCCCGTGCCTGCAATCTGTTGAGGAGACGGCGTTTAAACGTGCCACTCTAGCAATCAATGCACTCCGCTTTGCAGACTGCTTCACATAACAGCGAATCGCATTGAAACTGTACTATCCATCCTGACTGTCGAAGGTTAGTTTACATCCTAACGACATTTCAAAGGCTTCATCTAAACTTTCAGTAGCATAATACGTGCCCAACTTGCTAAAAATTAATATCTGTTCCTTACCTACTTTCGCAGGTGAGATTAGCATGTTTGGCTACTGCAAACGTCATGTTAAATATCCAACTTAAGTTCAAAACCCTTAAAAGCTCTAAATGCATGGTTTCGTTTTGCCATCTCATCAGCTTTACGTTGGTGTTTCCTTTGTAAAATTTGATTTTCCCATCAAGTAAACCGGAGTGAACACTTTGTTAACACTAAGGGTGCTGATGTCCTAAGATCGTATTTCATACCGGTTGTATTTCGGTAGTAATATGACTCCTAAATCATCAAGACTGTTAATCTGGAGGCTACTAAACACCACTGTTGTTGCTTCTAATTTGGATTGCTCCCTATATTTGTGTTCTAAATATCAAGCGCTAAATATTGTCTCGCATTACTTTATGGTCAAAATGACGCAGGGCCTGGGCCTTTGCTTGATGCCTGCCTTTTAAAAGAACGATCAACAAAGTTTATGACGTTTTACTCTCTCTGCGACCGCTGATTCTCCTGCCCTTAGAAGTTGACAAGCACATGCTCATAAATGAGGACGATGTATGGCGATTTAGGTCAAACTACGTGTGATATTGAATAGAGGAGCGGTATTGGGTCTCTGCTAAATTGAAGGTGAGGCGATAAAAATGAAAAACATTGCAATTTAATTTGCACAAACTAGCATCATAGAGCCCACTAGATGCGTGTTAATTGATTAGGATTGGTATCTTGCTTGCACATTGCTGTCCTTAACACTGCTGCAGATTTCTCTAGCATGAGCACTTGAAAGTTACTTGAATGATGAGGCCAGTAAAATGTGTTGCGTGCTCGGCTCACACGTGTGCACATGCGTAAGTTTACGTGCGTAAACTTGTGATCCGGAGACGATTCATCAAATGCTCCCGCTTTTGCATCAAATGTCATTTAGCCAATATGCCTTGCTTGGCATTTTCAGTATAGAAAGTAGGGATGTCATCACCTTTGGAGGCTGCTAGCGTCGCAACAGCAACTTTGCTGATTTACCGCTCAAATGGCCACCATTTTTAGGCAGACTAGTTATTTTCCCTCATTAGTACTCGCACTATGTGCACAAACACGTTTCCAACTTCGTGATGCTTAAATATGAATAGCAGGCCAATTAAGAAATTGGCAACATTCAAACAAATGTTTTCAAAAGTTCTAAGTGAAGTTAGCTTTCTGAGTTGACTATGTAGTAATCGCCCTTTTCGCGTGAAATTTGTACAGCATACACATTATACATTAATGAACTCGTAACATGAAACATGTAGGCATGGTAATGAATCAGTGGGTTGCTTCTTCATTTAACTCGCTTTTGTCAGCATCCTTGGATTTGGTACAATAATGTTGCTTGCAATTGTCAGCCTCTGCATTGATAAGGATTGATGCAATCGTTCGAGTGGCAGAAAAATCGTGCCCCTCTTTGGGATTGTACATCACTTTGCTTCGGCCAGTCAATTTGTCGATCGACCAGCCAATCAACCAGCCAGAGGGTCACCGAGCCTTTATGCGATGAGCATCTTACTGCTGGATCGACGACAATTAACGTCTCCAATGATTTGTTCCAATTCACCCCATTAGTTTACCTTCAAAGCGCTTTTCGAATGCTTGCTCTCCTTAGTAATAGTAGTTTCTAAGCTAAACACACATTGCATTGTCTCTCCACTCGTAAATGCCTCCGTGATTTTTTATTTAAAGGCAAACGCATGATTTTATGATAAAGGCTGCAGCGGTAGTTCATGCCCATCTTAGCAGTCTAAAAGAATTTTATTTATATATTTAGGCACAGGAGGTATGCATATTAATGTCTAAATAGGAAGGCCGCATTGCGCAATTTATGGCAATCGTCAATCACACAATTTAATTGCAGTTTTGAATTTAACGAAATTCTGAAAGAAAATCATTGAGTACTGCGATTGTGACTTGTCGAAAAATAGCTTTTATCAAATTAAAGTTCTGTTTCAATAAAATGAACTATCCGTCCGCTTCCCTTGATTGCGTCAATTAATGTCTGCATGGGCTCATTCACCCCTCAGCAGTATTATTTCAAAATGCGCTATTTGCAGCAAATTCGAGTAGCTGAATCACAATTCCTTTTCTTATGTATGGTTCGGTATTAATAGAGGTGTGAGATGAATGGCTTTTTCAAAAGCGCGCATGATTTGACATGTCAAATTAGTGAGCAAACATCTCATCCATTTCTCATCATTGACGATGTCTGGAAAGTTGTATAGCAGGTGTCAAAGTCAATGTCCGCCTTAGGGTGTTACCTCGTTTTCCTTCGATCCGATCGTGCCTCTTTTAAGCTCATTCAACCATTTTAAGCTAGCACACTGCAAGCGCCTTGACTGCCATGAATTGTGCTGAAAATCCCTAGACTCGAGTCTATCTCTTTCATTTGGCACACAGTGCGGTACTGCACACGACCCTGCATAGTTTTCTCAGTACACTTATGATTTTCGCTTTGTCGAAGTATTCTCTTTATGAAAAGCCAAGCACGTCTACCTAAACTTTGGTTTTATCCTAAAGCATTGACTGCTTTACGTTTACAAGAGTTTCGGCCTTGACCACTTACTGTTAAGTTGCGGCTCCTCTGTTTGCTAAATTTGTTACCACAATCCTCCAGTTTGGCATTGCTGCCAACCCCGCTATGATTCCGATGAAATTTACTCGTTTCTCTGCCTTTCATTTGTTACGCGCTAAGAAACTGTTGTGAAATTTACTCTGTAACATTATTTACACGCTTACCAATGTACAAAGCAAAAGAAGTACAAATTCAAATAATAATATGTCTAAAGTGGGCTCAAAGAAGGGTGGATGTTTCTGTGGTGGTCAATAGTTACCGTCGCTGACATTCCAGATTGCAACCGATTCACAACAACGACCACACCGAAGACCAACCTTTCATATGTGCCGTCACATGCAAATAAGCATCATAGGGATGGCTATCGAATGTAGGAATCACAGTGACTAACTAGGCAAAAGTTCTGGGAAATGCAACTCTGTGAGGCGTTTGTGGGAGAATTTACCACGGTTTCATAGTCCTCATGATTTAGTAATACAAGCCAGTTAGCAGCAAGTCTTCCTCTAGATTTCTACCACTGTCTAATGATTTGTTGCGCAATTTTTTACTTGTATGCAGTTTTCTTCAAGTCACATCAGTCAAAAGTGCTATAAAGTGTAATGCTTATATTTATTTAAACCTTTCATGTAGGCGAGAGACGGGAACAAAATAAACATCTCAACGCCGGCAAAAGACGCTCTTCAACCCTCTACTTATGCACCATCAACCCACTGTTTTGTCGAAGACAATGCGTGTGTGGGAGCATCAACCTTCCCGAATTCGGTAGCTAAATTGAGTAAAAATAACGGTTCAACTGTTAAAAGGCGTTCTTTTATCCTCCTCCTTCTTCTCCTCGATCTGTGATGAGTATCCAAAGCTGGTTTGATGCTAACTTTCTGCCGTTCAGACCCCAGTAGTCCATCAATCACAACTGCTGCCTATCCACTCTCCTTTACACGTCGTGTCTAAAAGAGGGCAAAATATGCCTAAACGTGAGCCTATCCGGCTCTCAACAGGTTCAACATTTCGGCTTCAACATGGGCCACAACAATTGAAAGCCGATGGTATGGATGATGACCTCTTCCAAGCCTCCGTCAATTTCGGCGACCTTATAGATAAAGTACAGACGAAAGCTGAAAAGCGCCTCGTGGTAATGTGCATCGCGGAGGATTTTGGCATGGCGAGGATGAGCATATCAATGCAACGCATTTGACTCTGCTAAGTTCCAAAGCGGCAGATATGAGATTGTGTAATTAGCAGCACATAAAACGGGCACATGCATTCTACTTCTCTTGAGGAATATTGGCTAATCGTATTCTTACTTGAATCGCTAGTACCGTTCAACCACAAACCAGAAGCGATTAGCAGATGTGCCACGAAGGATACAACAATGAAATTGATGGCAAAAAGTAAAGGCGAATTTGCATTTGATAGCGAAGTACCACAGTTCCTGCAATATGTTATCGGGGACAAACCAGACACCAAGCAAACGGCGAATAAAGTGCAGAAAAAGCAAATTTTGTGAAAAATAGGCTTGCGGTCTAAGTGAAGGCCCACATGCTAGTTGCGGTTGCCGCAGAACAAAACTGGCATCCCAGTAAGCAGATGTGATGAACGTTGAATGCCACTTTTGCTTGAGATCGACATCAAAAAACAGCATTATTGTTGTGCATCCATGCTGAAGCCAAGATGCAGTTTATGATGGAGGGATTCGCAATTGGTGACTGACCTCCTCCACCTCATCTATGAAGAAGAAAAAGAGACAAGCAATAGTTGGAGGGTTGGACTGTTGACTACCTGATTTCGGTGTGGCATAGCGGCTTATTTGGTGAGTGAGATGGTGACTACAGATTGAGTGTCTTTCTTTATCAGAAGGAGGCACTTCAATTAAATGTGAGCCATGCAAACACGCACCCACGTCTGCTGTGTTGATTCAGAGCCTCTCTTGAGGCACAACAGAGTCAATTTAGGTGCAGAAGGTCGATATGTAGACTGCGCGAGAGATATTCCATGCTAGACCACCAATGAGGGAAGGTTCAAGCACTTGAGTTGGCGGCAAAATAATCGAATAGACAAGTGGTGTGGACGGTGAGCAACTGTGTGGTAACGAGAGATGTGGCAGGTGAAGTAAGTAAAGAGTGGTCTAATTATTGGTACATCAAACTATGACAGAAGTGTAGGAAAAGCAGATTTGATGAGGAATACTTAGGCGAATGTAATCAACATTGAATGCCGCTTTCATGTGGTGATTTTGCTTGAGATCGACGTCCATAATAACAGCATTTAACTGTTGTGTATCCCTGTTGAAGCCAAGTTGTAGCTCATGATGGAAGGGTCCGCGGATGATGACTGACCTCTTCTACCTTGCCTATGCAGAAAGAAAAGAAGTAAGAAACAGTTAGCGGCTTATTTAATGAGTGAGATGGTGGCTACAGATTGAGTGCCTTGATTTAGCGAAAGGAGACACTTTAATTGGATGTGAACCATGCACACACACACACACACACACGTCTTCTGTGCCGATTTGGAGCCTCCCTCAAGGCACAATTGAATGAATTTAAGTGCGGAAGGTAAAGTTGTTTACCTCATAGGGGATATTCCTTGCTCGAGCACTTGAGATGCTGTAAAATATAGTCGGAAAGAATACGGTCTAGATGATGCCTAACTGCATGATAACGAGAGATGTGATAGGTCAAGTGAGTAGAGAATGGTGTCATTGCTAGTGCATCAAAGTAGAAGAAGTTCGATTTAAGAGAACGCAGTCTTAACGAAAATTGAGTCAGGCAAAGGCAAGTTGCTTAAGTCAAGCTGATGACACTGCTCGAAGGAGACATGGCATTTGTGATGGCAGACTATGATGACACTCATTGGTGAGCATGATGTCCAGCGTCCGTCTTGGTGAAGGTGAGCTGCTCCAATGCTTGGCACATCGGCTTGGGATGGTGGGGGCAGTAGTAATAGAAAAAAGGAGCCTTGTCCTACTCTATGATAGCAATGCTCGTTTGAATAAGCCGTCAGCCTATGATTGTTTTGGTTGTAGAGGTGTAGCGTGTTGAAGGTCCTTGACACACGTTTGAGCCGAAGGTGGCCAGGAGGCTACGAATTCTGTTCAAGTATACGCATCCAACAATGAAACATTGGAAGTAGTGAATGAGCAATTAAAATTCTTAAGATAAAAGAAGATCTTACAAGCTTAGTAAAAAAAGTCAGAGAGTACTTAATCCCCCAATTACGTGAGGCGAAAAGTACTATTTTCTTCTCATTTACTGTCCTTGCTCATCAACTAATTCTGCTCTACTTATTTCGTTTATAAGTAGAAGGTACGTCCGGTGGATTACGGAACTGACAGATGCTAGCCAGAACGTGTGATAAACAGCGATGGGAAGCCACGCTGAGCTGCGGCTATGTGTAGGACAACATCTACATTTCCATGCTCACGAACACGTTGGGACATGCTTTCCCCCTTCTTCTTTTTCTCTTATCACTGCTTACGAGCCGACGCCTCTGTTTTTCCATTTGTTTTGCTCAGAAGGGTGGTTATTTCCCTAGTTCATAATTCACTGGGTGTGCTTCAATCTGCCTACATCCCCTGCGGCTATTTTGTGCTCAAGTCCCACCATGTCCAGCTCGCTCACAACGCCTCACTTCTCCCATTCAGTCGCGTCCAGCACGCTGTCACGCACTCAAGTGCATTTCAAAGCGTCGTCTTCGAACAGACGATCAATGTGTCAGCAGCATCGTCGCAATTTTCGTACTTCGGCAGCAGCTCACCAACACATTCGCTTGGAGAGAAGGGTGCGAGCAGGTGGGGTGCTATTCTCCCTGGTAATGTGATGAATGGGGTGAAGTGTTGAGGTTGATGCTCGTCTACAGAGTGTACCTCTCTCCTGAATATATACAACGGCACTTCTCAATCACCATCGATTTCATTAGTTTTATTAGTATACTTTTAACTATGACCCATTGGGCATGGACAACTGTGGTCATCTCAGCATCTCTGTGGTCAGGGCTACCCTGAGGTGAGGAAGTCTTGTTTTCAATGTGACAGTGGAGTGTGTCCTCAAAATGCTTCCTTCTCTACATCTTCTCAGGCAAGTCTGTGTCTGTCCACCTCAATGAGGAGACCTCGCTATCTGTTCTCACTCTATCCATTCTAGCGGGAAATGGAGAGGAATGCGCTGATTCAATCAGGGTCTCAAACCGCAAGAGGAGGAGGAGAAGGAGGAAAAGGAGGATAGGAGAGAAGGAGGAGAAAAAGGAGGACGTGAGAGATAGGGGAAGAGGAGAGAGCGTGTGGTTAACTTGATATAGAATTTGTGGATTTAGTTTAACTTGCGACTCAAAGATCAAGCAGCAGTGTTTTGGCCTTCATGCACTCCACAAATTCACCCACCCACCTACCTTCCTAATTACATCCATACCTACCCACGTCAATTCCCTCTACTCGTCCCAAAGTTTCCTAGCTTACAACTCTACTTTCGTGCAGCACACTGCTTAACTTCTTTTCAAGTCTCCAACTCGCCTACACCTTCACAACTCTGTCCTCATCCATCCATCCATCCATCCATCCATCCATCCATCCATCCATCCATCCATCCATCCATCCATCCATCCATCCATCCATCCATCCATCCATCCATCCATCCATCCATCCATCCATCCATCCATCCATCCATCCATCCATCCATCCACCTACCTATGAGCATACACACCCGGCCTTAGGCTTTTCTTCCTATAAGAAGCGGTGGTAAACCCTCCACGTTCTCCACTGTCCTCTTAAAGCCAAGTACCAATGGCCGTTGGTGCTGATGCAAAAGCACAATCACATTTGCCTTCCCTCACTTAAGGACCTCCCCAACTCATGACATACGGCTACTGCCACCCAAGCTTAACACAGTCAAATCACCCAATCAGCCAGTTCCTTCCCAAATCAACGATAACAAGAAAAACGCAAACACTCCTCTTGCTAGGAAGCACATCTTGTACGCATGTAACCTGAGTAAGAGCATAGAAAACCTACAATCATATTAGTCTAGTGTTGGTAAAAATCAAGCATGTTGGTGGTGGATAGTGAAGGAGCGGGGTGGGAATTCTTGATGAGTCTGATATATTGCTTGTAGAGGTACATGCAGATGAGTCAGGTCCGTCAACGCTGTCTGTGTGCTGATGGTAAGGGTCCACTTGAGCAGCTCCAGTGTCACCAACATCACTGTCCAATTCAGAGGAGGGCAAAGTGGTTGCAATTGGGGAGGAGGAGGAGTAGGAGGGGCAGAGGAGGAGACGTCAATACCATCATCAGCGTCTCAAGTATCGCCAGCCTCACCCAACTCGCCGCAGTCCTCCTCTTCTCAGTCAACAACATCCGCCAGTCGGGCAAATACACATCGTCTATTTTATTCTACCTCCCTCGTTTCGCTCTTTCCTGCCACCATCCTGTCCCTCTCTTCATTCTCATCCTTGCTTCCTAAGAAGGAGGAAGAGACGTAGTAGTCGACACCCACCAACTACTACTCCACATGCAACGTCGACGGCGTAGAATGGAGAAAGACCAAAGCTTGACGCTAGTATGTGTGCATCTAACTGACACGATTAAGTCGAGACGCTTCAATCATCATCGCCGTTGCCGCCAACGCTGGCCTGACCTGACTCATTCTGTCGCCAGCCTCCCGCATTCCATCGGCCACATTTGACCTCTACGCGGAGATGTACAAACAAAAAACACAATCAATACCAAAAGCGATTAGCAAACACGAGCAAACCCATCTAAGGTCTACACCCCTTAAATAAACAAAACTGGACATAGGAAAATCTTCGTCAAACAACAGAAACAAAGCTAAGTACAGTAAACCCAATCATGCATTGCCAGATTTTCTGCTCCTCATAAAGAAGATTGACTATTTTGTTGCCGCAATGCCCATTGGGTAGGACTTCATCTGCCATTTATCTATCGCGGCTGCATACGGTACATATTTGACGCCATCTTACAAAACATAACCAAGAACATTACCACTTCCCATTTTCCCACCATTTCTCTCAGCCTCGAATAACCATCATCTTCAAATCTATCTACACACACATTCGCATGATAGACGGATGCAAAGAAAGAGAGACAAGGACCACGGTGGGCAATACTGCGCTTTCCTTACTAGATTTAGAGTGCTTCATGCAACCGGGATTCGATGCGAGCTCGTGCCCAATTAGGAAGAGAGAATGAACTGCGAACACCATTACTGCAACTGATAGTGGTTATTAGTAGTAGCATACACGCAAAATGTTATTCAGTATTCATGATAAATATGGCAAGAAATTATTCAATCATTATGTCCAACCATTTTTTGCACTAAGCTTAGCGATTACGAAAGCCAGAGGCCGAGAGGATGTGGATGTGGAGAGTGGGGAGCAAGAGGAACACTGCCAGAACTGAGGCACTTGTGTAAATGATGAGGCGGATAATGATTTGATTGACAGATAGGTAAATAGATACAATGGTTATTTGGGTAAATAGGTTTAGGAATGGGTGGAGAATTAAGAGGCATTCACCCACCTCACATCCCGTCTCAGCTAAAGATGTTGCAGCTTCGCGACAAAGGTTTCACTGCATGGCATATCCACTTCTTCTCTCTTTCTTTTTACTCAGGGCAGGCGTTGGGTGATGTGTAGACTGCACCAACCACGCAATCCTACAATCAGGGTCTAAAGTAGTAGCGGAAGATTTCTCTCAACTGCCCCCTCAGTCGACTCTCATCGCTGCCATGTCCTCCACCTCCTTCGCCTCTCACACGAATAAGTCGCCACCTGCGTCGACTAAAACATTCACCACAAATACCAAGTCAGTTTGTATTTGTTAACCTTCACTATTTGGTACGGTATTTATCAAAATGCTAGCGGAAAGGCCGATGCAAGTTAATGGCAGTTGAGTTGGAGGCGGAATTCTCTGCCACCATCGCTGTCGAATCAAGCGATTCAAATAACCGCAGCTAGAGTACTGATAAGACGTGGAACAGTGGAAACCAGTGCTTCGAGTTGATAATTTCTAAGGTCTCAAGAATACATGGCGGAGGTAGTTAGCCTCATCGCAACTAAGAGCTGAGGGAAATTTTATTATTGATGCAAAAAACTGTATGCTTGAAGGTCTAAAGTATCTGCTTGACCTGGTTGTCGACCTCCTCATTTTTAAGGTGAGTTGGCTAATCTTCACATTGCTTCCTCTTTGGCATTGTCATATAACCCGAAGCGCCAAATGGGAAGCGTGGGCCTAGCCAGAGTTTGACTGATTTGGTATGGGGTTGGCGCCTCTTCAGCCTGCTCGCCATCTTCATTTACTGCTGCTTACAAAATGGTGCATAGTGTGGTCACTCATCCACTAGACGTTTAACTACTTATATTTTAAGGGTAAATGCTTTTTGATTCAGCTTGTTATTTAGTCCATTGCACAGTACAAGCTAGTAGTTGTTCCATTGGGCTTTGAATAAATGCTCTAAAGCATCCATCATCGAGCATTTATAGCATAATTGTAGCTTAAGGCACATTTTCCATGATAATGAAAGGTATTTGAAGCGAGAGTGGATTGCGGATGATGGGCCAACCTCAATCATCCCTTAAGACAATGAAAACTTTGCAGTCAAAAGGAGGATCCAACAACCTCGAAACGCCATAAAAATCAAACGTTGTGCTACAGCTTAGGAGCCCTATTTATTGCAGCACCAGTCTCAGCCCTCTTCGCAACTGCTCGATCAGCATCCTCTCACAAATTCAGAGTAGGGATATATTGGCGCGATTCAGGGTCGCTCGCACTTCCACATGGCATGAACGGAATCGTACGCCCAATAATCCGCTTTATTTGGAATGTAAAACTGATTTCAAAATGATTTTGTGGCGTTGCAGAAACCTGATTTGTGCCCGCGGAATTTCACTGAAAATGGGTAGCTGGAATGACATCAGCTTTTAAAAGACATCTCTATTTTCACCCCCGCATGACTTGGATCATCTATATTGGTTATAAAGTGTTCATTCCTCCTTTCATGAAACGGTCTAATAGCAAATTGTCCCCTTTCTCGTTTTGATTTTATTTGAACACTTCTGTCGAAATGAGAAGTGCAAGAAGTGTTTGACATGATATTCATGACTTGTACTGCGTTCTTCGCAGTAGGCGAAAAGCTATAATGGGTTATTCAATGCAAGGAATGACTAGTGATATGATCTGCGTCCAATATTAATGCAATCAGAGAAATCGTTATGCGCTGACTAAATCAAATCAGGGATGTTTTAATCAGGGTCGAGTTGCTACTATCGACGCTTAGTAAAACGCCAAGTCTGCATGTTTTCATGACCACCACAGCTGGCGCCCGCAGTGAGCTTGATTGATTATACACAAGCATTCCTAACAGTGGGCACAGGGGCTCTGTCAAACAGATGTCAGTGCATTTGATTACTTTGTGACGTCAACCCGCACCTACCGCCAGAAGGAATCTCGTTATCGCTTGCGCGACAAAATGTGTACGCATGGCAAGTAGTCAATTCTACTGTCATTACTATTGTGGAATTCGCCACACTTTAATCCAACTTGGTAGACTCAGCGGAGGCTAATCACCAGTCTTAAATATTAACTTCTTCATTTGCATGAACATCAAACTAAATGTGGATTAGGTTAAACCTTCTGCAGTGCAAGTTGCTCCACCATTGGCTAGCAATAGAGAACCTTCATGGTCATGAATTGGCAAAGGAATCGCAGCATATTTCTACAGCGGAAAACTAGTGTCTCAGCACCACCATTCCTGCAGGCGATAAGTCTATTCCGATAAGGATGTTTGGGGGTCAAGTATGCCAAAACTGTACTGCTATCTGTCAACTGGAGCGGTGATTCTTGAGCGACTATTACCTTAAATAATTCTTTACTTGCAAAGCAGATAAGCGTTTCAGTAGCATTGTAATAAAGTTTTACTTTAAGTAGCCGCACTTAGTTGCTTAGCATTGGGCCAACACTGGAGACGTTAGTGCAGACTACATTGAAGCATTGTTGATGCTTTGCTTCCTGAGATAAACGGAGCTTTTTCTGGACTCTTAGAGCACAAAGCGCCCAAAAGATTTTACTGAGAATGCCTCAGCAGCAACTAGTGGGCGCCTGACTCCTAAGGGTTTGGAATTCTAAGCATAGGGTCAAATCATTAGAAGTCTAGTACGCATGCACAGAAAATGAACATTAACATGGGGAAAAGGGGCCAGCTACTTATTCACTGGCTTTTTGCTTCCTAGGGATTATTTGCTTACGGTTTTTCCTTAGGGAGGCGGACAAGTAGCTGAAGTCGCAGATTCGGCTTTGAAGCAAGGGGAAGGTTGACTCATATGTTTTGGCAACAGCCTTTTGAAGTTGCATTTCTTAGGCCTTGCGCAAAAGGAACCCATTCCTGCTCTTCACCTAAGCTGTTATTTACCAAACTCAATCTCATGGCAACAGAAGATACTTAAGAGCCTAATCACTGGCGCTCTGCAGCCTTTTTTCTCATTAACACTGAAAAGCATTGCAACTGTGCCCTTTGATAGTGGATTTGTCAGCAGGATACTGCATTGCTTACTTAGAGCTACTGCCTATGCATGTTTTTGCCCTCGGGTCCACCGTCACAAATGCGCTGCGCTATAGGGATATTTCACCCAATGCCTCCAACTATTACGACTGCATAAGTTCTTTCAAGCTGACCTGCCAATCCTTTAAGCATGCTCTAATAGCCACACTGGCATCGGTTGCACACCTTCAATTTTTGACTGCTGGTTCAAGGGAAGACAGGTCGAGTGCGATGGAGTATCCCTAGCAGCTCTCCACTGACTGATCTACCAACGAGTTGGCAACTGTGATGCACCAAACACCACTGATGCAAATGCACCAACATATCGGTCTGGTTTGTTACTGTGGGGCTATTACGATGGGACCTCCAAAGGAATTGACTCTTCATGTAATGCTGTCGTTGCTTTTTGTCTAACCATAGTAAGGTATGTTTTTACTATGCTGTTCATCACACATGTGATTAGCTAATCATGCCGGGAATGCCTTTTGAAAGCCCAACTTACCAAATAGAGTAGCTATACGATTGCATTATGCTTTGTCATGTCATGGAAACAGGCTCGATTTCCAACCCCTCCGGTTTTAGGGCAGTCAGAACGGAGACTGATGTAGAATTTTTGGGGCAAAGTTGCATTTACTCCTAGTTGCAAGAACTTAGCCATTCGTGGCACCCAACTGCCTTGTGGCTGGCATTCTGACACTAGTCAGAAAGTGGAAATATTATGGTATGTAGCAAAAGAAAATAAACTAGTAAGAATGAGCTGATTTAGCTAAGTGATTTCGTGGTTTTTTCCAGATAGAGGCAATTGAGGATACCAGGTGTCCCATACCACCGTAGATGACAACGGGTGATGAATACTTACCAAATGAAATTTGACTGACGAGTAGATATTGAACACTTGAATTCTAATCGGTCCTTCATAATTTGTAAGAAGTGGCCCGCATTTAATGAAACCTGACTAAGAGGTGATAGCACCACACCGCTGCATCCTTCTCTTGCAAAGATGGACTTGTCCACCGTTGCTTAAGTTAGGGCTTACAAAATTACTAAGGATTGAGTGTTTGGAAAGGTAAATCAACCGAATCCTTTTCTGTTACAGCCAACCCCTTCTCTGACATTAGCCAATTTTGTTAGGGCGTTTAAAAATATCGTAACATTAACTAGATGATTTACAAGTAATCGAAACCCATTCAAGTTACTTAACCTTTGCCAAAATGTGCCAGACACTGTGCATTGAGTGATCTGATTAAACTTCTATTTTTTTGACATCGTTGCCAAGATGGAAGTTTGTGTTTGGTCTTAACTTGTTTTCGCATTCAAAACGTAAACGACAGCTAGGATAGGATGCTGATGCACTGTTATGTTAACACATTGGTGCGATTGGTGGAACTAAGACTAATTACGTTTTATCATGTTGCACCTTGTCAATTTCTCGTGTAATTATGACCAGATAGGACCATTTTAGTTACCCCTTAAAAATTTAGGCGCTAGGTATTATCTTTGTAACTTGGCAAAGCAAATGCGTACGTTAGGAACGTAAGTCTGTGATTCAATAATTGCAGATGTTTTGCTGTTGTCAAGCTCTTCTCTTGCTAAGAGTAGTCTTGGCGACTCTAAACCATCCAGCCGAAATAACGGTACCCATTCCAAATTGGCCAAAGATTGGTCCTACAAAATTCACAACATGATCAAGTATTATAAATATTTAACTAAAATGTGTAAAATAAAACTCACCTCTCCAGTGGGCGAGAATTTTTACATACACCGACCCCGTCATTAGTGGATACTGTAGAATCGATATTTGCAAACAGCCACCGTCTTTCTGCTTCGGCAATGCTTACTAAGTTATGCTCTAGAGGATGAAGCATCTACCAACTTTGGCCTTGTAAAGTCAGAAATGCTACAGTTTCAGCAGTCGTTGCCTTTGTCATACCTCAGTGATCAGACTACCTCGAATTAGTTTTTCTCCATCGACCTCTGGCAAGCAGCGTACATTCCCACGCATCTACTTTCCGAGTCTCCAAGACAAATCTGGGTAATCGTGCAAGTAGCGATTAGGCGATCGTTTGCTTCAAAGGGTTCCTTGTGGCTGAGGTCAAAGATGACTCTACTTCATTTACTACTCCGTTTTCCCCAGCTTACCCCTCCGACCCAACGCTTCAGTGCAAGGCATTGTCAATTTCTGTTAGGCCTGTTCCATAGCCCACAGACTCTTCCTTTCTCCTACACTCCCGGCTCTGTCTCTGTCAGCATCTACCCATCTGCTTCCTCCTCACGCATGGCAGCGGCGCACTAATGTTTTAAATGTCCTCAAAACTTTCATCCCAAACGCCAAAATGTCTTGCTTTGCATGCTCAAGTGAGATATTACCGCAAATCTTCCCTTTTTACGAGTGATTTCGTACATTAGCGTTGTGATAGGCGACGAATTCTGCCTCTTTAATCCATTTAAACTCAATGTTTTCCTGACTATTTTATCTCCCTATGTTTGTCAAACACAAACTTTTACACTACCGTACTTTGAATGGCCAAATCATCATGAACATACCTCGTGCTATTACTAGTGGTTCCCTAAGGCCAGGTTAAGGCCAAGAAATCGTTTCCAACCTATTTTAGTTTCCTCCCCATTTCCTCCCTTGCCTCTCTCTATATCGCATTCTATTCCACTTGCTCTACTCAGTGGGTCTGTATAAGGACGCAACTCGGATTAAAATGCGCATTATTTTGAAGATGTGTACAGTCATGTGACGTCGTCGCCACCTCCACATGCAAAGCTTTAAATCACAAAGCTACGACTAATTTTTCCTGGTTTGAGAGACTGGTTAGATATGTGGGGTGGTTCTTCATGGCCACTCTTGCAAGAGCTAAGTCTTTTCGCTGAAAGCACAACTCACCTTAAGCCGTCAAAAAATTTTGTTCTGCGTTAAGCCACCTCTCCTGGTTTCGGATCAGCAGCAATGGACTCGACTTGGACTATCTTTCCTTTAAGGTGCACAATTGCTTCCATTTTAGGTTAAGCACTACGTTTCCAACGACGCATCAAATTTGTTCGCAGCACAGGCGACAGGAGCAGATGATATGACAATCAATGCACCAAAACTCACTTCGATGCCCGTCCCTATCTGTCACATCGCGCAATTATAACATCTAGTAGTATTTCTAGCAAAGCAAATCTTCATCACTTCTCTAAAATTTCAGACAATGTGTAAGATATTTGAAGCAAATTGATGCTCGCTTCTGTTCTTCAAAAACTTAGTGATATTGGTAAACAATTTTCATCGTGATCCATGTTATGGTCATTTTAACTTAGTTCATTTATGTTGGACGCTACATGAAGTGCATGAATTGCGCTGAATCATGGCAAATGACATGATTCTGCATAAAATGAAGGCAAATTATTAGGCAACTGGTCCAAAGATGGGAGGCACCTTAAGCCTTAGGCGCTGCAGAGTTTTGAGCATTTGACGACGCAACGAACGGTGTCTCACGGGAAAATGTGTTGCGTCGTGGCTAGTCGGAAAGCGCCAGTCCCATTTGACCACCATAAGTACCGTCTGAGCTACCACAGTTTTTGCCCTTTCGACAGACAGTGCGCGTTATGCTCTCTTGTAGCACACCGCACGAACTGAAAGTAGATGCGAACTGGCCCTGAAGTTGAAAAATCAAATGTATTGTGTATAGCACGCAAGATCTGTGTGGAGGAGAATTAAAAAACCTGCTGATCCGGGCCGCAAGGCACCCCACGGAGCAGTAATTGTACCTGTGAGGACTCAATTGGGAGACTAAATTAACATATGTTTGCGTTAAATATCATATCTGCGCATTTGCAGTGAAACAGTTGCAGGCAAATTCCCCCTTTTCTAAATCGGTAGAAAACCGCTTCCTTAAAAAGGGCAGAATTCGGATTCATTAGTGGCTGTTCTCCAAATCGTCATAAGCAAAAGTGAAAGAATTCGCCAAAAAACTTGCACAGCAAGCTCCACATCCGTTCATTGATCACCCATGAATCGGACTTAAGTGTGTGCCTATTGCTAACGAACATGGCAGGTTGCTAACACCCCATATCAGCTAGTTGAATTAATGGTGTTACTATTTCTTTTGGTGGAACACAATATTTAATGGAAATTTGCATCAAAATCGCTTTACACCTTCGAAGCTTTGATGCGTTGGGCTTCTGATACACTGAGAAATTTGTGCCTTGGCCTAAATGAACAATCATGATTGGTCACAATTTTCATTCGTGACTCAGTGACAATGCCAAAGTAACTGCTAACATTCATGTGTCCATATTCACCCAAAAAGTACTGGAAATTAATGCTAAACAACTACCAATGACATATCTCACAGTGGCGTCCAATGCAAGCCCCTATGCACAATTTTATATTTTGACGCGCCCTTTCGATGTGGTGGTAAATTGTCTTGACTACTTAGCACAATGAAGCAAGCAATACGCTCTTTTATTTAACGCGTCTGCTTAGAGGACAGTAATAATTTTGCAAGTATTACTGTCACGTCTTCTCAGAATGCAAACACACGGTGAAACCAATTACGGACGAGCTAGCTATAAATCCGCCATTTCAAAGTGGAGTGCAATAAGGCGGAAGAAAGCAAATCTAAACTGAAAGAAAACGGTGTTATTGGAGAGAAGCGAATGAAAGTGTAACAAAGCAAGTGCTACAGTTCAGAATGCTTGAATAGCAGGTGCGACTAGTGTTTGGATTCAGCAATGAGTTCTAACCATTCGTTTGCATTAGACCTTATTTGTTTGACAAGATGCGTGTGCTGACTGATTGCTTTGACCTCTCAAAGGGCACATTCTTGAAGAATTTATTCAGTGCAGGCATTTACGTTCGCCCTGATGCCACGTGCGGCCTGCAAGTATGTGCAGGTAATGTGTCCAGTAGTGAGAGTGAATGATGCGGATAGCTAGCAATGTGTGTAGATTATCACGCACGTAAGTTAGTTTGCATTCGTGCATCCACAGTACAATAAAATATGATGCTGACAAAGCCATGTACTCCCAATTTGGCTTGTTGCGTCAGTCTGCGAACTCCAGACCACAAATAACACGGGAATATGACGTTTGCTTCATCAGAGAAGCAATCGGCTTGAACCCTGCTTTCAACTCATCCAGATAGCTACTGGCAGCCCGCTACTACAGGGTACTTCACTTAGGATTCAAAAAGGCAGCGCTGATTTAGGCGAGTGGTGCACGCTGTAGATGTGAAATGTCAGCTGACCTCGAGTATATCTGTGGCTACGACATTGCATGGAAGGCCTTCGCTGCCGTTATCACCTATAGCAACGAAAACGAAACAGGCACGAAGATCACTGGTATGTACACATTTGGCGTGCAATATTTTGTTTGCTTGACTGCCGGTTTTGGATCCGGTCACAGAGGTGGCTACATTAAACCAGCCCCGTTCCCTCTGCTCGCTGATTGCATACAGATGCATATACATTCTGCCATAGTATTATGCATACCAAAACTCAAATTTGTGCTTCCATATAAACGTAAGTATGCAAATACACGAAAACAATTCTTAGGATCTCGAAACCCTACCTCAGCCTTACACATTTATGTTAATAATTATTTGATACACACTTTCATGCGCATGCATACCCAGAACTGTTATCTTAAAAATAGGCGTTACCCCCATAGGCACCAAGTCATGTCCACATTCGACATTGAGTTCTATGTCTCAGAGGTTCATATCTGTATATTCAGTTATATATGCATCCATACTACCAAAGCACAATGCATAATCAATAGTAGTGGCAGTATTGCTTAACAAAATGCCAAAAGTTACCCAGCACCCTCAATTTTAGGTTCGTAATTGCGTATTAAAAGCTTAAATTTTGGTTTGCATAAATTTACAAACGAGTTTTACAAATGTCAAAATTTGTTGCCGAAGAAATACTTCACTTGAGGATAATCCTGTAAGCAAGCCATTTAATGGAATGTACGCCACCTTAATGGGGGAGATGTTAGGGTTCTTTTAAAACCTAGTCACAGATCATTTGGTGCATACGGTGCTGATATGTGGTTTTGCTGACTTTGAGGATTTCATTTAAGAATGAATATCCCCTTGCCCTAGGCAATTATGTTACGGTGAAAGCAGCGTGTGCGGTGTGTGGTGCATCAGCCAGTTAGTGGCGTGAGGCGGGTGGGTGCCATCACCTTCTTTCTGTTATCGTTTTATCTTCTTCATCGTACCACGGTTACAGAAAGAAAAGTACTGTAGAAAGGCAAAAGGTTATCCACTGGCGTCATTCAGAAAACCTTAGGGAGGCAGGCTATTGGTGTCGCGCAGAGGTGCATCAGATTGAGAAGAGACGACTGTGCACATGCGTAAAAGCACTAAACATCTTGGATAGATTCTTTATTGTCTGCTCACTGCTCAGCATCAATTTTTAGGTGCAAACTAATGCCACTCAGCAAAACAAATAACTAATTCTCTAGTTGTATATTGTTCGTCAACTGTCATTACCATCGTAAAATTTGTCATTTTAGAAGTTTGACTATGTTAGAATTAAACATGTTTGAATGCGATTTGCCAGAGAAATTCCTCCAAGAACGTCCCAATCCATCGCTCTGGGAGGCAACTGGGAAAGTGCTAGCTCCATCTTTCACGAAAAAAATGCGACTTAACATTTGTGGGTTAGAATGCGGTTAGTCCACAAAATGCATTTAAGGAATGCCCCTGAATGGAACAACCCTTGCTCCTCAATAGCAAACACGATTTTGATTCCATAACTCATTCCTACTTCAGTCACTGTGAGAGTTCAAAAGCGTCTGTCAGAAATCGCGACATGGGTTCGGTGGTGATTTAAAACTCTCTGCCTTTTTGAAAAGAACATTTGCGCAGTTTAATTACAGACCCGATTCTAAGCGTCTTCTACTTTCCTCAAGTTATCAATCATAAGGCATTAAAAGTTCCTCTCAACATACTTCGAGCACACAAAGTTATCAGTGTGTCAATGCATGCACCTATTAAAAGAAATCACATGATGTGTAAAATTACGGATCTGTACCTAGAATTTTTTTTGGTACTATTCCTAACTGCATGTGAATAGTAACGCATCATGAGCAGAGTAAATTTTACCTGTCCTACAATGTTGCGGCACTTTGACATCTCCCTTCTGTAGAAGTCACTCACAATCACTCGCGATCATCTCTAATTGCTAGTAGTAATGATCCACTGACTGATGTTGAGATAAACGAAGAGGATCGAACCTACTAGCATCAAGGAGAGATCGGCGAAGCCCTAATAAAGGAGTCCTCAGCAAAGGCAGCCATAAACTCTTGACCTATTTGGATTAAAAATTCGCAAGCAATGAATGACCAGCTTTAGGAGCAAATGTTACGGATGTCTGCGTTAGTTCGCGATGCTTGTAGGCGTCCACCGGTTGGATCGGAACAAAAGAACTAAAAAGTAGGTTCTTGAGTTGAGACAATTATTTCGTCGGCTGGCCAATAATACTTCATATTCCTGTCCTGTGTCGCATTTCGACCTCAGAACACACAATATGGAAAAATAAATACACGTATGCGACTCATGGCAGTAATGAAAGACTGGAGCATACACGCCGTTGAAAAGCCATTATTAAATTGCTTTGCATGAATTGCACATTCGTTCCACTTGAAGTCTGCTGCTGCTTAATTTTGTGAATCACCAAAAGCAAGTGCTTGCAAAGAAAAAATTATTAGTAATTTTCTATAAAGGGGGACAAAATATTTCATAATGCGCAAATACAGGCGTCGAAGTCAGTTAAGAAGCGGTGTCAATGTTGTTCGCCTGCTATGGTCAGCAAAGTATAACTGCAAATTGCAAACATGCGATAGGACCGTCAGCTGCGAGAGAAGAGATCCTACCTGGTAGTAAAGCCTCACCCGCAGTGCCATACAAGCAGAATAAACGTTGAACTGCTCAATTATAAAGCCACTTTTCCAATTCATTTACAGATGATATTATTGAAGTGACATAAATTTCCGCGATAGATCATATATGACAAAATTTTTGAAGTTGTGGCAAGGATATTATCACTAAAACGTTATTTATTGAAGCTACTAATTGCATTGAGCATTACTTGTATTTATGAGGCAATGGCAATCTCTCAATCTTACTTCTTATTGAAGTCGGCGTGGCCAGACGTCAGGCATTGGAGTAGTGGTTGATGCATCACCAAGATAAGCCGGCGGTATTCACTTCTCGATTTATGCCTGAAACCCTTTGTTCTATTCTTTCCAACATAATCAACCCCTACTTTTTCACCCAAGTGGCATTAACTTGACATGTGTGCATCACCATTTGCGCAAGCACTGCTCCCTCAAACAATAATTAATCTTCCATGCAAACCCACGTTATGGAAGCATATTACTGCTGACTTGAATAAAACGCCCATCTTCCCTGTTCCTTGATTCTCAAGGCAGTCATTCACTAATATCCTGCTAATCTATCACAGAGAGCACTGTCCTTGACACGCATATCCCGGCGCCCTTCCGTCATCTGTATGACTTTAAAGGCTGCGTAGATGCATTCAATTGAGTTGTAATGACTCTTAATAACTTTATAGATGCTTGAGTAATACTTACTGTGGCTTTTGACGTAGGTTTACATTTGGTTAAGCGGAAAGTGAAGTCGTGAAAGCTACATAATCTATATCATCTTTACGGCATGCATCGCGTCCATTGCGGGTAACGGTGCGAATGGCAACAACGAGGTCATTTGTAACGCGGTCAGTTGATGTAAGTAGGACTATGCATATGTCATGGGGATCGGTGGCGATAGTGAAGGCGGAGGGGCAAATAGATACTGCTCAACGTGTCCCATCAAGTGATCAACTGGGGCCTGCCAAATTCGATGGGTGGTGATAAAGGGGAGGCGCCTGCAATGATACTTGCACGTGCATGGATTTGCATGAGCTTCAACATGCGTCAACTCCTCCATAAACTGTTTTGCAATCTGGGTCACCGCGTTAAATTGGACATACATGAGGAGTGTGGGTGAAGAGGAGCCTGAGTCAAATGCTCGAGACAGGATAATCGCACAATTTATTCGACTCGATGAGGTTCTAACGAAGAGGAAGGTGCACTGCCTGCTATAATGGTGGCAGTCAAATCACAATTGCACTTTAAGAGAGAGTAAGTCTCCTTTGGTGTACTAAGCCATGAACGAAAACGTGTTATGACAGGCATTATAAAAGTTGCTGGTGCGCAAGAACCGTGCAAAGCCCCCAGAATGCAGGCCAGCATGTTCATCAGAAACGCCTACTGACACATTCCACTGCGCCTAGCTGAATCAATTTAAACACCAACTTTTGATTTCATTTTGTGCAAACTTTTATTTGGGAGCGCCTGATCCCCTATAAGACTACTGCGCTTGGCTTAATCCTCTCAGGTGAAATTTACCTTCTGCTGCGGAGCAAAGCTAACACAAACCGCAATTATTTTGCGTGGTTGGCCAGTGCATGTGACAGCCATCTGAATTGTGCTGAAGCAAAGCAAATTAAGAGCTTTGCAATTAACAAACGTACAACAATATCTTGTTGATGGATATCGCTGCAGTTAGAAAGCAGTCTGGTTCAAGGCTTGTAAATGGTTCTTTCAAAAATTGCTTGACTCTAATGTTGACGCGGATGATGTACAATGAGTGTGCGATGTTCGGAGGGATTCATTGTTTGAATAAATCAACTATTACCTCCATCTTCCTCTGAATTGTCACTACTCTCTCACACACTATCACGCAGTAATCCGTTTCCTCTTTTTCCCCTTTTCATACTCTTAAGCTACTGCTTTGCCGATGACGCTGTTCACCCATTAACTCGTTGTGCGCAGCACCCCATTGAGGCGTGGGAGACTCGAACAGAAGAGGTTGAATACCGTAGGATGCAGTGGTGCTCATTCACAAAATTTTTACATAAGCCCAGGATACACCGTGTTCCACTAAGAGTCTGGTATTTTGGCTTGTTAAAATCCCTTCTCTGTAGCCACTTGACCATAGGCTGAACAATTCTTATAGTTGTTTTTACCTTTTTGGTAAATATGAGAATACAAGTGATGCTTTAAAAGACTCATCCATGAAACTTGAGTCAAACGTAGTCTTAATCTATGGAAAATTTTGTATCACACCTAACCTTTACCTAATGCTTACATAGGTTAATTTACTTGTCTAAGAATCTTAGAGATTGGGCACCAAGGAAACAATTATTCCAAGAAATTCATAATTTTTGTTGCTGCTTCTCATTGACTATAGAATTCTAGAGATGTAATATTAACGGAAAAAAGGCGCACGGGACCACGTTAAGTAATTTTGACACGTCATGCCATTAGTTATTATCAGGAATAACTTACTCCAGGAACTAGGATGCCTGTACAATGCTTACCTTCACTTGCAAAAGAAACCATCATTGGTCTAGGGAGCTCAAGGCAAAGGACATAAAGGAGCTGGCCTGGAAACTAGTACTAACATGAAGGGACATTGATTTTGTGAAGCACGTTGTTCCCAACATTATGCTAGGGAGACAAGTGCCGACGATACAAATCCAACTTAGGTTTTGATTCCCAGATATGTCTATTATTTGGTAACGCCTATCAATCTGAATAAGTTGACAGCCTTTACGGGTATGTTTTGAATTATTTTGATGCTTACACCAGGGTCTGCCTCAAAAATAGATAAACGGAATCGGTACCACTCATCGTTGTGTTCATTAGTGATGCACTGACGGAATCAGTGGTTGCTGCGGGAGCAGCACTTTATGAAGTGGTGGATACAGCAGGCGAAAGAAAACGCCTTTCACTGAGTGGACAATTTGAACTCATCAAATTGTTACAGGACGACGTACCATCAATGTCCATAGATAGTACTTAAAGTTAAAGTCACCTATCTCCATTATACACTACCAAACATGGAGTTTGTTCTAGCATGGAGAGTTGATTTAGAAACCCAAAATTCTGCTGGACATTAAGCGCATTTACAGATATGTGTATGACCAGAACGCTCTTAAAGTATAACTTCTTAATCTATAAGAAGGCTAAAATGGATTTTGAAACATTTAACTGGTGCGTTTCAGCTATTTGCAGTTAAAATCGTGCTATCGGATTTGAAGGCCTCTTAAATAATCACATCGAGAGTCACCTCTGACCAAGGGAACTGACCTCTACTCTAGTCAACATACCATTAAATCAAGTAATAGTTGAGAAGAATTTTTCTGCTAAGAACTATTTTTTTTGCTAGCTAAATGCTAAATCGTCATCGCCGCTGAGGCGCGAAAGTTAATCAACCCTAAGAGTGCCTTTCAAATGCAGTTCAATGGCTGGCCACATTTACTCGCAGATGTGGAATCACACCACGTCTTAATGAGCGCATTTGAATTTCAGAAGTCGCAAAGCGAAAATTTGGATCAGGGTAGTATTAGCAGACATAACTTTATTAACTCATATTAAAGTATGTGCGATATTGAAATTCGGCAAAGGGATGTGGCGAGAAGGGGATATTTGTATCGACCGTATTTTGAGCCGATGACTCGATGACCATAGGTGATTGCCGTTATAGTAGATCAGAAGAACTTCAGCATACAAATTTTATTAAGATGATAAAAGCCGGCAGTTATTATGGTATTAGAAGTGTATGCCGTTTGCTTTTCAGCGGCAAATTGTTTGACCACCTGGTTTTCACCTACAAATTAGAGCATAGACATAGGCAATTGTTGCGGAATCCACTTAGCTTTTTACCTTTACCAAAACCTTGTAAGATAATAGTGGTTCCATTTTTAACCTAGCTATAAATATGCTTCCTTGCCGGTCAAGTTCATGTCTCTGCATCCATTTTTTGAACTGGAACAAACTTCAGGCAAAGTCGAATTGTCAAAAGGGCTGAGTGACTTCACCTTCAAGCAGCCCTCAATCTCATTAAAATGTAGTTAATTTGTTTCTGAGAAATAACACCCAACCCTGCCCATAGCCACACAGTTGCCCCATTTTGCCTCCAGAATGAAATGAAGCTCTGTGCATGTGTGTAGTTTACGTCATTTTTCTTGCGTAACGAGTGTTAACCGTAACCTTAATATCACTGTCACACGATTTATCCTTCAGTGAGTTGGCTGTCTGCTGAGCCATGCATGTGGGCTGACTTTCTTCTGCTAGCCAAACATGTAAATTCTGCCCAAATAATACGCCTTCTTTGCAGCCCTGGACGCTGCATTATCGCAAGTCTGGTGTGCTTCACCTCATGTGCTCCACAGTGTTGATTAAACCGAGCCCCACCTGACCTTGCAGGAGACAACGTGGCCAATCTTTAACCACTTTGTTTGAACTCAGCAACTAATGTTAAAAAGTAGATTGCTATTATAAATAGCAAAACGTCGTTAAGCCAAATAGGCTTTCTTTGCTGACTGAAATCTACTCACCACTACTTAAATGCATTTTTTGATTGATTGATGACTTTGTATATTCGGATCAAAGTGAGGGTGACTATTTGATATCTTATGATTTGGGACTTAAGAGAAGTAGGTTACACTCAGATATGAGCCTGTAATTAAGCCAAGCGAATGTTCTTTTCAGTGAGGCAGAGTGTTTTAATTTACTTCGAAGCCACCTCGCGGTTTCCGAAGAACGCTTCTAAAATCTCGCAGAGTTACTGGAGTAAAAATGGGTGATGGCCTCCAAGTGGTCTTTGCCATTGGAAGGCAAGTATTAATCAATTTTAGGGCACTCTTTAAATGCAGTTCGAGGAGAGACCGCATTTTTGCTAACAAATGTTAAACCATACCCTTTCGTGGAAGTCCCGGCTAACATTATTCGTGTTGTCTCCCAAAGCGATGTTTGTAGTAGAATTTTCTTTGTCGAATCACAATTAAACGTGTTTAATGTTGGCAGCTAGCAAAGAGGTGCACTGCATGTGAGGGTGTGTAGCCCGATTTTATGCTGAATTGATAGCCAGCTATCTAGAGAAGAAGTAGGGTGTTAGCAAATGCCCTCATCGTCAAATTTAATCAGACGAACTTCTAAAGTGCCAACTTTAACGATGGTAATGACAGTTGACGAACAATATACAACTAGAGGGTTAGTTGTTTGTTTTACTGAGTGGCGTTATTTTGCACCTAAAAATTGATGCTGAGCAGTGAGCAGACATTTTAAAATCTATTCAAGATGTTTTGTGCTTTTACGCATGTGCACAGTCATCTCTTCTCAATCTGACGTACCTCTGCGCGACACCAATTGCCTGCCTCCCTAAGGTTTTCTGAATGACGCTAGTGGATAACTTCTTGCTTTTCTACAGTGCTCCTCTTCCTGCAACCGTGGGACGATGAAGAAGATGAAACGACGACAGAAAGAAGGCGTTAGCGCCTACCCTTTACCAATCCACTTGTGCTTCATTGCTGGCATTGCTTTTCTTACAAATCGGGTGGCCTATCTATCGTGGGATGAGACCTACGCAGGGCTCTGCTCTTCGAGCCTGTTCTCGACTTTCATTGGCTCCTTAGTCTGAGCTGCAGACAGGCGCCTTTTCTCGACCTCCGGCCTTTGTATATGATCACCTTATCCCTTCGTCCCCCACCTTTGCATTCGCTTCTTTTATCACATTCGCCATCGCCTGTAATATTCGTTCCCCACCTTTGATCCCAATGAGGTATAACTGCTATTTTTCACACTCTATTCTTTCTACTTTTGTTCTCTATCGATTTCAAATTTATCTTACAGCTGTTTTACTTTAAGCTAGTTCCTTACAGAACTGCTTTCGTGAGGTTACATTAATGCTATGCTTTGCACTACTTCCCTATATTTTTGCGCCTCAAATAAAAGCATTTTATCCCATTTACCATTCGCCATTACCTTTCGCAATACGATTAATTTCGAAAAGTATGGAAATAAAGTTAACTTTGACAATTCGAGCTCATAGCAGAATGATCCTAGGTTACACGGTGATTTATCATATTATTAATTTATTTCTGCACTTTTGCAGAGTTCATTTGGGGGCAACGAAGGCATGCATTATTATGCAGGTCCTCCAACTAAACCACTGTCAAGCTTTTGCAGGAATGGTGGATGCTGACAGCAATAAATTTTGACAAGTTAACTCAAATGTGACGTTCCAGGGTAGATTAAAAATAAAATTTAGCAACAACACGTGATTCTTTGCACTTTCATTGATATGCTCCATTCACTGTCCTAATAAATCAAATGCCACCACAAGCTTGGTGCAGGTTAGTAAGCTTACCTGCACGACCACCTACCACACCGATACCCATCTTTATTCATGAGTAGAAAAATAGCGTCAAATTTATAGTAATTTTCTCTAATTAATACTGAAGTGGCCATCGTCTGTTGGTAGCCGATGAGGTGGACTACGACATTACCATGCTCCATATGCCAACTGGTTCAATCATGGTTTGTCATGGGTGAAGTAGTTTTGCGCTAAAAGCAATCTTAAGCAATACTCTAGAGAAACTCATCCTTCACTGTTAATGTTTTGCCCATAGCCACTAGTGCACATACGCAAGCTGGAAGCAGAAATAGATAGTAGGAGGTAGGATCTCAACAGAACGCTTGAGGAACCGCATATATTTAACAAGAAATATGGTAGTTTACTGCTTAAAACCCTGTCTCGAATTACAATGCAGTCGCTAGAGTTGACTGAGGTGCTGTGGTAATCATGCAAGTTCTTTTGCTCTGTGGTTGCTTGATTGCCTGCTTTCTAGTAATTTCAGCTAGGACTTTCGACTTCGGAACAGGCACTCAGAGTTTTGGGCCTGTTGCAGCAGATTCTTGGTGTTTGGATACTATACTAGGCAGCTTCACCTTAATCATCTTCGCATTTTCTCCAACTGTCACCCTTGTCTCTTTCGCAGTACCTAGGTTAAGCCTCTTGCCATGGGTTCACCTTATGCCTTCTTTGAAATCGTGCCCAAAAGTACACAGCGTAATCTGCATTTTCATGTTTTGAGTAGGGTCTTATCCGAAACGATGCTGCTTGGCATTTCGCAGAAGATGCAGTGCAAATTTATAACGCCAATCTCAAGCTGGTATGTCTTTAGCTTTCGTAAGAATGGCTTTATTTGCCTTAGTATAGCGATCGCACAGAGGTGAATATGCCTGAAGTTGGTAGGTGAATCGATCCAGTAATCAACCATCACCTTGAATGTCAAGTGTTTTGGTGCAAGTAATCGAAAACGATAAGAAGAATGCAGGATATGCCCTTCCCTATCAGTCAAACGCTTTATATTGCGATTCTTATGCCAGAATGATAAAATGAAAGTAAAACAGAGAAATGCATAATCTGTGTTGCGAATGTACTAGACGCCGCTGCGTTTATTGACACAGTAGTCGCATTATCAAGCTCAAATGCAAATAATTTGACCCGATCTCATCAATTCGGCATTTCTCGTAGTATATTACTGTTAAAGATTGCCTGTAAATGCAAGTCCATTTTACCGATCATCCATAAATGAGCGTCTTATCATCGGATTACATGCACTGATTATTTCTCTCCTTTATGATAAAGGGGCGGTCTGCATTTGACAGCATCTGCTTAACGCCTCACCCATCTCTTTATTTTAATGCTTCACAACACCCTTGCAAATGTGTATTTTTAGCCCACAGGTGAGGTGGAATTTCAAACACTGCAACCAATACTCTCAATAAATAACGCTTGCAGTAGTGGTAAGAAAGCCTTGTCCAAGCGAACGGGCTTATAAAACGGGCGATCAGTTGCACACTTTAGTGCAAATGGAACGCGTGATTTCTGTGGCTGATGCTTGCTCAAAAAAATCACCGGAAGTGCTTTGCACGAGTTCACCAAGAAAAGCGTTGCAGCTATCTTTGCTTTTGTTCGATCACGACTAATTTTGGAGGAGCAGTAGTCATAGGAAAGGCAAAATTATGGCCATGGCTCAAACTGATCGCGTATATGCTCGAATGTTATCATTGAAGCCAAAGTGTATGCCTGCAAAATTAGGACCTGTAAAGTGTTCTTACCCTTACCACGGAAGAAGCTAATTTCCTCGGAAATAACGGATTTCCAAGATTATTTGCTAATGTCAGTGGACTGCTTCTACTGATCATCTGTCAGTACTGAGCCATTTAGCATGTTCTGTTGAGCTTCTATGAGTAACTGTGCACCAATTACATCAGTGAGATTGCTTCCAAAGACCAAAGTGAAAAATGATAGACGACAATGCGTAACAACAATTTGAGGAATCCGCTTACCGCGCATGCGTAATTGGCATTGCCCAGTGTTGAGTGAAAAGGAGAGATTATGTTTCCAGCAAGAAACCTTTCCTCAGCGCCTTCACTGCATGCCAATACTAAGCGTTAATGTTTCAATCACGCAAACAATTCAAGCGGTAACTGCAAACAACCCAAAATAAGCTGCCACAAAGTAGAATTGTTAGCATGTGTCATGGTCTGCCACACCCTATTTTGGTGTCACATTAGGCAGGCTTCCAGCGCCTGTCAGGATCTGTGACATGGGGATGGAAGTAGGCAAACTCCATCTTGGCGGCCAAACTGCCATTTTGAAGGTCGGAATTCCCAATCCTTCCCTAAAGCTTTCACTGAAATTTGCACAACTGACTTTAACATTTAATTTCAGCATCTATTATTTAGAGATTAATTACTGCATTATCATTTATGGAAAATTCTACAATGCTGCAGAATTTGTGTTACAATTCTAAGCTGAACCTGGATCCTCCATTCATATTTTCCTCATTTATACACTAACAAGTGGATGCGTCTTGACAAAGAAGTCTGCACAACCCTGTCTCCAAGTCAGCATGCTCAGTGCTCTGCAAGCATCTTCATAGCAAATGTAATTCAATCTACCAAGCGATGATTTTATTTTAAATCCGTGCCCATTCAGCTATGCAAGGCATTTCCAAACTAGTTTACTTCTTTGTATTCATGCCTGCAGCGTATACGAGGGATTAGAATTCTTGACTGCAATCCATCTACCCATTTTCTAGCAATCCATGCAAGTTAGCTCTATAGACTTTACGGAAAGGAGGACCAAGTTGACACATCAGTAGTCTTTTGGTACTCCGTTTGCCAGACAAACCTGCTTTCGCCCTATCACATTCGGGCTCAATAAGAGTTAAATTGACTGACCACCTCCTTCGTTCCTAGCAAAGCAGAGCAACATTTTCTATCCCTCACATCCGCTGAAAATGAATTGTTATGCGTTTCGAACATTATAAAATTCCACCGATTTCACATCCGGATACGTTCAGCCATTTGCTTGCCGTCATCCTGCAGATGTGTATTATCGTTTTTTAACTTATTGGCAACGAACTAGAGAGTGGCCCGAGAAGTTGTAAAGAACAACTTGCCACATTCGGCTGCATTCTCCATGTGCTTGAGATTTTGTTGTTTACAAGGCAGGACTCCGATGTTGCTATTGAATCGTAGGCCATAATGAGGACATTTGCGGTTGTAATTATGGATGACGTAAGGAGGAAACCGAGCTGCGTCAATGGCTCCCTTCTAATGGCTGCACCAGTGAATCGGTGCATCTGGCATTCATGATTACGATGGCTACATTATAAGCCACAAAGATTTATTTGATTGAGTTCGCCAAGATGTAATTTGGGAAAAATGTAGAATATCTGCTATTTAGCCAGCTGCAAGACGTTAAGTGCTTGGCCTTGCAAACATGCATGCTTAAGTGTCTCTATAACAAACAAGGTAAACACAAGCAGGTTTTCTTCCAAAACGCTTTTTGTTTGGATGGAGTTGAGTGATCTAGTGTCAGTGACGTAGACAGGGACATCTGCAAGTACTCTAGTCTGACTTATTTTACAGAATGGTTTTGAGTAAGAGTGTACAATCGTTTCATGGTATGGTATAAATGAAGGGTGTTTGTAATGATTATTCGCGCTACCTTGGTACAGTATAGTTTCTGTCACTCCTATTCTTGCACCTTCTTCTCATTCTCTGTTGGTCGAAACCCCGCCCTGTTGTCAAATATGGCTGCCTTACCTACTACTGACTTGAAAGCATTTTGGTAGGCACAAGAATTATGCATGAGTTGGTATATGAGCCGCCCTTTGCAGCACCTACTTCAATTTGCATCAGCCATTCAGCTGCCTGTCGTCTTCTGTCAAAGGCTCCATCAATTTCTTGTTCCTTCGTCCTTGCTCTCAATCTGAGTCAATACAATTCAAAATCCCTGCTGATACTTGTAAAAATCCTACGTCTTAATGAAATAAAGCTGTTTAAGCTTACCAGCTCTTTTTCTGATTTGGGACTGAAAGCGGTCATTGTCATTCCGTCTAACTTACAAGTTGCAATCTTCTCTATAAATGATTACGCTAAGAATCGTAGCCTAGAATGTCAAGACGAGCAGGCACCGCCATAAAATCCACTGGCAATTGGATGGTTAAATGTCTCTCAAATGTTTAACATTTCCATGTAGATCGGTGTTGTGTCCAGAGTTATTCGCAAGCGAAGAAGCCAATTGCAGAGTAGAAAGTATGGCTGAAGTGGAAAATTCGACGTCACTTTCAAGGGGCCGAGGTACGGATTTGCCGGC
The DNA here is from genome assembly GCA_001923025.3 of Taenia multiceps. Lineage (NCBI taxonomy): Eukaryota > Metazoa > Platyhelminthes > Cestoda > Cyclophyllidea > Taeniidae > Taenia > Taenia multiceps. Next base: position 3,275,422 of record CM010317.1, on the reverse strand, counting down.
TGTCTTTATGTAATTCATTGAGCAACCGCCATCTTTTGCCACCCAATGATAAAGTGGCATGATATCTAGTGCAACCCTTGTGGCAAACACTTTATCAACGCCTAATTGCCATTTTAGTGCAGTCATTTGACGCGCTGTTGGGCAACGCCCCACATAGAGTGGATGAGCAAGGACAAGTGCATTGTAGGAATCAGAAAAAGGTAAAAAGTGTGCTCTGAACGAAGAAAAGAATAAAAAGAAGCAGCAAGGAACAGGACGGAGCCAACTTGATGAGCCTATATGCTAATTCACTTAGCTTATCAGCCTGAGCTGAAGGTTATATTTTAAGGAGAGAAGAACAGTCAATTTAGCTTTTATTGTGTAGTGGTTTGACAGAGCGAGTGCAACTCGGGCTGAAATGGGGGAGCAACAGGAGGACTGCAGATGTGTCAAAGTGATAGTAATGGCCGTTTGCTAGTGGAATGATTTGAGCCAAGTTGCATAGTTGGCTAGGTAACAAGTAGGTGGTTTGCTGTGGCGATCCTTGACCTTCGAATACGTGACAGGCATGACTTTGCAGCTGTTTGAAGTAATAATCATCCACTTCTAAGGTGGCGGGAAAGCAAATTTGAGATGTCTGTATTAGAGTCCCTGTTCGCGTGTGCGTATGCTCTACGACTGGCATAATTGGCTGCGTTCACATGCATGTGGATGGAATGATAAGGTTGAAGTGCACCAAACTATTTAAACATGTTTAGTCATAACAAGGTATATCCATACCTTCGTATTATAAGAGGTAGCGATTCTACGAGTTAATTTTTGACGGGTGATTAGTTTAAAAGCTGTTATGCAATGCATTTGGCAAACGTTTTCATTTGAAATGTTGGCATGTTACTAGTGTGGGGTAGGGGTGCCCACTTCACTCTGTCGCTCTGCACCATACTTTATCAACCTCTGATCAACAGTTTAACACAGTCATTTGAAACGCTATTGGGCAAAGCTCCACATAGTGTGGACGATCAACGACAAATGCATTGGAGGAATCAGAGAAGAGTTCGAAAGAGTGCGCGGGGAGAAAGGGGAATAAAGAGAAGCGTCGAGGAGTAGAAAGAAGCCAACTCGGTCAGCTTATATGCTAATTCACTCAGCTTATCATCCCTAGCTGAAAGTTATGTTATGAGGAGGAAAGATCAGTCTAGTTACCTCTTCTTTAGCAATAATGTGATAGGACAAATGTAACTCTGGCTAAAATGAGGAAGCAAATGAGGACTACTGATGTTTCAAAATGATAGCAAAGATCGTTTTTGGTGGAATGATTAGAGTTGATTCGCATGGTTGGTTAAAGACTAAGTAGATGGTTTGCTGTGGCGAAATCCTTGCCTCCGAATATGTGACAGGCATAAATTGACAGCTGTTTGAAGTTATTATCATCTTTTAAAGTGGCGAGATAGCGAACTTGAGGTGTCTGCATTCGGATCTTTGTTCTCGTGTGCGTAGAGCTGAACGATCCCGTAGCCTCTGAAGAGTGCTAATGAACACAGGTCAGTTTTACTATTATCTTCCACTCATTTTGGCATCTTGACTATGGATCACTTGACCATAGCTTGTCAGATCTGGATTCCAAGTATAAAAAAGCAAAAATGGCCACGATATATAAAGAAGCGATGGATAAAATTCAAAGTTATTAGCCTTTTGACTCAGTAGAAACAATGCTCAATGCTACACCGTATCAACACATATTTAGGGGCCAACACAAGCATCGCGATGTCAGAATACGAATTGCATACTGATATTTGTGTGGTGTTTCGCCATCAGTACACACCGGAACTGCCTTACTCTTACATTCGGAATGCCACCATACGTTAAATCTAGGAGAGCATTGTAAATGCTAGTGCTTTGATTTGCAGCATTTTGGGGGAGCCAAACATTGGGACGTGAAGCAGTGTGGGAGGCTATCTGACTCCATGCGTGAATTATTTACACAGAGGAATGCATGTACAACACAGCGGTCATAGACAGTGATTAACGCATTGATTACCGCCTTCTAACTAAGCGCTTTTAAGTATGAATACTAATTATGGGTTAAAAATCCGTTGCGAGTGACGTGAGAGCTGGCTTACTGGCAAACGCGCCGTGAACGCGCCACGAACTCGTACATTAAACTTGGCCTTACGTTGAACTAATGTGAGCAGCTGCGTCACGATGAAAGTACATCCACTCTCAACTCAAGGCAAATCAAATGTTGCCACATGACCCAAGTAGATTTAGTGGCGAAAGATCCTCCTTCCAGATACATCAAATCTGGTCACATGATCGAAATCGACACAGTGGCGCGATAGTCTTCTCCACTCCGCCTCAGCTGCAGTCATGATAGCAATCGTTTCTAAAGAGGAATATTTTACCCTTTCTCCCTCCCTCCCAATCGATTTACAGAAGCGAAATTCTCCCCTTGCATCACTACAACAGTCGTCACACGATTGATCTGGACCAAACAGCTCAAATACTTCCTTCAATGCAATTCAGACGCTGCCACTTTATCCAGACCAATTGATTGCAAAATAATTCCCCTCTCGCTCACAATTCAACTGCACTCACATGATCAAAATCGCTTGAATAGCGCAAAAATTTTCACTCTCGCTATTTACAAAGACAGAAAGAGTGTTTAAGAAGAAAGTAGGTTAACTTTAAGCTTGTCACCAAGCCCACTTTTGTTTGACTGTGATGCGGGTGTTAATTTAAGTATAGCCTAAAGTAAAATGTATGGACTGATGGCAGGTTTTCTTTTATTCGCCACCAAACTTAATAGCAGAAGTGCAGTACGCTTGTGCGCATCCGGCGTTTTAGACCTTCTCCCTTCTTCTGAGGATTTTTGGAGTTCGACAATTCCTTAAGAGAGTTTAAGAATAATCAGATTTGGCCTATGTGTTTGGCTATATAATCCATTTCCATTCTCGCTTTTGGATAAACTTGGCCTCCCTAATGGCTCTACTCCAATAGTTGCACTAATATATTGGCAAAGATGGCACGTCCAAGTAAATGACTTAATTATCTGCGACACCAACATCGGTGTTGGATGACTTGGAGCGCTGTTTTAGTCTGCGCTGTGGTCAGAAATGTGGATCCTCCCGCTTTGACAAGATCATCAAATGAAATTTCAACCTGCTTATTATTTCTAAATCGGATTTGAGTAGAACTTGGCATAGTTGTTTCATGAGTTGGTATAACTGGAGCACTGTAAGCAAATGATCAGTGTCATATTTGATATAGCGGAAGCTTCTGCCACTCCTGTTCATGCAATTCCATCTACTCCTTCATCAGTTTCAATCCCATCTCGTTGTCAACCACATCTGCCTTGCATACTGCCCACCTAGAAGTGATAGCATGAACTGGCAAATACTGTTCGCCATGCCGACCTCACTTGGGTTAGCATTGGTTAGTTGGTTGCTTATTCCCTCACCTTTGCTCTCGACCCATGGCAATATCTACTACAAATCCTTCAAAAGGCGCCGAAACCCTGCGCAAGAATGGGAAAATGCAACCGAGTTTCACTAATTCTAATTTAGCTATGTAGCCGATGTCAGCCACTCCCATTCCATTTACCTTACAATGTAACATGCATGTCCACTGAACAAAACTGCTTTCCAACTGCATCAAGATCTTCCACAAGAACATTTATTCGCATGGCTGTTTATTTTAAAGCTCCAAATTCGTGGTCGAAACATGTTATACGTGGCCCGATTTGCTCCGACATAATTCAGATGGTCTCCATTCCCTTTTCGACCTTGCATGAATAGGTTTGGCTTGACATCTACAATGGTCTTGGAAATGAGGAGTATATCTGCTTTTATGAGGCTTTAATATCCGTCTAGTGGTACGGGTGACTGTTTTAAATATCCTAAAACAAAACTTTTATCACTTTGTCACACCAACTGAACTTTAATGCCATTAAATTTGACCACTCTGCAGCAACGATAGTCAGCGAATGAAATACCACCTGATTGGTTAACGTTATTACAGTGGCATACACTAGACAAGTCATGAATCATCGCAGTGCAATTGGCCTGCAGGCCCATCAATGGATTGCATAAAGCGTATTGTTGCAGGAGGTTAGGGCTCAACCAAATAGCGGCACATTTTGCATTTAATCGGGAGGGCATTTTAGTCACTTCGATTCATTGGTAGTTGATTTCTCGAGAACTAAAAGAATCCAGCGAGTGAGATCAATTTTGAATGATTTATAGATTCTCTCATGGAAGTGCTATGGTATGTTCGCGGATGATTCTTCTCCTTCCTCCTCATCCCTTCATTCACCTCCGTGTTTGGAAGACTGGCTGTTTCGGGACATATTTATCATGATAGAAGCAGGGAAGTATGAGGACGAAATATTTACGACAAGGCAGCTTCAGGCTCTTAGGAGGAACCACGAGCGTCCACAACCAGGCTGAATTTGTCCTCTCACCTCTGGCCTATTAAGCTCACTTAAAAAACATAATTATTACAATATTAATGCCTGTGTGTGCATTCCAAAAGGAGATGATAATGATGTCTGCGATGCTTCACAAGTCTGCATTTTTCCAAATTTCGATATTTTCGCACATAGAAAATCAGACTCGCTACGGCCTTAAGCTGATGAGGAATGCTATGAGTGAACCCTACCTTGCCTTCTGGCTCCCCGTTAAAACTTCTCCTTGGAACGTGTAAGACCACGAATTCCTACTTAAGCACGTTCTCTAAGCCCTCAACATTACAAAAAGACCCTAGGAATAGCCAATAAACCAATTCGTGTCTCAAACTTGACACAATTTTTGTAGCTTAGTAATTAAACATCACTGCTCACTTTCGCTTGCCGATCCCGTAAGCCATTCTCATACTAGGAGCTTAAATTTATTTCGTCCAAAATTGCAACACCATTTTTTTTGGATTTTCAATTCTTCGTGTACTAGGTGAATGGGAATGCATAGCTAAAGACTATTTTGCCAAAATCAAACATGCCAAATGTCATCAGACCAAACGTGCGAAAAGATAAATAGGTGAGATATAACTGATCATGATTATCCGGCATTACTAATGCGTTTACCTATTCCAAATTAACAGAATGCACGAGTACTTAAATTTCCAACCAATTCAGTGCAGCCTTAAGCGTAAAACATGTTACCGCGTCGAATCTCGAAAAATGCGCACAAATACCTAAACTTGTGCATCACAAGGCACATTCATGGACCACTACCTCTGTACGATGTCACTTCAAGCGTACCATCGCACTTTCACTTTTAAGCTAGCGTCGTATACCTTTCAGCGACGAGTCAGGCCCCTTCTTGTTGGCCTAAGAGGCAAATATTTATTTTAGACGTTTAACAGTGGCCAAAAGAGAAGGCCATGGAAGCATTTTGAGAATTTTACACAGGATTCTAAAACCACATGACCGACAGTGGACCTCAAAGGGTCCCACCTCTTCATTTTTGGTGACAAATTAATGCTGAGCATGTAAACTGGCGCGCAGACAATCAAGGTAGCACCCGAATTTGAAGTAGGCAGATTTCATTCCCACCTACTTTACTAAGTCTTGAATGTGTGGTGATAGAAATTAAATAATTAAAATAGCAAAACGCAGGCATTTTGTTCGGAACCATTCCGTAGTAAAAACAATGCTTAAAAACTTACGCCGCTTTCTCCTTGATTGGCGGGTGGAATTTGGTATTGTATTAGCAGCAATTTAATGTTCTCCCACTTCAGGGACCAATGATGCAGCCAGTCAAAGGGATGGCTGTAAATAGTCCAAGAACAGCCACTGTTAACTGCGTTATTTAATGCGTGTGCGCTTTTAATTGTGCGCTTCCGTTCTGACAAATTTCCACCTTTCTTTCGAAAGCCATAGGTGAATCAACTTGATATTGACAGTGTAAGTTTGCGCTGCTGTTTCTGCAAAGTGCTAAAGAGCATCATTTTAGATAAGATCCCACCCGTAACCGGAAAATGCAATCATTCATGATTCGCTTTGCTGTCTTAAATAAAAATTACGATTCAGTTCAACCAGGCTTTTCATCAACCACTAGTCAGTGCGGGCCACATGGGGTGTGCTGCGCGACAGCGAAAAGTGTTTGCGATCTGTAGCTTAGACACAAGGGCGAAACTTTAGAGCAAGACTTGAGATGGGGCGCGTCCTTAGCCTTCCTAGCAGTCGCTGTATGTCCACATTCTGCCACAGGCTTTTGGATTTTGCAATGGGGATGCTATTCGTGGAGGACACGACATTGACGGCATGCTCCTTGGCTCTCAGATGCAAACTGCTGGCATTATCATGCATCCGCTTCCGAGGGCAGGCAATACTAATAGGTGGCTGCTACGAAATAATGCAAACACCAATTTTTGTTCTTGGTGCATACAATAATGTACTCCTCGGACAGATTTTGAGATGAGAAAGCGATAATGCACTGAGTGAAAGGAAACTCACTCATTACTTCCGATTAAGGAGTGAGTGCAAGTGACGAGTTCAAAGGAGTAAAGCGATGAAAAGTAAAATAAACTACTTAAAATAGGATTTAGTGCATTCTTAATATTGTCTTTCAGTAAGGTAATCAGGCGTCGCGCAGACCTGCACATGGGTTTCAAACTGACGAGGGACGACTTAAGACCAATTGATACAAGAAACTCTAACGAAGCGGAGGTGAAGGAAAAGGGTACTTTTATTTGAGGTAGGTGGCACGACGGACTCTTAGCGCTCGATATAATCTCAAGTTTGCTACCCCTTTGCAACTCTGGGTGCCATTGCATGCAGTTGAGTTTCTACCTCTACGTGCACCAACCTTATCTGGGTTGTCACAAATGGCACGCACCTTGGCGAAGTGACTTGCTACTGCATGGCGAAATTTGTCAACCACATCATTCCCACTAATGCGCAGTGTGCTAAATTTTCCTTCGTAAACTACTGTTGTCAAAATGAGTGTCAAAGCTAGATACGTGAAAATCTGTTTGTTGAAATCCACCACGTGATAAACAGTTTTTATCAAAGTGAGTTCCATACTTTGACTTCAATCTACAGACTATTTTATAAGTGGACAGAGGCTATGCAAATCCACTGTGCGGTGTTCAATTACTAGAAGGTGGCTGCTTCTGTTGTTGCAAGGTTAATCTTGGTTTGAGCAGTGCCCACGGATTGGCAGTAAACTTGTTAGAATTATATGGTCTCGCAAAGGGTTTTTTCCTCCGACTCTATCTCTACCTCTGTCACTGCTAGTAAGGGATGCAGCATGCAATGAGGCATTGCGTCCACCCACTCCACTTGCGTTAGGTAGTCAAATAAAGCGCCTTCGAAAGTAGGGGATTTGTAAATGAACCTCATGTTGGGCAGTGTCGCCAATAACTTGATGATTTCTTTGTCATTAAGGCATTTACAAATGTTGATTCACACAATCTTGGTTAGCCACTCCATCTTGGATACGGCAGTCAGAGCCACCGAACCCATTTCCAACTCAAGATGCAAGTGACTTGTAGCACATCAAACGAATGAATCGCGACAGTGAGCGCACCTTATAGAGCAGACCTACGTGGCGCAAAATGTGTTTAACGAGCCTTTAATACTAATTTAATCACTGTTTTCACTTCGAACCGAGTGCTTGGTGCACGTGTGCGAGACTTCGACCTTCATCGACTCAATGTTCCAAGGCACTTTAGCCTAATGAAAGGCGAAAGCAGTTGCAATTTTATGCTAGTGTGCAGATTGGAAAAACGATTGCGGGACTTATTACTAAATCTGATTGAGTGCGAGGCATTAACTTCTCAGTTGTCGAATGACATGAAAATATGCTGCATTTGTAACCGCGTGTAAGCATCCATCTAAGAAGAAATAGTGTTTGAGGTATCAATAACCAAGAATGACAACCGTACCGTCGCACACAATTTCTATCGCTTCTGCATCAGTGACTGCGCTTGCTACTGCAGCATTACCTTGCATCGGTTTTAGGCTAAGCCATCAATTCAGTCATTCGACGCTAAAACATTGCTTCGCCTTCAGTGAGATAAATGCTTGGATTTGTGGGAAGAGGGAGTTGCAGTAATCTTGAGGAATGCATCAAAGGAACTCGAGTCAAGTGCAATCTGATGCAATGGAAAACCAGCTTTTTTGTCTAACTTGTGCCTGGCGCCAAAGTAGGCTAAATTACCTGTCAAAGAATCTTAGCAGTGGAGCTTCGAGGACAGGATTACTCCATAGAATCTGTGTTCCATCCAGTGGTGCCTCTCTTAAACCATAGAATCCGCAAGACGGTACATCAGTTGAAGAAAAGTCGCTCAGAAGAGAATTAAGGGGTTTATGGCAATCATGCCCTTAATCGTTGTCAGTGACAACTTTCTCACATGAGATGAAGGGCATAAAGGAGCTAAGAAGCCCACATTAGGCTTGTCTTCTCTTGTAAAAGGAACCATCATGGAACTAAGGAGTGCAAAGTAGTGGCCACAAGATAGCTGCTTGGAACATCAAAGTGATATAAAAAACTACAATTAGACTAAGCATACTTTTATGCCTGTGAAATATAGTGCTTCCAGTATGTGCCAGGGATTCAATATTCGACGATACAAACATAATTTAGGGTTTGGTTTCCAGATTGGACTATTACTTGGTTAGTTTTATCGGGAAAGAAAGGTAAGAGCTTCCATGGACAGGATTTGGGTAACATCGATGCAACTGGAGAAACCGATGGTTACTGTGGGTACGGCACACTATAAAATGGTGGATCTAGCTATGTCAGCAGGTGAGAGAAAGCATCTTTCACTGTGTGAACTAGTTGGGCTGACCAAATTGCTGTCTACCAACGAATCATCTCTGTCCTTACGAGGTGCTTGAAGTTGAACCACCCATCATACGTGGTATGGAAAATGGATTTAGAGACTAGAAATATTGCTAAACGATAAGCGCATTTACAGCCAGGTGAAGAACTGGAACACTTCGATGGTGCTGAATTTGGTTGACCTATAAGGAAGCTAAGTGGATAATGGAACATTTGCCTTATGCGCTACAATGCTTCGCGAGTACCCACCCATGCAGTTAAAAATCATGCAGTCAAATTTGAAGTTCATCTAATCGACCTCATTGAGAATGATTGCTAACACGAGAACTAACCCTCATCCTAATCAACAATCCGTCAGTTCAGACCAAGGTTTTATTTCTTTGCCAATTTCCAGTGTTGAACATGCCTGACTATGAGTTCAAAAAGCTGTTCTGCTAACCCTGTAATAAACCCTCAATTTAAGAATCGAATCAAGAAAATTTTAACTGCATTTCACACAGCGAGGTGTATTTTTACATCTCCAGGCTAGTGTGATCATGCTCTATACTGCATTTAACTGGTACTCTTCAGGTTGATCAACTCTCGCGGCTCAACGCCTAGGACGACTTGTGGTCCCTTTGCAGTCCTACCTCACTCACGCTACGAGAGCTATACAGCGTCCGCCAGAAATTTCAGCATGGAGACGGAAGTAAGTTGAACCTCTCTGGCTTTCGAAAACAAACTATTTGCCCAGTTGAATAAAAAACCCGAGACTGGGTGTCCTCTACTCTCCATACATCACCAAGCAAGAAGCATTCAGTAGTTCATCTGCGCACTGTTTTGATTACTTCTAGTTGTCAGATAATTATTGATTGCATTTTACAGGCAAAAGCACACATTAAGAAGATCACGGACTTCCATCGGGATTTAGTTAAAATTCTGTGCAAATACCTCACTGCTGTTGACATGGTAAGTGTATGCACAGCAATTCCAAGCTGGGAGTGGATCCTCTTGCTACCAACGCCGTATTCATACACCAACAAGTGGAAGTGGGTTGACATACGAGGTTGCACAACACTGTAATCAAAATCGCAGATTCCGCCCAGCGCAAAATTCTGCAGAGCCGTTGAGCAACACTTTAACCAAATGCAGTTTGACCTTCAATTTTCACTGATTCGAGCTCCTCACGGTGCGTATGAAATCGTCAACTGCCTTCTATACATTTCCATCTTGGCGAAGCGTGGCAGCATCTCCTATCCTATGCATTCATTGTGTGTGGATAAGAATGAACTTCTCAACATAGTAAATTCCACGCGTTGCACTTCGGTGTACGTTCAGACTTATCGTTTTCCTCCACGCAAAAGGGCATGCTATTGTTCTATGCGTACTGATAGGCGGGTACCTCTTGGCCATGTATACGCGCGAAGCCTGAGTAGAGCACGATTCGCTGTATGCGACTGCATTCTCTATGTTCTTGAGCTTTCGCTGTTTGCAGGGGATAGACGCAACATTTTCACTGAATTGGAGGCCATATTAGAGACCTTGTCGCCCAAACACACATTTGGAGTTGTAATCATCGACAATGTGAGGAGGAAAGAAGGAGTTGGGTTGGACCTATTCATGGGCTATGCGAAGAAACTCGGTTTTGTCTATAACTCTCCTTTAATGTCTACACCAATCAACTGACAAATAGGCACGTGCAGGATACTGGTGGCCACATTACGAATCGCAGAGACATATTTGAATGGGTGTGTCAAGATGTAATTTGGAGGCGGATGCAAAAATCTGTGATCTAATTGGCTGCGGTACCTTGTGGAATGCTATACTTTTAAAATGGTTCGTTTATCTTGATCATATTCATGTCAGATAAGTACATGCTTCCTCTGTTCCATACCGTTGTTTTCGTCTATATTAGAGTGCGAGATCTGGTGTCTGTCACCTAGAACAGAAGATTAACAACAATGTTAGCCCAAATAAGGACTGGAAATTGAAGTTGATTACAACTCTGTATGGTCGTTTCATGAAAAATAAGATTGGATGAGTGTTGAAATGGTGATTTGCGTTTGTTTGATGTAATGGATAATCGCTGAAACTTCTATTCGTCCGCCTTCTTCTTTGCTTACCTAAATCTTACTTCACTGTCAATCACGTCTGCCTCACCTGCTATCGATTGCAAAGTAGGACCAAGAGCACGAAATTTCGTGCACTAGTTGACAAATAGATGCTCGGGCAAAGTGCGTGCGAATCCCCAGCCAAATGGAATTTGATTGATTAGGGATGTTGGGATGTAGGGAATAGAAGAAAATAAATAAGTGGAATAAAACGGCAAAAATACGTATGGATTGTGGCCCACTAATTGAAATCGTCACGATATTATGAACAGGCAGAACGAATGCGTTAACTGAAATGAGGTCTGATACGAGAGACAGATGGGCAGTTGGGCATTTCAGAGGCGCGAGGAGACCAGCTTTAAGCAATTTGAAAGTACGCTGACATGCCTAAATGCTCTGACAGTTTTTAACTGTTACAAGTGCAAAGAAACCAAACAGGCAGCCTAATTCTTTCTTTTCTTACCGCTTCTGCACGTTTTCCTGCCGTTTAGAACATCAAGCAGCTTATGCAGACCACCGCAGAGGCTCTTCGTCACCAGCATCTAATATGAATTGGGAAAGAATAAATGTACAAGTGCTGAGAGTGTTTCAGTTCATTGCATGTGGCAATGGACCCACCCAAGTTTACTGCGTGAACATGGCAAAAGAAAGACAACGTCAACAGGAAGTCGGCAAAGTTGGGTTTTGGGGAGTACCGCATAACACGGACATGAAGGTCTAAACGGATTCGATTGTAGTTTCAAGGATTGCATTGATGAATACATTGATGGAAAGTGCTAAGTTTGCTTGTAGAAGCGTGATACATGAGATAGAGAAAGGAATGAATTCGCAAGGAAGTGGATGGTGGATAATAAGAAATCAAAAATATATGTTGATGGGTCGAATGAATCAGGCAAAGGATAATTGGCAATGGTGAAGTGGTGGATGCAGAGATGGATAAGAAGAATGGTTAATTGCATTTGAAAGTCCAAGGTCAAAACGGATGGTGATGAGCACAGCGGATAGGTAATGAAATTTATTACCATGCGTGAAAGTCATGTAATCAGCCTTTGTGCAATCGCGTAAATTTCCCTTTTTCTCCAATTCGACTGCAGTCATATGATGATTTTCGGCTCCAAAACTCAAAAATATGTTCTTTGCCTAAACTACGGTCACCATATCACAGTCGCTTCCATGACGACATACTCTCGCCTCTCTCTCCAATTCGACGGCAGTCACATGATCAGCGCCTATTCATTAGCGAGGTATTCCCATCTGTCCCCACTTCAACTGCAGTCACATAAACGACGTCTTTTCACTAGCGAGAGCTTTTGCTCTCTCTCCGCCTCAACTGCAGTCACATCATCAACCGCATTCGCATCATCAGATCCCGTCCAATCAAACAGAATTTTCTTTCTCGCTCCCCACTTCTTCTGCAGCCACGCAATCGACTTCTAATTAATTGCACTTTGCTCCCTTTCCTTCCGCTTTGACTACATTCACGTGATGACAATCTATCTTTCGTCGTTCTCGTCAGCTAGTGCATGCACCCTAACCCTAACCCTAACCCTAACCCTCGCATATTTTCCTACCATTCCATCCATACTGTTTGTCGATGTTTAGTAGTTCTTTGCAGTGCCTTCTTATTGCTGTTGACTGACTGGCTCATTCCCAGACGCACTTCTTTCATTAGGGCCATGCTTACATAAGGTTATTTCTCCCATATTTGTCAATTATTTGCCAACATAGCTAAGACTTTATGGCTCAGATCAGTGCGTTTGATCGCCAAAGAGCTTGCGCTAATAACAAAGCAACTTGGCATTCAGCAGTAGAAGACAATTACATTCCAAAATCAAGCAATTTTAGACAAATGCTAAACTAACTGCACCGACTTCATACTTGGCCAGAAGGTCGCGTACAAGTTCGCGCCTCAATGGCATCAAAATATCAGCTAGTTGTGCCAACGCATCTACATCATTTCGCCATTCCGCTGGCTTCATCACTTTTGAAGAATTCTGAACACACATCAATCTTTACATGGAATTTTTTAATCATTAAAGAACATTAAGTTGTACAAGTGCCAGCAACATTTATAATGACACCTACTAAGTTTGCTATTTTGGGAACAGAATTTGGCGTATTTACCAGTGGACAAGCATGCTGCCCTGTAAGGCACATAGAATGGGACTGGCTGCTATCGGCTACAAAGCTGAATTCAAATCAGTGCAATTCGGCAGTGTTATTCCATTTTTCATTTTTGTGCAGGATTTCGGCGCCTTTTAAAGATTTGTAGTGGGTATTTCCATAGATCGAAGTAAAGGTGAGGGAATGAGCAATCAACTAACCAATGCGAATCCGAGTAAGTGCAGCAAGCGCACAGTAGTTGCTAGTTCATACATACATCTTCGCGCCCATGCTACCACTTCTAGGTCGGCAGTATGTAAGGCAGATGTGGTTGACAACGAGGTGGGATTGAGATCGATGGAAAAGGAGGTGGAAATGCATGAACAGAAGAGACAGAAGCCTCTACTATATCAAAGATGACACTGATCATTTGCTTACAGTGCTCCAGTTATACAAACTAATGAAACAACTGTGCCAAGTTCTACTCAAATCTGATTTAGAAATAATAGGTAGATTGAAATTCTCTTTGATGACCTTGTCAAGGCGGTACAACCCACACTCCTGACAACAACGCAGACTAAAACAGCGCTCTTAGGCATCCAGCACTTATACCAGTGTCGTGGATAAATAAGTCATTTGCTTGGATGTGCCACATTTGCCAATTTATTAGCGCAGCCATTGAGTAGAGCCATTAGGGAAGCTAAGTTCATCCAGAAGCGAGGAAAAAATGGATTATATAACCAAACGCATAGGCCAAAGTTGATTATGCTTTAGCTCTCCTAAGGAGTTGCCGAGCTGCAAAAATCCCCAGAAGTAGAGAGAAGGTCTGAAACGTTGGATGCGTGTTAGAAAGTCGAGGGCCATGGCTCTCAAGCGTGCAAATCTGGCCAACAGGCGACCTATGAAGGCAGAGGCTTTGCGTGATGACATAGGGTGTTGACCTTATCCGGGGTCAATAACCTGCATGGTCATCTCTAGCGATTGTGTCACAATTTGAGGTAGAGTTTGGCACCTGTTGTCGACTTAATTTTGTATTAACCATGCACAAGTTCTCTGAAAGTTCTGTTGCGATCCTGTTTCTAGAAAGTGAGGTAGATCTGTGAGAGAAGGGAATGATGGAATATGGTGAACGATGTTATCACAGATGACTGAATGTGACTCTTTTAAATGCGCAGGCTTATCATTTTGATGCATGCAAGTTTGGGAAAGAGGTCTTGGATCTGTGTAGACTCTATGGCATTTGATAGTGGCTTCTAACTAGCAGCAATTTTTGTGATGGCTGTAACATTCCATATCACATCTCATCGTCAAAGGTATAAATGACGGTTCTAATATCAAAACCACACCACACTTTTAGAACCTGTAATGAAATCGTTAAAGCGTGACTCCGCTAAAAAAATAAATGCGCTAGAGCCAACCTCTGTGTGTTACAGCATCTACCGTTCCATCACTTCGTACAAGTGAACTGCACTTATGCTACCAAGTTCGGTGGCGAACAGAAGAAAACCTGCCATCAGTCCATACCTTTCACTTTAGGCCAACACCTGCATCTCCGTTTAACAAAAGTGAGCCTACTGATAAGACTAGAAGTTATCATGCAAAAAGAATGCTTGCCTTACCCTCTTCTCGAACATCCTTCCTGTCTTTAAAATATTTGCATTCCTAAATCAAACTGTGCAGAGGCTTTGCAACAGCTTTCCAAGACATTTTAACTTGCCTGACATCCCTACTTTCGATGCCTTAGTTCGGCATGCCTGTCCATCCAAACTGCAAATGCATCACTCTCGTCTGTCGAACACTGATGTGAGACCAACAAATGATATTACTGCCACCATTTATTCCATTTGAAACACCTTTAATGCTAAATCAAATTCATTTTATTTGTAACCTGTAGCATTGAACTTCTCCTTTTATTCAGTGAGTGTTTTTTTGATTGATGGCATGAATTGTCAAAGTTGAGGCCCGCAAAACAGCAGTTGCAAATATGTGGATCGTTGTACTATCCTGATGAGGACAACGTCGCTCAGCCTTGAATATGTATTGACACTCCATGGAGTGACGTGGCACTGCTTCAACATCCACCACTTATTTAGTGCCTGCTCTTTGATCCCGTGGCTAGAGTTCACCTACTGGATAGCATCTTTCAGATGCACGCATTAAGACCTGTCCTCTTATTGCAGGCATCAAGCTCATTTAAAAGAAATGCGTTTTCGAGAATTTGCCTTGACAGCACGAACAAATGTGATCACGCATCGATGAAGGGACGTGCCATTCGCTGGCTTATAGCTGTGCTACAATTGCAAGAATCAGAACAGCCAGACCCTTCCTTTGCTTCTGCTTGTGCACGTGCACACACATTGCAGCCCTTGTTCGTGAGCCATCGATAATGAAAAAGTTTTTGGTGCAGAAGTAGAAATAGAGGATAGAGACAGTTGGAAATGACGCCCAACATGCCTGCACGGAAGGCGAATTGTCCCATTGCCTAATCGTAGATCTTCTGTTGGTGAGTTGTGTGGTCGTCTTCCGCTTTCTCGAATATCCTTTGCACACAACGAACATGGAGCTAATTGGCAGAATAATTGTGGCTGCACTCAGTGTGTGACCAACTTTTGCAATCACCTTTCTTTACCTCCTTTACTTCGTGGACTTCGGGCGCATTTGCAGTTCAAATGAAGGAATAAACCAAAGAAGCTTTACAATGGAGGGTTAAGTACACCACATAAACTCCAGCACCAAAAAGCTTATTTGTTTAATCTCTTTACTGCTTCCTCATCAAACACTTCATTTTGCATGTTAGACATAAAATCTCCAAATTGATGATCGTGAGGTGTATAGGAGTGATATGGGAGAAGGCGAAGCAGACTTCAACTGAATGGGTGGTAAATAAGTTAAGGGCTGGTTTGGTGACCGCAGAGATAGCAGTGTTAGTGAAGCAGACTGACTCTAATTGCAAGCCAAAGTTGCCAAGTGGAGTTGCGTGATTACGAATGGTGAGATCAAAGCAGTGGTTTTCAAGAAGCCTACCATTGTACAAACTCAGCACAGTACAAAACACGTCATGCTGGAGCATTACCCATTGCCCTTAGACTGTTTGCAATCGTAATGAAGGTCAGGGCCAAATTGCTGTTTAGTGCATCAGCCGAATAAACGCCAAGTGAATGCTAATGAAATGAAAAGACTTCGTGCCCCTTCAATTGCTTGCCGTTAGGCTATTTAAACGTAAAGCATTCATTGAGAAGTTAAAAGATTATTCGCATCCATTTTTAAGTGGTATTTGACCAAAAGCCATGACTGTATGATTTAAGCTGCGATTTATTACACAATTGAAAATGGAAAAGGAATGTGTCCTGGCACGCACGTTGCAAGGAAAATGACAAGTCTGTTTATTTTGGTGGCTATTATATTTTGCTATTTCTTCTGTATCCTTTAGCAAGATTGTTAGAACCCTGTGCGCCGTTCGGAGATCCACGCAGGTTTTAGAGTGAAGGGGACGATTTAAGCGCATTTAGAACGTGTATCTGTTTAACGAAGCGGAGAAGAATGATCCCATCTGCAGATGACGGAGACAAACTGGTTTTTTAAAAAAAAATCTAAAGAAACGCGGAAGTTTGGATTGCATCTAAAAGAAAGGTCACTTCCAGCTTAGGTGCTTATCCTGATGGATACTTAGAGTAAGATACATGCTTGAATCCGACACCTCTGCAGTAACATCGAAACAAATGCCCTTCGTTGATTCCTGCCTGCGTGTGCGTCAATATTGCCCAACCCACCACAAATGGCCATAAGTACCTTCAATTAAAAATCCACTAAATGCGACTCTTTGTGATAGGGTGAGTTGACACGGTCCCCACCTATGTCAAAATTTTGGTGGGTCAGACAATTTGCACAACGAGCCATAAGAGTTTCTTTCGTGCAGCAAGATTGACAAGGGGTCTTGTCACTTGCACAGCAAAATTCGTCATCTCCTACAGTCTGCTAATCGCACTGTTGTGAAATGCGACGCATAAATACGCAAGGGGTTAAGTGTAAGGCCTTCGATGCGACAATGCCGTGGGGCGATCTCACCACTCAGAATGATGGGCTGGATTAGGCCCTTTCCTAAATTTACGAAATCAATGTGCATAGGCGCCTTTTGCACGCGAAGCACAGCCCTCTGTAGACATCTCACTGGGGTATTGGCTTGCAAATGTGCATATCAACACACACACTAGGCCAAAGGATGGTTGATGTAGCATTAGAATGTACAGATACGATAGAATCGTGATGGCTGGACGGTTGTAAGCAATGCGGAAGCACGGGATTTTTGCGCAACTTTTGCTCACACTTAAGAACGGCGATCAGTTGTGTAATGTACGGCATGACCAGTTCCTCAACATACAGGGCTGCCGTGCCTTATGTTTGTGCATTAATCGTGCCACAGGTACTAAAATTGGGTCAGCTTAAGGCCGTTTTTAACGTGTAAATCCGTGATGTTTCCACGGTTTATCTGCCGATCAGCCAGCTATCACTTTACGCCCAACGCACCCTAAAGCCCAAGCTTTTTACACTTATCCACAACTCAAGGCATATGTCTTCATTTTATGTGTGTTCAGTGCATAAGACTGGTAAGCAGGCTTAAAAGGGAGCAGTTAGAAAATGGCAATCAATGGCGATTCCACTGTCAAAACCTGTCCTGCACAATTCACTTTAAAGAGCTCCATCTGTGCGACAACGTTTGTGGCCATGCCCAATCCTCTGAGTAAGTTATTTACGCATGGATTTACTATGCCTCCTAAACCGCTTATTTACCCACACACAAAACACCTCCTAAATGACTCCATTCGCAGCATGAGTATCAAGCGTATGCTACTAGCTTTAATAGTTTATGATCATGGGCAAGTCAGTACTGATGTGCCCTCATGGCAATATACTAAACACTTATTGGCGTGCTATTTGCAATTAGATATCATGATGCTTGTAGTGGCCTTAATTATTAATAGGTTCAGTGTGACATCGAGCAGTAGTTCCTCCAAGTGGAAGGACACCCGAACTCTAGTGGGTACATATTTTTTGTCTGCTGCACACTGGGAACCCAGACCTGAGAACTACGCTTACTTGAACTATCACTGCGGTGCTTCAATGAGTGGAAGCTGGTCCCATCATAGGCCCATGTTGGTGGATACTCTTTCACAGTCCACAGGGTCTTTTAACTTAATACGCGCCCTAACATCTGTCCTCGAGTTGTGTTAGGAGAACAAAAATAGAGACCTGAATACCAACACTTCCGGGAGACGATGACATTTGCCTCAAATTCTTGTTAAATCATGCCTGTCACGTTTTAGGGAGTTAAGACTTCGTCACAACAATCCATCAACTTATTCTCTGGCTAACAATGCGGATCATCTTTATTCATTTAGTCAATAAACGACCTTTGCTACCAATTTGACACATCAGTCGTCCTTTTGGAGCTCCGTTCTCTTAGCCAGATTTGCTCTCGCTAAGTCACACCCCTGCTAGCCGGACTAACCATAATTCTCCATATCATCCCATCAACCTAAACATAAATAACGCAGTTTCTATCAACTAGCAATTGCACATCCATCAGTTCATCTCACATACATCTGTGAAACATTGTCAACGAAACCACACTAATGTGCCGCACTATCTTGCAACACTTGATATGTTGCCGTGACGTTGACGTAAGCATTCATAGATGGCGGTTTTACTCTAATCTGTCCCTTTGTATTGAATGCAACAAGTTCATTGTCTCCCTTACTATCCTGATAACAACTTCGACTATTCCTATTGGGTTGACTTCAGCAATTTGACACAGACGCTTTTATGCAGATTTGTCAAACGGTTGTGCGACAAATGACCATGGTGTTGTTAGACGAAATGTTACTCGGAGAATACGAAGGTGTGACGCAGAGCGGCAAGGTAAAGTAAGCACTCTAATCCAACATAAACCAGATGCCAAATCTAACCGTTGCAGCATCAGATGGTAATTCCTTGAATTTGAGGTGCGAAATCGTTACGTCTGTACGTTGCTTAAATGAGTGGTGGACATCTTGAACTCTAGCCGCAATACAAGTCGCATAATTTATTGGTAGACTCGCAGGCGAATAGTCAATGCAATGCAAGCAAGACTGGTCCATGGCGTGTCAAATGTTTGCTGTAGCAATGATATTAATCAATCAGGTGGCATTTCATTTGGTGATTGTCCTTGCCGTAGACTGGTCCAAATTAATGCGATTGAAGTTAAGTTAGCGTGACAGAATAAGCGCTATATATACCAGACGGAGATTAAGGCCTCGAAATCTAGATACACTCCTCATTTCCAAGACCATTGCAGATGTCCTGCCCAAACACGCAACTCTCTTTTATTGCTAAGGTGTCATGTTCCTACTCAGTGGAACACTACCTTCTATGCAATCACTTTAGCTGGCACTAACATTGATGCTGCTCTGCCTAGAAGACAGATAACTACCGCGTGTGGTGACATGCATCGTCGCCCAGCATCTGCATTTTTGCCTCCACAAAAGAGCTTGCGTCCACTCAGTGGTAATCAGCAGTTAAAAGCTAATGCACGCCTTTTCATTCCAAATGAAAAGGATATGGACCCGCGTAAACCATGCTGCGATCACAAATCCGTAGCTTCGAAATTGACAAGTGTTTGAATAAATGTCTTGTTAGCGGATCCCACTGCAATTCAAAACCAATTTGTTTTAAGTTCTGTGAATGGTTTTTCGAGTAAGTGCTTGGGTGGGCTGTTGATGTGAATGATGTTCTCACCTGTAATAACCTTGTACGAATATTCAATTTAACTGTGCGCGAAGAACACTGAAATGTTTTTCTGCATACACGTAGCATTGGAGACGGTGAGTCATCCAGTGGGTCTAAGGATCTTCTGTTTACAATTTGCTCGTTGGTGGGAAAGGGCGAGAGGATAAAAGTGAGGAGGGGCAAAGTGGTCCAAATTCAATATTGTTTGGATCAACTTGGGTCTTGGAAGACGGTTCAAGTAAGTCCGTGTATTTGTTTCAACTCTCCTGGTGTGTTGTTCTTTTATCAGCAAAAAACAGGCTCCAAACCTGATGCACCAAAATGATAGAGGGGCTGTTTTAAATCGTTCATTTCGCATTCGATCGAAAAACAAGTGATAGACCCCATTTGGGGTTCCTGCAAGTTGCGCACTTTGTCTGAGTGATAACCTATCCAACTATTTCAGCTGCCATACCATCATGGCGACATCAGAATTAATAAATTTGCATTGTCCAAGGCGGTCAGGAATGTGGATCATGTTGACGTAAGAAGCAACTGCTTTGGAAGAGGCAGTAGTACCTACTGTGTAACAGTGACAGCAGGTTCTACCTGAACGCGCGACGTCCAAAAAGACTAATTGATTAAGTAATCTCACTCTTACTTCCATTTACCTATAAAATATCGTTACCCATGTCTCCGCTCACTCATTCATCAGGTAATTCATTTACGCATTGTCTTGCTTTCTCTTCCTCCACAAGCTGCTACTTTTCGATTGATGCAGTTGACCCATCAAATTGTTGCGGCTTTCACCGCACTAGGGCATAATGGACTCGAATAGAAGTGGTGCATCCCTAAATGTGGGATTCAATTACACCCACATTGTAGCGCCCTCCCGTAGACGTATGTTATCTTGTTCAGGGCCCAAAGCAGCGGGTATCGTGATCATTCCTGCGATTTTTATCAGGCGCTTATTAATCATTTTGCAGACACAGCTTACCGCTTTAAAGAATGGAAGAGAAAAGTCATTAATGAGCAAGGTAATATTAAAAGACCAAACTAGAACTTTCGTGGGATTAAAGACGAGCACACTACACATGTACGGTTTACACAACTCCCTCTGCACGCAAATGCGCTGGGCTGCTGTCGCCAAACTGCTAAACATGTAAATTACTGCCACTTCTAGGGTTGGCAGTGATTAGTAACAACAAGGACCATCAAAGCATCTCACGCAAGTTGACGAACATTCCACCTCGTCGCTAAAGATGCTGTGCTCTACACAAATTTTATGTGCCAACGTTCTCTGGTCTCACTTAGTTGGACAGTCTTTAAGATTGCAAATTTTCTCCATGAGAAAGTTTGACCAGTTGCCTTACGATATTCAACTTCTTTAACAGTCATTATTTTACCAGCTAAGCGCCGCGGCTATGTTATAGGGATAGGAGAAGACGCGTTGAAGAATGGCAGCGATCTCTCAATTCTACTTCGATTAGTGGTGTAAAGAAGTCAACGTAAAGAGTCTCTTGATTCCATTCCATCCAAAATTATTAGCCCCTAAATTATTTATTATTGTTCTATTCAATTCATATTAGGGTAGCGTATTCCTGCTTACTCAGCTCTAGTAAATAAAACTTAGTGCCCTTGAAATTTCAAGGCAGTCATGCGCTAATATCCCACTCATCTATCACAGAGAGCGCTGTCCTAGACGCTTCAAGCCTGGAGTGCGTTCATTATCTATGTGACTTTATAGGCTGAGTAAATGCAATGCTTCGTGCACATTCAAGTATCAATTACCGTGGCTTTCGACGTAGGTTTCCTAAAAGTGGTGGCTAACGCAAAGCACTCTGCGAGCCTCATTGTTGAAATCTGTCCTAACACTGAGTGGCACTTACATTATGGTGACAGCTAGCATGGGTAGTCCCCCTGCAAACCCGCCTACACAGATTTGCTTTCACAACCAACCTGCTTATTGCATCGTAGCCTACACAAATGCAAATGAAGATGAAGAAGAATGGGAAGCTATAGGTGACGTCGATTATCGCGAGGCAGTAATTCATTTAGGCCAGATGCTGAAGAACTTGCGACTTGTTGGCTAACTAAACAGGCTGTAATTGCGTTCAAAGCTGCGAAAATTGCCACTGCAACTATTTCAAAATACCGCTTTTTTCCAAAAATCTAAATGTGCCAATTTACTAGAATAACAGGCCACAACCTTCTAAGTATGCTTATCCTTAAACCATTACCATTCACACTCGGGCGTTTGCAGAGCCACTATTCGTCGAACGAGAGGAAGTGAGCTGCAGATATGATGAGTTAGCTTGGAGTGGAAATGTCTGTTCTAGTTTCCATTTTCTTTGTATTTCAACCAATTGTTTTGAGCACTTCACTTTGATTGAGGGACATCATCCGCAGTACGTAGTTCACACAGATCCTGTTGCAGTCCTGGCACGCATACACGACTGCAAATGGAAGAGTTTATAGCACAAACGCTTAAGGCTTTTCACCTCTAGAAAGCTGCGTGATCCATTGTCTGTTAGACATGCAATCCAAACATAATTTTGGAACCAATTTGACCGAATCCTCGTATACGGACACATTGCATGGTAATTGGTGAGTTTCTTGTCTATATCAGAAACGATTTATTTTAACCCATCGTCCACACTGCGATGTCTTCTTCATTCGAATCAAATTTGGTCCACCTCTTTGTGGTGCAATCTGTGATGCCAACGTTCATTTTCACCGGCTCGTTTCGCTTTGCGTTTTGCCATGGTAATTTACAAGCAGGAGAATATTGGTCTGACTACATTAATAGAATAAATCGAGGAGGCGGTGGCAATGGTGAACCAGTTCTAGTGTTGTGTGGTCTCCATTTTCAGCAATTATTGTCTACACTTCCTACTGTGTCATTGTCGCTTTTAACACCGTTCAAGAAATGATATCCAATCTACACCTGTTCGGACTCTAGACAGTGAAACACACTATTGAGGTTGGATTGAGGAACAGGAGTTGCAGATTAGGATGTAAATGCTTTATTATATTACAACAGCTTTAGTAAATAAACTGTTTACTTCACAATGTATCTTGCTATTGAGCTTATTATCATGTTACTATTGTCGAGTAGTTAGTTTGTAACATTTTGGAGGGCAATCCGGCAGGAAAAACTCTTTAAAACATAGAGCACACATGGGCTCCGGCATCAAATTACAATGCGCTTTATGAACTTCTATTTGGGCCTAGGAGATTACGCGAACTGCAGTGGTCTCATTTTGCTACTGGCGACCAGCGCAGATCCAGGTAATAAAAGGTGATTGCGACAGGAACTAATTGACGGAAAACTCTCATTAGCTTGACAAAATTGCTCACTTTTGTTGCATATGGCTTAACGCACATTACATCAGAGTAGGCTCTGCCATATGCATTGACGAGTCATTTTCCGTCCTCATCGCATTTTCTGCCCCTGTAGGTGCCACATAGAAGTTGCGAATCCTCCAGTCCTCCCCTTGCTGGCCAAAGCACCGCACGTCATTCAACTCTAAAACATGTGAGTGCAACTTGTTGCATCCTTTCCGCACCACTGCTTCAAAGTGCGCAGTCTGCTTTTCATTCGCATAATTAGTTAATCTGACCACTGATCCAACTCGAAAATATGCATACTCATCAGATCATCATTTTCTTCATGGAAGACACCCTAGGGGAATCAAATGCTTTCCAGAAATCAGCGTGGCTCTCTTGGAAGGAAAACAGCATGCCCAGCCAAGCAATGATTACCGCACTTTTATTTTCTGACCTCCTTTGCGTAGCAGATGGTCGTGTTTGCAAAGCTACACACTTTGTAATATGAGAAGGGTCAAGCGGCAACTCATAGGAGCATATGGGGCGAGTCATCAACAGCGCACATGGAGTAACCGCAAAGTAATCCTCGATGTCAATGCCGCCAACAATGAAACCATTCGTGTCATGGAGCCTTTTGTGTAGCATATTTTGGCTGAAGGATCGCCATTGGGTCGCACTAGTAGCGCAGCATCGCAATAAGATTCCATCACGTAAATGTAGTGATTGCCTGACCACGAGTAGAAGGAACAGCTTCCATTTTGCTGTTCTTTAGCACAGCTCAAAAGCAACTTTTCTAAAGTCTCTTTGCACTACTTGTCATTCTCTTTCGTGCAAAATGTACTGTCATTTGCGGATTGTTCACGGGTGGCAGAAGGGAGGAGGGATGTGCTGAATTGCAATCCAGTAGTTGGCACATAGCCTGCACATCTGCCATTTGATGGTGGAGAATCCGTGCACGGAAGTTCCATTCATGAACTACTCGACGAATAAGGCACGCATAAAACTCAGCACGAGGCCATGGCTACCCACTTTAAGCGAAATGAGCCGGTCGAAACACTAATGCAGCATTGTTGTAAATGCACTGCATATAGTTAAGTCCTTCTCACCTCATCATTCCAAGAGAGAAATCGCATTAAATGGATGAAAAGGGACAAAAAAATGAGTAGACCTGTCTCAGTGCTCCAAAAGTACTGGTAAAGCACGAAGGGCCAATCGTTGCTTAGATGGGTAGATTTTAGGTTCAGCCAATCCCATGCCTGGGCAGATGTCGGCACTTTATAAGGAAGAAAAAAAGGAGAACAACGATTCCATTTACAGTAGGTTAAAGACTTGTAAACCCACTAATTATGCCAATTAAGTTGAAACGTCTTACCCAGCCACCATTCCTAATCCAAAATATAAGATGAAAAACGCACCGAATTTTTTGTAACCAAGTTGAGTAATTGGACACCAACCGGACAGATTCTGCTCGATTGAAAACACGAGAATGCGAGGAACAATACGTGGAGATAGCATTTGCTCATAAAAAAATATCGCTGTAGCTTCTAGGTGCATCGAGCAGATATATCGTTCGCATTCTTTGATCTCAATTGGGTTTCGCTGTTTTTGTGCTCCCCATACTTTTACCGAGAAAATCCTCCGATATGGAAGAGTTGTTGCCGAAAGGGATTAAAACCTACAGCGGTTTTGAGACGGCGGTGTTTTTAGGCAAATCAATAAAGAATTTCACATTCTAAAGCCATCGTGGTTCATTCCTTGTTTTGCATTGTTTTGCGTAACGTTGAAATCATCGAGGTAGTGCCGTTGAATCTCCAGCTGTCCTCTCATTTTGGGCGATTAGTTGCCACATTTATCCCAAAGGTTCTACCGGGGACAAAAGGCGGCTCCGATGTTTCAAGTATGCTGAACAAATGCGATCTTGTACGCCGAGGGCTTTATCACAGAGTGAAAGTACTTTCTGCGGAGGCGGAACTGAGAAGGTGGATCGTCAATAAGGATGGGTGAGGACATCCACTACATCAAGCAAGCACAAATCATCTTACTGGCAATGCCTCAATCACGCTACTGAAGAGAGTCATAATCATTTCCACTGTCGAAACATTGGTCAGGCTAGAATCCCTGCTTAAGTCGCAGCTATGTAAAGGACACCATATTCCCAACTCCAGTACAGACAAGAAGGCAACCTGGATGAAGTTCAAGCATGTATTTATCCTGTTTAAATATCAATGAAATAAGCAAACTAGTTCACAAAGCCATGCGTCTCACGGAAGGCAGTAGCTATTATTTAGCAGATTCTTGCATCCGCCTCCAAATCACAGCCTGACACACCCATTTGAATATGTCTATGCGCTTCATAATGTGGCTTATACACTCCTGCACGTGCCATATTCGCCAGTTCATTGGCGCAGTCTTTAGAGGGAGTCACCGACGAAGCCAAGTTTATCTGCATAGTCCAGGAAAAGGTCCATCCCACCCTCACTCCTCATCCTCACATCATCAATGACTACAATTCCAAACGTGTGTCTGGGCGACAAGGCCCTCAATATGGCCTGCAGTTCAATAAGAATATTGGAGCCATGGCCCGTAAACTGTGAATGCTCAAGTACATAGAGAATGCAATTGTGCGCAGCGAATTATGCTTTTCGGCTTCTTAGGCTTTTCTCTAATCTACTGCTAACAATTTGGAACCTAGAGGACCCTGGGGGATAGTAGTAGACATGTGCAGAACGATGGCAATCTAGTAGCCGAATGCGGAACGATGTGGGCTGTGTGGAATTCACAACGTTTAGAGATACCTTACGGTTCACATGCGATCGACGCATAGGATAGAACACGTTATCGCGCTATGCCAAGATGGAAAGATATAGTAAGCAGGTGACTCTTTCATGCGCACCGAGGGGAGCTCGAATCGATGCAAATTGATGATCAAACTGCATTTGGTCAAAGTGCTGCTCAACGGCTTTGTAAAAGTCTGCCGTACGCGGAATTAGCGCGCTTGAATGCAGTGTAGTGCAAACTCGTCTGCCGATCCACTTCCACTTATTGATGTATGAATACGGCTTTTCTGGAAAGAGAATCCCCTCCCAGCTTGGAATTGCTATGCAAACATTGACTATGTCAGTAACACCAAGGTATTTGCAAAGCATTTCAACCAAATCCATGTGAAGTTCCGTAATCTTCTTACAGTGCGATCCTACCTGTAACACGCATTCATTAATTAATAGGAGAGTAGAACTTGAGGAACCACAATGCAAGTGAAACACTTAATACCTCTTTCAAGAAACGGCACGAAAATAGAAGAAGTGTAGCATCGAGCTTTTGAAAAGAAGGATTGTAGAGCATTTTAGAAAGCCAATGAGACTCGACTCTCTTTCAACTCCATTTCACCATTTCTGAAGGGCGCATTTGGACTCTGGTAGAGTGAGTAATGCACAACCTGATGAGGGTCCAAGAATCGTCTTCGACGTTGAGGCGCAAAAGTCAATCAACCTTGGGAGTGCCATTCAAATACAGTTTAAGGGCTGGCCACATTTACTCGCAGATGTGGAATCACACCTCGTCTTAATGAGCGCATTTGAATTTCTAAAGTCGCTAATCGAAAAGTTAGATCAGAGTACTATTAGCAGATCTAACTTTATTAACTCATCTTAAAGCATGTACGACATTGATAGCTAGTAAAGGAATGCGGCAAGAGGGGGGATTTTGTATCTACTTTGTCTTGAACCGATGATCTGATGCCCATATGTGAATGGAAGAACTTCAACAAACAAATCTTATTAAGACGATAAAACCGCCAGTTATTATAGCATAAAAATGTATGCCGTTTGCTATTCAGCGGCAAATTGTTTGATCACCTTGTTTTCACCTACAAATTAGAGCGTAGACATAGGCAATTGTGGCGGAATCCACTTAGCTTTTTAACTTTATCGAAGTATAGGATAAGCGTGGTTCCATTTTCCATCTATCTGTGGATATACCTTGAGGCTAGTCAAGATCATGTCTCTGCATCCATTGTCCGAACTGGAACACACTTCATGCAAAGTCGTTTGGTAAGAGGGCTAAATGAATTCAACTTTGAGCAGCCTCTCAATCTCATTAAAGTGTAATTAATTTGTTCTTCCAAAATACGGTCAAGTTCGGCCCATAGGCGCACAGTTGCCCCATTTTACCTCCAGAATGAAATAAAGCTCTGTCCAGGTGAGCGGTTTACGTCATTTGTCCTGTTTAATGAGTTTGATCGTGCCCTTAAATTCACTGTCAAACGATTTTGCCTCCAGTGGGCTGGCTGTCTGCTGAGCCATGTAAGTTGACCGACATTCTTCTCCTAACCAAGCGTGTAAATTCTGCCCAAATAATACGCCTTCTTTGCAGCCCTGGACGCTGCATTATCGCAAGTCTGGTGTGCTTCACCTCATGTGCTCCACAGTGTTGATTAAACCGAGCCCCACCTGACCTTGCAGGAGACAACGTGGCCAATCTTTAACCACTTTGTTTGAACTCAGCAACTAATGTTAAAAAGTAGATTGCTATTATAAATAGCAAAACGTCGTTAAGCCAAATAGGCTTTCTTTGCTGACTGAAATCTACTCACCACTACTTAAATGCATTTTTTGATTGATTGATGACTTTGTATATTCGGATCAAAGTGAGGGTGACTATTTGATATCTTATGATTTGGGACTTAAGAGAAGTAGGTTACACTCAGATATGAGCCTGTAATTAAGCCAAGCGAATGTTCTTTTCAGTGAGGCAGAGTGTTTTAATTTACTTCGAAGCCACCTCGCGGTTTCCGAAGAACGCTTCTAAAATCTCGCAGAGTTACTGGAGTAAAAATGGGTGATGGCCTCCAAGTGGTCTTCGCCATTGGAATGCAGGTATTAGCTAATTCTAGGAGCATTTTCAAATGTAGATTGAAGAGTGACCATATTTTTGCCCACAAATGTTAATGGGTAAGAAGGCGCACCCACAGGCGCTCCTCATAATATAGGCTTGTGAATGAGGTTGAGTATTAATGGTGTTAGCTAAAGAGCGATTTGCGAAACAATTGCATCCAAGTGGGCAGGCACATCAGAGTCAGGGCAGCCGATTCCACATCAAAGGCTGATTTTCCGCTCCTAAAACAATCTTCAGTGGCGTGCTATATTCGTTCCTGATGCAAGAAATAAACGTACGACGTCAAGAAAGTTAATCAGATGCATTCGGAATATCGATAGCGAGAGCTGAATGCACTATTTTAGCTGACAACACATGCAACTTTGCGTACAATTCTAAAAAATCTGCTATTGCGATCACTTCCAAATTCCTGGTCCTTCAACCATCTCGAGGTTCCCATCTCCTAATTAAAATATCTCCAGCACGAAGTTTACCTACTAAGACACTACCATACCCTTCCGTACATATTCATTCTAATACTGCTCGATATTTAGCCTCTGGTAGTTGCAGAGTCATTTTATTTTGAATGAGAGCAGGTAAAGTGTGAAGGCAGTGTTTTGGCTTGGTACAAAATGGCTCCCCTCATTCCCACAATCGCAATGATTCGCTTACTTGCTTTAGACATTTATCTCTGATTAAGGACTATCCATTGCGGAACTCAGATCATAGAGATCCTGTTGCCTTAAGGTTGCAAATTAAGGATCTTACAATAAAAGCGTCAAGTCACTTATGCTGCCATCCAAGAATTGTGGTACGGCCCAACTTGGCAACGTCCACATACATGGCTAGGGTAGCTCCAATTTCCAGAAGTTCTCAACATGCTACAAAATGGCAGCTTTTTTATCGTTGCCCAGAGTGGTTAACTTGAGCCCTCTCCTTCACAATAAGCCCTTTCCATTCGGATCATTTTTAGTTCAACACCTCGTACTGCAGTACTCGCCATTCCTGCCCGTTTTACTAGGCAGGTCATTTGGCGCTTCATTTTGCCACAGCAAATTTTGAGCATGAGAGTGCCAGTCTGAGTCTAATTTAGTCGAAACGTCTCAGAAAGGGATGACAGCCAAGGACCGATTCCGGTGTTACTGAGCCGTCATTCCTGCTTATTTTGTATGCATTTAGTGCTGTGCAATTGCAAGTTTTACTCAACATTCACGAATTTGATTCCAGTTACCGCTATGCCACCCCCGTGAATATAAATTGTAAATTGAGATGGAAATTGATTGCACAATGTAAAAATGCATTAGTTGGGGCAGAAGGAGAAGAAAATTCATTTTACAAACTCAAAAGGCATAAGTTTAGGTAAAAGGAGCATAAGTTGGAGCGAAAGTTGAAGGAAATTGATTGCAAAGGCATGAGTTGGGTTGAAATAAGCATGAAGTTTATAAAAGATCAAAACCCCACACCCTGTGTGGACCAACTGACCGACCGGATTACCAGATCTCTAACTAGGTTGGGTACCAACTTGACTGTTGAGGAGAAGAGGCATGTGGCTGCGCACTGGCTTGTACATCAAGGAGTAGTGGAGAAGCTTTTGACGACCAAATATTCTACCGTTCACGGAAAGGTAGGCCATCGTGATCATTCAATTATCGCACGAAGCAAAGGCGTAGCATGTCTTTTGCTTGAATCCCGCTAAAACACGTGATTACGGTGTTCTTTTAATGCAGGATAAAATACGATAATTATAGTGAAGTACGATTGTTGCATATTGTTTACTAATTTGCTTGCATTTTGTTATTGCCTGGTTTTATCTCTAGGTTCGTTTTCCTTGCATCTCGTAATTTAAGTATTTTTGTTTACCTTGTGTCGTTTTGAATCTTTGAGGCCGATCACTTACACTCCCTACTCAACCTTCTGGCATAAGTGAGTTTCCTTCTACTCCTTCAGTATATACATCGGAAATAAAAAATCAACAAGACTCAACCAGGATTGGACGATGCGATTTTTTTTATATATCAGACACAAAGAGAATATTGCGAAAATTGAAAACATGAGGGGCGTTGAAAAGGTCCTATTAGGACAAATTGTAATGCCGAAACATTACTTCATTCAAGGTGCACCAAAAAAAGGGAAGAGAAGGGCAAAAGGGCAATGCATGACATGCAATAATTGCCCTCCTGCAGGACAAATTGCCACTTTTGATGTTGACTAAAATCCCAAAGCATTTACGCTTCTCTGAAGCACTAAAGAGACCTTATCTTCCCGCCTTAACGATGTGACACTAGCATTTACCCACCAAATGTTGAGGCAGTGTGACCAAAGGCTTGTATTTTATTGCTGATGATGAAGCCATCGCCAATTCCTAGGCTGATGACTGAAGGGGTAGCTAGTAAATCTAATCCAAAAGCTCAGTGGGATGCATTACACAGAAACGAGGGTAATGCAGTATGTATTTTAGGTCTAACTGCTCTGTATCCTAGATTTTGGTGCGCCAAAGGCATGGTGAGAGGTGGCTGCGTGTGGAGTGTGTGGCTGCTGTATCGAAAGATTTAAGAGAACCTTCTTTGGTGCATTGATGCCAGTTCATGTCCGCATAAAATATGTCTCAATGGAACTAGCGGCAAATACGTCCCAAAGCATCACAAGCGAAGGCGCATCTGTAAGGATCTTAAACCCCAACCACTTTCGCTCAATTTTGATTTTATTTTTTTCTTGCACCTTCTAACACTTTGACTTATTTCCTCCGTTGCCTTTATTGTCCTCCATGACTGCAATGCTACCGGTGGTTTTTTCCAAATTGGTAGGAAAGAACTGGTAATTTATAAAGGTTTAAAAGAAGTGCATGGAGCAAGGCAATGAGAAGTAGTGGACCTGAAGGCTGCAGCGCCGTGAGCTACCGGAGATCGGTTCTTACCCTGCACAGCTGGGAGTGCTTGCATGGAAGACGGTGTTTCTTTGAGCAGGACCATACACTTTTGCAATAACTGACGGTTGTGGATTCGGGCGGGACATCTACAGTGGTCTTGGAAATGAGGAGTATATCTAGTTCTTCAAGGCTTTAATCTCCATCTGGCATATTTAGCAATTGTTTTAATTATTCTAGCAAAAAGGATCTAACACTCTGGCACGCATTAATTTGGACCAATCTACAGCAGGGACAATCATTAGCTGAAATGCTACCTGGTCGGTTAGTATCATTGTGGCGGCGTGAATTTGACACGCCTTGGACCAGCCTTGCTTGCATTGCACTGCCTTTTTGCTTGCAAATCTACCAATAAATTATGCGATGCGTATTGTGACTAAGGATTAAGCTGTCTACTACTCATTTGGACACCGTACACACGTAACGATTTAGACACTCAAATTCGAGGTTGTACCCTCTCATGCTGCAACGGCATGATTTGGCAGGGATTAATGATGGCAATGCATTCATGCATGGTTTCCACAGCATGAGCATAGGTAGGAGTATGCTACTGAGTATACGAGGCGATAAGAAGAAACAAGGAAAGTAAAAGTCTAGGCAAGAAGCATTTATACAAGCGTCATTGTAAAAGACTGAGTCGTGGACTCCTACAAATGCGCTTACGTTGCATCCACCTCTGCATCCAATTCCTCAATGTCACAATTATTTCCTGATTTTTACTACCTAACAATTCATGTTATTTTTAGTTTCCCGTTGTTCTATCCTTTCACCCACTCGTTCGCGGACTTTTCTCCTTCTTCATCCTACACATCATACTTCCTCAAGCAGGTTAACATCTATTCGAATTGACCATCGTTAATACAACTCTGGAGCCTAGAAAGCCACACCTTGTCGATTTCTGATGACGCTGCCCTTCTCTTGCCATAATCACGCTGTGAACTAGGGTGATCCATCGCCACATCCGATAAGTCAAAACACTTTTAACGGTAGTCCATTTAATCTTCATTAATTAGGAGGGGATACTGATGATGCGGATCCTCTCCAGTGGTCTGCATAAGCCGTTTGATATTTGAGGTGGTGGAACAATTGTGCAGGAGCTGTGAAAGATGAAATGTTTTGGACCGCTTTTCTCCTTGACTTTTGAAGCAGTTAGAAGGTGTATCAGAGCACTGAGGTATTTCAACTTCTTTATTAATCATGTAAGCCTGTTTCTATCGCTTCACTGCTCGAACAAAGTCTTATGGATGTAAATCTACGGAGTGTTTAACTGTCCATCTATCCTTCTATCAATTAATGTGTATTCTTTCCAACTCCTGATGCATTCATCCTTCCGTCTATTCATATTCATAGTCGACTCCAAATCATCCGTTTTTGCTGCAGTATTCCCTCTGCTAACTTCTTTCTGGTTCCGTGCATCCGTGCACCTTAAATCAGCTCCATTCCTTTATGTCTACGAATACACACGCTCTTCATCGATTCCACATTTTAAATTCTTTAATTTATCTCCGTTCGACTTCGTATTCACCTATTTATTTACTTCTCCATCTTCTTCGTCTTCACAACCTCTTCTTCTGCTATCAAATATAAGATATTGTCATCGTAACATTGTTTATTGCCTTACCCCCTAAAACAGCTATTCTGTCTGTGCATAGTTGTGCATTTGTTTGCTGTTGTATGGCTTGCTCTTACCACCTGACCGCGTTGCAATATTCTGCCTAATCATCGGATCTAATATCTGATTTGTGCAACGCTCTGCCGATTCATCCACCAGGCTTTCCATTTGATCCGACTTTCCTCGCCAAATTTACTAGGGCATGTTATCCTCTCGCTTTTGCTTTTGGTTTTGCATCTCATTTTGCCCGCGTCACACCTTGTCTCGTTATCAACCGTCTGCAGCCACTTACCTGCACACTTGCTTGTTTTCGTAAGAAACTGCATTCTTGCTCTACTCTACTCATTTCATCAATTAACTTGTTCTACAACTCTAGTCAAAATCCGCTTCCATTTGAAGCACCTCCTCTTAACCCAGCAGATACATTTTCAGGACATTCATTTAATCCCTCCTTGTTCTGCGTTCGCTACTCACCAATTGTACAGGTTATTGAATTATGTCCTTATTTCTTGCATGAGGGAATTGACCTTGATTTCAAACATCACCGCTCAGGTGATTTTCTTCAGCAAAAATTGGTCAGCATGATGGTGGACATTGATTTTTCACCTGAATGTCGCCTTCCAATCGTATGCTTCAATCAATTACTACTAATTTAAATAAGGACTACATTTTTGAATAAAGACAGATGCTCAGAGTTGCAGAGTGTAAGTGCCTTGGGTTGTGCGGTACGAGGCACGTGACGTCATAACTTGCTGCCCAGCAAATGCAGTGCCTTCACGTCTCAGATATGAACGTCAAAACTGACCTTACGTTGGCTCAGAGTGAGCAACAGTGGCACAACCGAAGTACATCTGTTGATGATGGCGACTGATTGAGGAAATAAAAGACTAGTCAGCATGGTAAACTAGAACCAAAC
This sequence comes from Taenia multiceps, assembly GCA_001923025.3. Classification (NCBI taxonomy): domain Eukaryota; kingdom Metazoa; phylum Platyhelminthes; class Cestoda; order Cyclophyllidea; family Taeniidae; genus Taenia; species Taenia multiceps. The sequence goes on along the minus strand of CM010317.1, from coordinate 3,242,073 downwards.
CTGACGCCCTAGCGTGGCCTACCAAAACTCTAAATTTATGTGAGATTGTAGTGTTAAGCTTGCATCTGGCGGCAAGACTGTCATGCTAAGCATCTCAAATGTAGATGCCCATTTTGTTATGATACAACCCAGGCACCAGGACATGGAAGCATTTTCTCTAATAATCAGTTAAGCTCCACCATCTGTGCACAAGCTTCAACCTCTCCGATTCTCCAAAGAGGTCTGTGTGCCGAATGCGCTTCAATCGTTCCTCGTTATTCTGAAAGCTAAGCGCAGATCTGAGCGATGCATGAGACTTAGACTGTCTCACCGAAGGGGAAGGATGAAAACGCGTAAAACGTGGTTCAAGTAGTTTGGTTTGACTTTGCATCGTTTGGAGAGGAACGCGAAATGGGTAATGCATAATTCAAATTTCTAATAACAAGACGTTCTTTTAGCACTCTCAATCGCATGCGCAAACAATAGTTTTGTCTCCTAATCTGAGTAACATCGAACCTTGAAACCCATCATTGCAAACGGGAAAGCCTCGTCGGTTTCCACTAGCTTAATTGTGTTTACTTACAAAAATTATGCATCTCCAAGTTCTTAATGTTTCGGAACCTACTAAACGCAAGTTTTGATGGCCAAACCACGGACATCGGCTCCCTCAGACTTAATGAACCATGGTCTAGCGTTTTATTGCTCAAATTTGTGCGAAGGATTTGAGGCAGATGCATTTATGGAACAGAAGTAATATAATTATTTCAAACTCGCATTGTATACGGCTGAGGATTCCGAGAATAAAAATATTTTCTCCACCTTGGGGGTCTGTACCCTAAAAATTTAGTGTTAAGAGACCTTATCTGTCTCAGTTTTGTGTAAAAGTACTTGCACAAATAAGAATGGGGTGTAAAGTGCTTCTAATTCATCGCTGCTTGTTGAGATGCATGCTCTTACGAATTTCGATGCATCCAGTATCTTCTTACATGCTCCATATTCGCCAAATCATCAACGCTTTAATGGAAGTGCAGCCTTTTGCAAGGCCGGTTTGGCAAACATACTTAGCAAAAACAAGTTCCGCTTCAAAGTTTTTACCCACTCTTCGACACGGTGTGATTTTGCAGCTGTTGGTAAACATGGTCACCCCCTAGGCTGCATTCAAACAGTTCCGCCAAGGCTGCTTAAGTCTCGTCCCTACATGGTGGGTTATGCTTGCTGTTTCTCGCGCAACCTTGCCTCACTCAAAATCTACAGTCGCAACCTGCCTACATGAAAACCACGTGGCAATGGTGGCCTGCTAGCTAGAATCCTTTGAGGTAAGCCTAACAAGCTTTGCTGTTGAAAGAACATGAGGGATTAAACAGAACTAACGTGCTCCCGTAAAACTTCAAAAGTAGGTTTGAGATAACGTGGGCGAAATTCGACGCGTTGGTTGGAGTGGCGAAACGTCCATAGCACCGAACCTGATGCACAATTAATGCTAGCGTTCTTTCAATGCCACCTTCAATGGTCATATTTCGCCGCATGGCAGCAATGAAAAACTGGAACATACGCGCCGTTAAAAAGGCATTTTTAACTTGACTTGCACGAATTACACATTCGTTTCCGTAAAGCCCACTAAAGCTTAATTTTGTGAGCCACCAATGGAAAGCCCTCCTAAAGAAAAGATTATTAGTGCCTTTCTATAAGCAGAGGACAAAATATTTCATAGTGCGCAGATACAGGCGTCGATGTCAGTTAAGAGGCAGTGTCGATGTTGTTCGCCTGCTATGTTCAACAAAGCATAACTGCAAATTGTGGACATGCGATTAGACCGTCGGCTGCGAGAGAGAAGATTCTACATAGAAGTAAAGCCTCACCCATAGCATCGTACATTAAAAGCAGAATAAGCGTTAAACTGCTCAATTACGAAGCTACTTTTCCAGTTTCTTTGCGGGTGATACCGTTGAAGTAAGAAAAATTTCAGTGGAAGAGCACAGCTGACATAAAATTTTCCAAGTTATGGCAGTGACGGTATCACCAAAACGCTATTTATTGAATCTACTGGTTGCATTAAGCGTTGCTTGTACTTATGAGGCAATGGCAATCTCTCGATTCTACTTCGACTCACCATTTAGTGAAGTTGGTGTGGTCAGGCACCAAGGATTTGAGTAGCAGCTACTGCATTACCAATGTAAGCCAGCGGTTATCACTTCACTTTTTAAGCATAAATCCCCTTGTTTTATCTTTTATAACGCAATTGAACCCCACCTTTCTCACCTAAGTGGCATTAACTTGACATGCGTGCATCACTATTTGCACAGGCACTGCTCCTACAAACAATTGTTAATCTCTCATGTAAACCCAATTCATGGAAACATATTGCTGCTGACTTAAATACAGCACTTATCTTTCCTGTTCCTAGATTCCCAAGGCAATCGCTTACCAATGTCCTGCTAATTTATCACAGAAAGCACTGTCCTTGACGCGCAAAATCCGAAGTTCTTCCATCAACTGCATGAATTTAAAGGCTGAGTAAATGCATTCCATTGATCTGTGGTGACTCTAAATAATTTTGTGCATGTCTAATTATTAATTACTGTGGCTTTTGACGTAGGTTCACCAAAAGCGCATTCCTTCTTCATTTCGTCTCTATTATTTCGCACACACACGATTGATGGAACACTGACTTTAATTTGCACTGGCTAGCACTTAACATACTACTAGAGTCGGTGATGAAATCTGACTGAACGCTAAGTAGTAACACCACTGTGAGGACAGGTTGCACGGAGGGTCCCTTTGTAAACATCTTTACAGAGGCTTCTTTTTCAATTCAACCTGCTTATTGCATTGTATTCCACCTGAACAGGAACCAGTCACAAACTTTTTACTCTGGCATTACAGGATCAGATTGTCTAACTTGACGGAAATAAATATCTACGCTTTAATAACTGAAGCGAAGTGGGTAGAAGACCAGAAAGGGCACCACACTCTGCATGTGTCAATCGAAATGAGGATTTTACATCTTCATTTTACTTTGGATTACATGTTCTCATTCAACCAATCGCTGGCACATTAGCGGAGTTTGTAGTATGGTGCAAAATAACGATGTCGTAAAAGTAATGGACTGAGCTGTGCAATATGCAACTAGAAATATGCCAACACGATTCCACTTGGGACATCAGAAGCCTTACTAAACAGAAGAATCAGTAGTCTTCTTATATATTTGGCAGTCCTTCCAAAATGTGAAGCTGCAGTCTGCACTGTTATCAAATGCTGAATTGTGTGCATCAAGATTAGATCAAGAAAGCTCTGCGAAACGTAGACAAACATAGGATGGCTCGTTACGTTATAAAAGCAATCACCATTATAAAATCTCGATTACCTTCTACAGATAGGCAACCATTTACCCAAGAGCAGTATGCTGCTGTTTTATTATTCTAGAACAACTGATGTAGTGCTCTTTGGATAAAGTAGTTAAGTGCGAATTGTGCACAGCAGTGCGCTTTTATATGTATTGGTGTAGCACAGGTTTAGTGGTGAGAATTCAAAGCACCGTTGTAAGATCATGGCGTCTGCTACACAAAAAAAACCTAAAAGCGTTTACATTTATATTAAATGAAAAGTCAAGACATGGAAGCTGCACCAACCTGCATCATCTTTACGGCATGCATCGCGTCCATTGAGGGTGGCAATGTACATGGCAACAACGAGGTCATATGTAGCGTGGTCAGTTGATGTAAGCGGCACTATGCACGTATTATGAGAATCGGTGGCGATAGTGAAGGCGGAGGGGCAAATTGATATTGCTTAACGTGTCCCATCAAGTGATCAACTGGAGTCCAACATATTGGACGAGCGGCAGTAAAGGAGAGGTGCCTGTAATTATGCCTGCACGTGCATGGATTTGTCTAAGCTTCAATATGCGTCAACTCCTCCATAAACTGTTTTGCAATCTGGGTCACTGTGTTAAATTGGACATACATGAGGAGTGCGGGTGGAGGGGAGCCTAAGTCAAATGTCCGAGACAGGACACTTGCGCAATTTATTCGACTCGATGAAGTTCTAACGAAGAGGAAGGTGCACTGCCTGCTATAATGGTGGCAGCCAAATCACAAGTGCACTTTAAGAGAGGGTGAGTCTCCTTTGGTGTACTAAGCCATGAACGAAAACGTGTTATGACAGGCATTATAAAAGTTGCTGGTGCGCGAGAGCCGTGCAAGGCTCGTAGCATGCAGGTCAGCATGTTCAGCAGAAACGCCTGCTGACACATTCCACTGCGCCTAGCTGAATCAATTTGAACACCAACTTTTGATTTCATTTTGTTCAGACTTTTATTAAAGAGTGCCTGATCCCTCATAAGACTGCTGCATTTGTCTTAATCCTCTCGAGTGAAATCGACCTTCTGCTGTGAAGCAAAGTCAACAAAAACCAGAGTTATTTCGCTGGCACTCAAACGCAGGTTTTTGTGAAATCCAATAAGAGGTGGATAGGCGGAACGAGGGTTAGCAATCTGATAATATTATGAATGAACACTTTGAACTTAAAACAAATGCTACTGATGGAGGAATGTAGGCAACTGTGAGGAGGACTACACACTGCTGGTGGCATTATTTCAAATGCTAAACTGCAACGTAAAACAAACGTACAGAAGCGCCAGAATAATGCTCAGCCAAAATAATGCGATTTGTTCTCCACTGCCTTCTGAAACCAAGGGACCGAAAATGAACAAAGTGCCTCGCCCCCTACATGTGCTAGTAAATCAATGAGATCCGGGTAGCCAGTGTTTAAACTCTATCAATCTCGTGACTGGGCAGATTTCATAGCTTACCAGGATAGAGTAGGCGTGCAATGACACCTTTCAGAATACGTAAATGACCTGCAAACCCTCCTTCCACGACACCTGAAATGCGAATTCCCACCCAGCCACTCTTCCTGACCCAAAATGCAAAATGAAAACAAATCTAAGTGTAGTTGATGCATTTGGATTAACTATTGTAGTCGACTCGAACGAGCCATGTTTAAACGAAAACAAAATGGTGCAAGATATAATGCATGCAGACAGGACGGACTTGGTACGTAACATGAGGACGCATAGTTGCAAAGGCCTTCATATTGTGAAGGTCATCCCTGTTCTTTGGTGCAATACCGGCAGCACCATAGGTGCGAGAATATCCTGACTACGAGGGCAGCTAAACCGCTTTGTAGAATGTTTGTTTTTGTGGACAAATGGGTCGCTCTAATAGTCAGTAGAACACGACACATAATATATGAGCCGAACCGTTGGCACTCATCCACTGTGTTGGTGGATGGGCTGGATTGCATTCACGCTAAGACGTATTGTGATGATCAATTGCCCCAGAACAGCTCGTTTAAGCCGAAGCAAGTTCGCTTAACAATTCAGCGTAACTAACAAGCAACGGATAGACAGATAAAAGTGCAAGTCATTTAGGCGTATACTTTGTGCTGCAGTGCGCCAATAACAGCCGATTCGGTTTTGTCACTTGCAAATGTCTGCGTTGTTACAAGGAATCGCGGAGAAGATATGCGTCCCGTTGTTAAACAGTAGCTATGCATGCAAGCTGCAGACAACAGACGTAACGAGACTACATGGACTTACCATCGTAAGAGTGTAAGCTGTAAGTTTTAAGTCCACTGCTCACCTTCCAGCAGTTGACAACGCTGTGTTAGCATATGTGACCGGTGTGAAATCATGCACATGGTACTACCTGACGGGATTGCTCCTATGAACCATCACTCTGTAGGCAGTGTGCAGTGTAAGGCATTGCTTTCGACTTGGATGGAGAAGAGGACATCCTTTGTGAATTGTGGAACAATCGACTTCAATCTTGCGCCAGAGGGTCAGCGATCACTGCATGTTTCAAATTTCAATTCCAGTTGCATGTTGTAAACGCTCCTAAGAACTAATGGTTCATAGTGGGATAAATCTTTGTAGAACACATTTAAGCTTTTTAGCTTTAATGACAATTGCAGGCAGTCAGCACAGAATTAGCTTGTGGATGTAGCTTTGGATCAGCGTAAAGGCAGACGAGCTTAAATCGATGGCTGGTTCATCCTTTCCAATGCATAGATCAAACTCCCGACAGCAGAAAATCAGATGGATCATAGTCGTCACCGCTAATTTTCTTCAGTTTTGCCACCGCAACAGAAATACCTGTTGCTAGGGCTGCGCATGCATTTGTCTTGTGGCATGTCGCTCACCTTAAACTCACAGCCTTATCTGCATGGCCACTGGCAATTGCATTTGCGTAGTCACGACTAATGCAATTGAGAAGGTAGTGACAGTGGGGCATTGTGGCGAAGCATCAATCTTCCAACCTTAGCCTAGCAAACTTCATTCTTCCTCTTGGCCTGTTGTCTTAGCCCGGACTCCATTGGTAAATTATGTTAAGTCGTCCTTACTTGCACCGTAGGCAACATGGACCCAATGAAACTTCGCATCGGCTTGGTGAGTTTTGCAGACCTCACATCGGCTAGCTTCATGTTGATCTAGTTTTCATTTTAATTTGCATCACCTAGTGGTCAGTTATCGTAAAATATAACAATGGTAACGAAATTTGTAAAGAACAGAACTCACATACTAAATCCAGAAAAGGCGTCAAAAGCGGATCCTGCTTTAACGGTACAATGATGTTTGATTCCTTTCTCACTTTCCTGTTCATATTCATGTGCATGCCCCCCAATGTTTTATTTATGTTCAAATTGTCTGGTAATTCAAGAAAAAGCATTTCTAGCGGGCATTTAAGCGTTTCGTTGGTTCAGTAGCTCGTCGCAGTGCTGTGTGAACTCTATATAGAGAGATCAGAAACGGCTCGCTACAATCTACTAATCGAGTCCGAGAGCATCCGCATCTGCATCGCAAAGGAATAACTATTTGTCAGCCACTCTTCAAGACTGCAGTTCTCGAATCACCCATCATTTATTTCTCTCACATCAGTTCAAACACACATCAACAGCACTCGATTTGCATTAGTGGATATGATTTAAATTCACCTGTTCTACACATCAGACTTCACCTAGACTCGAAACCATGAAGCTTTTCTCGCTACTTATGTCTGATATCCTTCAATAATAGTACAAATGTGGAATAGTCTAGTATAAAGACTTTGATGAGAGTGAAAAGCTGCTCATTAAATATCAAGGTTGGCATTTTATTTCACATCCAAAAAACATTACAATAAGTATAGCAACAAATACCTAGTGATGGAATTAGCTGGCATTAACTCGCGGTGAAAGATGATGCACTCTCCCTTTCATCTGCAATTTTGAGGCGGTAGCCATTGGGATCGAATGCAGCACGCAGAAGACGAAGGCGCAATCGGTTGATGACATCTCGTTCGGTGGGATGCTCCTGTTCCGTGTGGAATAACACCACATCCAAGCGGTCAAATGTAAATCCACAGATAATGCATCGGTATTCTTCGCTGCTCTCTTCTTTGGCAGGACACCCTTGCGGCTCCTGGGGCACATAGGAATGAGGAAGCTCTAGGTTTTCAGGACTTCTGGGTTTTTCCAATAACTCCGGATTTGATGCCGACAGTACAGCTTCATCTTTAATGGAGACAGAACGCATGAGGTGTGTTTCGTTAACTATATGGGAAGGGCGAACCTTACCCATGTGTGCCATTGCGTGGCACGCCATTTCCGAAAGCGTGCTGCAACCCTCGAGGCAATGCACACAGAAGTAGAACTTGAAGTTGCTGTGCCGCAGGAGGTGTTGAAGCATCTCATCCAAGTCGCTATGCCCTTCATCGCACGCAGTGCATTTGTATTCACCGTCAGTCTTCTCTTCACCTTCCACAGCACAACAAAATGAAGAATCAAACGAATCGTATAAAGTGGTGAGTATTATGAGGTGGATGCTAAAGCACCAGGTGGCATAGTTCCACGGAGCACTATTACCTCCACATGAGATGGACTTGATAGGCACTGAGGTCACACAACTAGATACCACAGGTGCTTACAGAACATATCCGTGAGACATCTTAGCTGCTCCACTCGATCGACAGCAAAGGGATTCTCAATGGCCTGCCCATCGAGGACGTACTTTAGTCGGAAATCATTGTTCACGATCGTCTCCTACAGCAAATTTATAAGAGTGCTGGTAGAAAATCGCGATGTTCTTATGGGCGCGCAGTTAATGGCAAGTGACACACTTACCTCTATCTCTGCAAGAAGCTTGATCTCGTCGTTCGGGTCCATAATAATTGCATCGAGTAGCCCTCTTTCGTCTTCCGATTGCTCGTTGCAACTTACAATTGGGACATCTAGGGTCGCGAGTTGGTCACTCGTTATTACCCTTAAATCTTTAAAATCGAGGGAAGATCCTACGCTTAGCCATGAAGCATCTCCTATTAGGCACAATTATGCTGTCTACTGCCTTACCCTCCTCCTCCTCCTCTTTCTTCGCACCTCGACCTTGGCTCATTTTCTCTGGATCTTAGTGAACAAATGTCATTCCAACATTCGATAGCTGATCCCGTGAACCGATCTCACTCGTGGAGCACAAATTCGTTCCATTTAAAGTGGCATAGAATTTACTTGCATGGTGAGGTATCCTGTGAGTGTAGTAAATGGGATTGCACAGGTGAGGACTAGTATGCAAAATTAAGCTGCGTTGTGGGCACTCAAACTTGCTATGGTAGAAGCTAATTAACGCAGAAATGACAGATTACCACGACTACTTGTCAGTACCAGAACCCCTCATTCACGGATTTACTATGAGCAGAGTTGGAAAAAACGTCATACGCTGAACCGTTTAGCGCATTGTCCCTACTTTCATGGGTAAATATACACCGACGCCACCAGTGACACTGCTTCCAAAGCCGAAAGCGAAGAAATGCAGGCTACAATGCTTACGACAAATGGACGCATCAGTGCCACCACGCATGCATTATTTCCATTCCTCAGTGTTGAGCGAGTGGAATGAAATCAACATGCCCTCTGTGCCTTCACTATATACGGCTGCTAATTTTTAAAGGTCCAATCACGCAGTACATTGAAAAGACGTCCGGAAACAGCCCAAAATGAATCGCCATAATGTAGGAGTGGCAATGCATGAGCTTCCTTCATCGTGCACCCCAGATCTGGCTCCTCTCGGCTGGTCAACCAATGGAGTCTTTTACCCACCACTTCCCCCTAGTTTGTCCAACCGTTGCAATAGGTAAGACATTAGCCCTTCTTACCAAGGCCACAGATGAAATGGCTCAAGTTCGACGTTATGATTGCGCCTATAGCTTGGATCCTAGCACAATGCTCTTTTTGCGAAATGCTAAACAGCATCAAATTGGGTGAAGCTCTAGTCGAACCTCAAGGATGTATTCATTGTATTAGCTTTATCCTCCAAATGCAAAATGCGATTTAGTGCAAACCGTCTTTCCATAAGCTGTTAGCCAACACCAGTTACCAAGATTGTGCTGTGTGTTCATATCAAGTAAAATGCAGCAATGTGAAATGTGTGGGGTGAAATGGGAGAAAAGTAGCCCTGAGCTGAATAGAATGGGCTTGTAGGAAGTGTCTGACCGGTTTGCTAAGAAAGATGAGCGGAGAGGTGTGAGAGGCGAGGTTGGTAAAATAGATGCGACATGGATGCCAAGTGTACAGAACATGCTAATGTGGACCCACTATGCGTGGGTCACGAATATAGGAGTTCGTCTCATTTAGTCTTTGTAAACTACTGCCTGTAAACATCTAAGACTGTTTTAAAACTATTCCAGCCTCAAGGATTGGTTCCATCGTCCCATCGACAGCATGAATAATAAACTTATATTCGAAGATTTTTGGCAGCCCAATCTCTATCCAGAGGCAAACTTACTTGACCGTTTTATTCTACACATGTATGCCAGCGAAAACAAGAACTTCACCGCTTACATTTGAGGTGCTTTTGTGGGTCTGAATTGCCCCATTTTGCTTGCTTAGTGTGAAAACGGGTAGAAATGTCCAATTGCGAATGTAAAACTGATTTTCATTTTCGTCGGACCCAAATTATGGCTAGCAACAGTGATCTCTTTCCGCAGTTTAAATTTAAATTAGCTTTAATTCAGTTTAGATTGCCTGAATGAAAACGGTTTTTGAGTACGTAGTAAGTATGGGCATGAACTTCCGGTTCAATTTCATGCATGCATGCATGCAGCAAAGTTAGGCAACAGGTAGAAGAGAGCCGTAGGATTAACCTGAGATAAAAAAAATGACTTGATTTGGTCACCGATGCTGCAATTCAAGTCCACCTTAACGTCAGCTCTGTCATTTCTGATGAGGGTAGTAAGATTCCAGACCTACATTAGCAATGCACAACACAGAGTATTGGAACCAAACGATTCGCTCACCTAAGGAAACAACTAAATCACGCCTTGCTATGCAGCTCCAATTGCAACTGAGACGTGGCATTGAGATTATGAGAGAAAAACAGCATGGTGCGTTGTTTTGGATCCTGCCACAAATTAGATGAGTAACCACACAGGCAGAAATATGTAACGTGGATATGATTTTCAATTGTAGTGAGTGAGTAGATTTAAGAAGTCCAGTGAAGCTTCTAGGCTGCGAAACATTGCTGCAGTGGAATCGATGTCTGATATCTATCAACCACGATGCAGCAGCACAACATCTGGGAAGAAAATTGCTCATTTAACCAAGTTTTGGAAGGAGAACTTTGGGATGTTAAGAAGCAGCTCATTAAATGGCAAGGTTGCTCTCTTTTTATTGCAGCGAAATAAGCTCACAATTCCGGCCAAAAATGGCAGCATTAAGATAAATTTATTCATTTGAAATTTGCTGGCAGGATTCGTATCAACCCGAAACAGAAGATGAGGCACTATCCTTCTTATCTGCATTACTAAGGCGATAGCCTTTGGGATCGAATGCAGCACGAAGAAGACGGAGGCGCAGGCGGTTGATGACGTCTCGTTCTGTGGGGTGCTCCTGTTCTGTGTGGAATAACACCACATCCAAGCGGTCAAAAGTAAATCCGCAGAGAATGCAGCGATAATCTTTGTTGTGCTCTTCTTCAGTAGAGCACTTCTGTGGCTCTTCATGCACATAGGATTGAGAAGGCTCCAGGCTCTCAGGACTTTCGGACTTTTTCGGTACTTGCTGACTTGTTGCTGGCAGCTCAACTTCATCTTTAGTGTAAAAGACATATAAAGTGTGTTTCTCTTGCTTTCCGAAAGGGCAGAGCACTGGCTGCAGTCAAACCTTACCTAGGTGTGCCATTGTGTGACGTGCCGTTTCCGCAAGTGTGCTGAAACCCTCGAGGCAAAGCACACAATAGTAGAACTTGCAATTACTGTGTCGCAGGAGGTGTCGATGCATCCTCTTCAAGTGGCTGTGCTCCTTGCTACACGCGGTACATTTATATTTACTGCCAGCCTTTTCACCTTCCGCAGAAGAGCAGTATGAGGGATTAAACGAATTGTACATCAATAATAATAAACTTTTCTTTAAGGATAATAAGGGAGCAGTAAATGCTCAATTCACTATTCTCTAAATATGAGATGGGCTTAGCAAACATTAAGATCGCATGGCTTTATACCATAGATGCGTACAGACCAGAGCCATGAGATATCTCAGCTGTGTCTCTCGATCAGCTACATAGGGATTCTCGATGGCATCCCCATAAACGACGTAATTTAGACGGGAATCGTTGTTCTTGAGCATCTTCTAGTGTAAATACGTAAAAACATGAGAAAAACAAATGAGCGATTTGTTTAGAGGTATGCAATGAATAACCAATTCTGCAGTTACCTCCATCCTTGCAACGAACCTCATCTCGTCTTCTGGGTCGATAATAAGTGCTTCGAGCAGCACTGCTGTGTCTTCCATCACCTTGCTGGAACTTTCAATTGGGGCATCTGGGGTTGCTGTCTGATGTTCTGATTCATCCTCTGAGCCTTCAAAATTACAAACGAACATTATGCTCAGCCTTGAAGCATCTTTGTTTGGCATAGCCATATTGTCTGATGCCTTACACTCCTTCCTCATTTCCTTTGAGTTTTAGTGAACAAACGTCATCACAACTTCCTAAGAGGTGATCTTGTGAGTCAGTCTCGCTCATGGAGCGTAAATCCGTTCCATTTCCTTGCATCTCAAAATATTCTGTGGTTTTAATGCACAAGGATTTACAGTCAGGAGAAGCATCCAAAATTAGGACAGGAAAGGTGTCTTTACCCCTACCACGAAAGAGGCTAATCATCTCAGAAATGACGGCCTTCCAAGACCACGTGTTAAGGTCAATAACCTACTTGTACCGATTTCCTGTTGATGGAGTTCGTAAGCCAGCTACATGCTGCATTATTTAACATTTTCTGTTGAGCTTCTATTAGTAAAGTAGCACCAATAGCACCAATGAGATTGCTTCCAAAGATTAAAGCGTAAATTCACAGCCTACAATGCGTAAGGAAATTTGAGGATTCTGGTTACTACGCATACATAATTCTTATTCACCTGTGCTAAACAAAATAGAGTGATTATATTTCCAGCAAGAAACATGTCTTCTGCGCCTCCACTACATACCAATACTAAGTTCTGAAGCTCCTATCACGCAGACAATCCAAGAGGTGGCTGCAGACAGCCCAAACTAAGCCGCCGCAGAGTAGGTTTATTAATGTATGTGCCTTCTTCATTGTGCACATCGCTTCTGACTCGTCTGGTTGGTCGACCGATGGACTCACTCACTCGCTCATCAAGCCTAATTCCACCCACGTTTGTGCAACCATTGCTCTGGGGAAGATTTCAACCAATCTTAACATAGCTACAAATAGATGGACTCAAGATTTACATTTGGATTTTGCTTATAGATTGAATCGCAGTGCAATGCTCTTTCACAGAGTGCTAAATAGCATCAAATTTGTTTAAACCATATCCCAACCTCAATGGCCGCCTCATATTTTGTCAGCTTTGCCTTTCTAGCTGCAAAATACAACTTAATGCGAATCGACGTATTAAATGCTGTTGGTCAATGTCTATCACGCGGAGTGAGCTGTGATAACAAAAGATAGTTGTTGAAGGAGAATCAATGCTTGAGTTTGAGGCCTGAAACCGGGCGAGTGTCCTCAGCCTGCCTAGCAGCGGTTACGTTTATGTGCTGTCACAGGATAGCCCGAATTGCAGTGAAAAATGCTGTCACACTCGAATGCAACTTTAGAAGAATTCCCCTTAGCAGTTACGCATATTCACTTTCGAGGAGAAGGCAATGGCACATGCGTCGTCATTAGGGAAACGACGCAGATGATCAAAGTATCTAGGGGATTTAATACAAGTTGCAAGGGTTTAGCAGGTTCAACCACTTTGTGTTGATGTGGAGTTAATGAAAAGCACCACGATTTAGAACAGAGAAACTTGTTCTTGCATAGATAGAACAATGAGGAACCTGTTGGAGCGCTTGTACATGCTTGTTTGCTTAACGAATATTTGTGCGTAAACACTCGGTTGACTCCTCGTGCGAGTTGTCGCAACTGCCACCAATTTATCTCCTGGCCGTCAGAGAAGTGCTGGTCCACTGCTCGCTGTTCTTTAAGTAAGGTGCATGTAAGAGTAAGCACGGGATAAGGTGAAGGCACATGCTCCTTGCACTATTTTACACCACATGCTGGCGCTGTGTAATGAACGGCATGAGTAGAATTAAATTAAGAATGCGTTTCTTCAGGTGCAATGTGGTAAGCAAAGCAACTATAATAATAAGATAAAGGACTATCGATGCTCAAGCCGTTTCTCTTAATTGTGGAAACGTTTGTGCGAAACGATAATATTACATGACTGAAGACTGCCGCCACAAAACATCGGAGAGCACATTTGCAGCGTGCAGATAGCCCGTGTACACTGCGAATGCCATTGCATGTAGCAGTTAACGAAGTAGGTGCATCTATGGAAAATGAGCTTGCCAACGAAGTATACCCCATGCAACAAAAGATACTATTTTGCCAAGCAAACAGGATTCTTCTATCAAACAGTTTCTGCATAATCACATTTTCGTTGTTCGGTCTGCGTTGGTCTTTAGCTGCAAAATGATACGACTGAAGAACTTGCAATTGCCTATCCCCAGCATAAAGTTTGTAACGCGCATTGCAATTTGACACAAAAGCTTGTGCGTGTTTTAGGTTTTAAAGTGTGCCCTCTACTAGACTGCCTTTCAAATTGATGTTAATTTATTACTCGATAATTTTAACAAGCGGTGAACGCTGCAGCATTGAGTAGTGTGGTCGCTGACACAATGCTTAAAACGTCTGATAGGACTAGACAAGGGAGACATTGCAGACGGTAAGAGAGTCACACGAAGCGCTAGTTCAAAACATGCGACCGTCTTCTTAAGGCACTCGCCTAAACTTTGCCAAAAGCGAGCGCACCGATGTTTCAGAATCAGGTCTAATAAATGCAATTGCTATGCTTATTAGGGAGAGGCTCTCAGCACTCGCAAAGGTCAAACTTTGTAGGTGGCTTCATGATGTCATCAATGCCTGCGGCAGAGTCCATAATGTGAAACACTTCGTGGGTGGACGCAACACTTTGTCGTATGGAGCATTCTACCCTTGCGGGTAGGGATGCACCACTGCATCCCATAATATCCAATTCCTTCTATTCGAGTCCATTATGCCTCATTGCGGTGCGACTCACAACAATTTAGTGTGAAGGCAGCATCATTATCGAAGTGATGTCTTGTGGAGGAGGAGAAAGAAAACAAATGCAAAAGCGGATGATTGAGTGATTGGGTGGGTGAGTGAGTAGATAGTGACATTACAGAAGTATATTTAAATAAAGGTTAATAATTACGATCTACGAATCGCTCCGAACATCGCAGCGGAGGTGCTACTGCCTCCTCCTAAGTAGCCAAGATGGCATGGCAAATGTGGTCGTTGTATAGGTTTGCATTTTAGCGCTTGTCTTCCATTTGAGTGGCGGCGAATGCTTTACAACAGTCTCTCCGTTGTTGACGTATCTCAGGCCTGGACCCATGTTTCGCAACATTTACTGTTGGCCCAAGGATGACACACCAGGCGAGTTGAACGAATGCACAGAATTACTTGGACCATCTTGCGTGACCCAAGTTGATACGGACGATGGTGGAATCGAGCTGTGTCGTCTTCCCACCTTTTCCTCTTCTCCCTTTTTTCATCACAAGGCCATTCGTATGCAGATCTTTAGACTCGTTATACGACTCACCCCGTCAAAAACTTGTGCATGTACCCTCTCAGTCGAATTGAACAGCTGTATGTAGTTATTAGGGGTGAGAGCATCATCCGCAACAATACCACGTTCGAGCAATTTTTGTAAGAACCATTTACAGATCTTGACACAAAGTTATTCTGAACTGCAGCGAGGTCTGCTACCAAGACATTCACTCGCAAGTTTGTTAATTTCAAAGTCCTGAATTTGTGGTTGCAACATGGTTTACTTGACTTGTTTTGCTCCAGCACAAGTTAGGTAGCTTCCATTCCATTTTCGACGTTACATGTAAAGGTTTGCTGTAGCTTTTGTCTAATGACCACTGGTAGGTGCGTGTGAGCCCTTTTGTCAAATCGAAATAGCAGATGCTAGAGGGTGATGCTCGTCAACACACTTGACAGTTATCTGTCTTCTGGACAGCCCTAAAATTAAGCAACATCAATGTCATTGTCAGGTAGGTCTGCTAGCATGGAAGACGGTGTTCCATTGGGTGGGAACACGATGCCTACAAAATGATTAGGAGTTGTGAATTTCGGCATGACATCTGCAGTGGTCCTGGAAAAGAGGAATATATCTTGTTCTTCGAAGATTTAATGTCCGTCAGGTGGTATTGGTGATTAGTTCAACTATCGCAAAATAAAGCTTTTATAACTCTGTCACATTAACCGAACCTCAGTGGCATTAAATTGGACCAATCAGCAGTAAAGATATTCATTGAATGATGGCCGCCTGATTGGTTAATATTATTGCGGTGACATACGCTTGACACATCATGGACCAGTCTTGCCGGCATTGCACTGACTGCTCGTCTGCAGAACCATCCAAAGATTAAGCAAAGCGTATTGTTACTTGAGTTGACGATATCTATCAAGCACTGGTACAACGAACTTGGTTTCTCGAGTGCTTAGAATGGAGAGGTTATAAAGGTAATATATTCCAATGTATCGGATGTGGACACTTTGGACTAGAAGTAAATGGTCAATCGAATTCCGTGAATGTGACCAGTCTTAAAGGATATAAAAATCCTTCTGCTTCAGAAAATCAGTTCTTCTCTGTCATCTTGAGATAAGACCTAACTTTTGTAATTTCTTGAGCAGGCACGGACATTAAATTTGCTTACACTGTTCCTTTTCATTTTGACATCCACTTAAGTTCCCAAGAGCGCATAGGAGTCTGATTATCACATCGAAAGATAAAGCAAGGATGCATAAAAGCTTGACCACCACTTCAGGCACCTATGTCAACTCCTGTTCCATGTGCATCATTAGGAATATTCCTTTTCGGATCTGATCCGCGAAGAAATCGCAGTGTAAAGCATGCAGCCACGAATATTTGCCAAGTGCCACATGCGAAATGCCGCAGCATAATTTTTTTCACTGGCAGCAAAATACCTAGTAGGCCTAATGGCAGGCAAATGTAGAGGCGCAAAATCCATTTGTTTTACCGGTATCCAATCAATGTCTCTTGGAATGATGCATCAGACCACGATTTTATCTCGACCTTTACAGCCATCGCAGACAGCCTGAGTGCAAGTCGTAATGTTGGTGCAGTAAAGTGCTTGGTGCCGTGTTAAGTTCGCACAATGGTGCGTCTCTTCGAAAGCACCAGTATGGGCTTACCGACCATCATCATTTAACTACTCTTCAAAAGTTAACTTGTGCTTTGATCAGTCTGCTGCGACGTTACTGCAATCTTTGCGGTCGCCAACTCAATCGTTAACTGAACGCAAATAGTTCTGCCAAGCCCAACTGTCCGAAGGAGGCTGATGGTGTAAAACTCGACTTCCATTAGGTAGCTCAAGAATGCTGCTGCGTAAGTAGAAAACCAGGCTTCAAGATAACTGCGAATTCTAAGGAACGCATCCTCATAGATTGGTTGTTCTCCTTTCCCCAAGTGGCTACTGTCTCACTTAAGGTGAAGCTGTTGCTGGCGTGGATGCCTGAATCTGTGTTGAGTCACAAACGAAGAGTCACTAACAACAGCTAATTGTGCCTACTTTCTCTAAAAGGATCACACACACTGCCCAGAAGAACCCTCCGTCAGCAAATATAGGGATAGCAGGGATCTGTATTAAGTCTATGGTCTGTATCAACACCAGTGACATGACAGCTTGCACAAACTTGTCACAGCACCCTATTTGTTCATTTTCGTGGTTGACCACTATTTATAGACCCTGAAGAGATGGCTGTCTGCAAGTGTTCAGGCGGTCTAACGGTTTGTTTTCACACTCAGTCTCTGTCCTCACTTTTGTTCCATAAGAACTTTAAAAAACCTATTTACGAGACTGAAACACCACGAACTCACCAGCGGTTCGCGTGCATGTGCTATGATCTGCCAGCCCTGTTCAACACTGTTCCATGACAGATGATCAAGGACAGTGTTAAACCATCAATAAAAACGATTGGGAGGCAAAATCCTTATTCGCAAAGACTAAATGAGACGAACTCCTATATTCGTGACCCACGCATAGTGGGTCCACATTAGCATGTTCTGTACACTTGGCATCCATGTCGCATCTATTTTACCAACCTCGCCTCTCACACCTCTCCGCTCATCTTTCTTAGCAAACCGGTCAGACACTTCCTACAAGCCCATTCTATTCAGCTCAGGGCTACTTTTCTCCCATTTCACCCCACACATTTCACATTGCTGCATTTTACTTGATATGAACACACAGCACAATCTTGGTAACTGGTGTTGGCTAACAGCTTATGGAAAGACGGTTTGCACTAAATCGCATTTTGCATTTGGAGGATAAAGCTAATACAATGAATACATCCTTGAGGTTCGACTAGAGCTTCACCCAATTTGATGCTGTTTAGCATTTCGCAAAAAGAGCATTGTGCTAGGATCCAAGCTATAGGCGCAATCATAACGTCGAACTTGAGCCATTTCATCTGTGGCCTTGGTAAGAAGGGCTAATGTCTTACCTATTGCAACGGTTGGACAAACTAGGGGGAAGTGGTGGGTAAAAGACTCCATTGGTTGACCAGCCGAGAGGAGCCAGATCTGGGGTGCACGATGAAGGAAGCTCATGCATTGCCACTCCTACATTATGGCGATTCATTTTGGGCTGTTTCCGGACGTCTTTTCAATGTACTGCGTGATTGGACCTTTAAAAATTAGCAGCCGTATATAGTGAAGGCACAGAGGGCATGTTGATTTCATTCCACTCGCTCAACACTGAGGAATGGAAATAATGCATGCGTGGTGGCACTGATGCGTCCATTTGTCGTAAGCATTGTAGCCTGCATTTCTTCGCTTTCGGCTTTGGAAGCAGTGTCACTGGTGGCGTCGGTGTATATTTACCCATGAAAGTAGGGACAATGCGCTAAAGTTTGAAGTACATAACAAATCGCAACAGCTGCATCAAAGCCCAGCAAATTACTCGAAAATGATAGGCAAATAAATAAATCAAAGGTGTGCATGGTTTAAAACAATCTTTGGGTAGCAGCATTAGAGAAGATATGCCACTTCCAAATCTGGTGCAAATAGATTCAGCTTAGCCTTGAGGGAGGCAATAATTGTATTTCCCATTGCGCACCTTAGACTGACTTAATTTTTGCATAGACCACATCTTCTAGGATTCACTTCGAAAATGGCTACAGTTTGATGGAATAAAGTTCCCATCTTGCAACCCATCGCTCCTTTTTATCGTGCGCTTGACTGCATGACCAAGCCGTTTTGTGAGGCTATGCTTTCAAGTCGTAGCATGACCATCGGCCAATGCTGATAGTCTCCCTACCTTCTACGCAATCGTAGGCAGTGTGTTCTTCCATGTTAGTTAAGCTTATTGCAAAACCAACGAGGGCTTAGCGCACTACTCTAAGTCCTCCATCTCATAAAAGGTTCGGAGTTAGCCTTTCTGATCAGTAAGCTGATAACCATCACAGAATGGAGCACACCCGAGTCTTCGAAATGAGGGCTTAACAATGTGCCTCACATTGGTCGGTTAGGGTCAAGCCGAAAGCCAAATCAGTACTAAACTTCACAAAAGGGTAAACATAGACGATAAGAGACCGCAAGAAATGATGGACAACAGCGCGACTGCATTGAAGGCCATCATTTGTGCCCTCGCTAACACCTAGATGCCTGCATGTTGTTCATACCCTTTGTGTTCACAACTGGCTAAGTTTGCGTTTTTGGCCTTGCTTGACCACCTGAAAAGCGCTTCCATAGGGACCTTCATAACGCTAAAATTCTTTTTTGTTGAAACTATTTGTCAGAAGCGCACACAATTAAGAGTTTGATGCTGAACTCAATCCACTTGCTTTAAATGTTTGCTTTTTTGGAACGTGCTGACGGTAGCTTCATTCCGCTACTGTCGGGAAGCATTTCATGTATCCCGCTGAGTCATGGCGGAATTGAGGGGAGAATTTAATCCATTAGCGATTGAGAAGACGAGTGTGTTTCATCCTCTGATTAGAAGAAGCAAGGTTACCTACCTAATGCTCTGCCTCCCAGAAACAAAAAGGGATTGTTAACTCAGTTGTTATAGCTAAGGAAATTTTCTTTTGCATGCACATGTATGACGCGATGGTAACGGTGGAAGCCATCGACTGGAACAAAGGGCTGCAAGGAATATAAAGAAGTTTTGCAACACGAATGGTGAGCCACGTCAGCGATAGTCCACTAGTCTTCAAAGGTGAAAGACTACTACCACGCGTTGGCAACGCAGTGGAGCCTTTGAAAATGTTCTATTCAGGTTAGCAAATCATTTGATCGGCCGCTGACCAAAGGTTGTGATGTGAAAGTACTTCTTGTCACTTTTTAGCAGCTAAATAATATGACATGCCTGAAAGCTTCTATGAGACACGTACCGGTTAAAGACAGGAAGACTTAGTGGTTCACGAAGATTATTTGCGAGTTTTACTAGCTCTTGGCTAATCGATTTGATTTATGGGCCAGATATTAGGGCTTTAGGGAAAAATGCTACTCTGCCCGGGCAACATTTGACTAAAGGCTTCTTATTCCAGCCTAAATTCTGCACATTGCTACTATTCAGTTGTTGGATAGGAATGGGTAGAGTCCATTCTAAACTGATGTATCTGCCACGCATTAAAATCATTATTTTCGCTCGTAGCTCTTCCATAAATTTTAATAGCAGTAAATAGCTGCGCACCTTTGAGGAATCAACGCTGAATGTTTATGCCGTCATAATTGTGTAAATTGGTGTGCAGGTCCTTATGAAATTAAGCAGAACTCAAGCAGACTCTGACGGATCGCATGTCAACCTTGCCAATCGTCTGTAGCACTTCTGTGACCTGGGAAGTCTACGGAAGCGACACTAGACAAACACATGCTTGTAGTCATAACCAACGTCCCGTTGCAAAGACAGTTTGCCTGCTTCCCTTCAAAAAATTAAGCTTGTGGATTTAGGCTTGCAAATTATGATTATAAATACATGAGCGTACTCATTTTATTTCGCACTGAGCTAAATACTAGTCATGTTGCTATACGATTTAGTCGGTCAGGAACTTAACAGGTATGCATTTGTAAATACCGACTCAGATGACTGATCAAGATAAAGCGTGCGTAATGGCGTTAATTTTGTGCCTTTTTATTGTCATCACCTCCCAGTGCAAGCCTTTTGCTACCTCATATCATTAAGGCCTCTTGCAGTCGGCATTCACACACAAATTATTTGACATACCGTGACTGCCAAAGTGTCACCCCTCACTTCTCCATTGTTTGTAATTGTCTCCAGTTGGTGATGGTACTAGCCAATCAGCTGCATTTGAATGCTCAATTTTAAAGGCATGATGCCATTCCCATTATTTAATTTCTCGCACCTTACTCATTTACCTTGACACGCGCTCACATATGCGAAGCTTTTGTATGAAAATCATGCAGCTGATGATTGCATCAGTAGTCTGTAGCGGAATTCCATTGAGATCCTGTTTCTGCACAGTAAAATAGAGGTGTGAGTGATGAAGGGCTGGAGCATTGGAAACAACAGAATTACAGAGGATGAGTGCGATTAAGGCTTACTTAACTTAATGGAATCAAAGCTTTTAGGCTCATAGTGCATGCAAGAAACGACCTTCTGCAGACATCTGTAAGCAGCTCACTGTTTACAAAAGCACGCATAAAATGAGGTAGAAAAACGCTCCTTCGATGGTGGTCATGCGACACCTCTATCGAATTATTTGGTTTTACATTAAGATCTGCTAATGTAGTGGAATAAGGAGGATCGAATTGTTTGAAGCAATGTGTTGGCATCATTTTTGGCCTAATTTTGGTTTTTGACTACTCCCAAGTGAGTGATTTGCGATAGCCTTCATGTAACGCCGGCACAATTAAGACGTTGTAAATCTTCCAGTTTTGCAAAATTGCCACTGCCCATTTGCGTCTGAGCTTGTGAACGTTGGCTGAAAGTGTGCGCCGCCTTCATTCGTTCAAATGGAAGAGAGGAGGGGTAGAAAAGCCCAATATAGCTCAAGCCTGGTGTCCGTTTATGAAGTCATTTAGTCCAAGTCATGGCAAAGCGTTGTAAAATGACTTGAGACAGTAATGTGAAGCAGCGTCCTAGTTGAGGCTATTAGCGAAAATCACTTTCCAGCTTCATGGTAATTACTTTTATGTCGTTTACTTCTTGTGTCGCTGTGGTGTCCGTCTTCCCTCTGACGGCACAAGAAGGATGAAATCAACATGGTAAACAAGGTAAGGTGAAAAAATTCATTTTAACAGGTGAACACGGTTGCTCTTGCAAGATATTAGAAAATGGAAATCGACAGGGTGCGATTTAATAAAAGGGTAGCCAGCGAATAAGTCATTCGACTATCAGCTAAGTTGGCTTGTGGAAGAACTCCTGCTTGTGGTACGCAATTGATGCAACAGCTTGAAGTTGATGCGGAACATTCAAAATGGGCCCTTATTTGATGTTTAGTTGTTTCTGCACCAAACCCATGGATCATTAAAAGCAGTGGGAATGACCACCTAATTGGTGGCCCTGCCAGCGAACTCTCTCAGTACCACGTTGACTGCAGTCAGTGGTAAGTCTTCTGTGTTTGTGTGGCTGCCATCTTCCACTTACTCAATCGTTGCCTGCATATTGCGAAGTTTTGCTTATATGCCTGAGGTCGAGCCCTGTTGGGCAGTCAGTGATTCATTTTAGTTTCGGGATATGAACACCATGCATGGTGCACGACTGCTTGCTAATGACAAAGGGGAGTTCCAAACACAGGACTTTGCAGAACAGTATTTGGAATGTTTTATTTTTCACCTGACATGCGGCATATTTGAAGGCAATCTACACGTGATATTGGTTAATCGGATGGTTCATGAGAAGGCCCATTTTTCGACGCATGGCAAAACGTTTGGAAATGGAGCAAACAGGTAAAACTTAAGCGTAACTGAGTTAGAGGAGTAGAACAGTTTCGATGTTGGGAAAAGATATCCCAAAGACAGCTTTCCAACTCTTCGGCTATCAGCACAAATGGGTGGATGTAACCTATCACGATACGCACTAGTGCATTCAGATAAGCTTTGCCTGCGGTCATCGAAAACACCAAACAGAATGAGCCAGATTATCTGATATTAAGGTGTGTGAGAAGGGTCGGTGCAGTCAATGGAGTTGAATAAACCATCCTCTGCCTGATATAGTACCTCTGCGAAAGTGAAATATTGCTCTCTGCAGTTGACAAAGAGTTTGTTCCTTGGGTCATAATTCCTTTTCAATTTTGCGGTGACAACTTGCATGATAGGTGAGCGCAACCACAAGTTTGCCATTTCCCATAGTGCACCACCTTTGATGTTTCCATAAACAATGGCGCTTTGGCGGTTGGGAAGCAGTTGTACAGAGGCCTAATTCAATTCAGATTTCGTGGTCCACACGACAAATCTTGCGATTTGATAAGTTAGATGCTGTTGGTGT
Source organism: Taenia multiceps (assembly GCA_001923025.3). Lineage (NCBI taxonomy): Eukaryota > Metazoa > Platyhelminthes > Cestoda > Cyclophyllidea > Taeniidae > Taenia > Taenia multiceps. Next base: position 3,219,065 of record CM010317.1, on the reverse strand, counting down.
AATAAATCACCCCAAAAATCGTCACCTCTTTGTTGTTGCTAAAGTGCTTTCATTTCTCATGCGTCCACTTCTTTTGCTCTACTTTAAATCAGTCACTAAAATTTTTCCACCCTCTCGTCTAGCTGGCCTTCTGTACGCAGTCTGAGCTATCTGTGTCTACTATTTCCATAGGGCTGTTCGAATCTAATCCGATTCCATGACAAGCTTAATTTTGATCAAAGAAGCCCACAATCAGGCGGAGGTCTTGTGCACTGGATAAGTGCCAAGATCAATGGATGGTAGCGAGACCACTACGGTAGGTTGGTCAGTTGCAAATGTTTTATCGTGGATTAGCCCCTCATCACGGTGGGGTGCGAGAGGTTCTGTGTACGGGCTGATTTCTGCGAGTTTTATGTCTTAATTCACCGCGCACTGTTTTGGCCATACAGGCGTGACCTATCTTGTATGCTGCCTTGATTATTGGCGTTGGAACCTAAAATGAATTAATATCTGTGCGCATCGGTCATTCGTAATGGGACAAACTTGGCCGCCATAGCGGGGTTTGGTCTAATGATTGCAATGAAAACCGTCCTTCCTTTGTACTTATCGCAGAATGAATTACTCGCTAAATAGGAAAACAATTTGTTAGTCGGGTGAGCTATGTCGCTACACATTCTGCTTTGCTGTATCCATTTGAATGGTTTCAAAAGGCGGCTTTGCGTCTGTACCATCGTGAGAAACACATTTTTAGACAAAATGCTGAATAAGGAAACACGCAATCAGCTAGCCTCAAAAAGCTTAAATTCATAAAGGAGGGGTTAAAATCTACTATTTTTATAAACCTCGACTGCTTCAACTATGCACTAGCGAATAATGGCAGGAGTCATGAAGTCTACAAATAATTTGAATATTTTCTTTAGTTCAAGGTGTTAAATGGAATGGAGAGATCAATTGGGAATCTCGAACAGGATAATAAAACTGAAGGAATGGTTTTACTGGTTCTTCCATTTCGGAGTTATCTCAACTAAGGAAGTCTATTGGGAAGGAATTTTGGACTAGTAACACGAGTTGGAAGATCTCATTACTTTAAAAGCGGGGCTCAAGGTCGACCATTGACCTCTGATCAACCTACAGGCAAATAATTATTCCCCAAGCAGCTCTGTTTATTTTGGATACATAAGATTGAAACATCAATAAGACCGACCTGCAGTTTAACTTGCAGCAAAGAGTTGATTTGGGTCACCGCGAAGTCAAAGGTTGCTCTTCATGGGAACCGCAGGAATCGCAGTGCCTGCACAACAAGCGCTGCTCGCTTCACGGCAGATGGAGCCGAATAAAGGAATCTGAACTGGTTTTACATTTTCTTCAAAGTTGATTACCATGGATGGGAGGCAATTGTAAGGATTTGTGAACTACTACCCAAAGCGGTGTCTGCCTGAGTAAAATCCTGTCCTGCTGACCCTACCGGGCTAGAGTACAGAGTTATCAGTTGATTGCAGCACTAAAAGTTAGTCTTAGATACAGTTGGGGTTGCCATGCCCTGTCTGATGGTAAGGATAAATTTTAGTAGTATAATTTAGGGTCCTTAAATTTGCACTTAGTTGGTGGCCTTAAAGCTTCCTCATGCTATCATTTTTATCCATCATTTCTCCATCTACCATTTAAATGCCACTCCGTTTTCACCTGCCTCTCCATGTGCTGCTAATACAAGAATGGGACAGCTGTTTGAATTGATGAAGCTGCCACCTTCGTGGTTGCATGGTCTAAGTCCAAAATTGCTGGATGGGCAGAATCGGAGCCAGCTTGAGTGTGCTATCTTTAAGACTTCGGTTAAAGTGAAGGATTTCACAAAAACTAACCGCATGGGTAGCTGGATTCTCCAATGAACGGAAGCTTCAAAGACTCAACACACGGTTGATTTGGCCTTCTGAATTTGAATACCTTAAATAACTGGCAGCAAAGCCGCAGTTTGGCATCGCATTGAATTCTAATTGAATATACTGATTAATAACGAATATCCATGAAAAATTGCACAGTATCTTGAGATTCTGAGCACGCTTGGGTTCAGTTGATAGAGAATAGCCATTATAAAATGAAAATTTTGCCGAGAATTTACCATTATCATTCACAAATCGGTGATGTAAGATTTGAGGGGATCAGAACATTTGACTGGGAACTGAGAGATGGTTGAGCCTAATTGAGTCCACGGCCCCTCATTTCTCTATTTAAAATAAAAGGTGGGGCCTAAAAGGGGGCATTTAAAATCCCAAACCATCGCATTATTCCTAAGAATAAACCACCACTTGCGGTGAACCGGGAGTTGACGCGTAAGTCTGGTTCATTTGAGCTCTGGATAAACAAGCCTTCTGCACAGTGATTTCTGTTACTGACGTGCATAGGTAAAGCAGAAGGGTATGCCAGGCACTAATAATCCAATGACCGCCCGAGTCACCCCGTAGAGTCATTCAGCCCCATCAATTGCCCTTACCGCCTCATCTTGACCTTAGAGGGTTCAGCTTAGTCGTTTAAGATGCGTTTATACCCAACAGTGGATAATAAATTTGAGGAGATTGAAGGGTGGAGTTTCATCCGCTAACTTGAAAATGATGAAGGCCCAAATCTCCTTTTGCGACTGACCTTGCAGAATATGTTTCTCAGCTACTCTAAGGAGAGTTTTATTAAAAGACTGGAGGAGCAGATAATTTTCCACCTAGATTACTTGACGAAATTCTTTCACGCAGAGTAAAATATAGGAAATGGCATGTTCGACAAGCCAGCCAGTTTCCATTTCGAGGCACTGTAACGCCGTGACACTCAATAAGCCTGTTAGCCAAAGCATTCACCTTAGAGCGGATTTTGTTCTTCAGTGCGACAAATTTTGTGGCATACACTTCTTCACCCACTTAATGCTTTCTTTTCGAATGAGACTTTTAAATAGATCACTGATGACAACAAAACCCACCACCTTGTTGAATGTGCCTTTCCCTTTGATGTGAGCACCTTTCCAATGCTTAACATCGACATCTTCAAAGTCTGTAGAAAAAACGGCAAAAAAAGGCTAATTGAGTGGTGAGCTTTGACTTAGTCGCGAGGGCTACAGTGCTTCTAGAAGTGGAAAGCAGACCTGGAGCTTTAAGCGGAGAACTAGTAGCTCGATTATGATTTTGATTAAGCGAAACTAAAGAGAATGAAAACATAAAGGCCAAGTGACAGGCTTTAGGTTAAAGACCTTTTGAGTTTTTACCGAGGTAATGATAGTTTCTAGATAGGTGTTGGTCTCAGCAGCAAACCTCCATTAGCCAGAGGGTAAGATTTCACACTGGCAGGAGGACAGACGAAGCCCGCCTACCTGTCCACCAAAGCGTGAGTTACCTAGATTTCAGGTTTGCTAGTTGATCCGTCGTCAGGCATTGGGGATGTTCGGCTATCTATGGCCCTGTGCTGTGGGACTACCTCGTAATCCCCATCTCCGGTGCCTCAGGTAGACAGGAGCAGGTGTGTTTGCAATGGTGATAACAAACAGTGTGTGTTATCTTTTTAATAAGAAACTATGCCTGCGTTGGATGATCCATGTTCTGTGCAAGTCAGTCCTTTGAGCCCACCGCCATTGGACACCAGGCCCATTGCCAACCGTGGCCTATGGCGGTCAATCTAAATGCAGCCATGAATGTGGACGAATACTCTTGGCCATTATATGTGGTGCATTCACTGACCTTGGTCTTAAGGAATGCTTTCAGCTTAGACTGCGCCCTCATTGTCAGTTGATGGTGGCCAATGTTCCAGTCAATGCCAAAGCAGCGGGTGATCACCTTTCAGTCCTTCTTTCCACTTTCTTCCGCCTGAAGTGCCGTTACCTCTGGTAATGTGACTTCGTAGATGGACTTGACATGCTTCTAGCATTCAAAGCGCCAATATTCCTTCTTCCATGGTGCAGCCAATAAGTAGCATCACTGTGCAACCGCCAGTTTTAAAGCTCTACTACCACACACAACTGCTCTGAGTCAACTGACGATTCACCTACCCAGAATCAAAGCCGCACACATGATGAAGGGAGCATTGGAAGTATATGGAACATGTGAGAGATAACAAATCCAGCTTTCCACCTTACCTCCACTACCCAAACGTCACCGCTCAACGTCTAAGTTCAGTGGTTTCCTAATTCGGTTAATGTTAAGGCCCTGAACCCATCTTCAATAGATGGCTTGATTAATGTTCCTTCCATGGGCACTTGTAGATTTCTAGATCAATTTAACAGACGTCGTTGCTCCATGACCGAAATATGCTAACTTTATTAGTGTAAAATCAACAACAATACCTTTTGACTGCCGATAAAATATTATTCCGAAACAAAAACTTTGATTAGTGACAGATTATCAAGAATCGATTAATGCTATGTAAAAAGCGGATAAGGGCTTATAGAAGCGGACCTGTCACCGAACCAATTTCCTATTCAGTGTGTGTCGAGATCATCATACACATAAATATCTGTATGATTTTCTCTACGCACATTTTACAAGCGGTGGTTTTAGGGCTTAGAAATAATGCTATGGAAGAAGGCTTTACCTACTTGTGCGCAGATTGTCCATAGCGCCGTCAATCTGCTGGATTGTAGATAGGGGCTTCCTTAAAGGTCATTCTCACATTTTCCATTGGTAAATGGCATTGCTAAGTAACAGAAAATACATCTTCAAGTTGTAGTGACGCTAACATGTTAAGTATCATATAAATAAGCCCAAAATCGGGCGCATCTCATTTATGTGGATAAGGAAATAAATATTAACTAAGTCCAATTTTAAAAGTCAGATCTTTCACTGCTCAAAATTTGCTCTTTAGAGAGAAAGCGACCGTCTGCCATAGCTTAAGAGATTTCGAGCTTAGCATCGTTCACTTTGGTCCCTTATGATTCCTCGATAGCACCCGAAGACCTCTCTAATTACAAAGGGTGGCATAAAACGGAGAGAGAATGTTCTTTGATGCACAGAAACTTTTGGGAAGCTACTGGCCAATAATCATGCCTCTCGGGAGAAATACAAGGGCGGAGCCATGAACATTCGCCAGAACCAAACAAGGAGATATCTAAATAACCCCATCTCTGAATGCCTCAAATAAACAGAAGGATAGCATATTATGTAACACCTTGAGGCCTCACTGAAGTGGCGGCAAAACGCTGTGGTAAATGAGGGCATTTCCGAATGATATGGTGAAGAGCTGGGAGTCCCTAAAGCCAGTGCCTTCTGCAGAGCAAAAGCGAAGCCCATGGTGCTTGCGCAGGTAAGCACACAGTTAAACGAAACAGCAAACTACTCCATGTAAGTGACTGCAAAGCTTTTCGGCATAAGCCTTTGTAACTTTGAAAGCGAACTCGGGAAATATTTCTTTGGCTGCTCTGACTTGTGAGATAGATGCCATCCTGGACTAATCTATGCGCTATTTAATAAGTCACCATCGATATAGGTTGAAAATGTTTATTCCGTTGCTTAGTAACAAGCGCCACCAATGGAATCTATGGAGGTGACCTTTAAGGAAGTCCCCATTGAAAGTTCATCAGATTGACGGCGCTATGGACCAGCGATGTGCAGGTTAGTTAGGCTCTCGTCCATCGTATTTCCTAATGCCGAAAAATCACTACTTGGGGATGCGTTATCTAATCTTACGCAAATAATTAATTTGTACGTACGCACACTGAATGAAAATCCTTTCGGTGTCAGGTTCATTTTAACCATTTCTGGTCATTTTGCAGCTAGAATCAGCCAAGTATAAGCACTTTGTAAAAACCTTAAGGAAATTTCATAGCAACCGTTCTTTTAGCTCTATGGTGCGTATGTAAGCTATTTTCTGGATCTAAGCTGTTCGGTATTAGCAGCTGCGAATTTATACTAGTAAGCATTTATGCTAATCAAACTCTCTCTCACGAAGTACCTTTGAAATTTAATATTTACGCTAATTTTAGCACTGTTAAATTTAAATTAGGGCAGTGGTGCTTATGCACATGTTGAACGTAGAAGACTAGGTTTACCACCTCCTTAAGTCCCAGGTTAACCGCCAGTCAGCTGGTAAAGTTTGTGTTCGGCAAAGGAACTTCAAAACATACGGTTGTGTTGCGCTCACGAGAAGTTGAAAGTCGCAAAATGAAGAATATTGCCACGTGGATCGACAGAAGCGTGCATTGCATCCGGTGGCAGTTCTTTCAAGTTCCACGGTTTTTGATTAACCATAATGTAAAATTGAGCTTCCAAAACTAAGAGGATAAGGTCGTGTGAGCATTTACTTTTATTGACCTGTTTAGTCCACAAATTTTTTTAAATTTTGTGATGCAACCCTAACACAACGGGCTCCTTTTAAACTTTACTACACTTCTTCCCTCCATGCCTTTCAAATGGCCCGTGATTGGTCCTTTTAATGATCTGTAAGGCTTAGCGAAGTGCATTTCGTCAAAATTCTCCAACGGAAGGGATTCGGTTAGTTTTATTGTAGCTAAAGAGACACTGTTTGATGATTTTAGCTACCATTATAGCATTTGTGCTGATCACAGTACCAGGAAGAATGACGAACACCTCCACTAGCAATTTGCAATTGTTCCACGTTCTCATGGATTATGGGATGCGAGTGTTCCATGCGGGCAAAGACTTCTTCGAACTGAAAAATCCCATTCGAGTAGGCAGAGTGGAGCTGCAGAAGATTCGCATTCACAATCTCAAGTCTATCTACGAAGTCAAACTGCCAGAGATAAAGGGAATTCCGATGGAAGAAAGTAAAACGAAAAAGTGCAAAGTGACCACACGCTGCTTTAGCATTGACTGGAATATTGGTCTCCAGCAGCTGACTGTGAACGCGGAGTCAAAGCTAAAAGAATTTTTCAACACCAAGGTCAGTAAATGTATCACACATAGTGGCCAAGGAAATCTATCCACCAGCAATAGAAACGGCACGCGGGAACCATTTCACAGCCTTAAGTCAAAGGTCCTTTTTGCAAAGTTAGGTTAAATGGCAGAGTGGCTCAGATTACAGCCATCATGAAATGTGGATCACCAAACCGAGGCATGGGTTTGAATCACATTGATGCCACAGACGCACAGTGTATGTCATTACCATTGCAAACACACCTGCTCATACCTACCCAATGCGCTCGGGGTGGCAATTATGAGGTGGTTTCATGACATCAGACAAGAGATTTCCGCAAATCCTAGATGACTGCCGACCAAAAAACAAGCGGATTTCAAATCTAGGTGCTTCACCTGTATTTACCGAGCTTTTCAAGCCCCCGACTTTCAGTGAACAGATGATCCAGCCTTTTCTTGCCCTTTCGCTAGTGTTTGATCTTATCCGCTATGGTCGAACCATTAGCGATTGATGATGTTGACTTAGTCTTTCGGTACAAATCTAGAAACTAATGTAATTACAACCACAGGGGTGTTTTTAAATTCCTCTCTGTTTTCCGCCTTATTTAGTTCTACCCTGTCACAATGATAATTAAACCACTCGTTCTCCACTTAAAGCTCCGCGCCTGCCTTCCATTTCTGGAAGAACTGCAGCCCTTGCGATCAAGCCACAACTCACTGCGCAATCTACCACAATTTGCTACCTTTTCCTTAGACCTTGAAGACGTCGATATTTAAGCACTGGAAAGGTGTACATATCAAAGGCAAAGGCACCTTTAACAAGGTGTTGGGTTTTGTTGTCAACAGTGGCCTCCTTACAAATCTAATTCAGAAAGAAATCGTGAGGAAGGTGAGGAAGTATATGCCGCAAAAGTTTGCCCCACTGAAGGAAAAAATCCACTCCAAGATGAACGCTTGGGCAAGCCGGATTATTAAGCGTTATGGTGTTAAAGTACCTCGAAGTGCAAACTAGCTGGCTTATCGAGCTTGCAGTTTCTTGCATTTACTTAATATGCACCAAGTGTTTTGGGCAACTTGACTAAAAGTTACTGATCTCGTGGTTTTTTAATAAAGGTTACACTCACAGCAACTGAAAAGCGTGTTCTGCGAATTCGACGGTAAGGAAAGATTCTGGTTTCCTAGAGCTCCCATTTGTGGACAAATTTTAACCTTCACTCTCCCTAACCTGTTGTATGCCTATCTGAGCCCACTAAGGTCAAGATGAGGCGATCAGAACAATCAGTGTGGCTGAGTGAAACTGTGGAGTGCCCCAGGTAGCCATTGGACAACAAGTGCCTGGCGCGTCCTTTCGCTCATCTGCGCGCGTCAGTGACAGAGGTCTCTGTACGGAAGGCATGCTTATCTGGAGCCCAAAATGCTTCAGACTCACGCGCTGACACCCTTTTCTCCACAAATAGTGGTTTATGCTTTTGGATAACGGAATGGCTTGGTGTGAAGGGCTTCCCTCTTAAACTACCATTTTCTACCATAAGGTGATACATTAGGAGTTATGCGATCTACTACTATCTCTCTTTTCCCGCTATAAAGTTATGGCCTCTACAAACTCAGCATGCTCAGATTCTAATGATATAGATCAGGGCAGTCTGTAATCATTCACAATAAGAAGGTTAAACCACCTGTAATCCTATGCTCAGAAAATTTTGGTCCTTAAGGGATCTTACAGCTCACTTAGTTGGTGTTCGTTGGATCGATTACTTAGGTGAAAAACGCTCGATAGCAGCTCCATAAACTTGAAGATAACACGCTAAATTCGACTTCTATTCTGCCCATCCGGTGGTTTCCGAATTTGATCTTGTCAGCATAAATTGTGCAGCTCCTTCAATTCAGACGGCCGCCTCATTCATGTATTGGCAGGATATGGGGAAGTGGGGAAGAACTGTACTGTCAGTTCAATGGAAGATGCACGTGTGAAGACATGAATTAACTTTCGCATCATCGAGGGGCTAAGTACTTGTAAGACGCAAAACGAAGCAAATAAGGAATTGAATCTTACCACTAAACCATGCGCGGTGTCCTCAGATGTATCCATATGTAACGTTTTGAAATTTAAGCATCAAAACCTCATTGTTTCCAACTGACTAGGTCAGCAGCACGAGCAGTTAGTGGGGCGAATGTTGTTAGAGATAGTGGTTTAGAATTCTACAGCGATGGGAAAAGAGCACCAATCTCTGTGGCACGAGCACCTGCGTGGCTCCCACGGCAGTTCATTAAATACGAGACTATGCAGTTGGGACTGACGACAGCAAGGATTTTGAAAAGCAATTTCTAAAATTGTGGTGTGCTGATCTCCCTCGGCACGGCAAGTCAAAAAGCCAGTCACCTTATTTTATGCTAAAATTGTCAATCTATTAATATGAAGCGGACTGGACTGTTTGATTGAGACATAATTCTCTATAGGCGAGTAGATCAGAGGTCAGTCATTAGTTTTGATTTTTGTCGGCCAATGAGGTCTTTAGGTTCCACTCTGGAGGTCCTCAATGCCTATTTTGAGATTTCTTCCCACCGGGCTCCCTCTGTATGGTTTACATCGTAATGACTGTACTAGAACAACTTAGCCTTCGGTTGAATCAACCCCTTCGAGTAATCGACGGACTGGGAGGGGGTGGAGCAAAAGTGTTCCCAAATGCGTCTCTCCTGTTGAATCAACATTGTGAACCAATAGTTAACGACCTCTGTCACTATTTGCTGGCTCGTAATTAAAGCAACCAACTTTTGTGTGGATGGCAAAGTCAAGTCCTTCTTTAGCGAACTCAATCTCTTTTTTGGTCTAAATAAGTGTGCATTTCTTTATTCCTTCTTCTGTCTAAAATGTGGATCTCATAACGGTACAAGCTCAAAGCCACATTTTGAACTCATTCCAATGGATGTGACAAAGCCGACAATGCATTGATAAAGCATAACTGACTAACAAACAAACTGTCCAACTATTCAATGAGTAATTTATTCTGTGATAATTACAAGAGGCGGACTTTCAACATTGCAGGCATGAGGTTAATTTTTCCACCGCGGTACTCCTCGCAGTAGTAGACGGGTCTATCCTATTACTCATGGCTGATGCGCATAAGCGTTCAGTCTTTTGGGATCAGGACGTCGTCGTGGTCGTGCAGAAATTCTGGCACACTGCTGCGATGAGCGGCTTAGTCGCAGTGAGGCATTTGCAATTGACGACCCCAACGTAGTGGTCTCTCCACCAACCAACGGTTTTGGCACTTACGCAGCTCTTGAGACTCCTGGTTAATCACGCAGTTCTTTTTTCGACATCTAACGTGCCTTAAAGCAACATAAGAGGTAAAATGATTCTGAGGGAACGGTTGGTACGGTTAGCCAAACTACAGAACAGGAACTCGTCCTCCCCGTGGAAGCCACAAAATTCGGGCCAAATTGAAGCAGAGGCAAAGCAATGAATACATGCAGAAATCATCGCATAAGCACCTAAGAGAAACGAAGGAGGCCTTCAGAGTGGTTTTGCAAAGTGATTTACTGACTGTGAGTTTGCTTCCAAACCATCCCACTCCCTTGTCTTGCGAAAACTATCAACTTCACAAAAAATGTTGGCCACCACAAGGGTCACTGGTAGAACTATTTAAAATTTCCTCTAGAATCAGCTCAAGTTGCCTCTTGAATTTTGTCGCTAACAGCATGTTCGTTGATCGCAAGCCGCATCACCGTTCACGCAATTGGACAGACACCTGAATGAGATCAAAAAGCGCTCGGCTGCAACAACGGAGATTAAAGTGAGAAATCAACAAGCCAACAGAACTGCTGATACAATGGAGAGGTTGAGTCGACTACTGGATTCCATTGACGCCGTGATTGACCGTCATCGAGTGACCGAAAATTGAACTCCATCTTAGTCTGACTTTAAGAAAATAGACCGCCTGCACTTTTACCAAGGAAGGAGAAGGATTTTCACTTGTTTTTATAATAAGCGACACTGCTCGAATCCTTGTAGCTGCTTTTGAGGCGCAGTCATGTGCTAGAGCTCCTGCATGGATGGCTTGGACGAGATTTTGTGGTATTGAGGCTGTTGCAGCAGAGTATCCAAAATAACAAGTAGTACATCAAAACCCTACCAACCATACTGTCTTCACTCCCTGAGGTTTAGGTAAGAATTGGTGTTCGTTGACTGGGAGACCAGTGGATGGAGCACTCCGCACGGATGAAATGGTAAGCCAGTTTCAGGGTGATTAATAAGTTAGGGAACCGCCTCACCTAATCCATCAAATTGTAGCGACCGTTTGTGTGGGGAATAGTGGGGGAAGTAAGTTTTAGAATGAGCAGACAAAACTTTCATTTCAGCCGAAAAGTGTTTAGGACGCTTTCCTCGGGTAGCACACCCGCATTTAACACTGGAATTAAAATCAAACTTCCCAACTCTTGCGATGTCTGGACGCTCCTAAAATTTGTGTTTTAGACTAGTTTCGAAAAATACGCAGAGAATCCTGGGGCTTTTTCACGCTTCATTGCCTAGAGCTAGCAGGCCACTATAAGTGTCAGGCATCAAACTCTGGCGTTTATTTCATCATCACTTACGCATCACCGTTTCGAAGTTGCCTGAAGACCACACCCATAAAGATCTGCTTTGAATTTCTGTGATAGCCTGTGCAAGACCATCGCTTTTATCTTCAAAATACATTGTAAGTTGCCCAGATTTGTGTTCCTCTATGTAATGCCTTCTACTCTGATGCTGGAATAACAACCAAGCGAACGAGACAAAAGGACATGAAGAGACTGTGTACGTCGGTTCCGTGTGCATATGCGCACACGGTCGTAATCGCCCTCACCTATTTACTGCAGTTGCAGAGAACGACATGCCATCCACCTTCACTACTTCACCCTTTTCTCAGTGTTTGTGTGCGTGCGTGTGTTGTGCTTGGGCATGCCAACTCCATTGTCAAGCTGCTTATTCCACCACCCCTTCCACACTTTGCAATGATAGTTGTTATTGCCGTTGTTGTCGTGCATGCTTCGCACTCTTGAACACATGGTCGGCTAGTGGAGCGTCAGCTGGCTCGACAATTCCCAATTCTCAGTTACAGTGTCTACACACTTCATCGAGCATAGACGAGGTGGCACAGTTGCTAGTGCAGTAAACGCTTTCTGATTTGGGCAGCAACCATATCATTGGAGTGTCACTTGGTCTGCTAAGTCCTTCTAGTAGCTAGCATATTTACTGCAGCCATCTGGACCTAAAGTCGTACTTTGCCCAGGCTGACTGCAAAGCCTCACATCTTCACACCGACCACGCTCTGTGTGTACTAGTGATCAGGCGCTGTCACGTAGGTAGAATACTGTTAAATGACTGACCACCCACCCAATTACCCGCTTGACCAGGCAACCATCTAATCACACGGGAGTCCTAATAGGGCTAATTCCTTGTCACTATAATGTGTCAGCAACTATGCTATTGTGTCTACAATCCTTCACAACAAGTGAAATGAGGACTTGAAGGCCAAGGAAGAGGAAGTAAGCTTCTGGCATTGTAGACAGAAATGGTGCATGAAAAGCAGCTTCACCATGCATGGAGGCAGAATCTCAGCCAGTGTTGTTGGATACCTCTTAAATTGGCTTTAGCAGTGTGCATTATCACGACATCTCACTTTGCTTGTACTGGATGATAATCTGGCCATATAACAAGAGCTGTCCGCCCATCTGCACTTTTTTATGTATTCACTCATTGTGACTGCAATGTCTCGGACAGGTGCAATGCGTAGCCCACCCATGTGTTTGTAGTGCTTTCAATCAAAGGGTGCGAATTCTTAAGCCAGACACAATTGGGTCTACCAACCTACGACCAGTACGCACGAAAGATGGCCAATTGCAGTAGCTGTCAGCAGAGGTTTCCAAGCGATGATGAAGCAGTGCATCCACAACTACGCATTGCTTCTCCCAAGTTGACAGCTTGAGCTACCGCAAGGGGACAGGTGAATGCATCCAAGTTCTCCAAGGCGACATGGTACGAACACATGCCTTAAGAGTGTGCGATTCCTTACTGACCACAAGCCAAATTGTGACACCAATCGATGGAAACACAGGGTTCCGGTCTCGCCTTTGACTCTAGGGCGAGTGCTTCATTTGCGTGTAAGAGACAAGTTAAGGACCAGCAGACCTGACGTTTTCATTGATGCGTTTACGAGCAGAGTGAACTGGAGGCGAACGTAGGGAGCGATTGAGTGATAGTTGATATTGCAGTCGAGGGGATGAAAACTAAGTGAACAAACGTAAACATTTCAACAGTTCTCTCTAAGGGCAGGTCAGTGGAACGCTTGTTCTCTTCTTCCCTTCCTCACTTTTTCCTTGATAAGAAAGGAGAGTGAATTACCGTGGTGATCGCGTCAAGGCCTTAAACCACATACTAGGCTCTTCCATTTGTGAATTTGCGTTTCTAGGCTGTGCAGCTCGAGATTCACGTTTCCTATCCTACCATTGACCTTTCTTTCATTGTGTACAAATGCATTTCTGTGTTGTCGTGTTATTTTCCTCATTGCTTATGCATAATGCATAAAACCCATCCATTTGTAGCCGAGCGCACGTTTATCTGGATCTCAAGCCGCATACGTGTGTGTACTAGGGTATACTAGCGTTGTTTCCATGTAAATGAGATTAACCAGATTGGACTAGACAAATCCTTGGTGTCAAAGAATAATGCCTTTTCTTGCCAGCTAGCTGTGCTGATCTATTGCATAAGAGACAGAGGTTAGGTGTCTAGAAAGTTTATTAGCTGGTGACCAACTTCGGTAAATAAGGACTAAGGCAAATGGGACTCAACTTGTTTATAAGGGGAAAAACTTCCAAGCACTTGGTTCTACTTGGTGCTATGGACGCTGCGAGTCAAAAGTGCAGCTAGGATGAGCTTTATCTGTGGAACACTGTGCGATAAGCATGGAGGCATTAGTGAGGAACACAAACGTTCTTTGATGAAATAGTCCGGTCCCACGTCATATATTACATTTTATAAACTTATCCGGAAGCTTTTTCTCTGCTCTCATCTAATTTTATTTAATCCACAAATTTAGTTCTCAGCGTCTGAAGCAATCTTCTCTCATCATCAATCATGAAGTAGTCGTCCACGGTGATTTTAGCACGAGACCGGCTCGTATGTAAAGTTGCAAAATAAAGAGTGTGCACCACCCTGCTCGCCTTGCCATCAAATTTGTTGGTTCAGATATCGCTGCAGCCACCAGATACTGTAAAGAGGCATTTGATTCTCCACATATCATTGACACAATTGACCTTGTCATGGAATACGATGCGGATATTTCTAACAACCCTGTCAATTCTGTCGACGATAGTTACACGGAATTTGGTATGGCATAAGCAGAGGCTGTTGAGTATCGTCGTGACAGTGATACAGGGACAAAGGGTGCGTGGTTATAGAAGACACTAGCAGATGATGCACATGGTCATGAAGACGGCAACGCGGACGGAGGAAAGATGTGGGTTGAGGATGTCGATGACAAAGCGTACCAACCTAAAGCATAGGCTAGGATGGAATTGATAGACATTTAGGAAGGCACGTATTTTGACGGAAGTAAATGTGAAGAGGATAATGCGCAGCAGGCACTTGCATCATTCGTAGACTTCATCAATTCTACGGCCCTGTGCATCGTCCTCGACGCATTCCAAGTGCATAGAATTTGGTGCATTATCCTTGACGTCTTCAATACATACGCCTCCCTTCTCTGTCGAAGTACTTGCATACACATCCACATTGAACCCGACGTCCAATCTACGCCGAGCACTGTGTCCTCGCCTTCGTCTTCAAGCCCTTAGAGTAGGCGAATGCCCAGCGCGTGTAAGATTCAAGGGTTGTTGAGAGGGTGTTAGCTTCAATGTGGAAGCGAATTTCCTTACTGAAACATCCATCCATCCGCTCATCCACCTCTTTAGCCATTCTCATAACCATTGTTGCTACCTCCCATTCGTCCTCCTTTTCTCGGACTTTTACCCTCCTCCTATCTACCCATCCACCATCTATGCACTGCTTCGCCACTCACTATTCCCTTCGCACAAACATCTGTCCATGTATTTATTTTCCTTACCTAATCATCTCTAGAAGTGTCTTTAGCTCACGTATGCCTCCAATTCCCTTGCGCCTGCTGGCCAGCCATGCGGATCCCAAATCAGCAGGCGTAGAGACTTCGGGTGGGTCACCAAAAGCAGTCAAAGCAAATGACTTAAAAAGGAAGACCATTTGTCGATCACGTTATTTACTGAATAAAGACGCGATTCTAGCACAGGTAAGCTGATTATTACCAGTAAAGATGTAAAAGGAGGATAAATGGAGTTGATGTCATATAAATAATAAATATCTGCCATGGACACGCGTCCCTCGACTCTCATGCCAGCGCTAGGATTCACTTTATTTACTTCCATGCACACGTTCCCTACCTTCGTCCTGGCTGATCCGGCATCAGCACTCACAGCCAATACGATGGGAAGGACAGCAGCAAGGAAGTGCATGCTCTTTATTTTCTCAGTTACAATCAGTGCTACTTGCAAACATCTGCCTTTCTATTAATGGAAATGTCTTGCATGATTGTGAGCGTGCATCTGTTGCAACACTGTTGGTCAAGGCTGCTGTCGTACGAAAGAAAGAGCCCTGTAGATGAAGTGGTGGGCTAAAGTCAACTGAATGAAGCGCTTGTTTAGGTCGATTGAAATGGTGCGAATGTTGATGCATGGATAAATGAGTGGATAAGCAGAAGGATATGGTGAGCACGAGCGCATGGATGCTTCTCCCTTCCACTCCCATTTTGCACGTCCTTACTCAACTTGTGCGTCTTCACCACCTACTTCGTGTTCTTCATCTTTTTGTTCGTCCCCTGTTTCTGTCTCATGTTGCAGGTCTCCTTTCTCTTCCAATGCTTCATCCACTTCATTCGTCCCTTCCCTCCGCTGTCGTCACAGGTTGTTCTCTTCATCTTCGCCAATACCATCGAGGTTTGGACTGACGAGGACCTCAAGAACGCTTTTTTCAAAAGCCTCATGTCATTTGAGTTCTTGACAGCTGCCGAATCTATCGCGCAAATCCATTACACTTTGTCATAAAAGATGTTGGATGATGTGGTGGAAACTTCGCCCTAAATAATTTTCTGCATCTGCAAACCGCTTCATCGTTCTTGATTGTGCTGCATCTATTTAACTACCACTAGCACCACCATCACATTCACGACCCGCGTGCTAGCAAATTAACTTGTTACGGGTCGTGCTGACTTCTGAGGAGGTGTGAGCAAGTGCTGATGCGACCACGAGCATAGTCTCCTAATTTAATAGATCAGCGATGAAGGGGCGTGAGCTATTTTGACCTACGCTTTTACTTGTGAAGCTCATGGGTTTCATGAAGTCGAGAGCAGTGAAAGCGTTTAAGCCTACTGCGTTAACAATTTTGTCAAGATTCGCCCACAAGTGCCCACATAAACGACAATTCCCCATTTGTTAATCCAGGCAGAGGAATGAGCTCCCACTTGCACAGCGATCGCCTGAATTAAAGAGCACTTTCATCCCCACAGTTAAGGCGGCCAGCCAACCAGTAACTTACTACCCATTAAAGCTTTTTTACAATGTGTTTTACAAACATGCTGACTAGATTTAAAAGAATTGGTTATTTAAAAACAAAACAGCGAGCTCATCTACTGCAGAAGGGAGCAGCTGCGGCCCACTCACTCGTCTGAGGTGTTTGAAGAGTTGGAAAATTTTGCTGGCTGTTTTTTGGGCAAGTGCAGTGCTTCGATGGATTCAAAATTACTGAATTCGCATCCTAATTTTTATGGTAAGTGCATGCTATACGTGTCACGCATATGTGATGTCGAATTTGTTCATGTTAGATGAACCGAGGTGCATAGCGCAGAGGAGCGTTTGAGCATGCGAACGTGTGGTGGATGGCAGATGAGCGTTTAGACTAGCGATGAAATTATCTGTGGAATCCTATAGCAGTTCTTGCCATACTTGATTTAAAAATATTGAGATCGAGCTAGGAAAAGGTTTTCCAGCAGGATATCTATGGCTCTGCGATGAGCTACTGCCCACAATGCTGCAGTCCTGGCCTTTGACTTTCGCTAACATTCAAAGTGCTTCCGTCATGCGCAAACGTTGATTTAACTTAAAAGCGGGACCTGATGTGGACATTGTCAAGCTCCTACTTAGCTCAACCGATTACAGCGATGGTCGCATTTGCCTACAACTTGTCCAGATAAGAAGACCTTGAGCGATGGTGTGAGGAGGTTTCTGTGAATGATAAACGACTGGAGGAATATTGTCGGTTGGTGATTTTGGCGCGGTGCAATAGCGCCTAAGAAAGAAGGCGAAACTGCCGACGAATAATGGCTTTAAGTGCTGAAGAATATGTGAAGGATATATGGATGAAAAATGGAGTGGACTGATAGATGCTGGAAGCATGCGTGATGGATAAGTAGGTAAATAAATAGTCGATCTAGCTTCCCACTAATTAACACCTGACAGCTGCCTTAGCTCTACTCAAAACACTGACCCCGTGGATGTGCTCACAACCTCTCTTCTCTCACTTCGACAGGCCTTTCATCCTAGTTTCTGCGGTGCTCCATTACAACCTATTCGACCCTCGCCCATCCTTGACTCTTAACAGTTTCTTTCAAATATGTTAGAATTAGCCAGCATTTATCTTTTCCAGTCGCCATCCCCAACGTGATAATGCCCAATTTGTCAACTTCCGCACACAGGGACGTCAGTGATGCCTGATTTGCCATGGACAACAGTTGTTCTCTCTCTACCTGTGTGGTCGGTGTTACAGTAATCTAAAAGACATCCAAAACAATATAAAAAGATTGTTTTATCGTTACTGTAACAACAAGCGCGATGAATATGGTATTTCACAGCCACTATGAAGTACCGTTTTGTGGTTCCCTCTCTGCTGCCAAAAGTGGTTCAGCAAGTAGTGAGGGTGTTATTTTGCCTGGGACACTACATACAGGACCACTTCACCGAGTAGTTCATGTTGTTAACTTCCAACTCATTTACCATTTGTGCCAGCAACCCTCCACCCAAAACAACAAAACCATGCTCTCATACCGGCTGAAACAAGCTAATTCTTGCCTCCCTCTTCGAGCCCTAAATGCCAATCCCAATAGCACTTCTCCAGCGGAAACGCATACCTACTGCAGAATTTGCTACCACATTGTCCCACCACGCTCTAAATGAATAGAATGAGACATCATAGTGAAGAAAACGGACCATCTTAGGCAAAATTTGGCAAACAATTTCAAGCCAATGATGGCAACAAGGCTGGTCAAGAGGTGTGTTTGTGATTTAGCAATGTTCTGGCCAGCAACACCAACAGCACGTAAGGTAGAGCCTTAAAACATCAAAGAGAAGGGGTCGTTTGATCTTCTTCCTGATTGGTTTCTGTTAGGTTAGCCAGCTAGCTAGTTGGAAATCGCTTCCCTACTGTTCACTTGATTCATGTGGAGGCAGCAAATGAGGCGTTGATAGGAATGCTTTAATTAACGCTAGGTTGCGAGGCACCCAGGTGCAGTTCTACCACAACTGATTAAATCGAATGTGAGTCGGATGCAGAGCAGTGGAATGCACCACTCGAGGTCGCGCTGGATGCTTCCACTCTATCTATTCCTTCTGGTCAGGTGAGATTCTTCTTTGGTGACGTAATGAAAGGGCGAGGCGATGATGGTGATAACCGTTTAGAAAGAACACTCTTTCGGCGAAGGTATACGACAACGGTTCCGTAACGAAAAGCATTTCTGCCAAACGCTTCTCACGAAGCCAAGAGAACTGATTTCGGTTCCTAACGAATGCAAGTACGTCTCTGTTAATAGATGATGCGTTAATTAACCTCGTAGCTCCATCTGGTGGTGTAGTGTGGTTCCACTTCCCCACAGCAGAGCCGATTTCGGTGACAATAATGATGCTGCTCATCGTCTCTCATGGCGTTCTCTACGAAATCGTGGTCCCACGCTTGTGGTCGTTGTCTAGGACTCTTAAATCCCCATCGTGATCGCCATCATTGACAGAGTAGCATTCGTTCTCGCGGCAAACAAGAACTTGATTACATTGTCTGTCTTGACAAATGTTACAGTTTCATCAAGATGGACCAAGTTGCCTAATCTCAAGTATTTGACGTTTCGAGTTGGTGGCTTTACCGTACTAAGCTGGCTTCACTGCACTAACCTCACCACCACCAAGTAAACGGATAACCAGAATGTTGGGTGCATTAAAATATGAGAACCGGACCCAAATGGAATGATTTCCGTAAAATGTGCCTGCTGGAAAGGCAAAACGCTACACGAGAAAGCGGCCTTTTTGATGTGTGTGGATGGTACTTGGAAATGGACTTGACATAGATTTCTGGTCGGGATTATGTTGGTGGCACTGTCACTGCAGCTCCACACTCCTTCTCCCAAGCCCAATGGAACGCCAGCTCATCGCGATGAAGACGTCAGTCCTGCTCTGCTACCTACACGAATTCTCATATCATGACGCGAAACAAATTATGCAGTCTACCCAAACACATCTAACGGACCACTTTCTCGTGTGAGAGTTTTGTTGTCCCAGCAAGATCATTTTGCTGAGTACATCCCGTTCGGCCCAACCGTAGCACCTCAACTGCCGCTCCTCAAACCCAGCTCCGTCTGCAGTGCCTTTTCAACGTCATAATTGCGTTTTTGACAATCGCTATCACAATGAGAGAGAATGCTTTTCTGTGGTATGAGAGATTCTAGAAGTCAGTGCAGCGCAGAGCAGAGAGGTGAGGTTGGTAGCACTTGCCTACGCCTTTGCAGTCAACGCTGGCATTTTTATCTGCGAAAGTCGTCAAGTAAGACATTGCTACCAAGAAGATGTCAAAGTCGATATTCAGATAATATTCTTGAGCAAATGAGCGCTAGTACGATGCCACTTTTTTATCCAAATCATCGTCAGAGTAGTGCTGGCGATTCCACTGTTACTTCACCGTCATTGTCGTTGTAATTAGTGTCGCCGTGAGCAGACTGCCACATATGCCACTGCAAAGTCGAACAACCAGATTGACCACCACATCATCCACTGACGTTGGATGCACTCAAGACACTTCTTTGCACCGCTACATTTGCTGTACATAATCGTGGGAATAAGTGATCATCTGAGTTGAAATAAGAAGCGGATCTCGTTTTGGAATAGTTGTCGTCCACCATGGAGGAAGAAATCGCTTTCCAAAGGAGCACAATCCTTACTAATGTGTACGGTTCCTCCAATCAACAGCGATGGGAAACGTCACCCTCCTGCAGGTGCAGTAATAGGTAAGGTAAGCAAATGCAAAGCCGTCACACACTCCCATGCAGGTAGCGCACACCTGCCTGGTCAATGTGAGCGTAGTGAGGCCACTCACTTGTGTGCATTTCATGACAGCAATGCCAGCAGTGCTGTGCCAGCCGATTTGGCACGTCGGCATGCCTACTATATATATACTTAGCTAAGTAGCATCCAGCGCTAAGCGAGACTCGTTTGCCGGGCACGCTTCTCACCACAAAACCATCTTATTCGCCTTCGAGGGAGAAGGGTACCCTCTAAGCCTCCTTAACCCTCATCACTCTTCACCAGTGAAGAGTACTCGCTATCTGCTCCCACTCCACCCGTTACCACACTAAACTTATTGGATGTTGAAGGGAAGGGAAGCTTAGTGCCACCAGCGTTCCGCTGCAAGAAGGAAAACAGGCATGCCTAAGTTGATGATGCCTGCGATCAGCGACCTGGGGTTGCTAAATTGTAGTACTTCGTATTTGCATGCACGAGTTACTCAAATTATATCCATTCCTAAAACTTGTAATCAACGGGGACCGAGGACACCCAAACACCTGTGACATCCGACCTCAAAGATCCATTCTATGCAGTCACTTACCTCCTTCCATTGGGTGCCTTTTCGAAGCTGATACAGGTAGCAGTTGTGTTCCACTCCAAAGCACTAAGGAAAGGTGATGAGTCATCTAAGGCAGAAGCGGCGGAGCACGATAAATGAGCCCTTTTCAGTTTCCACCTTCCTATGACCCCAACCACACGGTGTTATTCCAGGTATGCCCTACAGGACGTAAAGAGGTAACATCTCGTTTCTTATTTTATGTCTATCAAGAGACCCGAGATGCATTTTTGGGTCTGTTTCCGCAATATACCACCGAGTGCCTCCAACAATATGCAGGTGTAGCCTCTAAATAAATTGAAGCGATCGCTCTGAACATCAGCTGACACGCCTTTCAGACCTCCTGTTGCTTGTGCAGTAGTCAGAGATAGAAGTGGATGATGTTTGAGACGACTAGGTTGCAAACTTACCAAATAGCAGGTCAGCTGGCTGGATGACTGATTTGGACGAACTGCTCTTGGACATAAGATTGATAAGAAAGTATAAGCAAATTTAAAGTGTGGCAGGCGTTCGAAATGCTACTCGAATCTCGGGGTCGTTACTCATTACAATAGCGCAGCAGCTGACACTTTGCCGGGACAAGGATGATGCTACATTGGGGTTGTTGGGAGGTTAGTTGATGGACTTGTAAGCTGTCCAGCAACTTGAACTGTAGCCAATTAAAAGTTGGATGCCTACGAGGCTAGCTATTCGGCCCGGTCAGCCAGTCGGCTGGCTTTTAGATCGCTGAGGACATAAAATGCATTGGCTAGTCAAGTTGAGTGAGTAAGGGCAACGAATGAAACAGTGCCTTGAGTCGGTCACATATAACACTCAGTCTGCCGTAGACCTATTGAAATGGCCTTACTGCTGATTTGCCTGTCAGTGAGGGAGCCACAAACGGTGCAGTATTAATTTACCGCAATCACCACTGAAAGAGTTCAACTGACATAAGTGGCGTACTCATAACATGGTTAAAAATGATAAATATTTGAAGCCCATGTTTGGGTTGATGACGGGTGGAGAGGAAGTTTAACTAGTTATGATGCATTCCATGCTCACTTAACTGCGTCTCTGACAGGGTAACTGAGCGGTCTGGTTAGCTCTCTAGACAGGTAGCCAGCTAGCGACTTAAGAGTTAAGAACTCGGAAGGCTGGTGGTTTCACAGCAAATGAGGTGGTTCGTACCGGAAGGCGTGGCGTCAATTACCTCCATTTCTGTTGCGCATCAAATCCACGGAATCGACTTGTCACTATTTCTCTTACTGAAGGAATCGACACACTATTACAAGCGTAGCTCATTTCTCACTCCTGGCAGGGAGCGTTGCCCATCCTGAGCATCAGATGGCCTTGTGTTCTAGTCACATCAAAGGCCATCCCAATGGCTGACTACGTGGTCAATAGGTAAGTTAGCAATCCGACTAGTTAGCATGCATTCCATTATTAGTTAAACTTGTCTTCGACTTATAGTTTATTCCGACTATATCCTAGCACAATGGATTTGCCAGCCATACGGTCCGAGTTGTGGGTCGTCTTGCTTGTAGGTTTGCAAATTAGTCAACCAGCCAGCAGGTGCGGAGTTAGCAGGCCAGTAAACTCCATGGTATGTGAAATGATTGGAGATAGAAGGTTCGAGAGATGTCATCCGATACTCTGTTGCCACGCAAAACCCATGAATGCCTTGAGTGACAGAGACAATCGCATAATCCACTTGTCATCACTTTCCCTACTTAGTGGATCGACGATCAACAAGAGAACCGACAGCAAGCGTGACTTATTAGGCGTGCCAGTCACGTGAAAGGCGTCATAGGCATTGTGGGTATACCGCTGTCGCTCACCCATTCATACATCCATAAATGAGGCCGCGATGGGATCACTCACTTGTCATTGGTGTCAGCTATAATGCGAGGGCATCATTTTGCCATTCAGTCATTTTGTTTGCGCTTGCGACCATTTACTTCAATGCCATCCATGAGTCTCTCACTAACTAGTCATTTGTTTGACGAACTGACTGCAGCTCCACGTCAATCAGGCAATTGCCACACCGCCTAGTTAGAATGTCAACACTTATGTTACTCGGCAGTGCGGTGTGTTCGTTAGGGTCTCATACAGCCTGCTATTGTGTGTCGCAACTTGTAGAATGCCTGACTAGCTGAAGCGACTAACTGATTATCCACCCGATCAACAGCTAGCAATTGCGCTACTGCGTTAATGCCCTCTGAAGTGTGCAAAATTGCAAATTCGAGCATCAGCTACTCCACCGATCAACGATCTGACGCTCTTGAGGTCATCTTCTACCGCTAACACAATGGCGACTTGTTTTAGACCATGAAATGGCTTGGTAGGAAGATGAACACACTGTGGGCCCCTGTCTTCTCTTTTTGACTCAAGACGTCCATTTGACTCATCGTGACACGTAGTACAAGCAGCCAATGCAAATTTTATGCGCGAATTCAGCGATTTTGAATCTATCAAGCCACCACTCTTGCTCAAAGTCAGCCTGTTGAATTTTCTAACCCTTCAGACACCTTGGCCGAGTGAGTGAACTGTAGTTGCTCCCTTTTGTAGTGGATGAGTTCATTATTTTGTTTTAAATAACCAATTTTTCTGAAATCTAATCAACATGTTTGCAAAATATATTATGGTAAAGATTTAATTGTCAGTGGCTATTGGCTAGTTGGACGCCCAAAGTATGGGGAATTAAAGCGCTCATTAATTCAGGTGGTCTCTGTGCAAGTAGGAGCTCACTCTTCTGCCTGGATTAACCAAAAGGAAAATGTCGTTTATGCAGGCACTTGTGAACAAACCTTGCTTAAACGCTTTCGCTGCTCTCAGCCTCATTACACCCATGAGCTTCACTAGAAAATGCGTAAATCAAAATAGCTCACGCTTTTTCATGGCTGGTCTACCAAACCAGGGGACGGTGTTCGAAGTTGCATCAAAACTTGTTTAGGCCTCCTCAGAAGCCAGCACGATCCGTAATCAGTTGTTTTGCTCGCACAGGGGTCGTTGAAGGTGATGGTGGTGCTAGTGAGAGTTGAATAGATGCAACGCAGTCAGGAACGATAAAATGATTTGCAGATGCTGAGAGCTTGTTTAAAGCAAGACACATTTACTGGGCTGCCAAAAGGGTTAGGTGGTGAGGTGTCAGTGAAGCAAAGTACTGAGTGGAGCCACAGTTACAGCCAATAGTAGTGTAGTGGCAACTGATCGCGAGCGAAATAGGGAAAGATTAATTGGCATTAGTAACATACACTCGAATGTTGCCAATCATGACTACTTAAAGACCGTATTTGGGCTTTTTGAGGAAGGACTCGGATTGCATACGTAGGATGAATACGTGGTTGGACAAAGGCATACTTTGGGGCGAAGCTGGCGACCTCATTCATTGGTTCAAAGCCCTTGAATTACGGGAAGTGACCCTTCGTTTCGTCGCATCCTTGATGCCTTTACCAAGAGCTACTGCCATTGGCTTTCATCAGTGCGCATTGAGCTTGGTAAAAAAATAGGGTATTTTTGAACAGTTTTGCTCATCATTTAATGTCAGTTGGATTACATGCGAGAATTTGGTCAAATGATGCATGCCAGTGACCACAAGTTGAATCCGACTCGAAACACTGCTACTATCCAATCAGTTTCCACTTTGCAATTAAGCAATCCTTCATTGTGACAGAAGCTATGCACGATGACAACCCACCCTGCTGAAGCGACTTTTAAATGGTCCTGATCAACATTGGTGAAAGGACGACTTCAAGACAGAGCGAAGCTGCTTTTTTGTATGCTATTACTAGGTATGAGGGTAATGGTTTACCAACACATTCACAAAAGTGTGCGAGTGATCAGCTTCTCGTCTCTTTCTTCCTGCTCTTTAATTCGTTTAGGAGAATATTCTTCTCCCTCAAGAGTGAGTAAATGAATTGGTATGAAGAAGCGCGTTCACCGAATGCTTTTCGCTTAAAAGGATTATTCAGCCAGCTTCGCCTCTTACAAACATGCCACCCTTCCGATATATGTGACCACGAGGTGACTGTAAAAATAACAACGACGCCATTTTTTCATTCTGATAACGATTCAGAAAGGTACGTGATCTCTTAAAATTACTCGCCACCGGTCAGTCCCTGATTATGCCTGCGGTCATCATTATCTGGCTTGTAACTATGGTCACCACAGTTAGAGATGCCAATGATCCCGATTTTGTGTCTGCAGCTGTGCTCTGCTCCACGTCTCCATGGTCAGCGCCGCCTTGACCCCAAGCATCGCCAACACCACATTTGTGTTCGTTTTTTTCGTTTACCTTTCTGTCGCACATCAGTGAAGAACATCCGAAGGCTACTGTGACTCCAATACACGACTGTATTCTCGATATGGCTCACCTCCCATCCGTCGAGAGTCCCATGGTGCACCATTGTGTCTGGTTAATCAGTGTCCAGCATTCCACATTGTCAAGAAGGCTCGTTAGCCAGCCAGCCAGCTAGGTAGCAACTTAAGCTTTAGGAAGTAAGCAGGCCAAAGAATTTCTACAGTAAGTGGGATTATTTGTCCTAAAATTGGCAAGTGTATCAGGTCTTTTAGTTTTAATTGGGTCTAGCTCTTTCGAATCCCCGTGAAATTCCTTTTAGGGCACCAAAATGAGGCGTCGGTGTAATTGCTTTCATCCACGTTGGGCAAGTTTACATTTCAGCTGCAATTAAAGAAACCGTTTTTGATGTTGATATTAATAAAGGTAGTAGGTGCTTCCATTAAGCAAAATTCGCATCACCAGCACGACTTTCTGTGACAGTGGTTCCGGAACGCTTTTCACCGTCATTATATGCTCATCAGACTGTCAACAACAACAACAACAACAATAACATCAACAGTTTGCCGATGGTGGCAATGGCAAATGGTACTAAGCACTTTCGTACTCGTCGTCGTCGATGGCCTGTTCATTGGATTCGATTGAGTGTGAAGTAGTGAGGGTGGAATATGCACGATAGCAAGGTGACAGCGAAGTAATGGAGCTGTCGTCACGTGAGCCACGCAGCTTTGTCTGTAGCCAAGAACTACATTAACTTGTGCTGGCTCAAGATTTGACGTGGTGTTTGAAGCTAGAAATTGCACGTGGAGATGCAGTCCCACTCCGCTTGGAAGCTAACTCTCTGTAAATTTGGCTCCAGAACGCTCACAAGTGGCCTTTTCAGGGCATGCGACTATAATGTGCCTCTGTTCTGCACCAAATGATGGCTCAGACACGAAGCAAACAATGCCCACTCGGCTCACTTACGTGGACAGGCAGATTGCACTACCCACGACTAAAGTCACTTAATTTCGCTTCCCCACTCAATTCTGACTTCTAGCGATTTCTTTAAAATGTATCATAATTAATCAGCATTCATCTGCTCCATTTTGGCCTTCCTTTCTTAAAAACGAGCAGGTGGAGGGCATGTAAGGAGCATTAATTCCCACCCTGGAAGGAGCAAAGGGAGCGCAGGTAGATGGTCTATCCAATCATTGGTGATTTGATGAACGGGACATAATGGTGTGGGTGTTGTCCCTATAGAGAATGCGCTTCTCTCTCGATGGGAGATGACGACGACTTCTAAAGAGGAACTATTTTGTAGACAAATCCACACTGCGAATATGCCAACCCGAATGAGCGTCTAGGTCACAAGCAACGTCAGTGGATGATGCAGTCCAGTCATTATACGTCAGATCTGCTGGTGCTAGTTATTAAGCCATGGCAGTGTTAATGAGACCCAGTGCCATTGCTCGTCACTCATTAGCCCTCAATTGTCATCATCGTCACCATCTCGATGTTGTCAACTTCCGGATTTAGGGATATCAGTGGTGCCTGATTTATAATGGCCAACTACTGTTCTCTTTCCACCTCCGTTCTCCATATTAGCGTCCCATCTGCTTGCAACAGCATCGGTGCTTCTCTGAACGTGCACTATTCTTACTACTCAGCGTCGTTCATATCGTCAGTGATGGAGAATGCTCTCCACCTGCACTCACTCCACTTGCTTTTAAAGAAAAAAGGAAAACTAATCATGGAACGCTGGTTGGTTCGTCATCGAGCCAGCTAGCAACAAGGCCAGCACAAAGTAGTTTGAGAGGCGCGCCAACTATTATTCGCAACAACATGCTGTGGAAGGCTGCACATTACTAAAGGGCTCACAGACGGAACACAAGACTCTAGACAGATGGAAGCTGCGAATCTAGAAGCAGTCTCTGCACATTCTGAAGGACACAATAGTGATGCCGACGTGTATTTTTCGAGTCCTAGTAGCCTTTGCATGCCCTTCACTGACATGTGAAAATGTGTGAACCATAAAAGGCTCCTACGAGTTTTCATGTTACGTCTGCTGCTGGTGACGGAAAGCGACGGCAGTGATTAGATGTAAATGGGTGAGGTGTTATTGGTGCTCGCAATTTTAGCAAACTTTAAGCCTTTAAGCACTGTTATTGCGAAAATAACTTTAATAATTACAATAGAACCTGCTGCAAATATTTCATCTCGCAAGAAGTCGACTACACTGAGGGAAGATTGAGTTGTAGGACTGAGCCCACTTGACCACAAGTTGCAGAGATTAAGTATTGTGCGTCCACAGTCGCTGCATCAGGCGACACACAAACCCATAAAGCAGTATTCTTGTCAAAAGGTAAAAACCGCTTCTTTATTGCATAAAAGAACATTAGCATTGTATAAACCATGTTCTGTATCACCGGAGCGTAAAACGAATTTTGTGGCAGTGCGTTTGTTGTTAGAGGAGCCGCCTTTTTCAAGATAACTGCTTGTACTGTATTTGGTGAGAAGCTGAATGCGTTCCCGTGAACGCGTGTCAATCGCAAAGGGGCACATACGCTCTGCCTAGCAGTGTGGTATTAAAGGATGTGAAAATCGTTTGCGTACAGGGCTTCGATCGCCTCGAGGCATGCCCTGCAATTCGCGTTGCGCGCATAGCCGACCTTATTAATCTCGGTGGCCTTCCTTACGACAAAATGGATCACGGAGGATCCCATTTTCACCGTGCTCAATTCCACCGTATCATTTCGGTAAATTTTCGCATTCAGGGCCTCATTTTTGCTTGTTTTTACAAATCCAGCCCTCTCTCTTCATCTACTCTGTAGCGCTGGTCTCCTGGAACTACCTTCAAACACGATTGCAAATGTAAGGGTTTTATAGGTGCCCGACGTTGCGATCACAAGTCTTCCAGTTTCCAGTTTCTAAACAGCGCATCACATGCAACTTCTTTAGACAGAGTCCGCTCTTATCATGTCGGGTTAGCAGTGATTGTGGTTGAAAGATGGATGAAGAATGAGAAGGCGACAGCAACACTGAAAATCGGTGTGCTACTCAGTTGAAGTAGCTGACGAAAAGGGCGGATTCGTTTAAAACGAACAAAAATGAGGCAATGCTTACGAAATCCAAAGGGAAACAAATCTTCATTTCTACAATTATTAACGCGACGCTTCAAGGAAATCAGCGAATTGCAACACATTTATCATCAAGGAAAACAGCCTCTCCACGTGGCTCTCGCGTCCTCTCTCACAGTTAGCCGCCGTGCTCGGGCCTATTTTATGGTCTCAGATAGAGTACACTTAAACAGAGGTCAATAGAGGAGTTAAAATATCACTTCAGCTTTGAGGCATGTTCATACAGTGAAGTCAGCTATGCCAACATCTAACTGTCCCTACTTGAACTCCATTCGTTCCTTTTCATGTTGCCCTACACGCACACACACCCAATGCAAAACGACTGCTCTACCAGGAAGGAAAGTAGAACTTGTCGCGTAGTTGATTAACTCCATCTCAGCTTAATCGCAAAAGTACAAGCAGTCATTCTAAATCTAAGGAGGTGAGCAATTGGAAAGAGGAGGGTAAGCAGTTGCTGTGCGCGCATGCGCGAAGTAAACAATCACACTGAAAGAGTTACTTCATAACACTGGAATTTGACGGTTCTCGGTTTAATGGCAAAAATCTCAGTTTAGCAAACATCCTAATGCTTTGAAATTTGGTAGTTCACTGTGTTTGCTTCATCGGCAACTTAAACGACCAACAAAATGAAAATGCGTATTGGGGAAGACGCATCGAGTTCAAGTGAGGACAGTCATGTGTTGGCATAGCTGATTGAACTACATGAACCAACATCGCCACTGAAGCGATATATTTTATTCTTCCGTGACTCCTTAAGTGTGCTCGAACTGAGGCTATAAAATGGACCGAAACAGAGTGGCTAGCAGTTGTAGAGGACGCAAGAATAGAATGGAAAGACTGATGTAGATGAATGCGTTAGTACCTTCCGACGCGACTCACTGATTGGCTTGAGTCATCCGACGAACAATTTTGAACACTTAGGTCAGGTGAAAGTGAGGATTGTTTTTAGGTCAATGAAGGTGGATGACATCTCAGTCGTGAACAGTTTGGCATTGAGGGAAGTTAAAATACTTTGTACACAAGTCTTTGTTCGTTTGTCGGCATGCTCCGCAATTTGCGATGCTATCTAACAGGCATGACAAAGGTGTTGCATCTGTAGTTGGTTTTTCTCCCTACGGCAAAACAAATCATGAGGAAACGCACCCTTATCGTGCCCAATTCCTGTTGTCATAGCGCTAGCATTCACTTGGTCATTTCTGTGGGTTTCGCACACACAGCCCCATTTTTGTGTTTTTGACGAATCCAGCCTTTTCGTTAGCTACTTTGCAGTTCAGTTATCCTGTCACTGTCTTGTAGATAATGGACATCAGACACAATTGCAATTAAACGGATGCTACCAGTACGCGACTTTGGGCTCGCACGCATTCTAATTATCCTTAGTGCTCTTGTCCAAAAGTGACCATGCTTACATTATTTAAGGTCATAGTGGACATTATGCTGTGTACTCACGTCACGAGCTATTCACGCTGAGAGCAAATGCGTGGCAGCAAATCCAACTGTGGAGTTGTGGAAAGATAAGAACCGAGTTTCGGCCCGAGTTCGCCAGCCCACACTACCATTTCTGTCGGTCGCCAGGCAGCATGCTGTCTTGGATTGAAATGCCTCTTAACATCACTTTCAGAGTTGGTGCATCCAGAAGGAAAGTCAGCTAGAAGATTGCAGGAATTCTCTAGCATTGATGTGTGTAAGTTAAATGTAGTTTTGATGGCATTCGCTCCATTCAAGAGAAATTGGTTGTAGTAGTGTGTTGAAGATTACGACTGGTTGGGTTATTGTGGCACTGGTCATGCTCGGTTACCTCCTACTTGAAGTATGGAAGCGATGTACACTGCAAGTAACGATGCAGGTGGTGGTTCACATGGTGGGGTCTACACTTAGTGGTTGATGTAAGCACTGACTGAATGATTGATGTGTTACCTTGTGACGCGAGTTGTTTGGACACGTGTTTGGTCCTTTTCACTTGGAAAACATTGCCCATAGCTAAATGCCACCATTTGTGTCCTTCTCTTTAAGGCTACGGGTCGGATTCTTTAAAAGTCTAAGTTCTTTTAATCAGCACCGTGGAAGAAAAAGGCAATGCCCTGTCATATGTGACTGAGCAGTAAAGATCAGCTCAAGAATTTCTTCTCCTTTAATACACCTGCCATTTCATACGTTCATTTATCTGCTTGCTTACCCCTTCACCCGTCCTTGTCCTCCCCATCACCCCTCAAGCCGACCAAGCCCTCATTCCTTCCTTCACCACGCACCAATCTATGCATCATTTACTTTTAAATCTCCTTTTTCCTTTGAAGCTTATCCGGCCACCACACCACGTCTTGGCCTATTAATGCATTTCGTCATCAATTTTCTCAATTGGGTATTTCGAGTCTCCGAATTTCCTCCACAAACACTCATGCTTCTATCCAAAAAGCTCGTACCATTTTTCGCCATTACAAATCTTACTTTGAAATGCCCATCCTAATTTCGTTTAACTTCCACTGGGTATTGCAGTCTTTTCGTTTGTACCTACTGCACCTACACGACCATCGAGTCCCGTCAATGTGGTACTTTGACCATTTCAAGGTCCACGACGCATTCTTGTAGAGTACGCTAAGGCCATCATGTGGACAGTCAAAAATTGTGCTTCAGCAACCTGAATGACTTTCCTTGTATTTGGCTTATCAAGCAGCGCAACTGATGCTTTGATCTGCTAGTCCAGGGGTATGCCTGCCTTGATCTACAACTGCTGAATTTGAACTGCATTCCGATGTGGACGGATCTTTTATTCAACAGAGTTTCTTCCAGCGATGACTGGAAAGAACCATTGCTACCGATTTTGCACTAAGTGACGTTGCGACACGATTTGCTTACGTCGATATCTGGTAGGTTGAGTCCCAGAGACACTTATCCACATCCACAATAAGAGCCACTTTACTTGTCTTGCTCGTTCTATTGCCGTTGCACTTCCTCTAAAAAAGTTTATGTTGGTGCTCTTTAACTTCTTTCTAATTTGACATTGTTAAAATTTGTACGCACCAAACCACATGCAATGCAATCAAAAGACTCCAGCTCATCAAAATATTCAGCTAGGCATGACGCGATTGGTGGTCAGAGTTGAGGGTATCCATCGCTCTCTCAACGCTTTGCGGAATTCACTCTTCGTTAACCTTTTCTACTTTCCTTACTTTAACATGCTATTGCTAAATTCGGACAAACAGATTTCACGTTTGATGCATGACATTTGGCGCTGACGACAATAAGGACCTTCATTTAATATCAAAAGAATGCACTGTGCTTTCAAAAACACTTATATTTACAACACTGCTCGAAGTTTAATCCTGACTAAGATTTAAAATGGAGCTGTGGATGGCCATCCCACTCATTGTCGCGTCGACAAACTTTCACTAATGCCAGCTAAAGCAAAGTATTCCTCACCTACCTCACAGCCCCTTTGATATCAGCTGATCATACGAATGATCTGTAGCCATTGGTGCTTCTAATCACATTGCCATACCTACATTAAAAGTGCTTACGCATTGCTCTGCCCTGTATGTGTTGCAATAACTTCACTTCACTGTGAAAGGAGACGAGAGAACCACTGGCAAGGTGTTGGTACTAAATGTTAGGGTCACCTGGCAAAGGCCGCCGAGGGAGACCTCAAGATTGGGGAACTTCGAGCTGAAAGACCATATCACCTCGAAGAATGCAGGGGCAGCACTGCGATTGTGTGAGGTGCCGCCGTCAGGCAGAGTCAGAGACGGGAGTGCAGGCAAAGAAGAACGTGCTGGTGGTGGTCAGTTGTGAGTGACTTTTGGGACGCGTGAGGAGGGTGGATTTGTAAACTGTTGGGGTGAGGGCAGTCCTTGGTGTAGTTTGCTTGAAAGGCAGGGAGGCGGTCACACTACTCGCCGGGGCTCGTTTGGTGGGTGGGTACGTAGCTATTTTATCGTCCAATAGATGGATTCTCCCCCTTTCTCTTCTTCTTCTTCTTTCTTCCTCCCTCCCTCAAATTACTTCAAAGAACTTGCTCACGGATTGTAAATGATCGCGTCTTTTACGACGTTTTCTCATGAAGTAACACCGCTCTCCTGTTGACAACGAGATAAAGAACTCTCGTTTGCAAAGTGAATGTGTATGTGTGCGCCTCCCTTTTCCTCCTTTACCCCCTCGCCATCTTCCTTTTGCTGTCTGCGCGTGTCTGTAAGCCCCTAACCCTGCCCAATGTCCGACCAAACATCTATCTCGGCGTCCAACTCCTACTGAGCGTCGATTCAGTGGCAATTGCATTCCACCCCCAAAACATGCTAGTAGAAGGCACTGTCAGCGGGTGGGCAACGCATAGGATAATGGAGGTGCGACAGTAATCGCCCTCCTCATCCTCCTCCCCCTGAATTTTTGGCGACACACTGATGCAACCTGTACACCATTATCTACCACTGTTAGGACCTGCTAACAAAGGATTTTCGTGCGATCTTACAAGCTCATGCAATCTGAAAAGACGTCTATACAGCTTCCACTTTGACTCAAGTGTGACTAAACCAAATATTAACCTTCTACCATCTCTTGGCCACCGATTGAAATGTCTTTAACAGAAGGAACGGAGGAAAGAAGAAGAGAGGAGTGCGTCCTTAATATTTAGCATAGACAAGAAATTATGGAAAGCTTGAGTTATTGTAGTCCAAAACTGTATTAAAACAGGATAATGTAGATTAATTATTTTGCGAAGCATTCCACTGAAATTCTAAAAGGTAGCATGCTTGCAAGAAGTACGCATTTTGAATCGTAGCGCCATAATGCTGACTGGTTCTTAGTATTGCCTAAGTGGTTTGTGAGGCACTATTGCTCATGTAGGCATTGTGCCTAAAAATGCCGCTTTTTACTGCACTCTAGTTTAATCGTAGTAACGCATCCAGCAGGCCTCCAGATAAGGGCTGCTTTCTCCACCACGTCAGTGTCTGCATTTGTGCCGTTCATTTGCACTTTTCGCGGTGCTGACTTCAACCTCCCCAAAGCCAAAATCTATGCTCAGCTTTAATGGGCATATTTTCCTGCAATTTTATTAACCCTTTGTGATTACTTTTGCAAAAGACTTCTGAAACCATCATTACAATGTAGTCTTCTGTTCTACAATTCTAGTGTGTCCACCAAGAAATCGCTTCAGCCGATCTAACAAGAGTGGAGACTAGAGAAGCTACCTCTGTCTATAATCAACGTCAACTTCGTCTAGAAAAGGCAGATTTTCGTACCCTTTGCAGGTAGCACTGCTGCGTATTGCGCGTGATTTGCATTACCAGTGCAGCACTTGATCCTGGCATATCCACAGTCATTGCTATATTTGACTGGATAAAGTACGGCATCAGGCAGTTTGAGACGACCATTCTTGGCACATTCGCCGTGATGATGGACAATCGACAGTGGGGCATACACATGGAAATGGCATACGGCACAATGTCCGACGATGGGATGCAGAAGATGGACAATCCCTATCTGCGAAATGGCGGATATATGTTTCTCTAGGTTTCTGGACGGTAGGCTTTGTGGGAAGTTGGTTGATTGGATGAAAGCTGAGTGCAACCGAATCATGAATGGTCTTGGTTGGGTCGCAGCAAAGTCGTCGCTTGCACTCAAAGCTTCAAAAGCAGCCAATGTAAGGAGCATCGATGAATTTTTATCCGACCTTTCTGTTGCTGAAGGCCCTCCCTAATGTCGTTTTTCTTCCCATGCTTAGTAGTGTTTCCTACTCACACACCCATCAGTGAGTGGAAACGTTTCTTAACTCTCATGCACCTACTGTTTGTCCCTTCGGAATTCTAATCGACAAACACTGCAGCGTGAAGCAATGTGCACACCCTTTGCAATCACTGTGTGGCCCACGTGAGGAGTACGGGTGATGTTGAGGGGGAGAACAGCTGACCCCGCCTCGCCACAGGCTAAGCAACGAGGGCAGACCCAAATGACTTTCTTTTGATTTTGTGGATCGGTTCTCCATAAGAGAAGAAATTCGAAGGACTTATTTTGAATCTGCCTTTCTCCTCACTAAGTGTTATGGTCCCGAAACTTTGTCTACTTATGAGTTTATCAGTAGCAAGCCCCCAAGGCTAGCCAAGATCAGAACAAAGTACAAAGGCATTGCGGCATTTGTTTAAGTCCAAACTATCATAAGTAGGTGCGTTCTGCTGGAATTGTAAGCGAGCGACTCAAAAGGAGTGTGCAAAAAATCGGATTTGATTTCCACATTAGTCCTTGATTCCTTGGTGAGGCGAAAAGAAGCGTCGAGTCCGCGACTCACAGTCGACTGCAATCAAGAAGAACATGCAATGCGGCGTAAAAATGAAGACAATTACATCTGGAGATTAATCAAAGTTATTACTGAGTAGCCTGCGTCCTTAAGTGCAGAGCATTTAGGAAGAAATTTGGGGCTTGTGCGTCCATCTGTCGCATGCCTTAGCTGCTATCCTCGTCTCTTCATCCGTCTGCCTAGATGTTGCCCTGCACCGCCAGAGCAATCGCATAGCCATCCACACCACACCCTGCAGTGACAAGACGCAGTAGAGCAACAAACAAATAAATGTAATTGTGCCTTCTCTTCAACACCATAAATTTGGGAATAGAATCGCCTAATCACATAAATACGGCGGTAGAACAGCAACAACAACAGTATCGATAGAACATGTTCTTTATGCGTCTTCGTAGACGCTTGCGCCACTGAATTGGAGATTAGCGATGATTGACTAGGTGATTCTGTTTGGATAGATGCGGTTCAGTTGAATACGTGTGTGCAACCCACCGAGGATTGCGGCTTGGGCAGTGCTAGTAATGCTGGGCTTATGCTACGTGTGCGCCACCCATGCACGTCGGTGGAGGCGAGGCTGAAAGCGGTGTCCGTGCTCTCCGCACTCTCACAGCGTGTATCCACATCGGAAAAGAGGTAGAATACCACCACCGCTTCCTCCTTTCTGAAAGAATACGGTGCTGCTCCCACTGTGTAGAACTCTTCAATCACCTCACTATCAGTATCTTTGGAGCCCAGTTTAGCACTCGCTCTGCCTACTTCGTCCGGTTGAGCAGCGCATTCTTCCTTCCAGCACAGTGTTTGCCGCTAGAGTACCGATGAACTCGCTGACTTTGGTATCGGTGGCAGCTGCAGCGGAAGCTGTGGAAGTGGAATTAAAACCGGCGTGACAGGGGCGTCTTTGTACCCAATGCCCTCGGTCGCATTGATTGGAGTGGCAACAACTCCTGAACCCAATCCAGGCGTAAACGTTCTCCTCCACGGAAGTGAAGGAGAGGCAGTAATGAAGGAAGGAGAAGGAGAATTAATAGACCTGCCATGCGTGAGCACCTAAAGGGACAGAAAGTGAGCCTTACCAGCTGCAATTGCGGCCCGAGGCCAGCCAATGCGCCAACGCTGAGCCGGCCTCCACTGCAGACAGGCGAAGTAGAAATAGAAGGCTGCAACTAGCAGCTTCAGCACCATTTCTGCCTCCATTTTTGCAGGTTTATCACTCATCATCAGAATGCGTCTAATTGTGTTAATTGAGAGTGTCGAGCCTGAAGTGACAATTTGAACTGGACGCATCGTTTAAGTGTCTCATTGATTACTTCTCCGCCAGCTGTCTTACTTGCTTGTTGTTTTGATAGTTCTCATGTCTGCTGGATTAAAAGGGATCGATGAGGCTGCATTTAAATTTTTCGCCCCCATCCACCTGTCAAGCACCAACCACGTGGTTGGGCGAGGAGGCAGTGAGGTAGTCGGAGCTATCCAATCGCAACAACGTGCCCATGCGCCTGCTGGTGGTGGCTGGCATCGGTGGCCCATCTTCCTGCCCTCTCCCTCCTTCTGACCAATGAGGTAGTCCTCCACTTCGAAATTCACTTGTAGGCCTGCGTGAGGGGAAAGAGGAGAGGGAGAAGGAGGAGGAGAAGGAGTAGGGTGGGAAAGAGAAGAGGTTCGCCACACGCAATGGGTAAGGCTGTAAATGCCACCAATAAATGAACGAACCAATGACTTAATGAATAAATGCACAAATGCATGAATGAAATGGAGAGGCACAGGAAGGGAGGGAGGGAGAAGGAGGAGGTAGTGGGGAGAATTGAGGGCAATAGGCATGAGAGAAGTGGAATAAGGTAGACAATGCGAAATCAACGTGCTGGCGGATATGGATGACTGCAATGGGGAGGACCGGGATAATGTAGGAGAGGCCAACGACGATTTGGATGGCGGTGACGGCATCGGCGTCTCTTCTTCTGTCTCCTGCTCCCCCACCTCTTCCTGCACCTCAAGTACGATATACTCGACCTCCTCTGAAATTGACAGTGTTGTTGGCGTCGCTGACGCTGCTCAATTGCACACTTACCATCAGCATGTAGACTCGGTGCTGCACACAGATAGTGTCGGCGAGCCTGATACAACTGCATGTACCTATACAAGCAGTAGATCAGGCTCATCAGGAACTCTCTCACCGCCCACTCAATATTTATCACTGGCATGCTCGATTTCTATTAAAAGAAGATTAACGTGACGTGGCTGCAGCAAACCTACCTCAGCGCATGTCAGTGGTAGTGCAAGTGACGTTCAAATGCAACGTGTTCGTTAATTTTTCGATTGATTGATCAATTAATTTGGCGGCGAAAATCGATACGACTTGAGTGCTGCAGACAGGCAGACAGACGAACGGACAGGAGCAGTAGTGGGCAGGTTTAGACGGACCAAGCGCATGAGTAGTTGGTTGTTGGCCGCCTGTGCTTCCATGTGGAGAGTCGTCCAGTTGTTCAGTGCCTCTGACATTCACACGTGGCATCTGCAGTCGATGCGCAGCAGTGTTGTGAGTGACACCGTCACCCCCAAATTCACCCCCTGCCTCCACATAAACCTGTGTGATAAGAAATGAAAAGTAAACGCAGAGTTAGTCAGGGGCATTAATAAGCAGCAAGCAAGGTAATGCAGTGTAAAGCTCACTTCCGACAGCTCAACTGCTTCACTGATTCACACGTTTACTTGCCCAGCTAGACTTGTGTCCTGGCAGGAACATTGTGGTGTGAAAGACCGTGTCCTCTACAAAACACCATTCACTTTGTTTGGAGGGAAAGCACTTGCCAAGCCAACCGTCATCGAGGTCGGCATCAGGCACTCATGGCTGCAGGTGCCACACTGCCTCCACACACTTCGACTCTGCACTCTCCTCTCTGCTCACTTTAGCAGCAGTGGATAACACATTAACTTACCACTGAGTGTCCACCCACCTCGCGGACATGGTGAATTAATCAGGCGAAGAGAAGTGGCGTGAATGCGACCATCGTTTCCCCCGAATCTACTGCCTCCAACAGAGCGCCTCAGATGCTTGACAAATCACTTCGTATCCAAAGGCAGAAGGTTGACGGCAAAATTTTGGGTATTTCAAGTGTTGCCAAGTCTGAATGCAGCATTGCAGTAAAATTGTAAGCGAAACAAATTTGCACCAAATTTTGGTTGTGCACTTGGTAGAAAATGTGAGGCCTCAGTTCTCCCTTTCTTTTTTTTAGCATAAATGTTTACTGCATTTGCTACCGTGCACAACTTTGTTTATCATCTTTAGAACTTTGGCAAATGACGTGATGCAATGGATGAGGTGTTCTTTAATATTCTAGAGAAGTTATTCTTGCACTTGTTCATACGAGTAAGTAACTGCTGCTCTTGTCAGAGGCGGTGCATTGGACTTGAAGGCAGTGCTTGCATCGCCATGGTGGTGGTGGTAGCAGTGATAGTTGTGTTGGTTAGTGTCTAGTGCCTCTGCTTCCCACTTCGTGGTTACAATATGGCTTTTGAAGCTTTGCCTTGGACCTTCTGTTTTCGGTTTTGGTCTAACGGGCATTGAAGCTCACGTCTTACACTGGCACCGCATCAACAATCAGCCTGTCCTGTCAGTGTTGGGATTGGCTTGAGTGCGCTGCATTCGCCTATGTCTAGAAGGATGGTCGTAGCAACGGGCGTGAGTCGCCGTCGTCATTGGTGTATCGGTATGATGTCGATGGAGCGGGACAGAGGAGCAACAAGGCTTGATGGTGGTAGATGTGTAGTTGACTACTGTCAACTACTAATGACAAATGCAGAGCGAACAAGCATTAAGTGAGAGGAGTAAGAAGGTATAGTCACAGGGTGAAAACAGGGTTTTAGAGGAGGATGAGGAGGAGGGAGAAACATGCTGGCCAAGTCGATGGGCACTGTCGTCACCGTTGGCGCTGTTGGCATTGGCGTCACCACTTCCCTCGACAAACTTATCGTCTGCAATGCCGCTATCCGCAAGTATGTTGGTTGGCTATTTCAAATCCGATCCCATTAGTCTTATACCTACTTCCATCCCCTTATCCCATCTTCGTGTCCTTTTCTCTGTCTCTCACTCTCTCCCTCTTTCACATGCGTTGTTGGCACAGTATTACTTACACACTGACTCAGTATTCGTAATGAATGTTTTAGTCGACGCGATCGGCGACTTAGTGTTATGAGAGAGAAAACGCTGAAGACGCGATGGGTAGAGAGACGGCTGAATGGATAGATGGATGGATGGATGGATGGATAGGTGAAGAGTGAAGAGAGGTAGGTGGTATTCACTCACCCAACATGCTGTCTGGGCTAACGACGCCGCGACTCAATGAGAGTGGTAGGGGAGTATTGTATCCGGCATCGTACCTTTCTTCGAAAGGATCTTGCGGTGGTGACCCATGGGCGGCTGCTTGTTGTGACTGTAGCCCTTCGCCCCACCCTCCTGCCAGGTGCCAACCACGTGGTTGGACGAGGAGGCAGTGAGATAATCGGAGCTATCCAATCTCAGCGACGTGCTCATGCGGCTGCTGGTGGCTGGATGTGAGTGTTCTTCTCCCTGCTTTGCTCAGCTGCATGTACGCATGCACACAAAAGAGGATGCTCAACAAGGATTACCTCTCCGCTCCTTCACTGCCTACCACTAGCATAATCGAAAGAGCTTTATCCTCTTACTCAGGCCACATGCGCGTGAGATGTGCTTCTTAGCAGTATGATTGTTGGCGTTTAAAATAAAAAATGATGTGGGACATCAGTGTTTTCCTTGTTATTTATTTGGGAAGGTACTGACCGGTTCGCTGATTTGTCTGTGTGCCTGCTCACCGTGTTTTTCCAACAGCACGGGGAGCAGTTGCATGCTATTGGTTGTCAGGGTCCGTAGGTGCTCGTTTCGTACTCGGCTGTGTGGTAAGTGAAATGTGATTGTGCTTGTGCATCAGCATCATCATCAATGGTCATTGTTACTTGGCTTTGAGAGGACCACGGAGAAGGTAAAGAGCCTATTACTGCTTCCAAGAAGGAAAAGCTTTAATGCAGGTGTGTATGCTCATAGGTGAATGGAGTGATGGATGAGGACTATGAGTTGTGAAGGAGTAAGCGGAGTAGCGAAGTAGTGTGCTGAACAGAAGTGGTTGTGTGCTAGGAAATTATGGAATGGGAGTGAGGAGGCGAGAAGCCTTCGACGAACACTATTCTTTCTTCGGAGGAGAGGAGTACTCTCTGAAACAGCACAGCCCTCATCACACCTCCTCATTCATCATATCATCAATGAGGAGTGCCCACTACCTGCTCCCACGACACTCATTCTACCTGAGGGACAGCAAAGTTTAGCGCTAATTTCAATAGATACGCCAGAGGACGAGAATGAACGAGAAACATGAATCTAACCACTCCAGTCGCTTTTAGCACACACACTTGCCTGCCCGTGTAGGCCAGCAAGCAGACTCAATCCTCCGATATGCCAAGTGGATGACTGACTTCTCACCCGCCCAACTACCCACCCACCTTCTTGCCATGGCAAGCCCGAACAATTGAGCCTCATCTGGTCAGGTACACCCAAGTCCATATGCCGTTCCCACTTAAGATTTAGGCGGCAAATATGATCTGATAGGTGCAGTCTTGGAATGGACAAAAAAATACGGAGACGCTGAAACAGATTCGCCATATGCCCACCTCTTCCTTTGTGCAGTAAAGCCCAAATATGGACTTGAGCTGACACCATTGCCAACTTTAGTGTAAAGACGCCGCTTTTGTTATCGAACTTCTTTTATTTGCGCTTGGAGTGGGTTAATGCCACATCATCAGCAGCGCGATCATTTCGATGCGCTAGCATTGTGGCGACCACCAGATGTGATCATGGAAATGAGCTACAGCTCCGCTAGGTCACACAAAACCTCGCTCCTAACCCTCCCACCTCCACCTCGGGGAGAACAAAAAGACACCATTGTCCAGCAGACTATATGTTCATTCCACACACCGACAACTCGGCGACGATACAGCCGCGGGACATCCGAGTGACCCCAACACCAAGACCAGTGGGCATGCAAACAAAAGACCAACGCACCACACAATCATCGTCTCCTCCTTCCGACGTCTTCCTCAGTGCTGCCTCTAATCACTGTACCGCATTTGCAGTCACTTCTTCCTCCTCCTCCTCCTACGCCTCCTTATTCCCTGCGGTGAAAGTGGATTCCCTAGGGCAGGGCCAAATGTCCTCACCATCACGCGTCCCCATGGCTAGTGGACGAAGTACTGACCTAAAAGCAAAAACCAAGCCAAATATCCATCAACGACGTTTGCATCTCGTGATTAACATGGCTATAAAACAATTGAGTCCTGACATGATCACCAGTCTCTAATCTTCCGACGCATCGCCAGCTTGCAACGACAAACCCAACCCCTTGCCTTCCATGGCGCCCAACCACTCAGCACCGTCAATTGCCAAATAGCCTTTGAAAAACATTTTCGCACACAAATCCTCAAATGACACGATTTACAATTCGCTCTCTCTCTCACTGCAATACATCTTTACAAACAAATCGCACGAGTTAATAATGCAATGAACTGGATGCAAAATGAATCCAGGAAGTCAGTGGAACATGCAACAATTGGGCATTTCCAGTTTCACCTGCAAACAAATAAACCACCATCTAACAAATCACCAGGACAACTTCAATCGAGCCCCTCTACAACCGCTCAGCATAACGAGCGAATACAAAAATGTGTTGCTCTTGCACATTCTATAAAAAACTTAACGTCAGCACACCCTAATGCACACAAATGTGCACGCGACTACAAATAGGTTCCATGTATTGTACATAGGCGATGTGAAAATAAAGGATGACAACAGCATAGCAGTGCATTTGCATGCAGCAACAAAATAAGTGGACAGTGAGATGAGAGACATACACCTCCAATAGCAAAACCAGACAAACCCGAGTTCACAAAAAGATGCCCGCTAGGTCTGGCTTTGTGACACCCTTCCTCATTTCCGCATTTCTGGCGTCAACGCAATTACCACCACAATCCACTATCCTTCTCAACGAGACAATATACTTGCCTATCGCTTCAAGTCCAATCTCGCACTCGTCTCGTCTCCTCGGCAAGCACTCATGCAATCACCTCATGCTGGTGCCACAAAAGTGACACCCATCACATCGCCACGCCATCTACCACACTGGTGTCGTACATATCGAGATCCACATTGCAGGACAAATGAGAGTCCTCTACGAGAAACTCCAAAATCTCTTAATGTCCACCATTACATAGATTCACCGAGGCCTCCTTCACCACCACACCAAGCCCACAGCATCTGAAAAGGACAAGGCGCAAAAAGCAAACATCACGATGCTTCAATGTCCAAGTCACCACAAAACCAATGTACGCAAAAGTGAGTATGAAAAACAAAATACTCATTAAGTAATATCCCAACACCACTTCAAGTTGCAGTCTGCACAGTGATGCAAAACGCGTTCTGCAAGCACAATGTCAGCAGAACATCGTGGTGTTTAGGCCCACGAATAGTCAAGGTACGAAGCCTTCCACATCCATCATTCGTACTCCACCAACAGGAACAATAGAGCAATCTTGCTACCATAAAACTGCACTGAATCCTTGACCAAATAAATATGTGGCAAAGGCTGATAAGTGCCAATCACTCACATCAGATAAATGCGTGGTGCAACAGAGAAGGCGAGATTTGCATTCACAGCTGTTTAGCAGTGCCTCTACCCTTTGCTGATAATGCTCCACTGAAAACATTCATCCAGACAAAATAAAGGTCCATTATAGCATTCAGACCAAGAAAGTCCAGCGCTCACTTACACCTCCCAATCTTCACACAGGCAAAGCCCTCTCAGCCGAGACTCAAGTGCAAAAACAATAACCAGAGGATCCACAAGAGAACCCAGGTTTTAAGTTGACCGCGTGAAGAGCTGTACCACCTAACAACTATGCTCTCTTATCATTGCTGATATTCAGAACACACAATCGACGTAAAACTGTTTGTTTACTCTGTCAGTCGCAAGTGAAATGCAGTTTTTTTTGCAAAAACCCCAGTAAAAACGGCAGATATACATGCGCACATGTGCATATTTATACAAAGTTTGGAATAAATTAGAAAAAGACAAGAAACACGCAACTAGATGGCAAAGGGGAAAAGACACTGTAGCTACTCGAGAACTCTTTGCATGGAAAAAAGGCATAATAATATTGCGCAATACACATATTTAGAAAACAGATCAATGGGGGCTGCTGGCACGACCTCCCCACTCATCCGGCCAAGGCAATATAGCCACTCGAGTGACCGAAACTGGCAATCAGAAGAAACAAGGCATTAGAACACTATTGATCTAAAAGGCAACTGCTGTGCACAAATGCGATTCTAGTTAATTGAACACGACAATGTCATCAATGGTACCATGTCCCATTTGCGAGAATCTCAATGCATTAAGGTCGACTGCACGCCACGTAGCTATGCAGTGGTTGCAGTGCACAACTTGCCGAGAGGTCTTAAAAGAAGCCTAGTCATCAATCATCAGGCTCGTTTACAGTCGCCATTAAGGCATGACGGAGATGTTTTTGTAATGCACGAGACGGCTGCAACTGACCTAATCCAACAAGACCCGACATGAAAGTTCCTCAACTCGTAGTTATACACGGAAGTTCGTTTCGCTCTGACTTGTGTAATGTGTCGTGAAGTGAAAATGCCTAGGTGCCAACAAAATTATGCTCCCCAAAATGCCACTCTGTCTTTTCATTCTTTCCTTCTTTCCAACAGGCGGTGGAGGATGAAGACTGAAGCACTGACTACTGT
This sequence comes from Taenia multiceps, assembly GCA_001923025.3. Classification (NCBI taxonomy): domain Eukaryota; kingdom Metazoa; phylum Platyhelminthes; class Cestoda; order Cyclophyllidea; family Taeniidae; genus Taenia; species Taenia multiceps. The sequence continues at coordinate 3,175,821 of CM010317.1, read as the reverse complement.
GGCCCATGAGTCGCAAATCAGAGTAACTTCACAAATTTAACGTCAAAACAAAGCACATCACAGTGGCCGAATCAGCGGCCCTACATTTACAACCTCACCAACACGTCAGCATACACTTTCCTCCCTCCTTCTCCTTTCACCACTGCTTACAGATCGACACCTCACTTCTCTACTTTTTAAATTGTGCTTAGTAGGGTAGTGTGGGTGATCCTACACGTTTCCAAGGTAGAAAAGCACAAGGGCAAGTGATGTCTGTCTGTATCTGAAGCCAACACCAGATGGTTTAAAGAGACACCACGCGACACGTGTTACCAATCGATTCACACGTGTCCGATTCGAAGAGGTCACTCACACAAATAACCGTCAGGGGTGGTATTTCACGCCTTGTGACTTCTGCAACCATTCATCCTGCTTCGCGCTCTCGCGTCTACCATTTTAGTCAATCGTTAGTGCCTCCCTCTCACTTCATTTTCTCCTCGCCTTTGGCCCTCTTTCCTTTATCCACCTCCATCACCTCAACACTCCCAACTTCCCACCTCCAGCATTTTCAGAGGTGTCAGAGGCCAAACGATATAGAAGTCGTAGAAATTAAGGGTAATTCATGTTGCCAAACCCTCCTCTTCCTTTGTTTAACATCTTCTAGGATGCTGTTCAAAAAAATTTAAATTCCTTCCATTAAATCAGTTCCTTTACACTTTAGCTAGTCACATGGCTAGAGGAGTGGGTAAGTGAGTCAGTCCATAACCTGTCCTACGATCTCTATTTCCAATCCGCGTTTCAGCTTCCTTGCCCTCCCATACTCCAATTCTACGGCCTCCTGTCCCTCTGCATCTATCTCAATCATTCCCTTGTCTCTTTATAGCCGAATATTCATGCCTCTTTGCATCCACCAAGAATTGCATGCACCGCTAGTCTTCGTTGAGCGACGCAACGATTTGTTCAAACGTCCCTTCGTTAGCTCACTACAGGAGCCAACCAACTGAGAAGTTCTCATCCCGTCAAATGCTCTGTGGAAACGGATAAAAAGGGGCGTAGTCTTGCCATACTTTAACCAAATACCACACCAAAATCTCACTTTCACCTCTTCTTTAGCATGGAGTTAAACCTCCGACACTTTAAGGCAGCGGTTAAGGGAAATCAGAGCGAGAATAAATGATCACCTTGCACACACTGACGCGTGTCTTCCACCAAACTTAACAAGTCACTGCAATGAAACCCACCGCCAACCGCACATACTCTTCATGCGATCTCATGCATTATCGAGCTGCCTGCTCAATAAAATCACATGTTTTCAAATTGGCCACCAAGCCTCATGACTGCACCGAACACAGAAGATATTCATTCAACTTACCCTTTGCAACCGAAAAAAGGGAGCATAATAACCCATTCGAAAATTGAAGAAATTGCCTCTACATGCGAAAATCATTCCAACGCTCCAACCAATAATAACCACTTTTTGCAGTATTGACCGGCTACTGCTGAAGGCATGTGATTTACACAGAGGGAAACCAAATTCCCACACGAATATGCTTAAGTGGCACCATGGAATGGAAACAAAGCATTACTATGCGACCTTGGCATTTTCGAGTCCAAGTTACTTCGCATCTCCTCTCACATCTACACTGAGACGAGTTCTAGTACTATGCCGTCACTCAGTGAAAAGGTGGGTGGTTTACACCCAAATCGATTCGACGCCTACGCAAGAATTACATTTCTTCATCCATTCACCGAGATCAGCATGCAATTTCTCCTTCTCACTCACCATTAAAGCCACCAATTTCCTTGTCGACTATAGCATGAGAAATGAAGCCCTGTGAAGCTCGCTTTTCAGCCTATCAATGCTCTAGAGGCCAAAATTTGGACAAGCATTCACAGCACACAATCGCTACACTCTCCGCTTACAGTTCCCTCAGCTCAATTCGCGCTCTTCCCATTCATTATCACCCAACCATGAATAGCATTTCTGATTCGTCTGCTGTAGTTCCACTACCCTCAAGTGGCAAGCTCATCGATTCCATTTGCAGCTTCCTGCACATAAATGAAAAACTGCTAGCGAAGAGTAAAAAATTCAACCTTCCACCTTTCATCATAGCTCTTGAAAGTCTTGAAATAGCTACGACCTGCACACATCGTGGCCGTGTAAAACGCGCTCAAGGTAAATAGACGCAGTCCACATCAGCATTAAATTAAGTGATTTGGTAGAATTTGAGCACTTCAACACGAACATCACACAAAACACGAATTCAACACGTCACAAAAGTCGCTAACCATGCTTTCACGTCAATAATATAAGTTTACCTGTGCTGCGCATAAAAGAAGCCAAAATTTTCAGAATGAATGCTTACATCTCTGGACTCATTAATACAGATAGCAACCGACGCACAACATCGACCACACCGAAGACCAGCCTTTCATATGTAGCTCTATGTGCACAAGAGGGTGTTAAGCATGGAAAGGCAAATGAGTGTCATGGGGATTGATATCGAATGTAGGAATCGCAATGAGTGGGCATTATAACTTTTGTGACTAACTAGGCAAATGTTCTAAAAATTGCAACTCTGTGAGGCGTTTTTTGAGAGAATTTACCATGGTTTTACGGTCCTAATGATTTTCCAAGACAAGCCAGTTAGCAGCAAGCATTTCTTCAATTCACATCAGTCGAAGTGATATAATGGTGTGATACTTATACTTATTTAAACCTGTCATGTAGGCGAGAGATAATAACAAACTGAACATCTCAAAGCCGACAAAGGCCACTCTTCAACCCTCTACTTATGCGCAATCAACCCACTGTTTTGTCGAAGACAATGAGTGTGTGTGGTAGCAATCTACCTTCCCGAATGTGGTAGCTAAATCGAGTAAAAATAACGGTTCAATTGAAAAAAAGTGCGTTCCCTCCTCCTCTTCATTTTTCGATCTGTGACGAGTATCCAAAGCCGATTTGCAACTAACTTTCTGTGGTTCAGATCCCAGTAGTCCATCAACAGCAACTATTGCCTATCTACTCTCCTTTACACGTCGTAGCTGAAAGAGGACAAAACACGCCTCAACGTGAGCCCATTCGGCTCTCAACAGGTTCAACATCTGGACTTCGATAAGGCGCCACAACAATTGAAAGCTAATGGTATGGATGATGACCCCTTTTAAGCTTTCCTCGATTACGGCGACCTTTTAGATAATGTAAAGACAAAATCTGAAAAGCACTTCGTGGAAATGTGCATCGCGGAGAATTTAGGCATGGCAAAGGTGAGCAATTCAATGCAACGCATTTCACTTTGTTAAGTTCCAAAGCGCCATTTATGAGATTATGTAATTGGCAGAACGTGAAACGAGCATATGCATTCTACTTCTCTTGAGGAATATTGTCTAGTCGTATTCTTACTTAAATCACCAACACCTTTCAACCACAAACCAGAAGCGATTAGCAGATGTGCCACAAAAGATACAACAATGAAATTGATGGCAACAAGTAAAGGCAAATTTGGATTTGATAGCGAAGCACCACAGTTCCTGCAATATGTTATTGGGGATAGACCGGGCACCAAGCAAACGGCGACTGAAGTGCAGGAAGAGCAGATTTTGTGAGGAATAGGCTAGCAATCTAGGTCAAGATCAACAAGTCAATTGTGAATGCTGCAGAACACAACCAGCATCTCAGTAAGCGAATGCGATCAACGTTGAATGCCACCTTTGCTTGAGATCGACGTCCAAAAACAGCATTATTGTTGTGCATCCAAGTTGAAGCCAAGATGCAGTTCATGATGGAGGGATCCGCAGATGGTGGCTGACCTCCTCCACCTCTTCTATGAAGAAGAAAAAGAGGCAAGCAATAGTCGGAGAGTCGAACTGTTGACTACTTAATTTTGGTGTGGCATAGCGGCTTATTTGGTGAGTGTGATAATGGCTACAGATTGAGTGTCTTTCTTTATCAGAAGGAGGCACTTCAATTGGATGTAAATCATGCACACACACACCCACGTTTGCTGTGCCTACTCGGAGCCTCTCTTGAGGCACAACCGAACCAATTTAGATGCAAAAGGTCGATATGTAGACAGTGTGAGAGATATTCCATGCTAGACCACCAATGCGGGAAGGTTAAAGCACTTGAGTTGGCGGCAAAATATTCGAGTAGACAAGTGGTGCAGGTGGTGAGCAACCGTGTGGTAACGAGAGATGTGGCAGGTGAAGTAAATAAAGAGTGGTCTAATTACTAGTGCATCAAACTATGACAGAAATGTAGAAAAAGCAGATTTTGTGTAGAATAGTCCAGCAAATACAATCAGCATTGAATCCCGCCTTCATGTGATGATTTTGTTTGAGATCGACGTCCATAATAACAGCATCTAACTGTTGTGCATCCCTGTTGAAGCCAAGGTGTAGCTCATGATGGAACGGTCCGCGGATGATGACTGACCTCCTCCACTTCGCCTATGCAAAAACGAAGTGTGGAACAGTTAGCGGCTTATTTGGTGAGTGAGATGGTGGCTACAGGTTGAGTGCCTTGATTTAGTAGGAGGCACTTCAATTGGATGTGAACCATGCACGCACACACATACGTCTTCTGTGCCAATTTGGAGCCTCCCTTAAGGCCCAGTTGGACTAATTTAAGTGCGAAAAGTAAAGTTGTAGATTGTATGGGGGATATTCCTTGCTCGAGCACTTGAGATGCTGGTAAAAAATAGTCGGAAAGAATACGGTCTAGATGATGCCTAACTGCATGATAACGAGAGATGGGTCAGATCAAGTGAGTAGAGAATGGTGTCATTGCTAGTGCATCAAAGTAGAGTTGGGTAGGGAAGGGGAGAGAAATGTGACTGATTGTATGAGGCGAAGGATGGAGTAGAGGCTGAAACGAACATGCAAAATAGCCAACATCTACAGAGCATTCAGTGCCGATCGAAGTGGATGCAAGTTGATCATTTGTGAGAAATTCTGATACACTGGCAGTGTTCGTTCCTTCTACCACCCAAAGCCTTCACCAACCTGCAGCCAACTTGCAGCGGATTCGCCAGGTGTCCTCACGGCCTCCTCCTTCCTGATCTAAGAGTCGGATCACTCTCCATCGTTTGACCAACACGCAGATAGGATTTTTAAGCAAAGCACCAAATCTTCCACCTCAGTGCTTACAAGCGAAAGAGGAGCCGTAATTCGCATACCACAAATGCATGCGTCTATCGCCATCAACGTTGTTTTAAATTTGCTGAGCATAAAGTGAAGGGCAGTTTGGCAGAGGGTCGGCAAATGCCGGCAGCAAAATGCCAAAACGTTCAAATGATGGAAGCAATTTATGCAAAGTGATCGCATTTGATTAATTTGAGTAAATAAAAACAATCAAAGAATTTATTCGATTTTACTGTAAGTTGAACAGGATGATGTTGGAGACGGCAAGGATTGGAGGTAATGGGAGGAACTAGTAAAGCGGAAGGGGGCACACGATAAAGGTTCCCTAAAGAGGAGAAGAGGGGGATAAAGAAAGAGCAAGGCCTTTGGAAATGCTGAATGCAACTCGGTATAACTGACGCAAAACGCACCTTCTCTGGCCTCATAGAAACCATTGGAGAGCATCAGGGATAAAGTGGCTGAGGGCAAGCAGTCTCGTCAAGGAAGGGCATTTCATTCAAAGCACAGTGGTGGAAGTGATCGCTCTCATTCCCTTCCGCCTCCTTTGCTTGTACTATGATGCTCGAAATTCGACCAAGGAAGAGAAGCACAAGAGCAAGTGATGTCTGCCCCCACAAATCCACCCACGAGGAATGCTGTGTCTGAATCCAACGCCTGACGGCTTTACGAGACACCACGCGACACGTGGTACCAATCGAATCACACGTGTCAGATTCAAAGTGATCATTCTCACAAAACTAACCGCCAGAGATGCTCTTCCACGCCTTTTCTCGTCTAAATTCATATATTCTACTTTGCACTCTCCTATCTACCTTTCAGTTATACGTCAGCGCCTCCCTCCCACTCCGTTTCCTGCTCCACTCTGGTCTCCTTTTATCCTCAACATCTGTCGCATCCCTCTCCATCTCCTCCTCACTCTCAACCTCCCATCCCGCCGTTCCAAAGGCGTTGGAGGCCAAAACAGGCGGATGTCGTAGAAATTAAGGGGAAGTTATGCTACCAACCACTCCTCCTCCTCTCTACCTATTATGTGTCCTTACTTCATTTGCGTGCGTCATCCCGGTGTTACAAAATCTGGTATTCAGTGTAAATTACATGAAAGAAAGTTTTTTTCGGCCCCTTCGAGTAAGTCATTCAAAACATAACATAGGTTCCCTCCTTTAAGTCAGTCGCTTCATATTTTACTTGGTCACATAGCTAGAGGAGTGGGTAAGTGAATTAGGCCAGAAATGGATGGGAGAAAGAAGGAAGGAAATAAGGCAAGCTGCACCACAGCACTGTGCAGAGACATCCCACGATGTCTATTTCTGATCGTCATTTCTTATTCTCTGATCTTCATCATCCCATTTCCACGGCTCCTCCTCCCTCTGCCTCTATCTCAATCATTCCTTTGTCTCATTCTGCCGATAATCCATGTTTCTTTGCTTCCACTGAGGAAATGCATGCACCGCTATTGGATTTCGTAATGTGGGCAACGACTCGTCCAAGAATAGGATCAGATGTACGCGTCAGAAACGTCCGTTCGTTGGCTCGCTAGCAATCTTTGTGAGTAAGTCGTCGAAGCCTTCACACCAGCACCAGGAGACCCACTGGCAGATAACAACTTGCCCAACATTCATGCCCCACTTTGGAAGCACTGTGGCATGACTAGCTCGACTAGGCTTGACTAGATCTGACTAGGTCGTACTGGGTCGTGAAAGAAAAGATCAGCTGCCTAAGCTGCTTCGAACCCCTCACCTCTTCAAACCCATCACCGATTCTCTTCTCTCTTCGCCTCGGCTTACCTCATCGTTCTCAGTAAGACCCTTCTGTCTCCCTACTACTCTCACTCTTGATTATGCCAGGGTTAAATAATGCAGAGTCACAACGCAGATCAGACTAGCACAAGCTACACTAGATCTGAACAAAACGCATTGCACTTAAAACCAAATCCTTATTTAGCATAGCTTAGCTTGGATTGCCAAGGGTTCTCCATTTCTTCATTTCTTTTCGCCACTTTGGTTTGTTCTACACCAAGTCACTTCAATTCAATCTGCTCCTCCTCCTCCTCCACTTATTCCTTGTTAACGAAGGTAAGTGTGTTGCTTCTACTTTGTAGTTTGTAGATTGCCCTGAGTCCTATCTGCCTATATCATTGCTCACTTCCCACACTCGTCTCGTAGAGAATACCTCCACCTGGCAGGAACGTACGCTTGCCTCCTCAGTCAGTCTGTGCGCCTTTTGCTATGTGCTTGCGCCCGTCTGTCCGTCTGTCTGTCTGTCTGTCTGTCTGCCCGTGTTTGTGTTAATGCCCGTGCTTATTTTGTCCTTTCAGAGAGACGCCTTATTCGGTGTGGCATAGAAACAGTTCAGAGCCTGCGTGTGGGTGCGACGGCCCATTCATCTCATCCCCTCATACAGGCTTGTCCTTCTAGATGACCAAATTAACCGTTCCATCGTGGGTGAGGTAAGATCTCCTATGGTCGTTCGTTGGATAGCTAGTTGGTTGCCCGATTAATTTGAATTCCACACTTCGCCAACGCTCCACCACCCACCTCCCACTAACTCACTTCACCACATTTGATCGCTCTTCTCCTTCTGTGGCTCCTCTAATTCTCTCCCTCCTTGCTTCGGATTGAAATAGAAATCTCGTAGTAAGGAGAGAGTAATGCTTAATTGCTTACAAAGCGCTCCACAAAGCGGTGGCCTTCGGGTGAGCAAATGCTAAGTGGAGACAAATTAAGCAATGCAGGATGTGAAGCTGGTGTAAACTTTCATGCCAGGTGGAGGTGATTTGTCTCCCTTGTCGTCAGTAACACGTGTTGCCTGTGCGGGCGGGTAACTAAGGGGCTTGGCAAACAACGGGATGCATTGCAAACGGCACTAAATGAAGATGGCGAGCATGCCGTTGGATGGTTGTGGGAGTCGCGATCGGGGTTTTGTAATGCCTCATCCCTATGCTGAGATGAAATAGGAGATGCTGAAGAAGCGTTAACCTTATCCTAAACCAGCCACACCCTGGCTAAGCTCACGCTTCCTATCTGACACTTCGGGTTGTATGACAATATCAGAGAGGAAGAAATGTAGGGATTAGCCAATTCACCTTGGAAATGAGGAGGCTGACAATCACGTCAAGCAGACACTGTAGACCTCTAAGCATATAGTTTTTGAATCAACAATGAAATTCCCCCTAGCTCTCAGTTGCAACGAGGTCAACTACCTCCGGCATGTGTTTTCGAGACCGCAGAAATTGTCAACTCCAAGCACTGGTTCCCACCTATCCACGTCTTACCAGTACTCTGGCTGCGGTTATTCGAATCGCTTGATTCGACAACGATGATGGCAGAGAATTTTGCCTCCAACCCAACTGCCATTAACTTGCATCATCCTTTTCGCTAGCATTTTGATAAATACCACAATAAAAAGTGAAGGTTAACAAATTCAAACTGACTTGGTATTTGTGGTGAATGTTTTAGTCGACGCAGGTGCCGACTTATTCGTGTGAGAGGCGGAGGAGGTGGAGGAGGTGGACAAGGACATGACAGTGATGAGAGCTGACTGAGGGAGACAGTTAGGAGAAAACTTCCGCTACTACTTTACACCCTGATCGTGGGATTGCGTGGTTGGTGCAGCTTACGTATCCTCTTAAGTTTGCCTTGAGGAGGACGAAGACGGAGAGGAGAAGTGGATACACAATGCAGTGCAACCTTTGTGGGGAAGCTGCGACATCGTTAGCAGAGAAGGGATGTGAGGCGGGAGAATGCCTCCTAATTCTCTACCCATTCCTGAACCTACTTACCTACATACCCATTGTATTTACCTATCTATCTTTTGATCAAATCTTTATCCGTCTCGTCATCCACACAAGTGGTCAGTCAGCTTATCTTTTCACCTTAGTTCTGGCAGCGTTTCTCTTGTTCCCCACTCCCCACATCTACATCTTCTCGGCCTCTGGCTTTCGTAATCGCTAAGCTTAGTGCGAATAAATGGTTGCACGTAACGGATGAATAATTTATTGCCATATTTATTATGAATACTAAACAGTATTTTGCTCTTGTATTACTGCTGCTGGTAACCACTATCCGCTGCAGTAATGGTGTTCGCAGTTCATTCTCTCTTCCTAATTAGGCACGAGCTCGCATCGAATCTCGGTTGCATGAAGCTCTCTAAATCTAGTAAGAAAAGCGCAGTCTTGCCCGCCGTGGTCCGTGTTTCGCTTTCTTTGCATCCGTGTGTCATGTGATTACGTGGATAGATTTGAAGATGGTGGTTATTCGAGGCTGAGGGAAATGGTGGGGAAAATGGGAAGTGGTAATGAACTGTACGCAGCCGCGAAAGTTTAAGTGGCAGATGAAGTCCTACCCATTGGGCAGTGTGGCAGCAAAATAGTTAGTCTTCTTTATGAGGAGGAGGAGTTCTGGCAATGCGAGTTTGGGTTAACTATGCTCTGCTTTGTTTCCTGTGTTTGACGAAGCTTTCCTATGTGCCATTTCGTTTATTTGAGGGGCGTAGACCTTGGATTGGTTGGGTTGCATGGATACGGCCTCAAGGGAGGTTGTTTGTGTTTGCTAATCGCTTTTGGTATTGATTGTGTTTTTTTGTTTGTACATCTCCGCGTAGAGGTCAAGTGTGGACGATGGAATGCGGGAGGCTAGCGATGGAATGAGTTAGGTCAAGCCAGCGTTGGCAGCAATGGCGATGATGATTGTAGCGTCTCAACCTAATGGTGTCAGTCAGGTGCACACATACCAGCGTTAAGCTTTGGTGTTTCTCCATTCTACGCCGTCGACATTGCACGTGGGCACAGAGGCATAGAGAAAACGAGGGATGTAATTCTGACCACGTGGAGCAGTAGTTGGTGGATGTCGACTACTACGTCTCTTCCTCCTTCTTAGGAAGCAAGGATGAGAGTGAAGAGAGGGACATGTTGATGGCAAGAGGGAAGTTGGGTGATGCCGGCGATGCTTGAGACGCTGACGATGGTATTGATGTCTCCTCCTCTGTCCCTAATTGCAACCAGTTTGGACAGTGATGTTAATGACTGACGCTGCTTAAGTGAACACTTACCATCAGCATGTAGATTCGGTGCAGCAAACATGTACCTGTACAAGCAATAGATCAGACTCATCAAGAACTACCATTCCGCTCCTGCACTATCCACCACTGGCGTGTTCAATTTCCACCAAAACTAGACTAACATGATTGCAAGTTTTCTATGCTCTTACTCAGGCCACATGCGCACGGATGTGCTCCCTGGTAAGAGGAGTGTTTGCGTATAAAGTAAAAAGGTGATGAAGGACATTTGCGTTTTAATTGTTATTGTTGATTTGGGAAGGAACTGAGCATTTGGATGATATGACTGTGTTAAACATGGGTAGTAGTAGCTGCATGTCATGCTTTGTGGAGGTCCGTGAGTGCTTGTCTCGTACTCAGCTGTGAGGTAAGGCAAAGAGATTGTGCTTATGCATCATCATCACCAGCAGTCGTTGGTACTTGGCATTAAGAGGACCGTGGAGAATGTGGAGGGTTTACTACTGCTTCTTATAGGAAAGAAAAGCCTAAGGGCGGGTGTGTATGCTCATAGGTGGATGGATGGTTGGATGGATGGATGGATGGATGGATGGATGGATGGATGGATGGATGGATGGATGAGGACTGGGAGTTGTGCGGGTGTAGACGAGTAGGAGACGTGGGCAGAAGTGAAGTAGTGTGCTGCACTGAAGTGGAGTTGTGAGATAGGAAACTGTGGAGAGAGGAGAGGGGATTGATGTGAAGGTATGGAGGCAGTTGGGGAGGTAAATAGATGGGTGAAATGGTGGAGTAGATGAAGGCCAAAACACTGCTGCCTGATATTTGAGCCGCAAGTTAAATTAAATCCACAAATTTTAGCATCAACCTAACCACACGCTCTCTCTCCTTCCCCCTCTCCCTCACCCTCCTTTTCGCCTCCTTCTTACCCATCCTCATTTTACTCCTTCTCTTGCGGTTCGAGACCCTGACTGAATCAGCGCATTTCTCCCCATTTCCCTTTAGAACGGATAGAGTGAGAGCAGACAGCGAGCTCGCCTAATCGAGGTGGACAGACGCATACTTGCCTGAGAAGATGCAGGGAAGAGGACATTTTGAGGACACACCCCACTGTCCCATCGAAAACAGGACTTCCTCAACCCAGGGTAGCCCTGACCACAGAGATGCTGCGATGACCACAGTTGTCCACGTCCAATCGGTCTTAGTTGAAAGCATACTAATAATACTAATGTATCTGATGGTGATTGAGAAGTACCAGTGTCCATTTTTAGGGGAAAGGCACACTCTGAAGACGAGAAGCAACCTCAACACTCTACCCCATTTATCACATTACCAGAGAGAATCGCACCCTATCTGCTCGTTGCCCTCTCGCTCCAAGCGAATGTGTTGGTGAACTGCTGCCGAAGTACGCAAATTGCGTTGATGCTGCTGACACGTTGATCGTTTAGCTCGTGACAACGCGTTGAAACGCACTTGAGTGCGTGACAGCGTACTGAACGCAGTTATATGGGAGAGGTGAGGCGTTGCTGATGGTCTGGACAAAGTGAAACTCGAGGATCAAATGGCCGCAGACAATGAAGACAGATTGGACCACACCCAGTGAATTATGAACTAGAGAAATAACCACCTTTCTGAACAAAACAAACGGAATAAACAGAGATAATGGCTTTTGAGCAGTGATGGGAGGCAAAAGAGAAGGGGAAAAGTGTGCACCAACGTTTTTGTAAAAAATGGAATTGTGGAGCTGCTAATTCGCCGATTGCAATACTATTTGCATTGACGCTAAAATCTGTGAAGAAACACTAACTACAACCCATCGACTGCAGTAGGTAGCGTTTTGGCCTCCATCCTGTGTTGCCTGTTGGGAAGAAATATAAAAAGAGGGGGGACTTTATCTCCTTTTCCATTTTTACCTTAACCAATTGTTCCATTGCACCCTTGTGACGCATCTCTCGTTATCACACAGTTACTCACCACCTGGACTATTCGCATCGTCGGCTACTTTATCGAAATTCCAAGTGCTTGAAACTTACCGCATTGGTAAATTAGCATAAAATATCTCTCGCGCAGTCTACAACTCGACCCCCCGCACCCCAATTGACTCCTTTATGCATCAAGAGAGGCTCCGAATCGGCACAGCATGGGTAAGTGTGTGTTTATGTGTGTGTGTGCGTGTGCATAGTTCACATCCAATTAAAGTGCCTCCTTTCGTTAAATGGAGACACTCAATCTGTAGCCACTATCCCACTCACCGAATTATCCGCTATGTCTGGCCTAATCGCCTTATCATGCTAACCAAATGAGCGCAAACAGTGGAATGAATAGAATGTGTACAATGCGCCCGTTCTCCCGACACCTTGCCTATAATCATGCAACTATCTTCCCTGTTGTGCAAAGTGTCACTGTCCTGAGGAAGGCAGTCATCTGCATCCTCAGTAGTGCGAGGAAGAACATGACATCGCTGACCTCGGTCAGTGCCGGCTTTCCTCACTCGCTGATTGGAATATGCACCACTTCGTGACAACTGAGCAGAACTTTGTTGGTTTTCGCTAAGCAATTGTCAAACTAGTTTTTTTTACTTCAAATGAATACGTCGAATGAGCCAAATTAGCTTGGGGAAATTCCTTCGTATTCGCCTCCAGTTTATTGGAGAACCAGACATCACACAATTGGGTCTTGCTTTCTTGGTTGAAAACATTTAGTTTGGTAGTCACGACGTCAAACTTTACCATCAACTCACGCCTTCGTAGTACGCAGTACGTAGTACGTAGTTCGCTGTCCACTTTACTTGCCACTGCACACTATGCGCTGCCATGCACTGCCACAGCTGCCTATTTTTTTAGTGAGCAGTGTCTGAACTGGCCCACAACATGGGCTCCACCGGAGGAAAGTAGGAGATACCTGGGCTCAGCTTTGACTGCTGACTCTAACACTCTACCACAGCGTACGTGAATAACGATATCCACATCGCAGTTAGCCCCTTAAAATGCCTCGAATGCTTATCGGGTTTGGAACGCAAGTTTCTACAACTCACACGCACCACAAAATGCGGTGGTCCTGTGCTGCATTTTATGTTCGTTAACAAAAGTCTGACTTAGCTAACTGTGCCGTTCACCACCATAGAACCGGATTCGCGCAATGAGACTAATCAAAAATAATTTAGTGGCCGATACTGAACTAAGATTCTAAGCTGCCCATGATGCCAGTGCTTACTCTTGCCATAAGGGTCATCTTCGGTGGCATGGAAGAGAGGATTGCACCCCATCGTGGCTTAGATTTAATAGATTTGTTATAGGCCACTTAACCTAAATCGCTAATTACTTACATATCGTTTTTTTGCGTGAAGGGAGACAAAGGTTGGGAAACTTACAGCTTATTTACTAAATTAACCGATAGTTGTTATCCATGAGCAATGTATCAGTAGTCTGTCCTACTTTGTGTTTCTTTCTCACGCGAGTTTTCCTTCCTTGGATGCTATTCCACATTATCTCCTTTATTAAGCACGAATATTAAATCCGCATGATTGCTTTAATACACAGATAGAATGCCTCAGTTTAAGGGCAAACAAATATCATTTTGCCGTTAATTCTGATTGTGAACGCTTTTTTAATACTTGGAAATTCCCTTAGGCGATTGCGTCCATGCTACTTATACTGATCGTATTCACAGTCCACGCTTACAATATTTTGGCCTTGTTCAGATGAATTCTAGAATAAATCCCATTTTGGAAGAGCATATTTATCATACCATGCCTTTCATTTCCCTACTTCATCTATTTTTCCAATAAATGATCCATGTACAAATGGATGAATAATAGACGTCAATTATCATTAAGCTCTTGCATTGGGCCCATTTGAGTGCCAGCATCTATAGATGACCTAATTTCATCCAAGACCGCTTTGCTTGCATGTGGTGCATTCCTAACCTCCAAAACCACTTGAATTGTGTCACATTTCGTTTAGTTGGAGTCAAAAATAAAAAGCATGAGCTGACCTTCGTTGAAACAAAACCCGTTTATTATAGCATTTTTGACCACTCGCGCTATGGAATGGAGATAAGTTTGGGTGGTACAATACGACTATGAGTTTATAAGATAAGAAATTGGGCAATTAAACTGTTCCTTCGTGTTTGTTCAACTAGTTTTGGATGGCCTGTAACTTAGCGTCACACAATCTTTCCACAGCGCTTAATTCGACTACGCAATGTTTTAATGCGATCTATAAGAGTTAAAACCTAAATAAATGTTTCATCACTTGGCATATTCTCCTGCGCTCATTTTGTCCTGTCAACGTATGGTTAAACTTCGTCTGTTTTGCCATGCTCGCCCACACGAATGCATTATATCAAAATTCCAGTATGCTGTAGACGCGAATTTTGTGACACCAAATGGCAGCGTTCTAAGCTTACCTAATTGTTATCTATCTGTCAACGCCAAAGCTAATCGTCGTGAACAAAAGGCAGTGGTGGTGCTTCTTCTTAAACAAAGCAAAAATTTGGATGAGACTCATTTTTCCCAATTCTCTTGGCCGACTCTTCTTAGAGACATGATCGCGATAATCTTCCTAAGTATCGAATCCCTTAAAGTAGAGTTGAACGAAGTGTGCTGCAAATGCTCAGCCAGTAGACCATGGTTAACAAGGAGAAGCATGTGTGGCTAATGAGCTAACCTGGGTTAAATAGGCAATGCGCGTACACATGTACATTTACATTCCTGCTTTCCTTACCCCTGTATAAAATACCACTTCTGTTGTGTGCAAATTTCACTGATTCCTTAGGCACATTCGGACGTAACAATGATGCTGAAAGTGTGTTCCTTTGAGGAAACACTCTATTTTCTTGATTTCTATTAGGGGTACTAGGCTCGTCTCTCAATCAAGCCGTCCATTTTCCTGTCAGAATTGCATAATTCACTTATGTGGTTAAACCCCAATTTCTCAGACTGGCATTTCTCTTCCAGAACCTCATTGTGCCATCTCATCATTGCCTAAACTTGTCCGCATGGCATATAAATCCAGATTTGCCACCACGTAAATAAATTGTAACTTCCCCGTCGGAGTGCTACCAAAAGCATGGTTACACAATACAAAACCGAGGACTTGGTTTATTCACTCGATTACGCTCGATGTGAAACGCTATGTGTGCCTCAACAGACTTAACTAAAACATTTTTAGCCAAAGTGGTCTCATGGCTATTTTCATCCTTACTAAGGGCCATAAATATTCTTGGTCAATGCAACAAACAGTGCCTGTTTGATTATCAATGCATGAACTGACATTAAGTGCGTGGTATTTCTGCAGAAGTTTAAACATCCAAGACTAACTAGCCGCCTTGACTCGTGATCTCGATTAGGAGGCGTCTCCTCTGTCGATGTTATTTTTACCAGCCTCCGATAAAACATACTCTTTTAGTATAACATGCCGCTAATACCTAAATGAGGGATATCTTAATTCAATTCGCACATTATAGTGCCTTTAATTTCCACTTGCTTTACTGGTATAATAACTGAAAAGACGATAGGTTCATCTCTATGTCACCTTATCTGCGTATCGAGATGAATGCGATGCAGAAGTCTTCACTTGGTCATAAATTGACTACCATGTCCCATTAAACAAACTGACAATCAATTGGAGACCCTATATCTAATCGACATTACATTTGATTACCGACGCAATTTGCGTCTGATATGAGGCCACTCACGGAATCGCATAGAAAGTTGTAATCTCATTATAGATGTGTTAAACCTTTTCGGCTATGAATGTACTGACACTGAGAATTATAAAGCTCCGTTCCATTTTACGCCTCGTGGCAGCGACCTTAACCTCCTGATTTTTACAACACTGAATTTCTTTTTTGGTACTAAATTATTATTTAAAAACATTTGGACCGCGTTGATTCATTTGGAATTTATTCGATTGATCACATTTGCAATTAACGTGTGGGAACATAATACGATTTCAGTGGCACTTTGTTTTAGTTGACCTTGTTTCATTCTATACTTATTTAAGTTCCGCTTGCCCACTAGCAGGTTCCTCGTGATGCCTTTAGCGTTGTCTTGTAACATTTCCACTTTTGTCAAATTAGAAGATCATACACGAGAGGGACGCCTGCCTAAACCCTTTGGCTTTATGGTAGGAGAGGCCCACAGGCATTTCAGAGTCGACTTATAATAGTTGAATCTGCATTCACAAAAAATTCTCTTGCCTTGATATTGGTTTAGTCGAGTGGTCAATGACCTGAAAACTTTCATTTATGCAAAATAAGACGCTCTTTTAAGCGATGATTTTACAGCACATGGACATGTCTGATGAATGCAGGCCAGAATCAAATATTATGATTGTTATAAGTAGCTGGTTTTAGGATGTTGAAGTAACTGAAGACCTATAAGGCCAGGTTTTTCGGATACGTGCTGCTTAGGATCGCTTTTTAACCAGACACTCGTAGGCGGTATGCATGCGAATTTCGTTTACCTTAAGCAGTTTCACGCCTTAGTTCATTTGAGCTAAAGTAAACTGCTGCGCGTACAGAGGTACGTTTTAGGACTAATAGTAAATGTAGCCCTGATCCCTTTTTTGCCTCTAAAATTAAAGGCTTTACATTTTCCTTAAAGTTCTTTACATCTGACGATCGGCTGCTTTTTACAAGATATGGAAGTACGCACATGATGCCTAATCTGTGTATCTACTAATACATGCTCAGCCTCTCATTTACTCCACAATGCAAATTAAAAATGTAGTCCGTGCAGAAAGGGCCAAAGCATTGAAAAATAAGAGCCGCTTTCGCCTATTCGTAAAAATACATGCATATTTTCCTGCCACCCCAATTAAAGAAGTTTCGCCAGGGTCTCACTATTCCTATTTTTCGATGACCAGTTGTCAGCGCTTTAAGACTACCCTCTAACATAAGGGTGATAAATAAGGTTTTGTTTACCTAACCGAATTTTTTGTGGTCTAAATAAGAATCAGAGATAGTGTCACGTAAAAGCGTGTTTACCTAAGGTACATAATCTTGAGGCCAAAATTTTTTTTGGTGGTATCCTTACCACAGTCCTCTACGATTTCCATCCAAGTAGGCGCATCTGATATGACACAGCAGAAGTAGTGATTCAATATAAAAACAACTTAGTAAACAACAGGGACTAACAAACGTAGTAGTGAGATATCAGAGGATACTTGCTTCCCCAATTATGTGAGGCGCAAAGCATTTTGTTCGCCTTAAAGACCTTAACGTCATCACCTACTGTCCTTGCTCGTCAGCTAATTCTGTTCTACTTATTTCATCCTTAAGTAAAAGATAAGTCCATTAAGCCTGGTCTCTAAATAAGACCTCCATCTAGTAGACAATTTGGCATCCTAGTCTTTGCTGATCATATCCGTCGTTTTGCAAGTAGCCAGTGGATTTCAGGACTGACAAATGATGGTCAGAACGGACGAGAAATAGCAATGAGATGTCATGCCGAGCTAGAGCTAATGTGCAAAACAACATCTTAAACAAGATGACATGAGCAATTGTTGTTTTATTTGCTTCCTCTCAAAAATTTTTGATCATCTTATAGTTTTAGACCACCTTCTTACCCATCTTGACCAGTTAATTGATATGCGATTCGTTATCCCATCCCTTATCCTTAACCCATCCATTTGTTTATCCAATCACCTAGCCATCCAAGTGACCATTCATTCACTCTGCATCCATCCTTTTATCCATCCTTCTATCCATCCACCCTGTAACCATGTATCCACCCATCCATTTACCTGCCTACCGTGGATCACTCCATCTTAGAACAATTAATCGACATCCTTTACATGCCTGTTCATTCAACTTTGGTCACCCATTCATTTGTGTATGTGCGTATTTAATCCACTCATTTAGCTTTACTTATTCCATTATTCCATCCCTTCCTTTCGTACCTACTCTCACCAATGCTTGCAAAGCACCACTTCTGGTTATAGCATGCGTGCGCATGCTTTGCGGGTCAAAGTTGACCAAACCATATTCACCTCTCTCTTGTTGGACTCCTATCCATACCTCACCCTATCAAACACCTCTGGCTCACCTGCATGATGTTCTTTGAACTACCTCGACTACATTCGTCAACTCATCCCTTCATTCGCTTCACGTTCCTTCACACCTCACCACACAATTATTCATTACTTCCTTCTAACAACACCTGCCTTTTCATCCACAATTTTACGAATGAAACAAGCTGCCGACTTTGCATGTTCTGTACACCTGCCACCCACTTTGGATCTCTCCTTCACAATTTCTCTACCACCCATTTCCGCGCATCCTCGATTGTCAACAGGCTAAACACCCAATTCGAACTCATTGTATCCAATTGCATGGATGCCAGCGCTATCCACTTGATTTGCCTCTTTCCCATCCTCCTCCTCCTCTTCCTTATTCGATCATCTTCACAGGTGAATCAATTCTCACCTTAGGAAGCTGACGCTAGTCGGCATAAACCGAACTCACAACAATCGCTTGACTAGTCATCTGGACTGAATCGCCAACCCAGTTTTGCTTTCATTAAAGTTATTTCTGCCTCCCCACCACTTCACCAATCCACCTGACTTCCCACCTACCCACCTCATTCCTTACCTAATAACCACGCAATTCCGCGATCAGGGTGTCACGCATTAGCAGATGCCTTCTCCCAACTGCCATTCTTAGTCGGCTGCCATCACTGCAGCCACCACCACCTCCTCCTTCTCCCACAATAATATGTCGCCAACTGTGTCGACCGAATCACTCATTACGAATACTGAATCAGGGAACAAGTAATGTGATACCGACAGTGCATGAAGAAGAGGAAGGGAGAGAGGTAGAAGGAGAGTCAGATGGGGTTGATCACTCAGGTGAACACCGCTTATACTCATGCATTCCATCGTCTTCTATCATTCATCTTGCTTCTCCACCTTATCGTCGACCCCACTATCCACTACTTCGTCAGTTCCTCAGTCCCACTCCGTCATCTACTCACCTTCGGTCTACTTCCCATCTTCCACCTCCACCGCCTCCCTCTCAATCTCTCTGTGGCCCTTTCCCAATCACCCATTCTCTTGTTTCGAATAAGTCTGTAGGCCAAAAGGAGGAGAAACGGAAAAAGTAACAGTGACTTAGGCTGCCATCTTCTTCTCAACCCCTGCTCCATCCTATTCTCCTTCTCCCTCTCCTTCACCTCATCAGCAATGCCTCGTTCCAACATTGCCACAACTGGTTCTCTAGTTTATTTCACTGACCGCGGTAAGACAATGGGTTGCGTCTTCGAGCGTGTTGTTTGATGTAAACTCCTATTCATTCCACAAAGTCGATTCCTACAGACTTCTCTCGAGTACATGGTCAGGTGAATGGGAAAATGAATATATTCAGGAACGTATGAAAGAAGGAGGAGGGAAAATAAGGAAAGCGGTGCCACATCACTGTGTGGATGCACAATCGTCTTGCTTCCCCTTCACCGGATAGATGCAACCACTGCCACTGTCGTTCCTGGTTCAAAAATAACAATTGGCCTGAGTTGCACCTTTGTCAACTCGATGGCGATCGTTAGGAATGAGTCGCCAATTTTCTTGGTCATTTCCTACCTCCATTTGTTCTTACTGTCTGTAAATTCCCGAAACCTATCCTTCTACAAGAAAACTTTGGGAGTTAAAAGCTGACGACGAGCGGTCCCTTCAAAATAGTGCATTTACTTCAAATCACAGTAGTGTGGGTGATCCCTCTCATTTCCTTACGCCTCCATTGCATCTACAATGGCATAAGAAATTCGGCCAGGGTAGAAAGTCACAAAGGCAAGTGATGCCTGCCCCACAAATCCGCCTGCAAGGAATGCCGTGTCTGAAGCCAATGCCGGAGAGCATTACTAGACACCACGCGACACATGCTATCAATCGAATCCCACGTGCCAGATTCAAAGTGGTCACTCACATAACAAACCGTCAGAGATGCTCTTCCACGCCTTGTTTAGTCTGCAATTATCCATCTTTCTTCGTGCTCTCCTTCCTAGCATTCAATTGTCCGTCAGTGTATCCCTCCCAATTCGTTTCTTCCTCGCCTTCGGTCTTCCTTTATCCTCCACCTCCGTCGCCTCCCTCTTTATCGCCTCGTCGCTCCCACCTTCCCACCCCCGCCGTTCCAAAAACATCACGGGCCAAATCAGGTATATATCGTGGAGATTAATAGTTGGGTACATTACCGACCCCTCATTCTCCTCTTCTTTTCATGTTCTATCTTCTCCTCCCTTTCCCTTGCTCCCTTGCCTCATTTACATGTGCCAATTCAATGTTATTAAATGTGGGAGCTTGTGCGAATTGCATGGAAATGGAAAACCGTGTGCAGCACTTTCGAGTATGCCATCAAAAGGGGAAGTCAAATTCCTTCCATTCATTCAGTTGTTTTGTATTTTACTCGGTCACATGGCTAGATGGGTGAATAAGTGCATCAGTTGAGAAATAAATGGGAGAAAGTGGGAAGGAAATAAGGCACGCTGCAGCACAGCACTAGGTAGAAACATACTACGGTGCACGTTTTCAATCCTCATTTCTCCTCCCCCACTCTCCTTCATTCGATTTCCAAGACTTCACCTCCCTTCGCTTCTGTTTCAATCATATCTTTGTCGTCTTCAGCTAAACATTCATTTCTCCTTGCCTCTACTGAAGAATGTATGCACCGCAACGATTCGGCCTAGGAATGGCTCACTGGCAAGCTTTGCGGGTAAGTCGCCGAAGCCCTTAGTCAATTCACACCCTGCACCACACTTTCTGTCTCTTACTTGCCTTCAAATTCACCGAATAAGCAACAGAACCAGGAGACCCACTATCGTACAAAACTTGTTCAGTATTCATACCACACTTTGTAAGCACTGCAGCACCGTTTACATGACGAGGTTCGGCTAGATCTGACCAGATTGGAATAGGTCAAAATAGATTAGACTAGAAACCTGGACAAGGTTATGGCAGACATAAATAAAATGGGAAAGCTGAGCGAATATAGGGCTGCCTCATCTGTTGTGCATGGTTTGCCCCCCGGAGTCGCTTTATACATTACCATTTAAGTCAACTCCCATGCATTTCGGACTCGAGACCACCTCAAAACATGTACGGGAGGCAGCAAGCCAAGGAGATCTCATCCTGTCCAATACTGTATAGAAACGGATGAATAGGGGCGTAATCTTGCCGCTAACCTATCACAACATTCTTTCCCTGCCATACCTTCACCGAATAGTACGCCACAATCTAACTTCGCCTCACTTTCAGAACGGAGCCAAGCCCTAGCCACCTTAAGTCTGCGTGCATAAAAAATCAAAGGCAGAACACCTGATTGCCTTGCATAGGCTGACGTGAGTTCCTTCAGTACTAACTAGTCACTGCGATGAAATCCGTCGCAGACCACACACACTTTATATAATCTCATGCATTAGCGAACTGCCTGTCAATTGGTGGTGGAAGAAGTTCCAGTAACATACTGGGACATATTGTTACGCCTTCACTATTCAAACTTCTGGCATTTGACAACAACAAATGATGGGCTACCTACTGTGGACGCAATCAGTCGAGCTGTGTGATAGTCGCGACGCATAACAGGACCGAACGTCACTCAAGATGCTCACTTGACAACTGAACAGCCGACACAATGAGTCACCGCACGGGGTCGACTAAACACAACTTCGTTGCAGACTGCACTCGTCCAAATCCAACAATCAGGCACCGCTCCCGATGTTTTGCAATCTCAGCGAATAAGGACCACCTTTGTAAAAGAGTGACTTGTGCACGAGGTGCTCTCCTAGGCACCACAATCAATTGCAGCACGCATTGCAGTAGTAAAGAAAAGTCTGATTTAGCAAGTAAGTGGCAACTTATTAGTGAGAATCTTCAACATATATCTAGGCTAAATTTCAATGACTGCTGATTTGTCAAATAAATGCCAAGTTCAACGCTATCAACATTTGCAATGCGAGAGGGAAGAGGACTTGCAGTTCGGACAAAAAGACAACAATGAACAAATGAACCGCTTATACTTTAGATCCCGCCATCATCTCACATTACTCGTCTCCACCACCTACTGCGTCTGCACTCTCCATATCACACCCACCAACTGCGGCCTCACCAACTTCCATAGCCTCAACGAATGGCACCAAGACAACGGCCGTGGCAGATGAACCATCAACATTAGTGCCCACGATTTCAGACGCACCAAGAGGCACCACCACGTCGGTGGCAACATTTGCATGCCACTCATCAACGCGACCTAAAACAAAAAAGGTACAAAAGAAGTAGAGTTGGTGGGCAAGTGTTATCAGTAGAATGAGGAATTTGGCGCAAATGAGACACACAATGGGAAAGACGAGACCAAAGATGACACCGATTGCAAGCTCGCATCCTAGTTAGTTCAAGTGTCACTGAATTCTCTCTAGCCACTGCACCAGCAAGTCAATTGTTGTTGCTAAGTGCCACAGGTTTTGTGGGTGTGCAAGCATGCAGGTTAGGTGTTAGCGGTGCAGTTTTGAGGGCTTGCCACTGCTTTCTCGGCAACGACAAGACGCTGAGTTAAACAGCCGCCTCTAGTGCAGACGAGCCTTCAGTCGCATCCTCACTTCGACATATTTGCAATACATATATGCTTGACAAAACGTTTCTCAATGTTTGGTAAGAAGGATTCGTCAAACGCGCTTCTTGCCACTGAACCGTCGTCATCCGCTCTCGAGGGAGAAGGGTACCCTCTGAAACAGCACAGCCCTCACCGCTCTGCCCATTTCATACCAAACACAAAGAAGTAGTCTCCTTGAACCAGCGCAAATTAAATCATCACTCCTCGGTATTCGAATTACTAGCGATAAATGCTTGCTACCTGCTCTCCCTCTATCCGTCTTAGAGGAATAAAAGACGAGTCTGTCATGCAAGTGAGTAGATTTTCTAGGAAAATAATTGAACGCAGGACCAAAATCTGAAAACATCAGTTCATCCAAATTAGATTTTTCTACAATTAGGCACCAGGCCGTCCTTTTCACTCCCTTCACCATTCCCCTTCTCCTTACCCAATAGTATAATTGCATGATTCAGAAGGTGATGTGGCACATCGCGTGCTTCTTCACACTTCTTCTGGACTCGCGAGGTACTGAGTAAGCGAAGGGACTACAACCACGAAGCATATGAGGGGCAGCCAGGGCGCGAAAGAAGCGTCCTGCCCTCACCCATCTCATTGTCTGGGAATGGAGGTTGAGGAGGGAGGGACAAGCGAATGCGTTGGTAAACTGCTACCGTCATATACAGTAATTGCACACGAAGGATCAGCTATTGCTTCTCTGGAGGCCGTCAATCCACTAAAGTTGATTGACACCGTTCAAAAGCTGCTTCATCGCATTGTTTCGAGTTAGATCCAACTCGTGGTCTCTCTGCTATTTATTATTTGAGGAGCATGAGGGGAGGAGGAGTAAAGAGCCGATGATGGCGCTAGTGGAGGCATAGGAGATATTGTCCTATGGGGCATGTGTAGTGCTTACTCGGAGGTAGATCTACGAGAGCAGCAGCGTCATCGC
Source organism: Taenia multiceps (assembly GCA_001923025.3). Classification (NCBI taxonomy): domain Eukaryota; kingdom Metazoa; phylum Platyhelminthes; class Cestoda; order Cyclophyllidea; family Taeniidae; genus Taenia; species Taenia multiceps. The sequence continues at coordinate 3,152,165 of CM010317.1, read as the reverse complement.
CCAAACTGTATGTGAGTGAAAAGAGGAAGGCGGATCACTGGCACGCTCCAATTTGACAGTGTTCTCAAGGAAACCGCTAGATACTCAGAGGATGCACAGCGTCACCAGACTGACTTCATGGTACCAGTTCAGCAACGCAAAGCCCTCGTTGGCATATAAGTAGGTTGCGTAGACTGCTTCACTCTCAAACAGCATCATTAGCAAGTTACTGAAGTGTAAAACTCGCTGCGACACGGCTGGTTCATAAATTTTTGGCATAATCGCACAATTCGAATGGGGTTTATTGACAAATGAATGTCTTCTTTTCACTTTCCATGTGGTCGGGGTCGGGTAGAGGGTAATGAGACAAGCATTGGTGGTCCGGTTGTGTAAGTGAGTGGGCGTGAAAAGGGAGGGGCAGTCGATTGTAGCAATATGTCATCACCTTCTTGGTGTAAAATCGGCAGTTTGTTTGTTCTGACGTCGGCATTTATCTCTTCCTCATTGACCTTCACTTCCCTGGAAAGAGCACTATGAGGGCAGGTGTGGAACACTCCTCAGCCTTGGTTACATGCTGAACGGGGCGGAGCGATGAGGGATGTGCTTGAGGATGACTGCAATTGCGCAAAGAAAAGCGGGTTCGGTGACTGCTTTTTAACTGCCCAAGAGGATTCTAGTAGTTTGTGGGTTGTAGCGTAGGGAAGTGGCAGATAAACATAGATAGACCGGTTTGTATTTCAACCGTGAAGTGCATCCTGAGGTCTCTGTGACTGAAAATACACAACGGTTGTGCCCACACACCTCACATGATATAGAATCTGTGGAGAAGTTGTTGACAACTTGCCATGCCGGGAAAATGAACCCCATCAAGTCTATTGCTCATCGGATGCCTCGTTGGTAGGTGAGCTATTTACGTAACAACTTGCACGATAGCCATATCAACCTGACCCTTCCTTCCAACTTCACAATCAGTTCATTGAAGACAGAATCAATCAATTGGACTGTCAGTATGCTTTTCTACTAGGAGGCCACAAATAGCATAGCAATTGCAGACTGTGAGGACGAATAAAAATGATTTTGTGGCAGGTGATTTTTAACATCATATTAGGCGGTAATTTCTATCCTAAGACCACAATTAAGCCACCTGAAAGGATGCCTACGAGATACTTTAATTGCTTCTATTTCCTTGAAGGGACATGAATATTCGTCTAAAAGGAACAAGTGAATAACTGGGATAGATGCAGAGGGACGAGAAGGCACAGAATTGGAATGTAAGAGGGTAAAAAAAGGAGGAATGAGGATTGGAAATAGACATCGTAGGATGTTTCGGTGCAGTGCTGTGGTGCAGCGTGCCTTAATTCCTTCCCTCTTTCTCCCATCCATGCCTGGCCTGGTTCTCTTACCCACTCCTCTAGCCATGTGGCCAAGTAAAATGCAAGGGAATTGATTTAATGGAAGGAATCTAAATTTCTTTCTCAGCGGCATACCCGAAGATGTCAAACAAAGTTTTCCCTTTCCATGTGACTTGCACCGAATACCTGATTTGATCGCATTGAATTGACATACACAACTAAAGTAAGGGAGAAGGAGGAGAATAAAAACAGGAAGGGGATGGGTTGGTTGCATAGCTTACCCCTTATTTCTACGACTTCTATGGCTTTTGGCCTCTATCACTTCCGAAACTGTGGAGAGTGGGAAGTAGGAATTGACGAGGAGATGGAGTGGACGAGGGAGGCGATGGAGGTGGAGGAAGGAAAGAGGACGAAGGGTGAGGAGAAAACGAAGTAAGAGGGAGGCACTGACGAATAGCTGAATGGTAGGAGCGAGAGTGCGAAGCAGAATGAAGGGTTGCAGATGAGACAAGATGTAGAAGGGCACCTCCGGCGCTTAGTTGGGTGAGTGACCTCTTCGAATCTGACACGTGTGAATCGATTGGCAGCACGTATCACGTGGTGTCTTGTAAAGCCGTCTAGTGTTGTCTTCAGACGCAGCATTCCTCGTGGGTGGATTTATGAGGGCAGACATCACTTGCCCTTGTGCATTTCTACCTTGGCCGAATTTGGTGCATCGTGGTGCAAATAAAGGAGGCGGAAGGAGACGAGGAGGATCACCCACACTACCTTACTAAGCACGATTTAAAAAAAAGTAGGGAAGTAATGTTTCGATCTGTAAGCAGTGGTGGAACGGGAAGGAGGGTGGAAAGTGTATGTTGACGTGTTCGTGAGGTTGTAAATGTAGGGCCACTGATTCGGCCACTGTGATGTGCTTTGTTTTGACCTTGAATTTGTGAAGTTACTCTAATTTGCGACTCATGGGCCACAGCAGTCAGTGCTTCAGTCTTCATTCTCCACCGCCTGGTGGAAGGAAGGAAAGAATGGGAGAACAGTGTGGCATTTTGAGGAGCATAATTTTGTTGGCATTTTGATATTCTCACTTCACGGTGCACAACACAAGTCAGAGCGAAATGGACTTCCGTGTAGAACTGCGAGTTGAGCAACCTCCATGTCGGGTCGTGTCGGGTCATGTCAGTTGGAGCAGTCTCGTGCACTACACAAACACCTCTGTCATGCCTTAAATACGACTACAAACGAGTCTGATGATTGATGACTAGGATTCTTTAAGACTTCTTGGCAAGTTGAACACTGCAAGCACTGCATAACTGCGTGGCATGCAATCGATCCTAATGCCTTGAGATCCTCGCGAATGAGGCATTGTACCATTGATGACATTGTCGTGTACAATTCACTAAAATCGCTTTCGTGCACAGCAGTTGCCTTTTGGATTAGTAGTGTTGAAATGCCTTGTTTGTTCTCATTGCCGCTTTCGTTTTCGTTCATTTGGAACGGCAGGCCACTAAGCCACGTGAGCAGCCCCTCTCCCTCTGCTCTCTAAGTATAGTTATTCTGCCCTAGTATTATGCCTTCTTTCGCAATCAAAGAAGTCTCGAGACGTTTCGTGGGTAGCATTGGAAGCATACCCAACTTTCACGGAGTTCTATCCTAGTCTGTACCACTCGTTGCAAACTTGTGCGCTGCGAAGGAAGTGCATGTGTTACAGTTGGAGGGATCTCTGACATCCCATGGCAGAAGAGCCTGGGAAATACGTCTGCCTTCGTCTACTACCCCACCCCATGTTCTACAAAAAGCTATGACAGGTGAAGCAACACCAACCGCACATCTTTTGAAAACATTTCATTGCAGAGAGCTCCTTAATATGCCTACTTAAGGAGATTGGTGTTTTAGCGTCCTTCCATGGGCAAGCCAATGCTCGGCAGAACCTCTCACTTTGAATTTAGTTTCCAAACAATACGAAACTGCTAAGTCCAATCAAAGTGCCAAGAGGGATCAGTGACGTGGTTGTAGCGAGATCTTCCCGTTCTCCTCTGCCTTCCTTCCCACCTTGCTATTAGAAGGTGGAATATTGCGGGACATTCCTTTATTATAGATAAAGGGCGATTGTGGTAGGCCTGTCTACAATGATGGAGTCCCCGACTCCGGTGATGAAGTACGCTTGTTTGCGACCAGATTGATTTTGTCATTCCGCCTCTTACCTACAAAGCACATTTAGACACCACAATTATTACAGTGGTAGTCAAGCATCTCATCAGTTGCGCTCGAATTGTGATCACTTACACGGTTAGCTCGTGGTTGTTTCTTCTAGCACTGATTACGTTGTGATGACTGACGCGGGAGCCTTACCAAGGAGAGCGTAAGGACGACGCTTGGAAGAAGAGGGGAACTATGTAGTACCTGCTCTGATCGGGGATTGGGTGAGGAAGGGAAGGCTGGCCTGCAGGCCATGCCAGCAGCCTCGATTTATCTGCAATAGTATTATGTCTCCTTTCGCATTCCAAGTATTCTTGATTGACCACCATGTATTATTCCTTTTCGCCATCCAATTGAACGTTTCTTTTCTTTTTCTAAGTTGTTGCAACCTTTGCATAAATATGCATATTTTAGCATGCATATTTTTTGATTGAATTCTTGCAAACGATTGCAGTTTGCTTGCGATTGACAGAGTGAACAAAATGTTTTACGCTGACTGTGTATTTTGAAGTCAAGCAATAACGGGCATAGTTGTTAGGTGGTACAGCTCTTCACCCGGTTAACTTAGAACCTGGGTTCTCTTGTGAATCCTACCACCATCAAGCCTTATTGCTCCCCTACCCCACTCCATCGACATCATGCCGATACACAGACGACGACAGCGACTCACGCCCGTTTCTACGATGGAATTTTAACTCTGTTTTTGTTTTCGTTTCTTTTGTTTTGATTCTGCAGCATGCGAACCGTTTTGATTGTCACCACCAAATTAATCGACCAATCAATCAACCGAGCAACCAATCGACGTGTTGCGTTTGAACGTCACTTGCACTATTACTGACACGCACTGAGGTAGGTTTGCTGCAGCCGCGTCATGTTAATCTTCAGTTAATAGCGATCGATCATGCCAGTGGTAAATATCGAGAGGCCTGGTCTACTGCTTGTTTAGGTACATGCAGCAAAGATTCTACATGCTGCTGGCAAGTGTGCAATTGAGCAGCGTCAGTGACACCAACAACACTGTCTATTTCAGTGGAGGTCGAGCCGATCGTAATTGAGGAAGTGCAGGAGGAGGAGGAGGAGAATGCAGAGGAAGAGCCGCCAATGCCGTCACCGCCATCCCAACCGTCGTTGGCCTCTCCCACATTATTATAGTCCTCCCCATCTCAGTCATCCACAACCGGCAGTACGTCGAATTCGCACTGTCTGCATTATTCTACTTCCCTCATGCCTACTGCCCTCACTCCTCCCAACACCTCCTCTATCACCCTCCCTCCCTCCCTATACCTCTCCATTCCATTCATGCCTTGGTGCATTTTTTCATTAAGTCATTGGTTCGTTCATTCATTGATGGCATCCACTGCCTTGCCTATTGCGTACGGTGAATCTCTTACCCCTTTCTCCTCACGCAGACCTGCAAGTGAAATCGAAGTGGAGGACTACCTTGTTAATCAGGAGGAGGGAGATGGGCAGGGAGAAGGGCCAGCGATGCCGCCCACCACCAGCAGACGCATGAGGACGTTGTTTTGATTGGATAGCTCTGACTACCTCACTGCCTCCTCGTCCAACCACGTGATTAGTGCCTGGAAGGTGGTAGGGGCGACGGGCTGCAGTCACAGCAAGCGGCCGCCCGTGGGTCATCAGCGCAAGGCCCCCTCGGGGAAAAGTAGAGGACGGGTAAAATACTTTCCTACCCCTCTCCTTGAGTCGCGACATTGTCAGCCCAGACAGCATGTGAGGTGAGTGAATACCACCTACCTCTTTTCACTCTCTATCTGTCCACCCATCCATCCATCCATCCATCCATTCATCCATCCATCTCTCCACCAATCCAGCTCTCCACCTATCGTCGTCCTCACCGTTTTCTCTCCCATTTGTCAGTTGGGTCGGAGGCTCGCCAACAGTCCCTCATCCTTCAGTAAGTGCGCCTTCATCTATCACTACTGCCATACTACTACTACTACCACTGCAACTATCCACTTCATTCTTGCCTCATTGCATCATGTGGTTGTGATGGCACGCACGCACTCACTCACGTGTATTGGACGCGTTAGCAGTTAATATACACTCCTTCTTCTCCTTATTCGCCCCCCTCTCCACTTTTTTTGTTCTTCTTGTTGTCCTTGTCGTTGTCACTGTTGATGTTGTTGTTGTCGTTGTTGCTGTCATCATTTCGGGTTGGCTGACGTGTAAGTGGAATGTGTTTTCTATGTTTACTAAAACGAGATGATGACTTGAAGCTCCGCGATCGCATGAGCTAAGCCTTCGGAGAGTAGGAAGAGGCATGGCCCACATCAACATACCCCGTCGATGTAATCGCAACGCCAATCACCTCCAACTTCTGACGGTGCAACAGTTGCGGCAGGACTGGAGACAGTTGAGTCACCAAGTGCTCATTGGCCAAGTACAAGTATCTCACCTCTGTCACCACTCCGCTCAAGTAAGAATGCATTGCCGTTCACCATCGTCCTGCTTGTCTTTGGTGCTCAAATACTTCCAATATGTGTGTTATTTGCTGGGTGATATTCGGCTTGTGCCCCCTGCTTGACCTCATCACCCCTCCTCATCATGAGTAATGCATAACAGAGGTGACACTATCACAGTTGCTATAGTGGCAGTGTGGGTGGAAGATGGCGTGCCTATTGCACGGTAGGCATTCTGAGTGCTGGCTATTTGAAGGGCCGAATGCCTGCTGAGATGAGTGCACTCGAGGCTACTACATGTTTGACATCCCCTTGCCTTTTCACTTTTGCGGACTGTCAGCGTTGGAGTGGCAGTGGGCGCAGCTGGTGAATGACGGTGGTGTGTCGGATGACACAACTGCCAACGAACTGTGCAGAGAGGAGGGAGAAAGTGGAACGGGAGGCTTGCTACAGCATTACTCATGGCCTTATGGTCTACACTGATGGCAGGTGGCGTAACAATGTGTAGACAGTAGGCATGCAATTTGAGTGGAGGAGGAGGAGGAGCAGGAGGAGGTATAGAGTCACCACTTTTCTTTCTTACTGCGTTGTCATGCATGCTACGATGTGCCTTACGAAATGTGGCAGTGCTGGCCATCGAACATGCATCGAATTGAGTGGGATGATGTACTGCTTCTGCTCCACTGCAGCATTCCACGTAGTGAGCTGCCACCTCTGCCGGGAAGACTATGCCACTTCTGTTGCTACTACTACTACATGTGGTAGGAGCGACTGGTGTTGTCTCGTCTGTACACCGCCTCGACTTCCAACGGTGACTGTACGATAGATGATGACACCGTAGAACCCATGCATTGCCTATCGTCTCTGTTACCACAAATTCCAACCACAACAACAACAAACTACGTGGGACCATCAGAATTCTTCGTTAAGAGCAGCCCACCATCTCCTTCCGAATGCCACGACTTCTCCTCGCGTCCCATTCACTTCGCGCCCATTCCCTTCCTTTCGCTTGCTCTCCCTCCTTCCTCCCCTCTCTTCTGCCTTTTCTCTTTCCCTCAACGCTGCAACGCATCCCGCCTTATGATCCAGCAAGCCTGCAACACTGCCACCTCCTGGTTGATCAGAGGTCAGCTTCCATACGTATCACACAATTTCATCAAATATGTACAAATACATTGCAGTCACACGTCATTCGACTTCTTCCAACGATGCGAGTGGTCGTCTCGAGAGAGCCGTGGCACATTCTGCTTTTACAGATAGGGCATGATTTCGTGTGGTGAGGTGGTAGATAATTACTGGTGGCGTCTTATAAAGTAGGGTCTCCTCCACTGTTGCGTGTGCGTTATGAAGTGCTAACATGTGGAGGAATCACGAACAGACGAGGCTACATGTGGGATAGCATCGCGAAGTGAAGAGTTGGGGATCATGCACTGCTGATGCCTGTGTCTGAACACACTACTGTCAAAAAGGCCACAATGCCTCTCTCCTGTTTAGCGCTAGCCTCAAACCCCGCTTCTGCAAGAAGCCTCTTCTCAACTGCCGCTGCACCATTCCACTTCAGTAACTCAAGAAGTGTTTCGATAAATGGTAAGCTGCCACCATGATGACGCACCTAACCACTTACGCATTTGCCAATAAAACTTTTGCAAATCTGCCACACCGCACACTCTCTTCCACACAGGCAACGGCAAAGCCACACTCTCCTGAAGATGACGACAATGATTGCTTGAAGTTGAGGGAACTGGTAGGAAAGTAGGAGGTGGTAATGTTTTGGGTATCGTTTGTGAGATGAGGTCTTGCATCGCGTAACATGGCGTCTGGAGTGCAGAAGCGATTGCTTTGGGTTGAGTGAGTGAGTGAGTAAAGGATTTCGTAATCAGCGCGTTGTACAAGGTGGTTTTGGTGTTGTGGAAATGAAGTGGTACCCTCAAAGTGTGAGGAGGATATTGAGTGGTTAGTGGAAAGAGACGCAATGCAATTTCTAGGATTGCACCATGTTCCTACCTAAAGGTCTGCATTCTGTCGCGGCAAGCCTTTATTCCAGCGTTGTTGTGATGCTGGTCTGATTGGTTATTGGTGAGATGTACAGCATGGTCTTCGTCGATGTGGGAAGCACTGTTGTCAAGGCACATCAATATTTCGCAAGGAAAGGGCATTAGATATTGTGTAGTAGCATTAATTCCTGAACACGTTGTTCCCTTCAAGTGCGGATGCATGGATTGGAATGGGCTGAGTATGGCTGAACAAGAAGAAGAAGAAGAAGCTCACACCGTCTCATCCCCATTGTATGACGTCTAAACAACTCCTTCACTCGTGCAATGGGGTTGAATGTGGAATGGCACGAAGTGTAGCACGCACTGTCTGCGTTCATGCCGAACTAACTGTAGCGGTATGAGGTCATCCTCGGTCATGATTGTGTGCGATGAATGCGGAGTGGATGAACATGTAGCCGGACTCAGGGGATTCAAACTGGGGTCTAGCCCGTTGACAATCAAAGATGAGCAAAAATGCGAGTGAGGGAGGTCGGAAGGGCATTTATTTGGGGAGGGAGGAGCAGTTGGCCGATTTGCACTGAGTCACTAAAGGGCCAAGAAATATGAGCACTTTCAGACCGATGGAGCAAAATGAACGGCAGAGAAGGGTGAAGCGAACAGCGTGTAAGTAAACGTGACCGGTTGTGTTGCGTGAGACAATGAGTTGGAGCTTTAGTGAAGAATTGAGTAACATTCTCCCAAGGATGTGGGACTGGCCATGGACACAATTTTGTTAAAACTGGCCTCATTCAATTCACCAGCAGTTGCGTGTGCATTGCTACTACACTGGGACTCACCCACTACTCCAACTGCTATTCCCAGCATGCTGGAAGAGGATGAGGAGGATATCTACTACAGGGTTTGCCATAAAGTGGCAAATGGAAAGCGAGAAATGTAAACTAGTTCTAGTTCCAACTCCTTGGCTTGCTGATCCAAGTCAGGTGGCCAAGTCAGTACTCTATTTCTTAGAAAGGAGTAATGAGTCAATGGATCTAACGGACAACGATAAAGTGACAGGGGAAACCGGTAAAAAAGAGGAAGGACAGGTAAGAATGTGTGAGCAAAATCTAGTACTGGTAAGTATACAACCGAGAGGCCTATTGTAGATTCTGGTTAACACCGGTTTTGATCCCACCGCATCAAGAAGGCGAAATAACGCAAAACGACGAAGTGTTGATGGAGTAGCCTTGAAGTGAAAGAGCACACTGCAGCTGAGTTACACCGACTTCAGCTACAATGGTCGAAGTGGAACATTGCATGAAGAAGACATTACCGCCACGGACGATAAGCCATGGGGGCAGTCGCAAGTTACCCTTGTGTGCCTCGTGGCCGATCCCGAAGGAGCTGTGCTGTTGGGGGAGTCAGCACATCTTCATGAGGTCGTAGAGGTTGGCTATTTTCTGCAGTACTAGCAAAATTGTGAGTCGTTATTAGAAATGCAGAGTTCGTGACTGAGGTGTCTGCTGTTCAGTTCTGCGTTCCCGTCATCTAGGGAAACCTTAAACCATTGTGCATAACAGGTGATTGAGGCGAATGTTTAGTTAACATCGAGTTCACTTGGTCACCACGAAATCTGCTGCATAATTATTTTTGTCCGTAGTAAACAGAGGTGCCAGAATCGTTGTCAATTCGCGCCTTGTAATGCCAATCTTAATAGATGCAATGAGGAAAATGCCAGAGACAGGTCTTGTTGTCAACCAACAATTGTTTGACGCAGTCGCATTTGCTTGCCAAGTTGCATTTGAACAGACTGGAGCAGCAGACTCTCCTCATCATTATTCAATGTAACGGTAAATCTATTAACACTCCATAATGCTTGATTACAAGAACTTTCTTACAGAAGTGGATGACACTCTCCTTGGAGCCCTCAGTTGATTGAGTGGTCAGTGAGGGTTTGTGAAAGGCGTTGTAACCTGACTGTGCTCATCAACTGTACCCATCCATCCAGCAATAGTTTGTAGCTGTGCTGTCATCCTTGAACCACCGATGTGGTAGTTGTTCTCGCTTGTCTGCTTGTGATGAAGGATGAATTTCTCGGCTGCAATGAGAATTCGATGCATTTATCACAAAGCCCTGTAATGTTTACGAGACTTGAACCGGATAGAAAGCAAAAATATGGAGGTTACACCGACAGACATCATTTTGTGCAGCACATGACATTGAATTAGGGTGGCAACGTTGAGAGCAGCAATGAGATTCAGCGAAATGTTGTCATTTGGTGCGTGCTGACCATGTGGATGGCACCGGTTGGAGTTGATGGATGTGTGCATGGGTTGCAATATTGTTGTGCATCTTCTAATTCTTGCCTTAATCGGTAAAAGCGTATTACGATGGTATTTGTGAGGTTTGGTGCGGATACAAGAAACGACTTTACGCAATCTGCAAGTTATACATGAGTGTGCCAATGCGTGCGTTACAAAGGATAACTGTTTGCCAGTCTCTCTGTGGGACGTCTTTTACTGAACCCTCTACTACTTCCCTCTCACATCACCTTAGCCATTCACTTCACTAATTGCCAACTGACATTGATGGATGTGACTTAGGTTTACCTGCTGTGCAAATTAGACTTCACTTGGTACTCAACACATGGAGAATACCAGGCCACGTTCGTCTAATAGCTTTCAAGGAAGGTAAGGTAGCATAACACTCAGCCAGGAAATCACTTGAATGGACAAATTTGGCAAGGACTTCAAGTGGGGTGAATAAAAGCCTCTCATCACAACAAGTGGGACGCAAAATTCTAGTTCAAAAAAGCCATCGTTAAGAGCACTTTAGTTTGTGCATGGTAGCACTCGAATACATATTTGTCCCTCAAAACTAGCTAGTGGAATGTGGAAAATCCTCACGACTTCTCAATTTTTCCAAAAACTTCTTAATTGATACCGATAGCTCACTACCATCATCCATAAAGAGGGAACGTATAAAGTATGTTCCGATGCCTTTAGTGAAGGGGCAAGGGACACTGACCGCAATCAAACCTTTTGAACTTTGTCATTTTCAGATTCTGTAAATTTGGTGTGCTGGTGATGCAGGCCTTGATGATTCTGTGGAGTGGTGGACATTGAGAGATTTTCAAGTTATCCGTGGAGGACTCTCATTCGTCCTGCAGTGTGGGTCTCCCCATGTACAACACCGGTGTGATAAATGGCTTGATAGAGTGACGGCTGTCACTTGTGTGTTTTATTAAGTGTGATGTAGGGGAAAAAATCGAACAAGTATTCGTTGTGCAACTGCAGCGCTCTTTCGCATTTCTTCGGTATGCTGAGCAGTTGTGGAGGGACATGGTTGAAGTTATCCTGGTGGTTTGTTAGATGGTGGGTTATTTGTTTGTGGGCGAATCTGGAAATGCCCAATTGCTGCACGTCCTACTCACATCCTAGGCTCATTTCTATGCAGTTTATCTCATTATCAACTCATGCGATTCGTTTGTGAGGATGTGTTGCAGTGAGTGTGATTGATGAGCAGAATAGACAATGCGAATGACTTCGTGGTTACTTGGTTGCGCGGATTTTAAATCGTGCCATTTCGGGATTTGTTTGTGCGTGTGTGTTGCTCAGTGGTCATTTGGTAGTTGACGCTGCTGAGTGGATGGGCGCCACGCAAGGCAAGGGGTTGGGCTTGTCGTTGCAAGCACGCAATGCGTCAGTGGATTTCAGATTAGTGGTCATGTCAGGGCTCAATTGTTCCTTCGCCATGTTGCTTTCGAGAGCCTAAATTTGTTGACAGAAGTTTGACATTGTTAATGCCTGCAGGCTAGTACTTCGTCTACCAGCCATGAAGACGCGTGATGGTGAGGTCATTTACTTCGTCCCTATGGAATCTACTTGTACGGTGGAGAATGAAGTGGGAAGGAGGAGGAGTAGGAGACGACTACAGATGTGGCACAGTCAATAGGGACAGTACTGAGGACGACGCCGGAAAGATGAGATGAGGACCGTGAAATGCGTTGGTCTTTTGCTTGCATAATTGCTGTTCTTGGTGATGGGGCCACTGAGATGCCCCACTGTTATATTGTCTTCGAGTTGTCGAGATGTGGAATGGAAATGCATTCTGCCCAGTGTGGTGTTTTTTGTTGCCTTGGGGCAAGGAGTAATGGGGACGAATTGACATCTGGTGATTGAAGGTCCTTTTGCTTGCTTGGTTCTCCTGCAGCTTAGCATAGCATGTGCTGGTTGTTAGACATCTGTAGGGTGCTATATTCATGGTAGCGGTATGAGTACGCGACCTAAGAAAGCAAAAGCCATGTTCGCTTTCAGCAGGTCCACTATGTGTGGCTACCACCAAGGGAACCCATTTGTAGTAGCTTAGTTGCCGACACCTTACCATGGCAAGGATAATGCTCGAGCGGGGCTGTTGGGAGGTTGGTTGGTGCATTTTTAGCCGCTCAGCAACTTGAACGATAGCTAATTACAACTTGACATTCCTTCCAGCTACGTAGCTGGCCAGTCAGCTGGTTAGTTGAAAGATGAGAGCACAGCAGATGCATTAGACTGTGGAATTGGGTTGACGAGAATCAACAAATGAACCGGCACCTCGAATAGCTTATTACCACGGTCACATCCGGGTGACAGTGCGCACTGTTGATGTGCTAGTCAACGAGGGAGCAACGAATGATGCAGCGTTAACTCACAGCGAGCAGAACTGAAAGTATTTAAATGACAAGAGCTGCGCCCTCAAACAAAAGTTGGCAATGGCGATTGCATGAATTCCATGCATAGGCCCTACGGAGAAGGTTACTTGTGGGCATGGAGCGAACCCGTTTTCGTGCTTCCGCACTTCTAACCATTTCAAGAGGTCGAGCCCACAAGATCGTGTTTGCTGCCAAAAGCCTCAGTTGGAACGATGTGTTGATTTGGGTGTATCTAACCAGATGAGACTGATGTGGCGGATGTGGCGGTCAATGCGGCAAGTAATTGCTCTTTATCCTGAAGTGGCTGTCAGCAGAAATGTGATTCGGTGGGTTTGTGGGCACTTCACACTTGCACACAAATCAACATCGTTGTCTGCTGGGTACCTGATTGGCAAATGAAAAAGCTCTCATACAAATGCACAAATATTGGTTCGGTAGTGCCGACTACTCATTTTCCAACAGGTTTAATTTTATTGGCGATTCAAGTCCTTTTCGCCTCTACACAGATTCCCCTATGCATATACCCACATATCTCAATCGTCCCTCCCCTCCACCACCACCCCAGCAGTTCGTCTCATTAAACAACCCTTTTGATTACACATCTAGGGTAAATCGTCAACGCACATTTACTTTCCTTGATGTCCTTTTTGCTTTTCCACAAATTCAAACACACCCTTACTCACCTACTTGCCTACCCACTCCAAACCTGCCTCCTACATCTTCCCCCATCTTCACACCCCCTCACGGTATTCTAGCTCACAACCCCCACCTCTGTGCAGCGCATTACTTCACTACTCTCCACTTCCCATTCTCGCCTACACCTTCACAACTCCTAGTCCCCATTTATCCATCCATCCATCTATCCATTCATCCATCCATCCATCCATCTGCCTGTGAGTGCACACACCTGCATCAAAGCTTTTCCTTCTTGGAAGCGGTAGTAAGTCCTTTACATTCTTCACGGCCCTCTTAAAGCCAAGAAACAATAACTTTTGATAGTGCTACCCAAAACAAGCACATTTGACCTCCCTCACAGAAACGAGACAAGCACTCACGGGCCTTGACAACCCATGACATGCTACTACTACCACCCACGCTTAACACGAGCAAATCAACCAACCACTCAGTCCCTTCCTAAAAACAACGACAAGGACCACTCAGACTCCCTTCATCACCTTTGTAATTTAAAACGCGAACACTCTTACTACTAGGCAGCACATCTCATGCACACGTGGTCTGAGTAGGAACATCGAGAATTTTCAATTGTGCTAGTCTAGTGGATAAGGAAATTGAACATACGTGATAGACATTGAAGAAGCAGAGAGGAATTTCATCATGAGCATCCTCTTCTGCGAGCATAGGTAAATTCATTCATTCATTCATCGGTGGCGTCCACCGCCTTACCCATTCCGTATGGTGATCCTCTTCTCCCCTCCTCCTCCTCCTCCTCCTACTCACTTAGGCTTGCAGGTAAACTACAAAATGGAGGAGGGGGAGGAGCAAGGAGAAGGGACAGCGATACCAGCCACCACCAGCAGATTAGATAGCCTTGACTACCTTACTGCCTGTCAGCCCAACCACGTGGTTGGTGCCTGGCGGGTAGGTGGGGGCGATGGCGTGCAGTCGCGACAAGCGTCCGCCCGTGGGTCGTCATGGCAAGTCCCTCTCGAGGAAAGGCACGAGATCGAGTACAGCGCTCCCACTCCTCTCCCTGAGTCGCAAGATCATCAGACCAAACAGCATGTCGAGCGAGTGAATATTACCTACCTCTCTTAACTCTACCCGTCCATCCAACCACCCATTCATTCACACACCCACTATCATCGTCATTTTGATGCGCACATCGCTGGTGCCTGTGTGCGGCGCCAAGTCTTAACGCTGCTGCTGAATGACCACTCGAGCAGCGTCAGGGTCACCAATAACAATGCCCATTTCTGAAAAAGGTGAGTCGATCGCAACTGAGGATGCGGAGGATGCAGAGTAGGCGACGTTAAAACTATCACCACCGTCTAAAGTACTGCTGGCCTCACCCACTTTGCCGCAATCAAAACCATCCCAGTCGAAGATAAACATCAGTTGATTTAACACACATTGCCTATCTTATTCTACCTCATGTTCACTCCTCACCGCCGCTATTTTCTCCTTTTCTTCACCCACCGACTACTGCGCCACGTCGTCGGGATTACATTCTTCCAACTTCTCTATGCCTCCGTGACTGCCTGCAACTTTGGCAACGTGGAATGGAGGAGCACCAGGGCTTGATGCTGCTAAGTGTGAGTCTTATTAGCACCATTGGGTCGGAGCACTACAAACACTGGCCTGGCCTCCTACATCCCACCGTCCACACTTCACCTTTACGCAAAGAAAAAGACAAACCGAGATTGCGATCATCACCAAATGCGATTTGCAAACCCAAACAACCACCTTTGAGGTCTCCATCCAACTCAACATATCTAAGGCCCACCTCTTTCCAATGAACAAAATAGCACAGAGGAAACACTGCGCTACACAAAGGAAAGAAAGCAGAGTTCAGTAACACCAGTCTTTCATTGTCAGAAGCTCTCCTCCTCGTAAGGAACAGTGACACAGCGGTTTTACATGTCTTAATGGGCATGCTGTGTCGGAATTAATGCCACTGTGCAGCAAATGTACTTTTCTTTCAAAATGATGACGTGTCTTGACAGCAGTGCTAATCACGTCCAAGAAGATCTTGCTGCGCAAGCAGCCAACCAACCCAACATCGCAATGATGCAACATGGATAAGCAGGTAGGTAGGTGAGCATGTAAATAGGTTCAGAGATTGATAAATCGCTAAAAGAGACTTTTACTCGCCTTACATCCTCTCCAGACTGACGGTGCCGAATCTTCGCGACAAAGGCTTCACTGCATCGTATATCCACTTCTTTCTTTCCTCCCCCTCTTCTTCTGCTTCAAGGCGAAAGTAGGGTGCTAAGTTTGTTGCATCAGCCACACAACCTCATGATCGGAGCGTTACGTATTAGTCAAAGTCTTCTCCATAATGCCTTCCTCAGTCGGCTTCCGTCACTGCCGTCTCCTCCTTCCCCCACAAGAATAAGTCGTCAACTACGTTGACTAAAACAGTCACCACAAATACTAAGTCAGTTAACAAATAATGTGGTACCAAAGGTGCACGAGGAAGAGGGGGAGAAAAGAACACAAAGCAGGTATAAGGAGATGGTGGAAGAAAAGCAGGAAAGGCAGCAAAGAAATAAAGAATGCTAGGGATGGGAGTAGGTGTAGAAACAGCAGGGTACGATTAGAAACAGCTATGCAAGATACTTGGGGATGTCGGCAACGCAGACGATGAGGTTGTCGACAGAAGCGGTGAGGCCAGTGCTAATGGCGCTGAAGATCACGACCGTGCCCACCGACTTGACCAACACTTCCCTCCCTCCTCTGCCTTCTCCAACGTAGTTTTTACTGCTTAATACTTATGCAGAAGGAGTACAGTAATGGAATGCACGCCTACCATCATCAATCCCTGTTGCTCCTCTATCCCATCGATGACAACGACAAACACCACCCATTGCTTTGACAATCCTTTCAGACAGCCGCCAGCACACCGCACTTAGGCCAGTCCCAACACCGACAACACAGGCTGACTGTTGTAGCAGTGAGAATGCAGGGCCTGACCTTTAGTGACCATCACACCAAAGACGAAGAAAAACGAAAAAACATTGAGGATCTTCAAAAGTCATTTTGCAATCATGAACTCGGCAGCAGGAGTACTAACTAGATACAAACCACCATAGCTATCACCACCATCACCATGGCAAAGCAAAGCACACTACCGTCAGGTCGAAACTGCCGTTGCTGTCAAGAGCAGCAGTTACCTATTCGTATGAACAAGTGCAAGATCAACTATTCTAACGCCATAAACAACACGTCAGCCATTGTACCACATCATTTGCTATAATTCTAATAACAATGAACAAGGCAGTGCATAGTAACGAATGCAGTGAGCGTTTGGGCTACAAAGGAAAAAATTGAGGCCGCACATTTTTACTAAACAAACAACTACATTTTGCTTCGAATTGTTAACGCTTATGTTTTGAACTGCAACGCTGCATTCTGTCTCGGCACACGCAAATTTACAGAGTGTTTTGTCATTAATCCATGGTCAGTTGATGCGACATGATTTGTCAGGCAACTGAGGCGTCGTGTGAGTGAGGCAGTGGAGTCAGCGAAATCAGTGATCATGTTACCGTTCTCTCTTATCGCATGATTTATTCATGGCGTCCGTAAAGAAAGCGGAATCTCAGTTGTAAGACATTGGATTATGCACTGCTGCTGAACTGAGCCGAGGAGGAAGAACCTCGTCGAAGTGTATGGAGGCACTGTGATGCGCACTGAATATATGACTTGCAGTCGTAAGCGCCAGTCAGTGACCGCGACAATAGCGGGCTTGGCAAGTGCTTTTCCTCCAACCAAAGTAAATGGCGTTTTGTAGAGAACATGGTCTTCCCCACCATAATGTGCCTCATAGAACACTGGTTAGACTACGTAAGTACGCCTGTGAATCGGTGAAGCGTTTGAGTTGTTGCAGGTGCGCTCTACGCTCTATGCTCCCTGCCTAACCCTACGTTCACTTCCCATTCCTCGTCACATAAGTCCATGTGGAGGCAAGATGTTTTGTGTGAATGGCATGAGGACTGAGCACTTCGACATTTCTCGACGTGAAAGCATAAGCGGCCAACCGCCAACTGCTCATGCGCTTGGCTCTAAGTGGTGTCGTACTGGCAGAGCAGCATGAGGTGCAAGGCAGCAGACATAATGACTAGTGGCAGCGTCGGTCAAGCGTTGAGGCTATGATGCCTGCGTAAGTAAGTAAAAGTAGCTAACAGTGTGTGGAATTCTTGTTCTGACCCCTGGTGGTATGCTCAACTAGGTCATGAAGATGCGGAACTGATAAACACCACAGTGCTGAAAGGGAACGAATGCATTAAATACATCAGTGTATGAAATTGACATTAAAAGTGGAAAACACATGTACAAAAAAGAAGGAATGCACACTCTCAGCTTACCTTTAGCATAAAATCTTTTTCTGCATTTAGTGTAATGGCGTCAAATTAACGGCTCTTCTGGCATATTTATCCAACCATCGAGCATGACTTAGCTCCAGTGAAGTTGCCTAGGTATCTCAAGGACCCATTTTAACCATCCAGAGTCGCATAGGAAAAGGTGCTCGTTTCTTTTTAACTGCTAGTCCTTGGTTCATCGTAATTTAGTTATTTCGGTGAGAAAAACCGCAAAACCACACGCACAACAAGGCCCACAAAGCAACTCTTCGTTCTCGATAGCCATGAACTTCAACAGGTTTTAGTGGTGCAGTTAATCAAAACTGAAAAATTGAGAAGACAGGCCAAAAACAACAAAGTCACAACCACCGCTCAACTGTTCAATTGTGGTGCGTCGAAACATGTTTCAAAACCTGATTTTGCTAAAGCGAGTGCGTTAAGTACTTCTGAAATGTACACCTTATAATTACCCTTTTACAAATTGTTGTCATAAGAAATGTCTACTGTTTGTTGCTATTATTAGCATTTAGTCTTCTTTAAAATGTTAATTGTAACCTATCTCACTGTTTCTTTTTATCACTTTTATGCATGGACTACCAAAATAAACGCCAACAAGAGTAGATGTAGCGTTCCAAGATTTCCTTCAAGGTAAAAGAAGGCATAGTACTAGGGCAGAATACACGCATTCTGGAAACAGAGGGTTTAAGGGACTGTTGGCACGGCCTTGAGGGCGGCAACCCGGCTACTACAATATGGCCACCCAAGTGACCGAAACCGGCAGTAGATTTAGGAAATTGTCAACTTGACATTTCCCCTAAAGTGTTGAATTTTAAGCGCACTTGTTCTCACTCTTCGATGCTACAGGCAACTATCGCAATACTGTTTGGGCGATGCGCAATTGGTACGTAATTCCATGAGGTTCAACTCTGATTACCGGGGCTCAGTCCGTTTATAAAGCTGTAAGTCTGCCAAGCATTTAGCAAGTAGAGCTCAACCGTTGTTGGTTCGCCTCCTTTATACGCCTCTTCACCAAAGGGAGCGTAAAAGCTAACTATGATGACTGTTAAGGCCTTTTGCTTTCCAACGTAGATGCCTAGACGAGTTTACCTTGTACTGCAAAACACTTCTGGAGATCAATCAGGGTAATTTTAATGGTATTTTAAGCGGTTGGTTATTGTAATGATGGTGACTTTTGATTACCGTATCCTAATTTGATTGAAGGCGATTTGGCTTTATGAAGTACTTGCTACTCTTTGTTTACCAAAGAGTGCCTTCTTTTTTGCATACACTTGCTAACCCACTTCTCTTAACCACTTACTTGCTGAAGTGAATGCCAAAGAAAAAACTTGAGCCTCCGTTAGGACTCTTTTGCAAGCACAATAACTTGTTGCGTTTATATTTTTGTTGCAGAGTACTTTGATTGATGAAGTTGAATTACTTTGGCATTGCCTCGCATGGTTTGATGTTCTAATGACAACGGATCTAGATTAATAAGATTTAAGGCGTTGGATACAGTAGAGATTCTATTAAACACTTGGCTTGTCTTCTTCTTTTTTTTCTTTTTTTCTTCCCCTCAATCCTGTTGAAGAAGCTGCGAACGCTGACTTCGCCGATGCTTGGTTGTTATAATTCGGCGGAGTAGCTGTTTGGTAAGCATGGCGGCACTACCGAACTGCACTAAAAGTGACTTGTCTTGGCCACTGCATCGGACGGTGTGAATGAATGAATTACTATGCTCTGTGTCTCTATCCAGTGTGGACTGCACGTGCGCGGATGTTGATGCTCTCCATACGATTACCTGCTACGACTCTGCCTATTATTAGCAATGAATGGTCTGGTGAGTGGAGAAGAGTGGTTGGTTCTTAGCCAATTTCCTCTGTGAGTTGACGCCAGGCCGTTTGTGATTGGCAGCAATGAATTTGCGGTGTGCCCCAACAACTGCCCAACCACTTTGGAACATGTTGTATTTTTTTATGACCACACAGAGACTGGGTGGAATGAGTGCGTGGCAAGTTCTGTTCCCTGTCCACATGAATGAGTCCTTTGGCACTTGGTGCATCCGACTTTACCTCACTGTTCAATGCTCGCGGCGAACGTTTGCCCAGCTCAATTGGCATTTGTAATGTTGATTTGATTGAATACACACACGGAATGTGGTGCGAAAGTCTCTTGTTTTTATTTTAACTGATGCAGGCAGAAAAGAGAAAGGAGGTAGCACACATTTTATAAAGTCATTCACATTGGAGGTTGGCACGTCCATTTGATGGCAAACTGCATCCTACATTAAGCGTTATAAGTACACAACTGATCACCTCTAGAAGGAAGATCAGCTCAACCAAACTGCTCTCGCTGAAAGCCAAAAGGATACATTGAAAAATGAAATTGGACAAGAGCTGTGACTTAAATGAAATAGTGACTCAAATGTAGACGCAATCATACTAAACAACCAGTCCGAGTAACTGCGTTGCATAATTTGTCCGTAAGCGACCTAGTCAGCCTGCGCCAAGGAGGTGTGAGGCTTGTCACTTCCAACTGGAAGGGTCGACTTTCATCTACTAACGTTGACTGCCTCACACATGATGTTGAGCGTGGCCAATTTTACATGCCAAGTAATATTTGTGCCAACAAAATCAAACCAATGCGCTTGCCGCATTGTCACGAAATTCATGCTACGGTGACGTGCTCGTAATGATGTCCAACAGAGCAATTCTCTACGCAACATTCCTGTCTGCTTACTTGAGCAACGCGTTCCTTAATTGGAACAACACATCTGGCCCCATCTCTTGGTCCTACCCGTAGGGAACTGTTGGACTCCTCGCAACCATTGTCAACTGTAGGTGTGACCATTTTGCTGATAAATCGGCTGCCTTGTGAATCTGTTAACTGAGGAAGGTGATCCGCGGCAGCACCACCAACATTGGGTTGGAGTACAGGCAAGACCGCACAGCCGCTATCGACGGACACTGTCGTCGATCTCAGTGGGCCTGGACGCAATCAACTTTGCGGTCCCAGCTCTTCCTGACAAGGAATTGCACCGGCCACTGGGACTGTGTGCCTCGGCACCGACTTAATTGAGTCTCACTCTCTTCTATTCCCTCATCTCCTCCTCCTTCTTAACTCACAACGCAGGTGGTGCATAGGTGCCTCTGTGTTCAAACAGTTGGTCCACATTTTCTTCCAGAGTAGACGTGGTGATAAACAGGCAGTAGAAGAGTGTCACATGTCTTCTTGGTGACTTGCTTCATTTCTCGGGCAGCTAGTAGTAGTGCGAGCGTTAATGTCATTTTGACTTACCCTATTTGTAGCCATTATCTGCATCGACATGGCTGTGTTCCTTCTTTTAGTTGAGCCTTGGTGGCGAGAGTTGAATGCTCAACACTCCCGTAGGTTACCCAAACTCAAACACTCCCCTTCCTCCCATGCCTCCTCTTCCTCATCCTCCCCCACTTTTATTGACTCTTTTGAGGTCAGGACACTAACCCGGTGCCAGAAGGAGACGCGAAAGGCCTTGGCCTCCCTTTTTTTCTTAGTATTTGGAGTCCATCCTCCCCTCTGCTCGTGTCCTGTCCACCCCTATTTCCTTTCCTTACATCCTACGTCATGATTGCCCGATTCAAACAGAGATTCTGTCACTACAATTCCCTCTTTAGCCTCTCATGTGGGCAGGATTAGGTAAATGGTAATGAGACAAGCATGGGTTGTTTGGGTGTGAGATGCGCAACCACTTCAATCATGTGGATTTTATCAAAATGTTGAACAGTAATGTCAGTTTTAGTGGAACGTGGGTGAAGAGGGTTGCGGGCAATCCAGATGAGCGACTCAGCAAACCATCTGCCTCTTCTTTCTAACATCAACTGCCCTCATAGTTTAATGTCACAGACTTTGTGTGTCGTCAAGACGATACCAGCGACAGGCTGAGCTGGAGCAATTGAGCAACCGTCAAGTGGGTATAAAGGAGGAGGCATGGCTAAACCATCAAAAGGCGACACTCGACAAGCTGATCCCTCAATCACATTCAGAGACTTATTTCATAGTGATGCACCACAGAACAAGCCTTTATTGCTGCCTACAAACTTTGGGAGTGGATAGGACTTGGTTTAGTCGTGCACACAAACGTCGTGTTATAATAACTGTCCAGCACAACTTACAAGTATTGGTGGTGTAGTTAACAGCACTGAGCGGTTGACGAGATGATCTTGTATGAGTATCGAAGGCAAAGCAACGGCCTAACTAATTATAATTTTGAAAGTTCTTCTTTTGCTTGCAGAGATGCATGGGAGTCTCGTTGGCTTCGTTCGGTCAATTAGATGTCACATCTACTTAAGGCCGCTTATACGTCGAAAGGCAAAACCGCAAATTAAGGAGAGGAATTGGAGGGAGGCATATGGATCACCTCCACTTTATCCATGCCAAATCATTTGCATGAATGCACCTTCCTCCAAGCAATTGTGTGTAGCCAAAACTGCGCCAGCAAATAGGCGAAACTTGCTATTAATTCTTGCATTTTATTGTTTGAAATGCACTGTGTGCTGTTTTATGCCACTTTCCACACTATCCACGCATTAAACACAGAACCTTTTTTCATGGCCACAGAACCAGCACTGTCTGCAAAATTTTGCTACTTGAGCAGCGAGTTGTGCGATATCTCTTCTGAAGTGTGTGAGGTTTACATCTATCAACTCCTCCTTAAGCCTTACATCCCTAAAACGAGCAAAGAGAGTGCAGGTGCTTGGTGTACTCCACCGTTAATGATTTGATGAAGTATACGAACTGGTGAGGGTGGTGCTCGTTCAGAAAGCGCACTTCTTTCTCGATGGTGAATGAGAACAATTCCAAAAATGAGATCCATGTTCTCAAACCGCTTTTAGTTCCAAAAAAGGGGACTGTTTATTCCAACAATTGCATGCTGCGATTGAGTCAAAGCAAAGAAGTGTCTAGAGTGCCATCAGCGTCAGCGAAGGATGTGGTAGTTAATGCTGATTTTTAACTCTGTAGTAGAACGTGTGCTTACCTGCCTGCAGCAGCAACAATTACGGCGATGATGATGACGAAATGGCAGTGTAACCGTCAGCGCCACTCCTTGACGACGACTTGGATGGGGATATGACCTTGTGCTGGCACTCGTTGCACAGGAGTTCTTCATTTCGCTATCGATATTGTCAACATCTCAGTGGTAATGTTCGATTTGGCGGCTTTCGCAGCTAGGAAAGCCAACGATGCCTGATTTTTTCATGATAAGCTGCTGTTTTCTCCCCACCTCTGTGCTAGGCGCTGCACCAACCTCAAGCCTCTCCAACACCACGTGAAGGGATCTGGTTCTCATTATGGCAGCAGCAACCATAATGCAAGTGCGGCGTTGTGTAGACACTGCAGATGGAGTTGGGTGCATCGACAGATGAGAAACGGAGCCAGATAAAAAGATTCCAGTAAGTCGTGTCTGCTAGAGCGACGAAATCGCTGCACAAGAAAGTGATCTTACAAAGTATCAATCTTGTCGATACTTTAGCAGTACTCTTGGGATATTTTTACCGCAGGTGCACTCAAGTTAAATGGATGAATGAGAAAAGCAATTATTGTACAAAAATAAGTGGGTAGAAGAGTATTTCGTTTCGCCAACAAAGACGACCTGCCCGGCTTTGTATCCCGAGTAAGCAGCGCAACACAGCGCAGACTACATCTCCATTCCACGCACAAACAATGCTACGATTGTTGTGAGTACCTCCTCCTTCGTAATAGTACAATCACATAGGGTGACAGGAGCTATGCATCATGGCAGTACACCCAGCCGAAGCGGCCTTTCAACTATCTCGATCAAAATTGGCGGGAGGATGGCTTCCAGACAGAGCGGAGTTGCTCCTTCATATGCATCCACTAGATGCAATGGCTGCAGTCTACTAACACATTCGCAAGGGCGTACAATAGGTTTGGAGTTTGGCCCTCCCTTCTGCGACAGTACAATCTCGAAACAAATGGAGTGAGAGCAGGAGGCGTTTGGTAAACGCGCTCCTCGTTACAGAATCATTAAATGTCCCTATGATTATAAAGTACACTCTCTGAACGAGTAGCATCTCCAGACAAGTGAGAATAGACAAAGTCAACGCAACATGCGCTGCTTTGAGTGGCGCTGATACATCGTACCGCATCCGGCTTAGTGTCGCTTTCGTCAGGTATGGTAGGACCGCACTTGGGTGAATGGTATGGCATGATCCACCGTGTGTGGAAGCAGTCCCATCAACGCGTGCTTCCGATACCTCCACCGAACACATGCAAATATCGGGAGCGCAATGCGTGAATGAAACTGACCGGCAAAACGATGGTGGACGGTGTCTTCCTCCAGGTATCTTGGACATGTAATAACCATTTCAACAATGGAAGACTAGTTCGCTCATATTCCTACTGAACATCTGACAGGTTTGTTGAGCATGAACCGATTTGAAATCGAGCAAACGTATGCAACTGCGTCTGCGGTCCCCAATTTTGGTGGTGGTGCCTGAGCCGGGAGCATGGATGTTGGCAACTTACTGTTATAAGGTTAAATCACGGTTAGTTCAGTTGACTACTCATTTGATGGCCCTGTCAGTTAGGCAACAGTATTTACGATAGCTTATTCAAACCCAAACTTTCTCCTTTACTTTGCTACCTACGCAGCTAGCCGGCTGGTTGGATGATCGTTGAGAGTCCAGCAAACGTATTTGATCGTCAAATGAGATGAGTGTGTTGAATATTTGGATCATCTACAGGCACGGTCACACCCATCGGTCAGTTTGTTATGGATGTGACCGACGAAACACACTGATGACCTGTAAGTTGGTAAAGCAGCCACGAATAGTGTAGTCGAAATTAGGTGCGAATGAAGATAAAAATAAATAAATGCTATAAATGATGTCCTCACACGAAGGTTGGCAACATTGACAATCCAAAGACTACAAGAGTGGGGTGACTATATGATGCTCAAGAAATTGCGAGCCTTAAGTACAAAGCCGCATAACAGTATCTCTGTGACAGTACACTGGTCCTTCAGGTATGACGAAGTGGATTCGAGATGCTACTAAACTAGCATTGGCACACGTTATTGACTGGTTGGCTAACCTGTAGACGTAGCCAATCAGTCAAACAAAATTGCTAGTCAGAAACAAAACCTGCCAATTACTACCCGTCTATCTGTTTAACACCCAGACAGTCCTCCAGATAGCTTGTGGCCCAGATAATCCATGCATTACCCGATCATCTCTTGCTACGTCCTCAGCAAAAACCGATCGGAGAGGTGAGTTCACCGTCATTTAGAGTAAATCCTTTAATTTGTTGCTTGGGGAAACCTATTAGTGACCTATGGGTGGCCCCAGTTGAAACATTATTTAACAGACACAATGCAAAACTCTTAAAAGACGAAAGTTTGGACGTAAATTACTGACAAGCATGAGGAAGCGAAAGAAGTTAGGCTCACAGTGTCTGCGCTACTTCTGCCCTGGGTGGATTTCCATCGCCACGTTGCCAGGTTTTGTCACATAAGGTTTTGCTTGAGGGCCACCTAATGTTGATAGCTAAAGGCTCTTCGCTTATCTCTACATGGGAGGTACAAGGAAAGAGGGAATCTGAGTTGACAGTCCAAGTCAACTCCTAATTTTGCAGTTCGGTTCACAAACCTTTATAAATCTCTTCTTTGGCGTAGCCGCTATGGCCATCGTAGCGTATACTGTGTGCTGTAAACGTCCTCCGCCAGCCCCACCACTACCCTCCCAACATCTATGCATTCGGTTTTTGTATAAGTGGTGCTGTCAGCAATGTCTGTTCAACGAGGCAGGTGAATCAGCAGTATCGTAGCTACAATGAGCACAAACCTCTTTTTAAGGTTTTAGAGGACTTCGAGGTTAGTGTAGCACTAAACACAAAGGTGGAGTAGAAAAGGGGAGCAATTCTTGCCACTTTGGGCATTATTGGTATTACTGGCTGAGAGGCCTGCATAACTGAACATTACTATCTCGATGATAGCGAGGTAGATGGGGAGTGAAGACCGCTGAGTGAATAGCGCTTGTACAGGGTCACATCGTCATCCGAGTCGCCGTCAAAAGCAAGTGCCGCCGATTTTACTGTCACTTCACCCTTAATATCGCTGTGATTATTGCTGCCGCAAGGAGGCAGACACGCGATTTACTGCAGAGTTGAATTGGCAGATTGACCACAGCATTAGCCACTAATGCTGATGTTACTCTGCCCGGCTCTTTATTCTGGAAAATTTACCATATGCATATGTTGGGTAGATAGTCATCTCACATAAACGAAAAGTATTCGGAAAACACGGGTTCCATTTCAGAATCTTCAATATCTACCATCAAGAAGGGAGGTGTGTTCTCTAAACGAGCACAGCCCACACTAGTGCATCCTGTTCATCAAACCACCAACGATGGAAAGTACCATCTAACTGCGCTCCATTTACTCATTCCGGGGAAATGAGAGTCAAGGAGGGAGCAACAAATACCGAATCCAAGATAGACTTTAAAAGCAATATTGGAAGTCGAGATCGAATGGAGGACCATCAGTGGATAGTGCCCATCGGCTTGCTCGAGTGGCAAAGTTGTGCAGACACTGCTTCTTTCCTGGTTGGACCATCATTAAGTAGCAATAAAGAGGCTCAACACAGTCGCGTACCCTGTGGGGATCACTTGTGAACAGTCTCGATCCACAGTGGTGGAAAGGCGACCTTTGGGCAGAGTAAGTAATCCCGCAATGTGCAATTTGTAGCTACAGTGCAATGAGATGGGGCAAGAGTTTCGTTTTCAGAGGACAGCACTTTTCATAGTGGTTCGATTTGCTAGACATTTGTGTGCTGGTGATTTGGTAGGCAGTGAGTTACCTAAATGAGGTGAGACTAAGGCCATTGCGATATCATTTGTTAAAGAAAATTAAGAAGACGGGTTAAAGTATGGCAAGGGCGTATTGGTCGACAACCATTTAGCGGGTGACGGTGCTGCACGGATTGCCGCCAACTATAGCATATGGTTGGGCTTGTCGATGAAAACATGCAAAGCGTCAGTAGGTTTCGGCTTGCCATTCATCAAGGGTTAACTGTTCTACCATCGTCGTGGTCTTGAGACCCTAACATTTGCAGAACCCTGACTCTGTTTTGCTTTTAGGTCAGTATTTGCCCTGTGAAGAGCAGCATAGTTGCCCCTCTCCTACTGAATTTTCTCCCACCACAGGGAATGAGGAGCAGAGTGAAGACGCGGTACAATCACTAGGGACAGCACTGAGAATGACACCTGAAGGAGAGGATGAGGTCGTTGGTCGTCTGTTTGCATGATTGGTGATGGGACCACTGAGATGCCCCATCGCTGTGCCTTTGCGGAGTCAACACCTGTGAAATCGATATGTATCCTGTCTGAGTACGGTGTCATTAACGTTGCTCTTGGGACGGATAAGGCTAGGAGGGCTGCATTGCACATATATTTGCAATGAAGTCATATTATGGCGTATCGGAATACCAGTGAGCCACAGCTCATTTGTATGATCAATTGACAAATGGGGCCTTGAAGGAGAGTTGCTAAAAACAGTTCGCTTTTTTTGCTTCGGGTAGACGTTTGCCGGCGCAGATAGGGAGCAGGTGTGTTGTAACGAGGGATACTGAGCCTTCTGCAACTCTCAGTCTGAATTGGTCGGGTAAACGCGATTTCTTAGTGATACTTAAACTCAGACGCCTGGCAGTGACCATGAACGAATGCGCGCCAAACAGAAAGAAGGGTTCCCCCACTTCTCGGTTAGTGGTCTTCATAAAAGTAATTTTAATTTTGCTTCGTGAAATAATTACCAGCGAACAGATGCGAAAAGCATCTTCTCGCATTGGAAGTGCGACAATCACTTCTAGGAGGAAGGGCAGTTCAGACAAGCTGTTCTCGTTAAAGGCTAACAAATACATTAGGAAGTAAAAGATGGTAAAGATGTGATTAAAATGGACCAGTGATTTAAACGTAGCCAAAGGCGTACTCAACAATCAGTCAACGGTCCGTTGTTAATATCAACGTCTGGGTAACTGGGTTGTTTAATTAGCCCTTGAGCCACCTAGCCAGCCAGTGCTAAGTAGGTCATTACAGCTCTCTCTTAAAGGGTCGACGTTCATCAGCGGACGTTAAATGCTTCCCATCTGACAGAGACCGTGCCATCAACAACACATAAAAGGGAATTGAAGCAATTAGGTTATCTTGTGGGCATCCTCCCAGGTGGCTTAATTGTGGTCTTAGGATGGAAATTGTTGCCGACTGTGGTGTTAAAAATCACCTGCCATTTAATCATTGTTATTTGTCCTCACGGTCCACAATCACTGCACCATTCGTTGACACCCCGTTGGAAAGAAGTGCTAGGTTGATATGGCTATCGCACAAGATGTTGCGTAATTAATTCACCTACTAACGAGGCATCCGATGACCAACAGACTTAACGGAACTTATTTTTTCAGCATGGCAAGTTGTCAACAAACTCTTTACAGTTTCTATATTCTGTGTGGTGCGTGAACACAATTGTTGTGTATAATCAGTCACAGAGGCCTCAGAATGCACTTCACGGTTGAAATACAAACCAGTCTATCTATGTTTATCTGCCACTTCCCTACGCTACAACCCACAAACTACGGGAATCTTCTTGGGCAGTTAAAAACGGTCGCCAAACGCGCTTTTCTTTGTGCAATCGCAGTCATCCTCAAGCACATTCCTCATCGCTCCGCCCCGTTCAGCATGTAACCAAGGCTGAGGAGTGTCCCAAACCTGCCCCCATAGTGCTCTTTCCAGGGAAGTGAAAGCCAATGCGGAAGAGATTAACGCCGAAGTCAGAACATGCAAACCGCCGATTTTACACCAAAAAGGTGATGACATGCTGGTGCAATCGTCTACCCCTCCCCTTTCACGCCCACTCACTTACACAACCGGACCACCAATGCTTGTCTCATTACCCTCTACCCGACCCCGACCACATGAAAAGTGAAAAAGAAGACATTCATTTGTCAATAAACCCCATTCGAATTGTGCGATTATGCCAACAATTTATGAACCAGCGATGTTGCTGCAAGTTTTATCTAATAGTAACTCGCTAATGATGCTGTCAGAGAGCGAAGCAGTCTACGCAGCTTCCTTCTGTGACTACGAGGGCTTTGTGTTGCTGGACTGGTACCATGCCGTCGGTCTGGTGACGCTGTGCATCCTCTTAACTGCCGGTGGTTTCCTCGAGACCACTGTCAGATGAGGGCGTGCCAGTGATCCGCCTTCCTTTCTTCACTCGCATACATTTTAGGCAATACCGCTGCTACCCTCGTGGATCTACCTCCGAGTAAGCACTACACATGTCCAATGAAACAGTCTCCAACATCTCCACTAACATCATCATCGGTCTCAGTCGACTCCGCTTCAACCAAGCTCCTAGTGCAGCCGCTACCTGTTGACGAGGAGGATGTAGTGGCCGCTGCTAACGTGGACCTTAACACACCGAATCAATTCTCAATGAAGATATCATCACTTTTCAGCTGCGTGATGGCATTGTCGGATGGA
Organism: Taenia multiceps; assembly: GCA_001923025.3. Taxonomy (NCBI): domain Eukaryota; kingdom Metazoa; phylum Platyhelminthes; class Cestoda; order Cyclophyllidea; family Taeniidae; genus Taenia; species Taenia multiceps. Next base: position 3,122,991 of record CM010317.1, on the reverse strand, counting down.
GAACTGACTTGCGTGACATTTGTTCGTGCCTATGTGGGCGTTCCATTGCTAGACTACTGCGGTACAACTAGCTTGGACTTGGCAAGTTCAGCTCCATCTTCAGCATCTACACACATTGACAAACGTCATAAGCAAGTAATTGATGCACAAAATTAGCCTGTTTATGCACATAGTAGCCTTTGAAGGTGTACCACCTCAGCTCTTTACTCCTCTTTCCCCTCATACCCCTCAAACCTTCAATAGCAGAGGGACTACAAGTTGGATCCAACTCGTAACAGTGCAATTGTACTAGCACCCCTACTTTATAACAAGCAGTCATTCAGTGCATAGAAAGCTATGCATCATGATGACGCACCCTGATGAAGCAGCTTTTCAACGGTGTCAATCAACTTTAGTGGAAGGACGGCCTCCAGGGAGAGAGAGTGAAGCTGATACTTCGTGTGCATTTACTGTATGCGACGGCAGCAGTTTGCCAACGCATTCACTTGTCCCTCCCTTCTTGACTTCCATCCCCAGGCAATGAGATGGGTGCGAGTAGGAAGCCTCTTTCGCTGCCTGGCTGCCCCTCATATCCTCCGTGGTTGTAGTCCCTTCGCTTACTCAGTATTCCACGAGTCCAGGAGAAGTGTGAAGAAGCACGCGATGTGCCACATCGCCATTCGAATCATGCAATGTTTCTATTGAGTAAGGAGACAGGCTAGCACCCAATAGTAAAAAAATCTGATTTAGATGAACTGAAGCTTTCAGGTTTTAGTCCCGCATTTAATCATTATCCCAGAAAATTTATTTTGTTGCAAGACAGACACGTCTTTTTTCCTTCAAGACGGATAGAGGAAGAAGCAGGTAGCAAGCATTTATCGCTAGTGATTCGAATACTGAGGAAGAACAATTGAGTTGCGCTGGTTCAAGGAGACCACTTCTTTGAGTTTGTTATGAAAATAGGCAGAGTGATGAGGGTACCCTTCTCCCTCGAGAGCAGATGACAAGGGTTTCGTGGCAAGAAGCGTGTTTGTCGAAGGCTTCTCACTACACATTAGGAAACGTTTTATCAAGCATATATGTATTGCAAATCTGTCGAAGTGAGCATGCGACTGAAAGCTCGTCTGCACTAGAGGCGGCTGTTCAACTCAGCATTTTGTCGTTGCCGAGAAAGCAGTGGCAAGCCCTCAAAACTGCTCCGCTAACACCTAACTTGCATGCTTGCACACCCACAAAACTTGAAGCTTAGAAACAACTGCTGACCTGCTGGTGCAGCAGCTAGAGAAAATTTAGTGGCATTTGATGCAACTAGGATGCGTGCATGCAATCGGTGTCATAGCACCGCATATTTGACCTCGTCTTTCCCATTGTACGCCTCTTTTGAACCAAATTACTCATTCCACTGCTAACTATTGCCCACCAACTCTACTCCTTTTGTGCCTTTTTTGTTTTAGGAGGCGTGGATGCATGGCAACGTTGATGAGTGGCATGCAAATGCTGCCACCGATGTGGTGATGATGCTTGGTACTTTTAAATAGATAACACCAACGCTGGTGGTTCTGCTGCCACAGCTGTTGTCTTGGTGCCTTTCTTTGCGACTTGGGAAGTTGGTGAGGCGGCAGTTGGTAGGTGGGATATGCAGTATGCAGACACAGTAGGTGGTGGAGACGAGGGATGTGAGGAGATGGTGGGCTCTGGAGTATAAGCGGTTCATTTGTTCGTTGTTGTCTTGTTGTCCGAACTGCAAGTCCTCTTCCCTTTCCTGTTAGAAATGTTGTTAACATTAAACGTGACATTTATTAGGCAAATCAGCAGTCATTGAAAATTAGCCCAAATATATGTTTCTGTCTTTATTTTAAAATCGGCTGAAGGAAATGGGAGACTCTCATTAGTCGGTTGCCACTTGCTTGTGTAATCCGATTTTTATTTGCTAGTGCAATGCGTGCTCGAAATCATTGTAGTGCCTAGGAGACCACCACGTGCACAAGTTACTCTTCCACAAAGGTGGTCCTTGTTTGCTAAGGTTGCAAAACATCGGGAGCAGTGCCTGACTGTTGGATACGGACGAGTGTAGTCTGCAGCGACGTTGTACTTAGTCGAACTCGTGCGGTGACCCACATTGTGTGGACTGTTCGGTTCTCAAGTGAGCACTGTGCGTGACGTTCGGCGCGATCATGCGTCGCGATCATCACACAACTCGACTGTTGTCTGTCCACAGTAAGCAACCTATCACTTGTTGTTTTCAAATGTCAGAGGTTTGAATAGTGAAGGCGTAACAATGTGTCCCAGCATGTTACTGGAACTTCTTCCACCACCAAGTGACAGGCAATTCGATAATGCATGAGATCATATGAAGTGTGTGCTGTCTGCGGTGGATTCTGTTGCGGCGACTAGTTAGGATTAAAGGAACACACGTCAGTATATGTAAGGTAATTAGGTGTTCTGCCTTTGATTTTTATGCACACAGCCTTAAGGCGGCTAGGGTTTGACTCCGTTTTGAAAGTGAGGCGGAAGTTAGATTTTGGTGAGCTATCGGTGAAGGTATGGCAGGAAAAGGATGCTGTGACAGGTCAGTGGCAAGGTTACGCCCCTATTCATCCGTTTTCACACAGCTTTGATTAGAGTGAGATCTCCTTGGCTTGTTGCCTTCCGTACATATTTTGGGGTGGTCTCGAGTGCGATATGCGTTGGAGTCGACTAAAATGGTAACGTATAAGGCGACTCTGAAAGTGAACCATGCACCATAGTTCAGGTAGCCCTATATTCGCTCAGCTTTCCTATTTTATTTGCGTCCGTCATTATTTAGTCTGGGTTTCTAGTCTAGCCTATTTTGACCTACTCTAATCTAGTCAGATCTAGCCGAGCCTAGTCGTGCAAATGGCGCTGCAATGCTTACAAAGTGTTATATGAATATTGAGCAAGTTGTTGTACGTCAGTGGGTCTCCTGGTGCTGTTGCTTATTCAGTGATCGCAAAGGCAGGTCAGAGGCAGTAGGTGTGGTGCAGAGTGTGATTTAATTAAGGACTTCGACGACTTACCCGCAAAGGTTGCCAGTGAGCTAACGGAGGGACGTTTCGATGCGCACCTCTTATCCTATACTAGGCCGAATTATTGCGGTGCACGCACTTCTTCAACAGAAGCACAGAAAAATGAATGTTTAGCTGAAGACGACAATGTAATAAATGGAACAAAGGCAAAGGGAGATGAAGTCGCAGAAATAGAGTAAAAGAGAGTGGAGGAGGAGAAATGAGAATTGAAAATGGACACCGTAGCATGTCTCCACCTGGTGCTATGGTGCAGCGTGCGTTATTTCCTCCCCACTTTCTCCCATTTATTCCTTAACTGATCCATTTATGCACACATCTAGCCATGTGACCAAGTAAAACATGAAGGAACTGACTTAATGGAAGGAATCTGTATTTTCTTTTCGATGGCACATTCGAAGACCCTAAACACGGCTTTCCCATTCCATGCGATTTGCACAAGATATTAGATTTAATAACACTGAATTTACACATGGAAATGAAGTCAGTAAAAGAAAGGAGAAGATAAACTAGGGAAAGGAGAGGAGAATGAAGGGTTGGTAATATAGCTAGCCCTTTGTTTCTACGATACCTACCTGATTTGACCTGCAATGTCCTTGGAACGGTGGGGATAAGAAGGTGAGAGTGATGAAGAGATGGAGAGGGATGCGACGGAGGTGGAGAAAGAAGAGAAGATCGGCGGTGAGAAGGAAACGAAGCAGGAGGGAGACAGTGACGAATAGCTGAATGGTAGGAAGAGGAGCGCAAAGCAGCATGAATGTTTGTGGACGCGACAGGGCGTGGAAGAGCACCTCTGACGGTTAGTTTTGTGAGTGATCACTTAGAATTTGAATCGTGTGATTCGATTAGTAGCAGGTGTCGCGTGGCGTCTCGTCAAGCCATCTGGCGTTGGCTTCCGATACAGCATCCCTCGATGGTGGTTTTGTAAGGGCAGACATCACTCACTCTTGTGCTTCTCTACCGTGGCCGAATTTTGTGTATCATTGTAGATGCAAAGGAGGCGAAGCGGAATGAGAGAGATCACCCACACTACTGTGATGTAAAATTATATGCACTGTCTTAAAGAGACTGTTTGTTGTCAACTTTTAACTCCTAAAGTTTTCTTTTAGAAGGACATGTTTTGAGAATTTACAGACAGCAAGTGCAAATGGAGGTAAAATTGATTAAAGAAATTAGCAATTCATTCCTAATGATCGCCATGGAGCTAACAAAGGTGATACTCAGGCCTATTATTGTTTTTGAACCAGGAACGACAGTGGCAGTGGTTACATCTATTCAGTGAAAAAGAAGCAAGACGATTGTGCATCCACACAGTGATGTGGCACTGCTTTCCTTATTTTTTCTCCTCCTTCTTCCACACATTTCTGGATTCATTCATTCACTCATTTTATCTGGCCATGTACTCGAGAGAAGCCTGTAGGAATCGACTTTGCGGAAGGAATGCGAATTACTGTCCAGCGGCACACTTGAAGACACCAGTTGTGCCATTGTTGGAACAAGGCCCGCTAATGAGGTAAAGGAGAAGGAGAATAGGATGGAGCAGGGTTTAAGAGGAAAAAGATGGTGGCGCAAGTCAGTGTTACTTTTTCTGATTCTACTTCTTTTGGCCTGTAAACTTATTCAAAACGACAGAATAGGTGATTAAGAGGGAGTCAAAGCGAAATTGAGAGGGAGGTGGTGGAGGTGAAGGATGATAAGTAGACTGAGGGTGAGTTGATGACGGAGTGGGGTTGAGGAACTGACGAAGTAGTGGGTAGTGGAATCGACGATAAGGTGGAGAAGCAAGATGAATGATGGAAGACGATGGAATGCGTAAGTGAGTATGAGCGATGTTCACTTGAGTGATCAACCCCATCTGACTCTCCTTCCACCTCTCTCCCTTCCTCTTCTTCGTGCACTGTCGGTATCACATTACTTGTTCCCTGATTCAGTATTCGTAATGAGTGATTCGGTCGACACAGTTGGCGACATATTATTGTGGGAGAAGGAGGAGGTGGTGTTGGCTGCAGTGATGGCAGCCGACTAAGAATGGCAGTTGGGAGGAGGCATCTGCTAATGCGTGACACTCTGATCGCGGAATTGCATGGTTAGTAGGTAAGAAATGAGGTGGGTAGGTGGGAAGTAAGGTGGATTGGTGAAGTGGTGGGGAGGCAGAAATAACTTTAATGAAAGCAAAACTGGGTTGGCGATTCAGTCCAGATGACTAGTCAAGCGATTGTTGTGAGTTTGGTTTATGCCGACTAATGTCAGCTTCCTAAGGTGGGAATTGACCCACCTGTGAAGATGATCGAATAAGGAAGAGGTGAAGGATGGGGAAGAGGCCTTAAATGTGGATAGCACTGGCACCCATGTAATTGGATACAATGGGTTCGAATTTGGGTGTTTAGCCTGTTGACAATCGAAGACGCGCAGAATTGGGTGGTACAGAAATTGGGAAGGGGAGATCCAAGGTGGGTTGCGAGTGTACAGAACATGCAAAGTCGGTGGGTTGTTTCGTATGTGAAATTGTGGATGATTGGGCAGGCGTTGTTTGAAGGAAGGAAGGAATAGTGGTGTGGTGAAGCGTGAAGGAACGTGAAGTAAATGAAGGGGTGAATTGATGAGCGCAGTCGAGATAATTCGAAGAACAGCATGCAGATGGGCCAGAAGTGTGTGATAGGGTGAGGTATGGATGGGAGCCTAACAAGGGAGGGGTGAATATGGTTTAGTCAACTTTGACCTGAAAAGCATGCGCACGCATGCTATAACCAGAAGTGGTGCTTTGCGAGCATTGGTAAGAGTAGGTACGAAAGGGAGGGATGAACTAATGTAATAAGTAAAGCCAAATAAGTGGGTTAAACACGCACACACACACAAAAGAATGGGTGACCAAAGGCGGATGAACAGGCATGAAAATGATGCCGATTAATTGTTTTAAGAAAGGGTGATCCACGGTAGATAGGCAAACTGAGAGGTAGACACATGATTACAGGATGGCAGGATGGATGGACGAATAAATGGTCACTTGGATGGCTAGGTGATTGGGTAAACAAATGGATGGGAGGATTAAGGATGGAATAACAAATTGGCATGTCAACTGATTGGTCGAGATGATTGAGAAGGCGGTTTGAGACTACGTGGTATCAACCATTTCAAGAGGAAGTAAATGAAGCAATAATTGCCCCTACGATCTTGTTTGGGCTGCTGTTATGCGTATTAGCTGTAGCTCGGCATGGCATCTCATCGCTACTTCTCGTCCATTCTGACCACCATTTGCCAGCTCTGTAATCCACCGGCTACTTGCAAGACGACCATCATGATCAGAAAAGACTAAGGAGTCAACTTGTCTACTAGATCGAGGGCTTAATTGGAGACCAGGTTTAAGAGACTTACCTTCTACTTATGGATAAAATAAGTAGAACAGAAATAGTTGGTAAGTAAGGACGTTGAGATCTTCCAGGTGAACAAAAATGGCTTTCGCCTCACGTAATGGAGGTACCGAGTATGCTCTGATTTCTTCTTACCACGTTTTTTAGTCAGTGCTTTGTTTCCTAAGCAGTTTTATTAGTCATTCACAGCTTTTATTATGTCATATCAGATGCGCATACTTGAACGAAAATAGTAGCCCCTTGACCACCTCCGACTCAACCATATATCACGGACCTTCAACGTGCCACACCTCTGCAAACAAAGCAGCTATGAAACTGGTGGCGCATTCATATGGGCAATGCTGCCACAGACTGAGACAAAGCCTTTCTTCTTTATCACATTCTTCCCCAACAATTTGTGCCGAGGTGACAAGTCCCACTCAACGCACATTCACCAAGATGGATGCCGATGCGCACACTGACCACTCAGACATCACACCCACCGATGAGTGTCACCATAGTCTGCCTTCACAACTGCTATGTCGCCTTCGAGTAGTGCCATCAGCTTGACTTAAGCAACTTGCGCTTGTCTGACTCAATTTTACTTATTACTTAGGAGATTTAGACAAATGTGGCTAGAATTCCTTATGGGTTTAGGGCCAAGCAAAGTCCAGTTTGCACAGCAGGTAATCTTGATTCGCATCCATCAATGTCAGTCGGCAGTTAGTGATGTAAAATGGCTGATGAGATGTAAGAGGGAAGTAGTAGACGATTGAAGAAAAGACGCTCCACAGGGAGGCTGGCAAACAGTTAAGCTTTGCAATGCACGCATTGATACGCTTGTGTGTATCTTGCGGATTGCGTGAAATCGTTTCTTGGATCCGCACCATACCTCGCAAATATCTCAAATGGTCTAGCAACGTGGTTAGTATTAGAACTTTGAAAGGTCCACTCGTAATACACTTTTGCCGACTAAAGCAATAATTAGAAGAGGCACACCAAAAGTGCAACCCATGCACACATTTATCGACTCCAGCTAGTGCCATCCACAGTGCTAACCACGTAGTAAGCACGCACCAACTGACGGCACTTCATTTGATCCCGTTGCTGCTCTCAACGCTGCCATACTTATTCAGTGTCATGCATAGCACAAAAATGATGGCAGCCGTTGTAGCTTCCATGTCTCTAATTTCCATTTGATGCAAATTTGGCAAATATCTTAGGACTTTGTGATGAATGCATTGATTCCACACTGCAGCCGCGAAGTTCATCCTTCATCACAAGCAGACTAATGTGTCGTGCTCTTTGACGCGTCCTACTCACCATCAACCGCTTGAGAGAACGAGCATCATACGGGTCGTTCAGGGATGGGTGCGTATTTTAGAAGTCCATCGAGTTTCTATGAATGTGAATTGCATTTAATACACAAACATGACTTCCCATGTTTGTCAATGCTTAGCAGGCTGGAATACGCAGAATTTTGGCTTCCTCTACCGCACTTCATCCACGCAATTTAGCATTTGATAAACGCGTGTACTGCAGCCTCTCACCTGAAAAGAACTGCCTAATTAAAAATTACGCGTCAAGATATTTTGTTCGTAGAGATCGAAGCTTTAAGGGAATGTATAAGGATAAACTGATTCAGAGAAAGGAAAATGCAATGGCTACATGAATGGCACAAGAAATGGAATCCAGACTATGGGGTTCTGTGGGTGGGCAGCGTTAGTCCTGTTTGCTGACCCTTTCTTTATCCCTGTCGTGAAACCCACATGAACCATTTACGGTAGGGTATAATAGCCCATCCCAACCGGTAAATCGAGGAACCTCTTAAGACCTGCTCCACATCTCTTTCGACGCCTGTGGGCATGATTTTATAAACACCCGCCATCATTTAATGCTTATCACATGAACAAATCAGGTATCGTAACTGAGTCCTCAACACCACTCATTCAGCATCGACCGCCACAATTCCTCCCCCTCTTCCCAAACACCAAAATGCAAAGGCAATTTATTTGAGGTAAGTTTATTTTTTCCTTGCTTGTTAAGAAAAATGCAGTTCATAAAGCTGTCATGAAAAAAAATCAACAGGAGCTCAGGAACGAGTTCATTTGTTGCGCTGCTTCTTCCCTTTTCGATGTCAATCTCAATAATATCTATGCATTGCTCAACGCAGACTGAGGGGCTGAGACTGACCAATGAAGATTGACTTACTGCTGGGCGGATTGAGCTTATGATCGCACTGTTTTTGAACTGTGACTCCAGGAAAGGACAGGCTGCATAACGATTATTGGAAACTGCTTCCTCCAACACTGAGTCACATCGCAAGCCCTTCACCCGTGATTTTAAAACAGTTTATGGCTACTTACCCATCACACCAAACTCATGGTGGATTAAGAAAGCACCCCGAATATCTGCGCTCCTAAGGGAAATTAAAAGTCCTTGCGTGACCTTATCAACAAGACAGTTCTGATCATTCGTGTATGAAAGGGGTTGCTATTGCAATGGCAGGGAGTACAGTGTTGCGTGACAGAAATGTCTTATCACAGGTCACTTGGTTGTACTAGATTCCCTTACCGTAATTGATGAGGTGCGCTTTAACACGCTGATTAATCGTTCTGGAATAGGTGAGGTGATAGCGAAAGGGTAGTCCATGCTCCTAGTGTCAAGCTTCTCACCAATTACGAGGTGAAAACCTCCACCTGGCACTACGATCCATCCATCGACTTAAAAACACACTTTGTTGCATTTTATGTCAGCGACTGAAGTTTCGAAGTGATACGGGCTTCGGTGGATGCAGTAGAGCCAACGACGTGTAGGCCATCTAAAGCATCATTTAAAGTACATGAAGCAATGTTTCCAGCACGATGTACACAAGCTGCTTCTCCCAATGACAAAATTTTAAGAGTTAACTATAATTATGCTTCCCGGTTCCTTTAAACAATCATCCTATGGTTGACTCACATGAGCCTCTTGCCGGTTCCATTTAACGCAAGATATCTTAACACTTTTATCTCGTCCGCCGAATGCATTCAGTCTTGTTGAGTCTGGAAGTAAAAGCTTGTTGCCTAGTCAGTCAGTTGTTCACGCGGCAGCATGACTGGATGATCACTGCTAGCAGATGACAGAAGTATTACGGCGGTTATGCTGCACAATCGTTGTCGCATAGCAGTAGCTGCAACATCGCTCCCATTCCTCATACCCTCATCGTGCGTTTTATGCATTCTCTTCGACTTTGACACCGGTCAAATCGGAAGGCTGCCTTATGCGGCCTGCTGAAATAGACTAAACACAAGTAGCACTAGATTGTGCTTCTGAGATACTCCGACCGCAGATTGATTCCCTATTTTGTAAAAGATCGGGTTCCAAATAAGGACCACGGAGGTACACTTAAAGCCAGATAGATTCCTTTTGCTCTTTCTGTCAAACGGGAGCGGCTGATGAAGTACTTCAACATAAACTCCTGTAAGATGAGTAAAATTGTCAAAATTTATATAATTATCCTTATGTACACGCGGTGAAGTGGTTAGAGAGAAATGGTGCTGCCGCAATGGAGGGCCAAAATTCAAGATAGGGCGCTTTACTTATTCTAATACAAGTCTAGGAGATAGAACAGAAGAGAATAGCAGATAAAATGTATTTGCTCAGGGTGCTGCCGAGTGGCTGTACGAACACTTGCAGAGCACAGGACATACCAACCTGAATACAGACTCGATTCTCCATCCACTTTCACCTGCTATTTTTGGAATGCGGAGTTATAGAAGATAGTAACCACTTCCAGTTTGAAAATTTCTCTGCAAAGATTAACGATGTCCAAAAGTCCAAGGTATTTGCCTGGTGCTCGAACAACTTCCGTGGGAAGGTCTGTCACCTCAGCGGTGTGTGATCCCACCTTAAAGAGGCATGCACGAACTAAGTTTTCTGGCAATAAAATTCAACGTGTAATGCTCATAAACAATCAAAGCAATCACATTGCAATGCACACAGAAATTGTGAGTAGTGCAGTCTAGAACCTGCGGTTGGGAGTGAGTTAAACCAGAGTGCTTCAGAGAAAACATAAATGGTTTAACTTACCTTCCAGTCCATGTCACGAAACCTAACACAGCTTGTAAATGAGAGGAATGAGTGTGAAGCCGCAATTTTCATTCGACTGTGAGCAACGAGCCATAATGAAGCTTGGGAGCACCGTTTAAATGAGGTGAGAGCATTGGTTACTTTTGATGTTCAGCCTTCTCTGGACCACTCATCGTAGCGTTAAAAGCGCAGCGAAGTAAGGGAATGTGTGAGAAGTCACGGCTTCCTTCTTCTCAGTGAGCAGTGTGATTCAATCAACCTCAGGAGGATTGTTTAGAGGAGCCAGGAAGACTAATCGTATTTACTCCTCTAAATGCTGCGATTAGGAGGAACAGCATTGGGATGTGCGAGAGGGTGGTTTCGATATCCTACAGACTCGACATTCTGTTTGTCCACAAACTTGCTCTCCATTTGCACCGGAGGAGTAGGTGGGTAGCTAGGCTGGTCAGGAACCATCCGCGATAGTAACGACAGTAGAGGACGCAATGGCATAGTCGATTGTATGGCCTCTATGAAATAAAGCAAAGGATGACATCTGCGTCATAATATGCCAATCAAATTCGTTATAACCCTTACAGTTTCTCATTGGAGGTGGGATTACCTAATGGGCACGTATTTACCAACTCATATGCAAAATTTGCGGAAGCAATGTTCTGCAAGCCATCTAATTGCCCTGTAGGCTCAACTGGAACTAAAATTGCGCATAAAAGTCGACATCGCGTGAACCCTCGATGTTGGGGAACTCTCTGGAGCCAAAATAGTGCCCCTGCTATAGGAGTACTATGAAGTTCAATTGCGAATCAAAGCACGACTACGCAAATAGAAATACATTGTTTTTTGGTGTAGGGGTAAAAATATTAATAATTGATAACAAGCGTTTCCTAAAGGATTTTATGCAATCGAGAGATCCACTCAACTGCGGTTTTGAGGCATGGATCGTCAACCAGCTAATATCCTCAGACTAAGTATATCTTACACCCGTTATGCTGACCTCGGCTCTACAGAACCCTAAGCATTGCACAAACTAGTAAAACTGATTTCTATTTAAAGGAAAAGAAACTGAGATTCGCATGTCAGTCACGTCAAGCTGGCACAGGCATATGAGAAGTGCCATTCATCTTCATTATCTGAGAATCTGTTAAGTAAAGATGATTTGCTTCGCCTTACATCTTGGCATCATTTCGTCGAAACAACATATTCTCGAAGACGAGCAATTGTCTTGCATGGAATTGTACCCAGCCAAGTTCCAGGCAAATGCAAGTTGACACTAATTTTTTATGGTTTTGGCTTTAGGTTCTCATTTCCTCAATGAGCGGCTGCACCAGAATCTGCCGCGAGTTAGTCTGATACTTCTGTTTTCCTTTGGCACGCGTAGGAAGAAGTAGTTGGGGCATCATCCACCCGATTAAGGCAAATACATTTCTTTATAACACTTACATGGACACCGTCCTTTCCTATTGAACATCACGCTGTAGACTTCAAAGGGTGACCATTTGTATTATCCCCGTGAATGAAATTTTCAGCTATTTTACCGAACCGCAATCGACAAAGTAAATCGACGTCTCTTAGGATTTTCACTACTAGTGGTGCGAGCATATACATTTACGCTGCTTCACCTCATGGATCAGCTCGCAACTCCGTAACCAGGAGAGTGAGAAAGCGAGGGAAGGGTAGGTCTTGTTAGAGCATTTAAACCAATCTTTTAAAGCTGGATTTCACTGAATTTTATTGCAATAAACACCAACTTCTGCTATTAGTGAACCAACGAGTGCCTAAATTTCTAAGCTGGAAAACTATAATCGGCAAGGGGATCGAGAGTGCTAGCAAGGAGGCGAGTGGAACCAAGTATGCGAGCCCTTTTCGAACAGGGCCCTAGTAGTCCCTTGCTTGTTAGATCAGCTAAGGGTAACTGGACGTCAATTACTTGAAGAGTACTCATTAATAAAATGGATGGCGACAATAAATCTGTAAGAATTGGAACCTTGAAAACACACATGAGACACACTCCAACGACAGCAAATGGAAACGCCTCACTGCACAAGTCTTTATGCATCAATGACGGTGCAAGGCGTTACTACCCAAATGACCATCAAAAATGCTGCTGTGCTGACACGCTAAAAGCCCTGTGAGCTTCTGTTTATTTACTGACACGCAGGTTGTGTACACTTATTCGTAACCATCAGAGTCTCATTGACGGTTTTGAAGTGGCCATCATTTGCATATCGTTTACGTGTATGAGACTGAATTGGATGGCTGTAGTTGGTCATTCTGTTCCATCCCGAATGTGGGAAATCTTGAGTTCCAGTTGCTTTACTTTACCTGGCATTATTTCACAGGGTTCTACTTTAGTTGGCCACAAATGCCTGTGGAACAAGGTGCTTGCGGTTTCGCCAAAATGTTAATTCAATGCGCAAGGATGTCGTTGGGCCGAAGTGGATCGCGGCTGTCCTCTGTACAAGAGGGCTCTCAACTTTGAAACGTTCAACTTGGCCAAGCGTTATTGTCAAGCAGGACGTCACAGTCATGTGAGCAGTTCCAACTAGAAATCACTATGTGTGTCTAGAAGGAATGGGCATGAAATTTGGGTGCTTCAAAGGGCCACAAATCAAAGTGAGTTAATTGTAAGCCAAGCAAGTGCACCAGAGAGGATGCCACAACGTCCAGTAACTCGATGTGAAGGTGAGGATTGGTGATATCTTCGCTGGAGATCGTTCACGAGGATGCCAATGAGCTAGCATAGACAACAACAAAAAATGGTTTCTTAACTACAAGTCTAGATTGAATGATTGTTCGAAATTTAAGTGACCTAATGTGTGGGTTGGTCGAGCTCCCCGGCCGTAACGACAGGACCCTAATAAACGCTTGTAGCTACCTATCAAACTAAGAAATCTTCGAAACTTCATCTGATTAGTAGGTGTCGATTAAGATCACATCTGTATGGCACGATCTCTAGTAACTGACTTCTTATATTACTGGACCGCATGTCCTACAGAGTAAACGCAGTGTTGCTATAGAGTTATTTCCTTGGGCTCACGATCAATCCAGCGTCGTGTAGACGTTCCACAATCAGTTTAAAGGCAGTATTATGCTCACGTGTACCAATAGCAGAGACATGAGTTTCTTCAGTACTGATTGTCCAACATTTCAGAAATAAACAAAATAATGTTGTGTTTATCAGACGTTAGAGGGTAGCCTTGCATTGCCGAGTCAATTAGCATTGCCTGAAACTCGTGGAATCCGATCGGCAACACAAAAACTGTCTCATTGTTGTCCACCGCTCTCGCTTTCGCTTACCACCAACCTGACACTGAGTCCGAGCGCTGAACCTACTTTGATTTGTGCAGGATGCCTAAGAGATCGCCTATTTGGGGTGATGGGGAGGCGGACTATTACGGTAAGGCGGTCAAAATCCTAAGAAGCGAAGCACAATTACAGGATGCCACCGCGAAGCAGGATGCCCATGGCGAGCTTGTCTGCATCACAAACCCGTTTCTATTCATCCTTTTTTGCTAGAGGGTGTATTTTTATTGCACAGGAAGTGGTGAGCGAATAGTTAGCTGCCGAATAGGACTGGTTTCTCGCATGTTTATCGTACGCATCAAAACACTTGTTTGCCACAACTGAAATTCTTGCCGTGTAAAGCATCCGTCTTTTTTGGATAATATGAGTTACCTAGGCTCATAGATAATCTGAGCTGCCTGTAGGTATGGCTGTTGCCTCAAAGAGAGCTCTAGAAACATCACCTTTGTTTACTTTCGGTGGCAAGTCTACTCCCTGTGCTTCAGTACCTGCGTAATTAAAATCGGAATTTGCGAAAGAGGTGTAGGCAGCTTTGACTTGACATGGAGAATCGGCGTCACACACCGTGTTCTTAGCCGATTCTGGACACGTACTTATGCAAGTACGCTGTCTAGGTTTTTCCGCCCACGCAATCATCCAACAAGGACTCTTCCTTTACTACCAGCTCCATCCTCCGATTCGGCTAGAGTGCTTTTGTGAAACGAGAAACGAATAGAGTCATGTGTAAGGGAGTGAGTAAGATCTCAAACTCTATTGCTAGATTCGCTGTGCCTTAAACAAAATGGACTCCACAGAGAGATCGTTTCACATTAACTTACCTACCCATAAACCACCTCTAACAACTATGTCGAAGCATTTTTTGGACGAGCCAATGGAGTGTACTCCTTGCGTGCCTAGTTAAGCAGGGATTTTTGTTTGTTAGGTTTTTCTCACAAGATACCTTGACCTCTTTCCATCCCCACATTCATTTGTTTGCAGCACTTTGGAGCATAGGGCAAATTAAGGGATTTGAATCTGGGTAGTCGCACGGTGCAACGCGCACTGGACAATCTGCCTAGATGAGTGATGTTGGCAGTGCCAGACACCTCAACTTACGAAACCTGAGACGGTTTCTTACTGTTAATGCAGAACGCTTCGATAGCAAAGCAATGGTTTAGGCGCTCATAGCAAACAAATTAACGTAGAACTTGACGCGATGTGAAATTTTGACTCGTACGCATCTTGACTTGCAATGGACATTGCCAAATGGATGACTGTAGGAGGTAGAAGAAGAGAGCTGGCCATTCCGCTATAAATTATAAACAAAGAAAAATGGCTCTTCTTAGGATTAGACACAAAATTCTCGCTTTCAATAAACTAGATGGTTTGTTGAAGCATGCGTAGTAGTTGAAGCTCAGCAATAGCTTGCAATATTTTTCAAAACTCAAAAAGACTACTGTAATGCTTCCTTGACGAATTAAACAGATGCAAATCCTGCACCCACCAAAGTATTTCTAGGGTGGAGTTATGATTTTGGCCAGGAATTCTGTTGCTTTAATGGGATAATATGATGAAGAATGCGCAATAGGTTCAAACAAAGCAGATTAGATGCTTACAAGGCTATCAAAGGTGTGGGCGCCCTTGCAGCAGCGGTAAGAAGAGTTCTACGTAGACATCTGTAAATCAAGAAGCACAATGATTAACCACAAGCATCTCTGATGAGGCGAACACGGCAAATAAAGGAGTACACACGAATATGGCGCCGTCGGTAGTGTCTTTCCAGCATCTCCCAGGTCTCAAAGTACTCGTAGCACTCCAGGCAGTAGTGGCGTATCTCACCACTCTCTATAAATTGAGCTATGGTGCATAATAATTTGGTAAAAATTTAAGAAAACCTTGCATCTGTACCAAAAACATAGCAGAGCGATGGAGCAGTTCTGGAGTAATTGGGTTAAAGTGCCTATGCACTCACTAACGTGTTCTTCAATGCAGCGTTGAACAAGTTCTCTGTTACAATTGAAACGCAGGGCGCAAATACAGCATTTGCCGTCGTCAGAGCCTATTTTTAAAGTTAAAACAACAAGTTTGTGTTACACGCTAGTGTAAAACACAAAGAGTACAAGATTAGTTGACTTTGCTTACGCTTTTGATGCACCAAGACCATTCCAACGGTATCGCGCATCAAATGGCACGATGGACAATATGCCGGAAAGGCTGCAAAAACATGTCAGCAACGCTTGAAATAAAATGCTGGAACCTTGTCAACAGCTGCAAAAGTGACACGATGGGATGGTTTCACTACTAAAGCGTTCTCATGTCTGACCTAATGATTTGCTGCACCTATGAAACCCACTTAAAAGTTGGAAAACAAAGTTTTCTGGCTTATTAACAAGATCGAGAGCGACTCTCACCCTGGTGCACATGTAACATGTGTGCTCGGTAAAGGATGCTGTTACTGAATGTAACGTTGCAAGCTCGACAGGAGGAGACGTCCATTTCGACTAAGACATGGATGGAATGAGCAAAAATATGCAATGCCGCTCACGCTGCAGTCAGTTCAGAGTCGGAATTTAGTTGGATTACTTTTCATCCACAAGTCTGAATGAAACTCGCAAATCATTAATAGCGCTCTTGGGCTCAGAGCTTTAGATAAGCTAGACTTTTGATTGGTGCTTTCTGTTGCAGGGTGAAATTTTATCGCGTTCCCCGTCCACTGTTGTGGATTTTGGCTTTTGTTTTCGTTACACATTTTCCAGGCAGGGATTCTTGGAGCAATGCAACAGGGAGTCTTATTGAAACCTTGGCGACCAACGTCGCTTGAAGCAATGACTTCCCTCCGCGTTTAGGAAGGATGCAACCTTGTAAGGACTATTAATTAAATGACTGATGTTTATGGTTCTTAGAATTCGACAGAACAGCGGATCATCATCAGCAGCAGCATCACCAGGTCATGGTAATTAGACAATGCTATGTGCGTCGTTGGCAATGGGTCCTAGCACAAGCCAAACTACCATTTTAGGTAAGTAAAAACAAAGGAGATTAGTTAAAAATACTTTGCTTGGATCACTCTTGAAGTAATTGTACAGCATCACATTTGGGTTCCATGATAGTGCAAGCAATGTCAACCATCGTATTATTGGGCGTCTACAGCAATGCTTAGCTCAAAGCGGTTATTTTGCTTGCCGCATTAGCCGTTGTTCATAAGAATATAGTTTAAGAGCTGCTAGTGTGGTTCATGGGCCATTTCAAATAGCAGCTGTGGCAAGTGGCGTCCCAAGTGCTCGCAAAACAAAACGAACATTTAGGTAAACGATCAGAGCATTGCAAAAGATGCTGGGGAGCACATGAATGATGCTAGCTTGTTTCAGTTTGAGGAATGTTCTTTGTGTTGTAACCAGCACAAGGATCTACCTTGTCTCATAAAATATTGCCTTTGAGCATTGTGGATAACGAGAATTTGGAAAATACACCAACGAGTGCACCAGCTGGGATGGTTGTGCACCATTTATGACTAAATAAGGCACAATTAAATGATTATTTCAAAATTGATGGCATTATCCAAGGTCGACGGTGTTAGCAATGCTGATTGCACCGAAATGCGTAATCGTTCCAATGAAATTGTGCATCGTACAAAGAAAAATCTCAGTGTCAACAGCATAAGAGAAAGTAAAAGGAATGAAAACGCTTAATTTGTAAAAAAGTATTGCAGAAACGAGTCAGCTGAGACGAGCCAAATGATAAAATTATTTTTAAAAATTAACATGCCTTCTGACATTTTGTCACGTAGAATGCGCAATTCATCGGACGTTTTTGTGGAGCGAATTAATTGTATCTCATCCCATCGCGTTGGATTTTTATTTAGGTAGGTAGGTAGGCAGGCAAGAAGGTAGGTAGGTAGGTAGGTAGGTAGGTAAGTAGGTGCAGCCTAACAGCAGATGGACTCACGCCACCACGGGACTCGGAGAACATGGCCTAAACGGATGGATAGATAAAATTGGAACCTGAGAGGCGAAATAGTTGATGAGGTTGGGATGCGTACACCTAATGAGGGCGGAATGGTGGGGGCTAGATGACTGTAGAAGAGCTGAGGCAAATGGGTAGTGAAGTAGGTCGCTAAGTGATGTGAGGTAAATAGCTGGTGGGCAGTTGCGACTGCATTGTAAATGATCGATCTCTTTGTTAGTGGTTGCTGAAAGCCTAGTACATGACTGAGTTACACAAATGGAATTGATGAACGGAAGAAAAGTGATGTGCATCGATATGGATGTAGGGCGAACGCACACGCGACTGTAAACAAATGGATTTCATGTGTTATGTATGTTCAATGTGAGGAATAGCACAGCAACAACAGAACCGTGTATTTGTATGCAATGCAAACATAAGTAAATAGTAAGCTTAGGCGGAGATATTTCCAGCTGCGAAGCTAAACAACCTCGAATTTTCGGAAAGGATTGCGACTGGACACAGCTTTGTTCCATTCCTCCTCATTTTCGCACACCCCTTCCCACATACATATTCCACCACCATAAAACTACACTGGATCCTTTACTACACGAACGAACTTACAGAAACTGATTAACTCCATCTCAACCATATCGGATGCATGTGTGGTGCAACCGGTAGGACGAGGTTTGCAGTCAAGGCTGTCAGATAACACCTTCATCCTTAGCCGATGATGCTTCACTGTAAACCGTTCATGAGGATGAAATAAAGGTCCAATACATCATTCCTACCAAGGAGAGTTCAGCATTCACTAACATCTCTCAATCTTCACAGAGACAAAGCCTTTCCAACTAGGACTTTTGTGCACACAAACACAGTCACCAAAAGATCCACAGGAAAGCCTGCAGAAAAGTTACCCACGTGAAGATCCGTACCGTCCAATAACTATGATCTGTTATGGCTCGT
Organism: Taenia multiceps; assembly: GCA_001923025.3. Classification (NCBI taxonomy): domain Eukaryota; kingdom Metazoa; phylum Platyhelminthes; class Cestoda; order Cyclophyllidea; family Taeniidae; genus Taenia; species Taenia multiceps. Next base: position 3,104,363 of record CM010317.1, on the reverse strand, counting down.
ACTCAGAATGCACAGGCATTATGAAACAGCGTGTCTGCTCTGTTTCATACCACAAGTAGGATGCAAATCTTTAAAAAAACTCAATAAAAGCAACAAACATGCATGCATGCAAATGTGTATTAATGCAAAAGTTCAAATAAAGCAGGAAAAGACGAAAACGCGCATGTGAAAGGCAAGAAGAGAGAAGATACCTTTGGCATGTAAGGCAATTGCTGTGCAGGATTGCGAATTTAGTGAGGTTTGCTCGGCAACGCTGTTGATGGTTCCATGCTCCAACCGCGAGGCTTTCAAGACATTAGGTCCAATCGCATGCCGCACAGCTATGCGGTGGCTGCAGTGTACAACTTGCAAAGAGGTAATCAAAGAAGCCCATTCGTCAAATATCAGGCTCGCTTACAGTCGCCATTAGGGCATGGCAGAGGTGTTTGTGTAGTGCACGACACCGCTCCACCTGACCTGAACTTACCTGACCTGATCCGACCCGACCCGACCCAGCATGGGAGTTCCTCAATTTGCAGTTCTACAAGGAAGCCTATTATGTCGTGAAGTGAGAACGTCGAAATGCCAATCAAATTGTATTCCAATAGGTGGTAGTGGATGAAGATTGAAACACTGGCTAATGTGGCCGATGAGTCGCAAATCATGGTAACTTCGCAAATTTAAAGTCAAAACAAGGTACATCACAAAGGTGGAATTGGTGGCCCTACATTGCCAACCTCACGAACACGTTACCGTGCAATTCCCTCTTTCTCCTTCTCCTTCCATTACTGCCTACAGCTTGACACCTCATTTCTCTTCTTTTGTTCTGCTTAGTAAAGTAGTTTGTTCGCTATGTCATATTTTATTGGATGTGCTTCAATCTGTCTGCATTCACTGCAGCTACTTGGTTCTCAAGTCTGACTCTGTTCAGATCATCCACAAAGCTTCACTTCTCCCAGTCAAGCGCGTCCAGCATGCTGCAGTGATGATTGCATGCTGTCGCACACGCACTCACGTGCATTTGAAAGCGTCGTCTTCGATCCGCCGATCAATGTGTCAGCCACATTGTCGCAGTTTTCATATCTCGACGCCTCGTCTACGATGCTGTCTAACGAAAAATGGGTCTGCGCAAAGTTGATGTGTGTGTGCACAAGCGAGTAGGGAGGGCTGTCACCCCGGCCCACTTTGCCTTTGCTTACTACTATGTCACTACAGTGGGCAAGCGATGCTATGCGAATAATGCTGGTCTAGTACGTTCCTCCACCTAGTCCTTCATTCCTCCATCTACCTCCGTGTCTAATCCAATGTTGCCAACATGCTCAAGGCAATTCATTGGAACGAATGTGCTCAAGACTGCACATGACGCTGGCACTCTTGCTGTGCACACCTTGACTTACCTTAGCAGTTGCAATTAAGTAGAGAACTATCATCCAAGGTAATAGTTGTGATGCCGCTTATAGGCATTAAATGGGGAGGAAAATGAAGAAGAGAAAATGCAATGGGATAAAAAGGAAGATGTGCCTTGACCTACCCTTGATTTCTACGACTCCCATTTGTTCTCCATGATTTAGCACATTGACACCCTTTGAAGGGGGCATGGGGATGTAGAGGATTACCAAAGGGGCAAAGAATGCTAGCACGAACCAAATCGATGAAGCGGCTTTGAGAGCAAAATGAACTGCAGTAATGGACAGTAGTGTTCAGTGCAAGTGTGTCGGTAATTTGTCTCCTCCTCTTCTCCACTCTCTCCCACTTTGCTAATAATTATACTGCCTTCTAGACCTAGCAACTAGGGAAGCTCCACAGGGAGAGGGGCAGCACACGCGCCCACTCAGTGCGAGGACAGGCAACAGCGTGGACGGGAAAACTACCAATGCTGTCTTTAACATCAATGAACTGGGATGCGACCAGCCTCGAGGTGCCACAGCTATCTCACGAGGTGGTATTAATGGCAACTGCAACCGTAAAATTTGAGGGTGACTCAAGTGAATCTCGCTGTCTTCTTTCCCCTAGCCCTCCTTCTCCTCCTCCTCCTCCTCCCTCCTCCTTCTCTGCCTCGTTAACTCACGTTGTAGGTGTTGAATAACAGCTCTGGCTCAAGATTCAATTCATGTTTTTGTGCTGCAGCAGTTGGCCCGCACTTTCGTGCCTGTTTGCATGCAGGCGTGCACGTCTGAGTCCGGGTCTGGCAAAATGAGATGTTGTAGTTTGCGATCTTTATCCACTTCATTAATGAATGCTTTTCAAGCAATTGATGCCCGGTTCTTTCGAGCCAATCAAACAGGTAGTCGGCTATTAGGGTCCTGGTTGTAAAGGGCTCGCATGTGTGGCTCCACTGTCACTCCCTTCGTCCAGTTTAGCTTTTCGATTTAGAAACTCAGGCAATCCTTAGCCCACTAGCTGCGGTAATTGGTGTTTGGTGCAGTGAAGTTTTAGTTAAATTTAGCTTAGAAGGAGCTATTCAAGTGCTTTTAAAAAACCTACCCTTCTTTCGCATCCACACTCTTTTGCTTACGGAGATGCAACCTTGCTAGTGAGTTTATGTAGTGTAAACGTACATGCGCGAATCACTAACAGTGGAAGATCCAAGGCGGTGTCGACTGACTTGGTCATTTGCGATTCGGTAAAACAGCTGTAAATTGCATTAACGGGAAGGATGTTAATGACCACCCTTTGAAGCCTACAGCGTGATATTCAAGGTGGAAGGACACTGTCCAAGTGGTGGTTGCAAATAAATGCACTTGCCTTAACCGGTTGGATGATGCCCAACTATTCACCAGCGAATACACGACTATCCTATAAACAATAGCCGCAGATGGTTCTGCTCTAGGTCTTCGCATTTGGGCTGAATTTCCATTCTACCTGTAAAGCTAACAGATTGTTGGGGCTGCGCAACTGAAAGTGCTTCGACTTCCAAGCAAAGGGAGGGTCGATCAGTGAGGCTCTTTTTCAATGCGGCGTGCATATTACACTCAGAACTGAACCCAACAGCTTGTGCTAATGGCACCGATTCACGAACAAAGTGACTCAAGAATTGAACTAACCGAAGACGTTGAGATCTGATGAAAGTAAACCATTTCAGGTAGCAAGTACGTTTAGCATACCTTACTTCATAGAGAATTAAAAAACAACTTTTGAAGAGTTCAAGCACTTTGAATGGATGGATGGATGGATGGACTGACGGACGGACGGACGGACGGACGGATTCGGGATGAACATCCTAACAAACATCAAAGAAGATGAGAGGGGAAAAGTCGACTCAATGGTAGCAATCGAACAGCTCGAGGCACTTGCATTCCATATCCTCCCTCTTTGTATCTCACAGCCTTTGAAATCACATCTTCCACACATTGCTCCTTTTCATCCGTCAGATACTACGTTCTCACCAGGAGCATCTGGAGGTGATTCAACATATTGCATTAGGGTGCCTTCATGTTCAGAAACCGTTGATCTTCATTCCAATCTTCCCATCTGATTAGTGACCAGTCTCTGCTGTAATGAGGAACCAAACCGTTTGTTTCATCGACAAATACTATTCCTCGTTCAGTTTCGTCGCCAGCACACCCGTTGACATGGGTGCTAAGCTCTGCTGTCCCTTGCACTCCTCATTGGTGACGTGATAAATGAGGAGGTGTGATGAGTGTTGTGCTGGCGCAGAGGCTACTCTTCTCCCTCGAAGGAAGGCGCGTGTTCGCTGAAGGCTTCTCGCCCAATGTTGAGGATTGAGGACTACTTAGTCAAACCTGCATACATGGCAAATGTCTCGACGCAACGAAGCGGATGCGGTGGTCAATCTGGTTAGTAACCGATTGCTCTTGCCCTTCGAGTGGCTGTTAGCAGAAGTGGAATCGAGTGGGATTGTGGGCGCTCCACATATGCAACATTCAGCACCTATGTTGTTCTTTACGCCATCTGCTGCAATGTAAAACAAAACCGTTCATTTCAACTACAAACAGCACCCACTTGAAAAGTCTACTTCTTCTTACGTGTGTCATAGGAAAACGGAAGTCTCACACTGATTCGTGACAGACTCTGTTGCAGCAGTTATTTGAAGTAGTGGGGACCTGGCATCTGAACCGCAGAAAGCTGACAACAAACCAGCTTTGGGTGCTCGTCACAGATCGAGGAGGAGGAGGAGGAAAGAGGTTCGCCTTCAATCAGTCGAACTGTTATTTCTTATTTGCACAAACGTTTCTTCCGATTCCTGATCTCTCCCTCTAACTGCATCAAGTGAAATTTTGTTTCATGCAGGCTCAGTGCGAGTGTTTGAAGAGTCCCATTATTCGTGTTCTATGTTGCCAGAACTCCTCGCTCACTCGGCAGCATATGGAGTGTCTTCTCCGGGCAGGAGCGGTTTAAATTAGTAGAGATGCTCCAGTAGGCGGTCCCACGTGCAACCACAACAATGAAACCCTTCTCCTACCCTCTGCAGCAACACCCAGTGAATGCTCTGGGCGGCAAAAGGAACGAGCACTACTACAGTGTCAGAATTTCCTACAAATAATTACTTCGCACCTACCATCAAAGACCCAACAAAGCCACCGAAGCTACAATGGAATAGACCACGTCCATGGCCTTGATGATCCTACGCTTCGCATGCTCAACGTGTAGCAACGTTGCAAACGACCGTGTGCAGCAGGACCTTGAGCGCGCCACCAGTCTCCCGGCATTTGAGCCTACAGATGATTTCTCCTGACACCCTGAGTGTGGTCATGCGACACTTCTCTGTGACGCTTGGTGCCTCTGATCACAAGCCCCCTTGCTCCTCACCTTGATCAAACATTGATCGTTTTAGCACTTTAGTTGGCATGGACCAGAGTCACGAAGACTACCACGAGTGAACAGAAAAGAAGGGAAGGCAGCAAACAAGCTTACCGCCTTGCTCTTCAGCCTCTGCAAACACTCATTTATTTTTCAATTTTCTAGTGTCAATTTATTAGTCGCATTCTCCTTTATTAGCAGTACATGCAGACGCACCTAAATACGCTTCCATGTGAGTAAAGAGACTATCTATGTGTGTGCATAAATATGAAGAAAACACCTGCCAGTTATGATTCCAATGAATAACAGCTAAAAATGTAAGGTGATGCATTAATATGATAGTAAATTATGAGCGCGTTCGTGCCATATTGCTAACGGCAATGCATGCATATTTGTGTGTGCAAGTACATGGAGGCCTTCCATCTACCATCCTTCAGATTGTGGGTGCGTGTGCATGGAGATGAGTGTCAAAGTGAGGGTGGAGAAGCACGGAATGATTCAATGCAATGGTTGATGTGACGATTGATTGGCATGGCTTGGCTGACATCGGAGGTGATTGTCCCTTTAGCTTCAGTTAGGTGAGATCAGGTCGAGGCAGATGTGATTGCCGGTCCAATGCAGCAGGATGAATGCGAGGATCGATGCCAAAGAATAGTTCGCGTTAGCGAGCCAATGGGATGTGCAACTCGGTTAAAGTGCTGTCCTTGTTGGTTGTGCGCACCATCTATTGCGTCGTCTACTGGACTACTATGCTCATTCGATTATGCCACCACCAAGGATCTCAATCTTTCGAGTGAAAGTGGTCAGCGTCGACGTCTACTGATTCCTGTAGCGCTGTTGAATTAACATGGGATCGACAGCTTGCAATAGTCCCCTTTGAGAGGACTTGAACTATTCATAGTTAGGCAGTCAGCCAGATTGAACAGCTTCTCCTGAAATAACTTTTAATACTTCCTCTCCTTGAGAGGCCTACAATGATTATTCCACCCTCTAGGGTAATGTTGCAAAGAGGGGGTGAAATAGAGCAATCCGGTGCAGTGGCCTAGGTTATTTCGCTTTAGCTTAGCGTAGCGCACATTCCATCACCCAGCCGCCCCTTGCTACACCTCCACTTCCACTCCACATGGTCGCTGTGGCTGTCGTAAGGCCAGCCAGAAGTCCAACATGCAAACAAAGAAGCTGGAGAGAAGATTCGAGTGCCACAAAAGGTTTTATTAATGTCACTTAGAGAGGGAGAGAAAACGACAGTAACAGGGAGGCAATAAGTTAAATGAACGAAGCAAGTAGGACTATGAACGAGAAATAATGCATAGCTATGTGAAAAGGGATGTATTGACAAGAAGCGGCTGAGTATTTGGCATGATGAATGGCTAAGTAAGAAAGCGATAAAAGCTTACAGAAATGGGGGACAGAAGACAGTGATCATTGCCAGAAACTCAGCCATCCTCGCCTCCAATTCTGTGTCGATGGCCCGGGTTCGGTTAAGGCTCCGTTCCATTTCCTCTTACCCTACCTTCCTGGCCACCACGATAGCCTGATCGGCAACAGTTGAGGCAGCATGTTTGCGTCAGGCTGCATTTAGCCTCTCCGACACTTAAGAGTGCGTAGCCTGCCACGCTGCGTTAGATGGCGCAAGTTCCGCACATGTCTTGAGCCTCGTTATTGCCGCTTCGTGATCCTCCAGCAATGGATCTGTGTCTACAAAGCTGTCAGCGACGTGGCTACAAAGGTGTAGGAGAGCCACATACTTAAGTAACATGAATTATAAGCAAGACTTTCCTTACTCTCATGACACATTCTACAGCAATGCCAATTCCCAGGAGGTTTTCAAAGAAGCAATGGGACAGATAGCTCTAAACACCATTAACATGCTCTACAATATTCACTCTTGAGGCGCCAGTTTTAGTCGACACAGTATGCCGCTGGAATGAAATTGAACTCGTATATCTCAGAAGCAAAAATGAACCAAGGTTGGAGAATAGGCCGAATTATATAGCGTGAAAATTGCCCTTGTACTTCATGCACCTTGTGGTAAAGAGATTCATCCAATTGTTAAGAATAACCACTTCAGCCATCACTTGACAAAATGAAGAGTGTGCACTTATCCACCCATAGCAAACGACTAAGGCATATGTATTCCCACCGTTCACTCCTGCGAACCGAGGTGAAGCTCAACCATTTATGCCTGCCTCATCTTTACAACTATTGCTCATTTCTGAGACGTCGTCTTCCACCTACTGAGTGGCAATAAGTAGACACGAAGCAAACCATCCACCATTAACTAAAATAACCCTATTAATGCTGCAGAAAAGGCGCGCTTTCTTGTTTAAAACGCGGTGCTGAAGAATATCTATCACCTCGCGTCTAAATAGCTTAGCAGAACTGGCCTCAAATTCAAAGCCTTAACAAAGTTGTTTAACGAATAATGAGGCGATAGCACCTGAGGAGTATGGGCAAACTTAGCCCGTGGCGAGAAGCAGAAATGGCTGCTTACGAAACCTGCAAATGCACGCAGTCTTTCTTGCAGTGGTGATCAAGCACCTGTACCTAAGGCTCATCCAGTAGAGTCAGAAATGCCAAACGATTAATAAGCTTACACAGCTTATAGACCGTTGACCAACTGCAAAAAAGGAAATACGTGCAAACTTTAACCGAAGTGCTTTGCACAATTAAGTTTGGTCCAATTCATTCAAAACAGGTTCAAATTAAATGTAGTGCCCTTTAAGTGACTAGAAGTCACGAAAATCAAACTGCTTAGGGCATTTGGTCACAGGAGGTACATTCCACTACTGCCACCTGTTTACCCAATCTCATCCTCCTCTCTACCTGTTACCGCACATGAGCCTAATGCATCACCTCTCGGTCAGAGTTCCTCTTGAAGCACCTACTTTCAAACAAAATGGTCCATTTTTCTACCTGGCCACCTCAGCATCCTCTTGCTTTCTAGTCTTTACAGACATCTAGTCTCTTTTCTTTTAACCCAATCCTTTGAGCATCTGCCCACCTAACTGCCTTGGTTCTCCCTTATCTTCTACATATCAGCTGCAGCCACGTCTGCGTTACCAGTTTGTATCGCCTTACGACTCGTATCACCATCTACTCACTCTAGTTCACATCGTTCCGATCACACATTTCACATTGCCTTACAACCTAACCATCCCTACACCCACCTCAATCATTTTTCCTTTGCTCGTTTCCATTGCCTCCAAGGCTACGTTCTCACGTTCTTAGCTCAAGCATCCTCACAGGCATTCAGTTCTCATCAACCCTTAACCTACCTCCCCTTCAATCTGTCCATGTCTACTTAATGTATTCAATTTCCACCAACACACGCCCTACATCCATAACGATGCACACCATTTTCCCTCCGTTCATCAACTCCATTCCTGTACCTCAACGGTACACCAGGCTTTCAGCAAGCACTAACAGAGAGACCGATCCCTTACAATGCAGTCGCAATTGCCCGCCAGCTATAAACCTCACATCACTTAGCGACCTGCTTCTCTACCCACCTGCCTCAGCTCTTCTACAGTCATCTAGCCCAATATTCCGCCCTCATTAGGTGTCCACATCCCAACCTCACCAACTATTTTGCCTCTCTAGTTTGCTTTTATCTGTCTATCATCTAAGCCATGTTCTCCGAGTCCCGCGATAGCGTGAAACCATCTGCTGTTAGGCTGTACCTACTTACCTACCTACCTACCTACCTACCTGCCTGCCTGCCTGCCTGCCTACCTACCTACCTAAATAAAGATCCAACGCAATGGGACGAGATACAATTAATCCGCTCCACAAAAACGCCCGATAAATCACACATTCTACGTAGCAAAATGTCAGGAGGCGTTTTAATTTTTAAAAATAATTTTACCATTTGGCTCGTCTCAGCTAACTCATTTCTGCAATATTTCTTTACAAATTAAGCGTTTTCATTCCTTTTAATTTTTCTTATGCTGTTGACACTGAAAGTTTTCTTTGTAAGATGCACAACTTCATTGGAACGATTGCGTTTTTCGGTGCAACCAGCATTATTAACACCGCCGACCTTGGATGATGCCATCAGTTCTGAAATAATTATTTAATTGTGCCTTATTTAATCATAAATGGTGCACAACCATCCCAGCTGCTGTGTTTGTTGGTGTAGTTTCCAAATTCTCGTTATCCACAGTGCTCAAAGGCGATATTTTGATGAGACAAAGTAGATCCTTGTGCTGGTTACAACGCAAAGAACATTCCACAAACTGAAACAAGCCAGCATCATTCAAATGCACCCGAGCGCCTTGTTGTAATACTCTAATCGTTTGTCTAAATGTTCGTTTTTTTGTGAGTGCTTAAGGCGCTACTTGCCACAGCTGCTATTTTAAATGGTCCATGTACCACCCTAGTAGCTCTTAAACCATATTCTTATGAACAACGGCTAATGTGGCAAGCAAAATAACCGCTTCGAGCTAGACGTTGCTGTAGACGTCCAATAATACGATTGTTGACATTGCTTGCACTATCATGGGGCCCAAATGTGATGCTGCACAATTAATTCAAGAGTGATCCAAGCAAAGTATTTTTAACTAATCTCCTTTGTTTTTACTTGCCTAAAATGGTAGTTTAGCTTGTACCGAGACCCATTGCCAGTGACACACAGCACTGTCTGATTACAACGTCGCGATGATGGTGATGATGATGATTGTGGTACTGATCTGCCATCCTGTCGAATTCTGGGAATCATAAGCATCTCCCATTTGATTAATGGTCCTCACAATGCTGCATTTCTTCTAAACGCGAAGGGAAGCCGTTGCCTTAAACGACGTTGGTCGGCAAGGATTTGATAGAACTCCAAATTGTATTGCTTCAAGACTCCCTGCCTGAAAAATATGTAACGAAAACAAAAGCCAAAATCCACAACAGTGGACGGGGAACGCGATAAAATTTCACCCTGCAACAGAAAGCATCAAATAGAAGGCCAACTTACCCAAAGCCCTGAGCCCAAAGTGCCGCTAATGATTGGCGGAGTCTCATTCAGACTTGTGGATGAAAAGTGATCCAACTAAATTCCGACTCTGAACTGACTGCAGCGTAAGCGGCATTGCATGTTTTGCTCATTCCATCCATGTCTCAGACGAAATGGACGTCTTCTCCTGTCGAGCGTGCAACGTTACATTCAGTAACAGCATCCTTTACCGAGCACACATGTTACATGTGCACCAGGGTGAGAGTCGCTCATTTTCACGTAGCATTTGTGCATACTCGGGTTTCTCTTGATTCAGTTAATGCGCCAGAAAACTTTGTTTTCCAATTTTTAAGTGGGTTTCATGGGTGCAGCAAATCATTAGGTCAGACATGAAAACGCTTTGGTAGTGAAACCATTCCATTGTGTCACTTTTGCGGCTATTGACAAGGTTCCAGTGCTTTATTTCAAGCGTTGCTGACATGTTTTAGCAGCCTTCCCGGCATATTGCCCATCGTGTCATTTGATGCGCGATACCGTTGGAATGGTCTTGGTGCATCAAAAGCGTAAGCAAAGTCAACTAATCTTGTACTCTTTGTGTTTTACACTAGCGTGTAACACAAACTTGTTGTTTTAACTTTAAAAATAGGCTCTGACGACGGCAAATGCTGTATTTGCGCCCTGCGTTTCAATTGTAACAGAGAACTTGTTCAACACTGCATTGAAGAACACGTTAGTGAGTGCATAGGCACTTTAACCCAATTACTCCAGAACTGCTCCATCGCTCTGCTATGTTTTTGGTACAGATGCAAGGTTTTCTTAAATTTTTACCTAATTATTATGCACCATAGCTCAATTTATAGAGAGTGGTGAGATACGCCATTACTGCCTGGAGTGCTACGAGTACTTTGAGACCTGGGAGATGCTGGAAAGACACTACCGACGGCGCCATATTCGTGTGTACTCCTTTATTTGCCGTGTTCGCCTCATCAGAGATGCTTGTGGTTAATCATTGTGCTTCTTGATTTACAGATGTCTACGTAGAACTCTTCTTACCGCTGCTGCAAGGGCGCCCACACCTTTGATAGCCTTGTAAGCATCTAATCTGCTTTGTTTGAACCTATTGCGCATTCTTCATCATATTATCCCATTAAAGCAACAGGATTCTTGGCCAAAATTATAATTTCAGTCCAGGAATACTTTGTTGGGTGCAGGATTTGCATTTGTTTACTTGGTCGAGAAAGCATTACAACAGTCCTTTGGAGTTTCGAGAGCCATTGCGAGCTATTGCTGAGCTTCAACTACCACGCATGCTTCAACAAGCCATCTGGTTTATCGAAAACGTGAATTTGTGTCTAATCATAAGAAGAGTCATTTCTATTCGTTTATACCTTAGAGCAGAATGGCCAGCTCTCTTCTTCTACCTCCTACAGGCACCCATTTGGCAATGTTCTTTGCAAGTCCAGATGCGTACGAGTCAAAATTTTGCATCGCGTCAAGTTCTACGCAAATTTGTTTGCTATGAACGCCTAGACCACTGCTTTGCTATCGAAGCGTTCTGCGTTGCCAGTAAGAAATCGTCTTAGAATTAGCAAATTGTGATGGCTGCCATTGCCAACATCACTCATCTAGGCAGATTGTCCAGTGCGCATTGCATCGTGCGACTACCCGGATCCAAATCCATTAATTTGCCCTATATCCCAAAGTGCTGCAAGCGAACCAGTGTGGGGATGAAAAGAGGTCAAGATATCTTATAAGAAAAGCCTAACAAACAAAAATCCCTGCTTAGATAGGTACGTGGGGAGTGCACTTCGTTGGCTCGTCCAAAAATCGCTTCGATATAGCTGTTAGAGGTGGTTTATGGGTGGGTTAGTTAATGTGAAACGATCCCTCTGTGGAGTCCATTTTGTTTAAGGCACAGCGAATCTAGCAATAGAGTTTGAGGTCTTACTCACGTTGCACATGACTCTATTCGTTTCTTGTTTCACATCAGCACTCTAGCCGAATCAGAAGATGGAGCTGGTAGTAAAGGAAGAGTCCCTGTTGGATGATTGCGTGGGCGGAAAAACCTAGACAGCGTACTTGCATAAGTACGTGTCCAGAATCGGCTAAGAACACGGTGTGTGACGCCGATTTTCCATGTCAAGTCAAAGCTGCCTACACCTCTTTCGCAAATTCCGATTTTAATTACGCAGGTACTGAAGCACAGGGAGTAGACTTGCCACCGAAAGTAAACAAAGGTGATGTCTCTAGAGCTCTCTTTGAGGCAACAGCCACACTTACAGGCAGCTCAGATTATCTATGAGTCTAGGTAACTCATATTATCCAAAAGACGGATGCTTTACACGGCAAGAATTTCAGTTGTGGCAAACAAGTGTTTTGATGCATACGATGGACATGCGAGAAACCAGTCCTATTCGGCAGCTAACTATTCGCTCACCACTTCCTGTGCAATAAAAATACACCCTCTAGCAAAACAGGATGATTAGGAACGAGTTTGTGATGCAGACAAGCTCACCATGGGCATCCTGCTTCGCGGTGGCATCCTGTGATTGTGCTTCGCTTCTTAGGATTTTGACCGCCTTACCGCAATAGTCTGCCTCCCCATCACCCCACATAAGCGATCCGTTAGGCATCCTGCACAAAGCAAAGTAGGTTCAATGCTCGGGCCCAGTGTCAGGTTGGTGGTAAGCGAAAGCGAGAGCGGTGGACAACAATGAGACAGTTTTTGTGTTGCCGATTGGATTTCACGAGTTTCAGGCAATGCTAATTGACTCGGCAATGCAAGGCTACCCTCCAACGTCTGATAAACACAACATTATTTTGTTTATTTCTGAAATGTTGGACAATCAGTACTGAAGAAACTCATGTCTCTGCTATTGGTACACGAGAGCATAACACTGCCTTTAAACTGATTATGGAACGTCTATAAGACGCCGGATTGATCGTGAGTCCAAGGGAATAACTCCATAGCAACACAGCGTTTACTCTGTAGGACATGCGGTCCAGTAATATAAGAAGTCAGTTACTAGAGATCGTGCCATACAGATGTGATCTTAATCGACACCTACTAATCAGATTGAGTTTCGAGGTTTTCTTAGTTTGATAGGTTGCCACAAGCGTTTATTAGGGTCCTGTCATTACGACCGGGAGCTCGACCAACCCACACATTAGGTCACTTAAATTTCGGACAATCATTCAATCTGGACTTGTAGTTAAGAAACCATTTTTTGTTGTTGTCTATGCTAGCTCATTGGCATCCTCGTGAATGATCTCCAGCGAAGATATCACCAATCCTCACCTTCACATCGAGTTACTGGACGTTGTGGCATCCTCTCTGGTGCACTTGCTTGGCCTACAATTGACTCACTTTGATTTTTGACCCTTTGAAGCACCCAAATTTCATGCCCATTCCTTCTAGACACACATAGTGATTTCTAGTTGGAACTTCTCACATGACTGTGACGTCCTGCTTGACAATAACGCTTGGCCAAGTTGAACGTTTCAAAGTTGAGAGCCCTCTTGTACAGAGGACAGCCGCGATCCACTTCGGCCCAACGACATCCTTGCGCATTGAATTAACATTTTGGCGAAACCGCAGACACCTTGTTGCACAGGCATTTGTGACCAACTAAAGTAGAACCCTGTGAAATAATGCCAGGTAAAGGAAAGCAACTGGAACTCAAGATTTCCCACATTCGGGATGGAACAGAATGACCAACTACAGCCATCCAATTCAGTCTCATACACGTAAACGATATGCAAATGATGGCCACTTCAAAACCGTCAATGAGACTCTGATGGTTACGAATAAGTGTACACAACCTGCGTGTCAGTAAATAAACAGAAGCTCACAGGGCTTTTAGCGTGGCAGCACAGCAACATTTTTGATGGCCATTTGGGTAGTAACGCCTTGCACCGTCATTGATGCACAAAGACTTGTGCAGTGAAGCGTTTCCATTTGCTGTCGTTGGAGTGTCTCATGTGTGTTTGCAAGGTTCTAATCCTTACAGATTTATTGTCGCCATCCATTTTATTAATGAGTACTCTTCAAGTAATTGACGTCCAGTTACCCTTAGCTGATCTAACAAGCAAGGGACTACTAGGGTCCTGTTTAAAAAGGGTTCGCATATTTGGTTCCACTCGCCTCCTTGCTAGCACTCTCGATCCCCTCGTCGATTATAGTTTTCTAGCTTAGAAATTTAGACAATCGTTGGTTCAATAATAGCAGAATTTGGTGTTTAGTGCAATAAAATTTAGTGAAGTCCCGCTTACAAAGAGTGGTTCAAATGTTCCTACAAGACCTACCCTTCCCTCGCTTTCTCACTCTCCTGTTCACGGAGTTGCGAGCTGATCCATGGGGTGAAGCAGCGCAAATGTATATGCTCGAACCACCAGCAGTGAAAAAATCCCAAGAGGCGTTGATAAATACGTGCCCATTAGGCAATCCCACCTCCAATGTGAAACTGCAAGGGTTTAACAGATTTTACTGGCATAGTATGACGCAGATGTCATCCTCTGCTTTAATTCATAGAGGCCATACAATCGACTATGCCATTGCGTTCTCCTCCGGTGCAAATGGAGAGCAAGTCTGTGGGCAAACAGAAAGTCGAGTCTGCAGGATATCAAAACCACCCTCTCGCACATCCCAATGCTGTTCCTCCTAATCTCAGCATTTAGAGGAGTAAATATGATCACTCTTCCTGGCTCCTTTAAACAATCCTCCTGAGGTTGATTGAATTACATTGCCCACTGGGAAGAAGGAAGCCGTGACCTCGCACACATTCCCTTACTTCGCTGCGCTTTTAACGCTACGATGAGTGGTCCAGTGAAGGCTGAAAATCAAAAGTAACCAATGCTCTCACCTTATTTAAACGGTGCTCCCAAGGTTGATTATGGCTCCTTGCTCACAGACGAGGGGGAATCGCGGCCTCACACTCATTCCTCTCATTTGCAAGCTACGTGTTAGGTCTCGTGAACTGGACTGGAAGGTAAGTTAAATCATTTATGTTTTCTCTGAAGTGCCCTAGTTTAACTCACTCCCAACCGCAGGTTCCAGACTGCACTTCTCCTAGTTTCTGTGTGCATTGAGATGTGATTACTTTGATTGTTTATTACCATTGCACGTTAAATTTTATTGCCAAAAAACTTAGTTCGTGCATGCTGAGGTGACAGACCCTCCCCTGGAAGTTGTTTGAGCACCAGGCAAATACCTTGGACTTCTGGACATCGTTAATCTTTGCAGAGCAATCCCAAACTGGAAGTGGTTACTCTCTTCTATAACTCCGCATTCCTAAAATAGCAGGTGCACTCTGCAAGTTTTTGGTACAGCCACTCGGCAGCACCTTGAGCGACTGCAATTTTATCTGCCACTGTCTTCTGTTCCATCTCCTAGACTCATATTAGAATGAGTAAAGCACCTTATCTTGAATTCTGGCCTTCCATTGCGGCAGCGCCATTTCTCTCTAACCACTTCACCGTGTGTACCTAAGGATTATTTATAAAATTTGCCAATTTCACTCATCTTACAGGGGTTTGTGTTGAAGTACTTCATCAGCCGCTCACGTTTGACAGAAAGAGTGAGAGGAATCTATCTGGCTTCAAGTGTACCTCCGTAGCCCCTTTTTGGAACCCGATTTTCTACAATATAGGGGGCCAATCTGCGATCGAAGTATCTCAGGAGCACATTGGAGTACTACTTGTGTTTATTTTACTTCAGCAGACCGCATAAGGCAGTCTTCCGACTTGACCGGTGTTAAAGTCGAAGAGAATGCATCAAACGCACGACGAGGGTATGAGGAATGGGAGCGATGTTGCAGCTACTGCTTCACGACAACGATTGTGTAGCATAACCGCAGTAATACTTCTGCCATCTGCTAGCAGTGATCATCCAGTCATGCTGCCGCGTGAACAGCTGACTGATTAGGCAACAAGCTTTTACTTACAGACTCAACAAGACTGAGTGCATCTAGTGGAGGTAGTAAAAGTGTTAGGATATCTTGCGTTAAATGAAATTGGTAAGAGGCTCATGTAAGTCAACCTCAGGAGGATTATTTTAAGGAATCAGGAAGCGTGACCATAGTTAACCCTTTGAATTTTGTCATTAAGAGAAGCAGCATTGGGATGTGGGAGAGGGCGGTTCCAATAGCCTACAGATCCGACACCTGCCTGTGCACATCGTGCGCGAAACATTACTGCATGTGTTCCAAACGATCAATTAAATGGTCTACACGTCGGTGGCTCTACTGCATCCACCGAAGTCCGTACCACTTCGAAACTTCAATCGCTGACATAAATGCAACAAAGTGCGTTCTCAAGTCGATGGGTGGATTACAGTACCAGGTGGAGGTTTTCACCTCGTATATGGTGAAAAGCCTGACACCAGGAGCATGGACTGCCCTTTCGCTGTCACCTCACCTACTCCATAACGATTAATCCGCGTGTGAAAGCACACCTCATCCATTATGGTAAGGGAATCGAAGACATCCAACTGGCACGTGATGAAACATTTCTGCCACGCAATACTGTGCTCTGTGCCATTGCAACAGCATCCCCTTTCATTCACGAATGATCAGAACTGCCTTGTTGATAAGGTCACACAATGTCTTTTAAATTCCCTTCAGAGCAGAGACATTCAGGGTGCTTTCTTAGTACACCATGGTTATGGTGTGATGAGTGAGTGATGTGAGTTAATGTTGGAGGAAGCAGGGTCCAATCAGCGGGATGCAGTCTGTCCATTCCTGGAGTCACGGTTCAAAAACAGTCGGTCTGCATTAGCCAGTCTCAGCAGCGATTAGGGTCAATTGTCTTTACATCCTGTTGTTTAGGAAGAGAGGCAGGAATTGTAACTGTCAATGCTGAATGAGTGGTGATGAGGACTCAGCTATGATACCTGAAGTATCCTCATAATAAGCATTAAATGATAGCGGGTGGTTATAAAATCTTGCCCATAGGCGTCGAAAGAGATGTGAAGTATGTCTTAAGATGTTCCTCGATTTACCGGTTAGGATGGGCCAATAAACCCCACCATTAATAGCCACGTGCGGGTTTCACGACAGGGATAAAGAAAGGGTCAGCAAACAGCACCAACGCTGCCTAACCACAGAACCTATGGCCTGGATTCCATTTTATTGCCATTCATCCAGCCATTGCATTTTGCTTTCTCCGAATCAGCTTGTCCTTACACATTTCTCAAAGCCTCAATTCCATTAACAGATTGGTAATCTCTATGAGCAATTATCTTGACGCGTTTTTTTGAATTAGGCAGTCCTTTTAAAGTAGGAGGCTGCAGTACACGCATTTATCAGATGCTAATTTGTGTGGATAAAGGTGCGATAGAGGAAAAGACTTCTGCGTATTCCCGCCTGCGAAGCATAGACAAATATGGGAAGCCATGTTTTTGTTCTAAATGCAATCCACACTCATAGAAACTCGATGGACCTCGAAAATACACACCCACCCATCCAGCAACAGTGTGTAGCTGTGCTGTCATCCCTGAACGACCGATGTGATGCTCGTTCTCTCAAGCGGTTGATGGTGAGTGGGACGCGTTGAAGAGCACAACACATTTTCTGCTTGTGGCGAAGGATGAACTTCGCGACTGCACTGTAGAATCGGTGCATTCATCACAAAGTCCAAAAATATTTACCAGAGTTGCATCAAATGGAAAGGAAAGGCATGGAAGCCACAACAGCTGCCATCATTTTTGTGCTATGCATGACACTGAATAAGTGTGGCAGCGTTGAGAGCAGCAACGAGACCGAATGAAATGCCGTTAGTTGGTGCGTGCTGACCACGTGGATAGCACTGTAGACGGCACTAGTTGAAGTCGATGGATGTGTGCATGGGTTGCACTTATGGTGTGCCTCTTCTAATTCTTGCCTTAATTTGAAAAGTGTATTACGAGTAGGCCCTTTAGTAGTTCCAGTATTAACCACGTTGCCAGGCCATTGGAGGTGTTTGTGAGGTTTGGTGCAAATTCAAGAAACGATTTCACGCAATCGGTAAGTTACGCATAAGTATATCAATGCGTGCACTGCAAAGGATAACTGTTTGCCAGCCTCCCTGTAGGACGTCTTTTCTTCAACCCTCTACTACTTTCCTCTCACATCTCATCAGCCATCTTGCATCACTAACTGCCGACTGCCATTGATGGATGCTACTTAAGATTACCTGCTGTGCAAACTGGACTTTGCTTGTTCTTAAACCCATGGATAATTCATAGCCACATTTGGCTAATATTTTTAAAGTAATAAGCGAAAATGAGTCAAGCGAATGCAAGTTGCTTAAGTCAAGCTGGTGGTACTAATCGAAGAAGACATGGCAGTTGTGAAGGCAGAATATGGTGGCACTCATCGGTGGGTGTGATGTCGAGGTGGTCATTGTGCGCAGCAGCATGCATCTTGTTGAATGTGCGTCGATTGGGCCTTGTCATATCGGTCCGAATTGATGGAGGCAGATGTACTAAAAAAGAGAGGCCTTGTCTCAGTCTGCTGCAGCATTAGTCGTATGAATTCGCTGTCAGTTTCATACCTGTTTTGCTTGCAGAATTGTGGCGCGTTGAAGGTTCGTGACATATGGTTGAGTCGGAGGTGATCAAGGGACTACGATTTCCTTTCAAGTATGCGTATCTAACATGACATAGTGAAAGTAGTAAATGAATGTAGAAACAACTTAGGAAACAATAGGGACTAACAAACGTAGTAGTAAGATGTCAGGACATACTTGGTTCCTCAATTATGTGAGGTGGAAGCAATTTTGTTTGCCTCAGAGACCTTAAAGTACTCACTTACTGTCCCTGTTCACCAACTACTTCTGCTCTACTTATTTCACCCATAACTAGAAGGTAAGTCCCTTAAACCTGGTCTCAAATTAAGCCCTTGGTCTAGCAGACAGTTTGGCACTCTAGTCTTTTCTGATCATAATGGTCGTCTTGCAAGTAGCCGGTGGATTACAGAACTGGCAAATGATGGTCAGAATGGACGAGAAGTAGCGATGAGATGCCATTCCGAGCTATAGCCAATGTGCAGAACAGCATCTCAAACAAGATCGTACGTGCAATTATTGCTTCATTCACTTCCTCTTGAAAATGTTTGACACCGTGCAGTCTTAAACCACCTTCTCACTCATCTCGACCAATCAATTGATGTGCGACTTATCGTCTCATTCCTTATCCGTCCATCCATCCATTTGTTTACCCAACCAATTAGCCATCCAAGTGACCATTCATCCATCCTGCATCCATCATTTTATCCATTCATCCATCCTGTACCATGTATCGACCGATCCATTTGCATAACTACTGTGGATCAACCCATCTTAAAACAATTAATCAGCATCCTCTTCGTGCCTGCTAATCCGACTTTGATCACCCATTCATTTGTGTGTACGTGTGTGTGTTGAATCCACTCATTTAGCTTTACTTATTCCATTATTTCATCCCTCCCTTTCGTACCTACTCTTACCAATGCTCGCAAAGCACCACTTCTGGTTCCAGCATGCATGCACATGCTTTTCAGGTCAAAATTGACTAAACCATATCCATCCCTCTCTTGTTGGACTCCCATCCATACCTCACCCTAACAAACACTTCTGTTCTTCAAATTATCTCGACTGCATTGGTCAACTCATCCTTTCATTCATTTCACATTCCTTCACGCTTCACCACACGATTATTCATTCCTTCCTTCTAACAACACCTGCCACTTTATCCACGATTCTACGTATGAAACAAGCCACTGACTTCGCATGTTCTGTACACCTGCCACCCACTTTGGATCTCTCCTTCCCGCATTTCCTACCATCTATTTCTGCACATCTTTGATTGTCAACAGGCTCAACGCCTAATTCGAACCCATTATATCCAATTACATGGGTGTCAGTGTTATCCACTTGAAAGGCCTCTTCTTCATTCTCCTCCTCTTCCTCATTCGATCATCTTCACAGGTGGGTCGATTCTTACCTTAGGAAGCTGACGTTTGTCGGCATAAACCAAACTCACAACAATCGTTTGACTAATCATCTGGACTGAATCGCCAACCCAATCTTGCTTTCCTTAAAGTTATTTTTGCCTCTCCATCACTTCACCTACCCACCTGACCTCCCACCTATCTCATTTCTTGTCTACTAACCACGCAATTATACGATCAGGGTGTCAAGCACTAGCAGAAGTCTTCTCTTAACTGTCATTCCCAGTCGGCTGTCATCACTGCAGCCTCCACCACCTCCTCCTTCTCTCACAATATTGGGTCGCCAACTGCGTCGACCAAAATAGTCATTACGAATCCTGAATTAGCGAGCAAGTAATGTGATACCGACATTGCACGAAGAAGAGGAAGGGACAGCGGGAGAAGGAGAGTCAGAAGAGGTTGATCACTCCAGTGAACACCACACATACTTACGCATTCCATCGTCTTCTATCGTTCATCTTGCTTCGCCACCTTATCGTCGATCCCACTACCCACTACTTCGTCAGTTCCTCAGTCCCACTCTGTCATCTACTCACTCTCGGTCTACTTCCCATCCTCTACCTTCACCGCCCCCCTCTCAATCTCTCTGTGACCCTCTTCCAATCACCCATTCTACCGTTTTGAACGAGTATACAGGACAAAAGAAGTAGAAACGGAAAAGGTAACAGTGACTTATGCCATCATCTTCTTCTTCGTCTTCTCAAACCCTGCTCCATCCTATTCTCCTTTTCCTTCATCTCATTAGCTTGTCTTATCCAACACTGCCACAACTGGTGTCCTAGTTTATTTTACTTACCACAGTAAAAATTGGTTGCGTCTTCGAGTGTGCTGTTTTATAGGAACTCATAATCCTTCCACAAGGTCGATTCCTACAGGCTTCTCTCGAGTAAATGACCAGACAAAATAGGTGAATGAATGAATTCAGAAACGTATGGAAGAAAAAGGAGGAAAAATAAGGAAAGCAGTGCCACATCACTGTGTGGATACACAAGCGTCCTGCTTCTAGTTAACCGGATAAATGCAACGACTGCCACTGTCGTTCCTGGTTCAAAAACAACAATTGGCCTGAGCAGCACATTTGTCAGCTCCATAGCGATCGTTAGGAATGAGTTGCCTATTTCTTAAACCAATTTTTACCTCCATTTGCTCTTACTGTCTGTAAATTCCCAAAATACGCCCTTCTGAACGAAAACTTTAGGAGTTAAAAGCTGACGACAAGCAGTCCCTTCAAGACAGTGCATTTAAATCAAATCACAGTGGTGTGGGTGATCCCTCCTATTCCCCTCCGCTTCCTTTGCATCTAAAATGGCACAAGAAATTTGGCCAAAGTAGAAAAGCACAAGGGCAAGTTATGCCTGCCCCACAACTCCACCTACAAGGAATGCTGTGTCCGAAGCCAACGCCAGGAAGCATTACTAGACACCACGCGGCGCGTGCTACCAATCGTATCACACCTATAAGATTCGAAGAGGTCAACCACTAATCTAACCATCAGGGGTGCCCTTCCACGCCTTATCTCGTCTGCAATTACCCATCCCTCTTCGTGCTCTCCCTCCTGCCATTCGATTATTCGTCAGTGCCTCCCCCCTGCTTCATTTTCTTTTCACCTACGGTCTTCTCTTCCTCCCCCGCCTCCGTCGCCTTCCTCTCCATCTCTTCGCCACTCCCACATTCCCACTCCCGCCATTTTAAAGACATTATGGGCCAAATCAGGTAGGTATCGTAGAATATAAGGGTTAGTTACATCACCAACCCCTCATTCTCCTCTCCTTCTCCTAATCTATCTCCCCCTCCCTTCCTCTTGCCTCAGTTCCATGCGTCACTTCAATGTCACTAAATCTGAAAATCTTGTGTAAATCGCATAGAATGGGAAAACCGTGTTTAGCATTTTTAAAGTATGCCATCAAAAAGAGAAGTCCAATTCCTTCCATTAAGTCGGTTCCTTCCTATTTCACTTGTTCACATGGCTAGATGGATGAATAGATGGATCAGTTAAGGAATAAATGGGAGAAAGTGGGAAGGAATTAAGGCCCGCTGCACCACAACACTACGTTGACACATCCTACGATGTCCATTTTCAGTCCTCATTTCTCCTCCTCTACTCTCCTTCATTCTATTTCCATGATTTCACCTCCCTTTGCCTCTGTTTTAATCATTACTTTGTCGTTTTTAGCTAAACATTCATTTTTCTTTGCTTCTACTCAAGAATGCATGCATTGCAACGATTCGGCCAAAGATAGGATTAGGGGTGCGCATCAAAAGTGCCCATTCGTTAGCTCACTGGCAACCTTTGCGGATAAGTGGTCGAAGTCCTTAATCAATTTACACTTTGCACCACATTGGTGCTTCTTACCTGCCTTCACAGTCACCGAATAAGCAACAGCACGAGGAGGTCCACTGACGTACAACAACTTGCCCAGCGCCGCTTGCATCACCAGGCTCGGCTAGATCTGATTAGATTGGAGTACGTCAAAACAGATTAGACTAGAAACCCAGACTAGATAATGACAGACACAAATAAAGTGGGAAAGCTGAGCAAATATAGGGCTACCTGAACTATGGTGCCTGGTTCACCCTCAAAGTCGCCTTATAAGCTACCATTTAAGTCAACTCTAATGCAGATCGGACTCGAGACCACCTCAAAATATGTACGGGAGGCAACAAGTCAAGGAGATCTCATCCTGTTTAATGCTGCATGGAAACGGATAAATAGGGGCGTAGTCTTGCCGCTGACCTATCACAGCATTCTTTCCCTGCCACAACTTTACCGAATATCACACCGGAATACCACTTCTGCCCCACTTTAAAAACGGAGTCAAACACTGGCCACCTTAAGGCTGTTTGCATAAAAAATCAAAGGCAGAACACCTGATTACCTTACATACATGGACGTAAGTTCCTTCAGTCCTAACTAGTCACTGCAA
This sequence comes from Taenia multiceps, assembly GCA_001923025.3. Taxonomy (NCBI): domain Eukaryota; kingdom Metazoa; phylum Platyhelminthes; class Cestoda; order Cyclophyllidea; family Taeniidae; genus Taenia; species Taenia multiceps. Next base: position 3,081,792 of record CM010317.1, on the reverse strand, counting down.
CGAAATCCATCGCAGACCGCACACACTTCATATAATCTCATGCATTAGCGAACTGCTTGTCACTTTGTGGTGGAAAAAGTTCCAGCAACAAGCCGGGACTCATTGTCACGCCTTCAATATTCAAGCCTCTGGCGTTTGGCGACAAAAAGTGACAGGTTTCCTACTGTGGACAGACAGCAGTCAAGCTGTGTGATGATTGCGAGGCATGATCGGACCGAACGTCACTCAAGATGCTCAATTGAGTACTGAACAGTCCGCAAAATGTGAGTCACCGCACGGGGTTGACTAAGCACAACTTCGTTGCAGACTACACTCGTCCGTATCCAACAATCAGGCACCACTCCCGATATTTTGCAATCTTAGCGAATAAGGATCACCTTTGTAATGGGGTAACTTGTGCACGTGGTGGTCTCCTAGGCACCACAATGAATTCCAGCACTCATTGTACTAGCAAAGAAAAATCCGATTTGACAAGCAAGTGGTAACTGACTAATGAGAGTCTTCAACTTTCTTTAACCGATTTTAAAAATGAGAACAAAAGACACATATTTAGGCTAAATTTCAACAACAAACAAATGAACCGCTTGTACTCGACATCCAACTATCCCCTCACCTCCACTACCTACTGCGTCTGCACTCTCCATATCACACCCACCAACTGCGGCCTCACCAACTTCCATAGCCTCAACAAAATGCACCAAGACATCAGCCATGGCAGCAGAACCATCAACATTGGTGCCCACGATTTCAGACGCACCAAGAGACACCGCCACGTCGGTGGCAGCATTTGCATGCCACTCATCAACGCGATCTAAAACAAAAAAGGCACAAAAGGAGTAGAGTTGGTGGGCAAGAGTTATCAGTAGAATGAGGAATTTGACGCAAAAGAGACACACAATGGGAAAGACGAGATCAAAGATGCGGTGCTATGACACGGATTGCAAGCTCGCATCCTAGTTAGTTCAAGTGTCACTGAATTCTCTTTAGCTCCTGCACCAGTAGGTCACTTGTTGTTCTTAAGTTTTGTGGGTGTGCAAGCATGTAGGTTAGGTGTTAGCGGTGCAGTTTTGAGGGTTTGACACTGCATTCTCGGCAATGACAGGATGCTGAGTTGAGCAGCCGCCTCTAGGGCAGACGAACCTTCAGTCGCATCGTCACTTCGGCGTATTTGCAATGCACATATGCTTGACAAAACGATGCTCAATGTTTAGTGAGAAGCCTTCGACAGACACGCTTCTCGCCACTGAACCGTTGTCAACTGCTCTCGAGGGAGAAGGGTACCCTCTGAACCAGCACAGTCCTCATCACTCTGCCTTCTCCATAACAAAACCAAAGAAGTGGTCTCCATGAACCAGCGCAACTTTAATCATTCCTCCTTTGTATTCGAATCACTGGCGAAAAATGCTCGCTACCTGCTCTCCCTCTATCCGTTTTAAGGGAATAAAAGATGTGTCTGCCATGCAAATAAATGAATTTTCTGCGAAAATGATGGAATGCAGTATCAAAACCTGAAAAATTTAGTTTATTTGAACCGGATTTTTTTACCATCGGGTTTTAGTCCGTCTCCTTACCCAATAGTATGATTGCATGATTCAAAAGGCGATGTGGCACAGCGCGTGCTTCTTCACACTTCTTCTGGACTCGCAAAGTCCTGAGTAAGCGAAGGGACTACAATCACGGAGGATATGAGGGACAGCCAGGGAGCAAAAGAAGCTTCCTGCTCTCACCCATCTCATTGTCTGAGAATAGAGGTTAAGAAGGGAGGGATAGACGAATGCATTGGTAAACTGCTGCCGTCACATGCAGTAATTGCACATGAAGGATCAGCTTCACTCTCACTCTGGAGGCCGTCCTTCCACCAAAGTTGATTGACACCGTTTAAAAGCTGCCTCATCAGAGTGCGTCATCATGATGCATAGCTTCCTTTGCACTGAGTGACTGCTGGGTTATAAAGCAGGGGTGCTAGTACAATCGCATTGTTTCGAGTTGGATCCAACTCGTGGTCCCTCTGTTATTGAATGTTTGAGGGGTATGAAGGGAAGGAGGATTAAAGAGCTGAGGTGGCACTCATTCGAAAGGCTACTATGTGCAAAAATAGACTAATTTTATGCATTAATTACTCGCTTATCATGTTCATCAATATGCACAAATGCTAAAGATGGGGCTGAACTTGCCAAGTCCAAGTTAGCTGTATCGCGGATAAATATCGCGCAAGTCACTTCCCCATCCGACAATGCCATCATCAACCAAAAAGTAAAAAATTGTAATGTGGTTGGCTCAGCGTTCAGGAGAGCTGAAGCTAGAGCTGTGCAATGAATTCATGGAGAGTTGAGTCGGTGTGTTAAGGCCTACGTTTGCAGTGGCCACTGCATCCTCCTCGCCAACAGGTAGCGGTTGCACTGGAAGACTGGTTGAAGCAGAGTCGACTGAGACCAAGGATGAAGACAGTAGAGGCATTAGAGACATTGTCCCATTGGGCATGTGTACTGCTTACTTGGAGGTAGATCTACGAGGCAGCAGCATTATTACCAAAAATGTATGCGAATGAAGAAAGGAAGGCGGATCACTGGCATACTCCTATCTGACAGTGGTGTCGAGGAAACCACCGGCAGCTCAGAGGATGCAAAGCGTCACCAGACTAACTGCATGGAACCGGTTCAGCAACGCAAGGCCCTCTTAGGCACAAGAGGAGGTTGCGTAGACCGCTTTGCTCTCCGACAGCACCATTGGCAAATTACCAAAGTGTAAAACTTGTGGCTACATCGCTGGTTCATAAATTGTTGGCATAATCGTACAATTCAAATGGAGTTTATTGACAAATGGATGTCTTTTTTTCACCTTCCATGTGGTCAGGATCGGGTAGATGGTAATGAAATAGACATTGGTGGTCCGGGTGGGAAAGTAAGTTGGCGTGAGAGGGGAGGGGCAGGCGATTGCACCAGCATGTCATCGCTTTCTCTGTGTAAAATTGGCAGTCCGCTTGCTCTGATGTCGGCATTTATTTCTTCTTTATTGACCTTCACTTCTCTGGATAGAGTACTGTGAAGGCAGTGCAGGACACTCCTCAGTCTCGGTAACACGCTGAACGGGGCAGAGCGATGAGGGATGTGCTTGAGGATGACTGCGAATTAGCAACGGAAAGAGTATTTGGTGGCCGCCTTTCGACTTTCCAAGAGGATTGCTGTAGTTTGTAAATTGCAGCGCGGGGAGGTGGCCGATAAACATAGATAGACTGGTTTGCATCCCACCCATGAAGTGTATTCTGAGGTCTCTGTGACTGAATATACACAACGGTTGTGTCCACCCTCTCCACAGGACATAGAAACTGTAAAAATTTGTTGGCAACCTGCCATGCCGAGAAAATGAGCCCCACCAAGACTGTTGCTCATCGAATGCCTCGTCGGTAGGTGAGTTAATTACGTAGCATCTTGCACGATAGCCATATCAACCTGACCCTTCCTCCCAACGAGGGGTCAGCGAATGGTGTAGTGGCTGCGGACTATGAAAACAAATAAACATGATTAAATAGAAGGTGATTTTTTAGCACCACAGTAGGCAATAATTTCCATTCTACGACCACAATTAAGCCACCTGGGAGAATGCTTACGAGATACCCTCATTATTTCGATTCCCTTGAAGGTGTTGTTGATGGCACGCTCCCTATCGGATGGGAGGCATTCAACGTCCGTAGATGAACGTCTACCCTTTAAGGGAGAGCTGTAATGACCTACTCAACACTGGCTGGCTAGGCGGCTCAAGGGCAAATTAGACGACCCATTTACCCAGACATAGACATAACCAACGGACCGCTGACTGATTGTTGAGCAAGCTTTTGGCTACGTTTGACTCACTGGTTCATTTTGTTACACGAATCATCATATTTTACTTCCCAGTGCATTTGTTAGCCTTTAACGAGCACAGTTTGTCTGAACTGCCCTTCCTCCTAGAGGTGATCGTCGCATTTCTAATGTGGGAAGATGGTTTCCGTATCTGTTTGCTCAACTGACACCACCCATAGGACTTAAATAGGCTTCTCCGAGAAATAACTTGAAGGGATTACTCTAAATAACGGTGCACTCACCTCTCAGATCGGTTTCTGCTAGCGACGTAGCAGTGCATTTAATCAAATCAACATTATAAATGCCAATTGAGCTAGGCGAACGTTCGCTGCAAGCACAGCACAGTGAGACAAAGTCGGGTGCACCAAATGCCAAAGGACTCATTTATGCGGAAAGAGAAAAGAACTTGCCACGCACTCAATCCACCCAGTCTCTGCGTGGTCACTAAAAATACAAAATGCTTCAAAGTGGTCGAATAGTTGTTGGGGTACAACACAAATTCTTTGCTGCCAAACACAAATGGCAGAGGAAAATGGCTAAGAACATGCATTGCTAATAATGGACCAAGTCGCAGCAGCTAATCGCATGGAGAGCATCCACACCCGCGCACGTGCAGTCCACACTGAATAGAGACCCAGAGCATAGTAAGGCACCCATCCGCACCGGTCGATGCAGTGACCAAGACGAGTCACTTTTAGTGCTGTTCGGTAGTGCCGCCATGCTTACCAAACAATTTCTCCACCGAATAAAGACAATAACTAAGCATCGTCGAGGTCAGTGTCTGCAGCGCCTTTAACAGAACGGGGAAGAAGAAGACGAGCCAAGTGTTTGGTAGATTCTCTACTGTATCCAACGCCTTAGTCATCATTAATCTGGAACCATTGTCCTTACAACATCGAACCATGCGATGCAATGCCAAAGCAATTCCACTTCATCAATCAAAGTACTGTGTAACAAAAAATATACGTAACGAGGTATTGTGTTTGAAAAAGAGTCTTAACAGGAACTAAGGCTTGTTTTTTTTCGGCGCTCAATTCAGCACGTAAGTAGTTAAAAGAGGTGGGTTAGCAAGTGCATGCGAACAAGAAGATACTCATTGGTAAACAAAGAGTAGCAGGTACTTCATAAAGCCAAATCGCTTTCAATCAAATTAGGACACAGTAATTAAAAGTCACCATCATTACAACAGATAACCGCTCAACATGCTACCAAAACTACCCTAATTGATCTCTAGAGGTATTTTGCAGAACAAGGTTAACTTGTCTAGGCGTCTAAGTTGGAAAACAAAAGGTCTTACAGGTCATCACAAATAGCTTTTTGCCTACTTTGGCGAAAAGGCGTAAAAAGAAGACGGAACAACAAGTAAAGGAAGTTATTGGCAACTTTATAAACGGACTTAGCCCCAGTAATCAGAATTGAACCTCATGGAATCACACACAACTTACGCATCGCCCAAACAATCTTGCAATAGTTGCTTGCAGCATCGGAGAGTGAGAACAAGTGAGCTCAAAATTCAGCACTTGAAGGGAAGCGTCAAGTTGACGATTTTTCATATCTACTGTAATACTTTGTTTGTTCGAACTGCCGGTTTTCGGACATTTGGGTGGCCATATTGTGCTAGCCAGTTGGCCGCCCTCCGGGCCGTGCCAACAGTCCCCTAAACCCTCTGTTTCCAGAATGTGTGCATTCCGCCCTAGTACTATGCCCCCTCGGAATGCTGCATCTACCCTATTTTGCATTTATTTTGGTAGTCCATGCATAAGAGTGATAAAAAGAAACTGTGAGATAGACAGTAGTCACCATTTTAAAGAAGACTAGATTCTAATAATAGCAACAAATAATAAACATTTCTTATGATAACAATTTGTAAAGGAGTATTTATAAGTTGCACGTTTCAGGAGTACTTAACGCGCTCACTTTAGCGAAATTAGGCTTTAAAACATGCTTCGACACACCACAATTAAGCAGTTACGCGGTGGTTGTGACTTTGTTGTTTTCGGCCTGTCTCTAATTTTTCAGTTTTAATTTACTGCACCACTGAAACCTGTTGAAGTTCGTGGCTATCGTAAACGAAGAGTTGCTTTGTGGGCCTTGTTGTGCGTGTGGATTTGCGGTTTTCCTCACCAAAATAACTAAATTACAATGAACCAAGGACTAGCAATTATAAAGGAACGAGTACCTTTTCCTATGCGGCTCTGGATGGTAAAAATGTGTCCTTGAGATGGCTGGGCAACTTCACAGGAGCTGAGCCATGCTCGATGGGTTAATAAATGTGACAGAAGAACCGTTAACTTGACGCCATTACACTAAACGCAGAAAAGGATTTTATGCTAGAGGTAAGTTGAGAGTATGCATTCCTTCCTTTGTGTACATGTGTTTTCCACTTTTAATGTCAATTTCATACACCGATGGATTTAATGCATTCGTTCCCTTTCAGCACCGTGGTGTTTATCACTTCCGCATCTTCATGATCTGGTTGAGCATACCAAAGGCAAACAATGTGGGATCCTTCTACACCAGGGGACAGAACAAGAAGTCCACACACTGCCAGCTACTTTCACTCACTTACGCAGACATCAAAGCAATTGGTGCTGCTCGTCATTGTCGTCGATGGGATAGAGGAGCAACAAGGATCGGTGATGGTAGGTGTGCATTCGATTACTGTCGACTGTTAGAGGAAGGATAAAAATTGCACAAGTATTAATCAGAAGGAGTAAGAAGAAGTAGTTACAGCGCAAAAACTGTGTCGGAGTGGGCATGATAGTGATCTTCAGCGCTATTAGAACTGACCTCACCGCTTCTGTCGACAACCCCATCGTCTGCATTGCCGAAATCCGCAAGTATCTTGCATGGCTGTTTCAAGTCGCACCCTACTGTTCCTACACCTGCTCTCATCCCTAGTACTCTTTATCTCTTTCCTACCTTTCCTGCTTTTCTCCCACCAACTCCTTATACCTGCTTCGTGTTCTCTTCTCTCCCTCTTCCTCATGCATTTTTGGTGCCACATTACCCGTTAACTGACTCAGTATTTGTGGTGAATGTTTTAGTCAACGTAGATGGCGACTCAGTCTTGTGATGGGAGCCGACTAAGAAAGACATTTCGGAGAACACTTCAACTACTGCGTAACACTCTGATCGTGGGGTTGTGTGGCTGATTCAACCAACTTGGCATCCTACGTTGGCCTTGAGGTAGAAGAAGAGGGAGAGAAAAAGAAGAAGTGGATATACGATGCAGTGCAGCCTTCTTCGCAAAGATGTGGCACCGTTAGTCTGGAGAGTATATGAAGTGAGTGAATGGCTCTCTTAGCGATTCATCAATCTCTGAACCTACCTACCTGTCCTATCCGTGTGTTTATTTGTCTTCCAATATGCACTTTGTCTGTCTCATCATCTACACGATCTGCATCTGCATCCTCCCGGCCTCTAGCTTTCGTAGTAGTTAAGCCTATTGCAAAAATTTTTTGCGTATGATAGTTGAATAATTCCCTTGCCATAGTTATAATGAACACTAAATAGCATTTTGCGTGTGCACTACCACTACTACTGTCCACTACCTGTTGGAGTAATGGAGTTTGCAGCTCATTTCTTCTCTACAATTGGGCACCAGCTTGCACCAAGTCCTGGTTGTGTAAAGCATTCTAGGCTTAGTAATTAAAGCGTAATCATGTCCACTGTGACCATTATTTCACTTTCTTTGTGGCCGCGTGACATTTCATTCCGTGGTTGGCATTGTAGACGATGACTATTTGAGGTATGGGGGAATAGTAGGAAAATAGAACATGTTACCGTTCTTCCACATGCTTTGTATGGTGAGGTCTTGCATTGCGTTACCTCGTATGAAAACCGCAGAGGTGATTGCTTTGGGTTGAGGTAGTGGAGGGTTTCGTTTTTAGCGCGTTGCATGAGGTGGATTTGTTGTTGTGGAAATGAAATAGTGCATTGGAAGTGTGAGGAGAATATTGAGTGGTTTGTGGAAAGGAGGCCTTACAATTACTAACGCTGCGTCATGCTTCTATCTGTCGTGCTAAACCCTCATGTTGCGTCATTGCAATGTCGGGTTGGTTGACTGGATACACAGCAAGGTCTCCTTGGACGTGGAAAGTGCTGTTGTCAGGACACGTCATTACTTTGAAAGAAAAGTACATTTGCTGCTGCATAGTAGCATTAATTTCTACACACTGTGCCCATTAAGCCATGTGGAAACCACTGTGTCACTGATCGTTGCGAGAAGGAGAGCTTTTGACAATGAATGATTGGTGTTACTGAAGTCTGCTTTGTTTCTTTCATTTAGCGTGGTACTCATCTGTGCCATTTTGTTCACTGGAAAGGGGTAGGCCTTAGATGTGTTGGGTTGGATGGAGACCTCAAGGGTGGTTGTTTGGATTTGCAAATCGCATTTGGTAACGATCGTAATTCCGGTTTGTTTTTTTTCTCCGCGTAAAGGTGAAGTGTGGCCGGTGGGAGGGGGGAGGCCAGGCCAGTGTTGGCGGTGACGGCAGTGGCGATTGTAGTTCCCGACCTAATGGTGCTAACGGGAATCACACTTACCAGCATCAAGCCCTGGTGCTCCTCCATTCCACGCTGTCAAAGTTGCAGGCAGGCAGGGAGGCATAGGGAGGTTGGAAGAATGTAATCCCGACGACATGACACAGTAGTCGGTGGGTACCAACTACTACGTCTCTTAATCCCTCCCAGTAAGCGAGGAAATGGGTGAAGGGAGGAGAAGATGACAGCAATGGGGAGTGAACATGAGGTAGAATAAGATAGGCAATGTGCGTTTAACCGACTGGTGTTTATCTTCGATTGAGGTGGTTTTGAGTGCGGCAAGGTGGGTGAAGCCAGCAATGCTTTAGACGGTGGTGATAGTTTTAACGTCGCCTCTCCTGCATCCTTCGCACCCTCAGTTACGATCGGCTCGCCTTCCTCTAAAATGACAGTGTTATCGGTGACCCTGACGCTGCTCGAGTGGTCATTTAGCAGCAGCGTTAAGACTTGGCGCCGTACACAGGCACCAGCGATGTGCGCATCAAAATGACGATGATAGTGGGTGTGAATGAATGGGTGGTTGAATGGACGCTTAGAGTTAAGAGAGGTGGGTGATATTCACTCGCCTGACATGCTGTCTGGTCTGATGATGTTGCGACTCAGGGCGAGGAGTGGGAGCGCTGTACTCGATCTCGTGCCTTTCCTCAAGAGGGACTTGTCATGACGATCCACCGGCGGACGCTTGTTGCGACCGCACGCCATCGCCCCCACCTACCCGCCAGGCACCAACCACGTGGTTGGGCTGACAGGCAGTGAGGTAGTCAAGGCTGTCTAATCTGCTGGTGGTGGCTGGCATCGCTGTCCCTTCTCCTTGCTCCTCTCCCTCCTCCACTTCGTAGTTTACCTGCAAGCCTAAGTGAGTAGGAGGAGGAGGAGGAGGAGGGGAGAAGAGGATCACCATACGGAATGGGTAAGGCGGTGGACGCCACCGATGAATGAATGAATGAATTTACCTATGCTCGCAGAAGAGGATGCTCATGATGAAATTCCTCTCTGCTTCTTCAATGTCTATCACGCATGTTCAATTTCCTTATCCACTAGACTAGCATAATTGAAAATTCGCGATGTTCCTACTCAGACCACGTGTGCATGAGATGTGCCACCTAGCAGTAGGAGTGTTTACGTTTCAAATAATAAAGGTGATGAAGGAAGTCTGAGTGTTCCTTGTCGTTGTTTTTGGAAAGGGACTGAGTGGTTGGTTGATTTGCTCGTGTTAAGCGTGGGTGGTAGTAGCAGCATGTCATGGGTTGTCAAGGCCCGTGAGTGCTTGTCTCGTTTCTGGCTGCGAGGGAGGTCAAATGTGCTTGTTTTGGGTAGCACTATCAAAAGTTATTGTTTCTTGGCTTTAGGAGAGCCGTGAAGAATGTAAAGGGCCTACTACTGCTTTTAAGAAGGAAAAGCTTTGATGCAGGTGTGTGCGCTCACAGGCAGATGGATGGATGTAGACTAGGAGTTGTGAAGGTGTAGGCGAGAATGGAAAGTGGAGAGTAGTGAAGTAGTGTGTTGCACAGAGGTGGGAGTTGTGAGCTAGAATACTGTGAGGGGAGTGTGAGGATGGATGAAGGTGGAAGAGGAAGGATTGCAGTAAGTAGGCAAGTAGGTGAGCAAGGGTATGTTTGAATTTGTGGAAAGGCAAAAATGGCATCAAGGAAAGTAACTGTGCGTTGACGATTTACTCTAGATGTGTAATTAAAAGAGTTGTCTCATGAGACGAACTGCAGGGGTGATGGTGGAGAAGAGGGGGAATTGAGGAAGGTAGGTTAGTAGGTAGGTAGGAATGGAGGTGGGTAGCTGCGTAGGGGAATCTGTGTAGAGGCGGAAAGGACTTGAATTGCCAATAAAATTGAACATGTTGGAAAATGAGCAGTCGGCACTACCGAACCAGCATTTGTGCATATACCTGGAAGCTTTTTCATTTGCCAACCCGGCACTTAGCAGACAACGATATTGATGTGTGTGCAAGTGTAAAGTGCCCACGATCCCACCGAATCACACTTCTGCTGGCAGTTACTCAAAGATCAAGAGCAACTACTTGCCGCATTGACCGCCACATCCGCCACATCTGGTTAGACACACCCAAATCAACACGTCGTCCCAACTCAGGCTTTTGGCAGCAAACACCGTCTGGTGGGCTCGACCTCTTGAAATGGTTAGAAGTGCGGAAGCACGAAAACGGGTTCGCTCCATGCCCAAAAGTAACCTTCCCCGTAGGGCCTATGCATGGAATTCAAGCAATCACCATTGCCAACTTTTGTTTGAGGGCGCAGCTCTTGTCATTTAAATACTTTCAGTTCTGCTCGCTGTAAGTTAACGCTGCGTCATTTGCTGCTCCCTCGTTGACTAGCACATAAACAGTGCGCACTGTCAGCCGGATGTGACCGTGGTAATAAGCTATTCGAGGTGCTGGTTCATTTGTTGATTCTCATCAACCCAATTCCACAGTCTAGTGCATCTGCTGTGCTCTCATCTTTCAACTGACCAGCTGACTGGCCAACTACGTAGTTGGAAGGAATGTCGAGTTGTAATTAGCTATCGTTCAAATTGCTGAGCGGCTAAAAATGCACCGACCAACCTTCCAACAGCCCTACTCGAGCATTACCCTTGCCATGGTAAGATGTCGGCAACTAAGCTACTACAAATGGGTTCCCTTGGAGGTAGTCACACATAGTAGACCTGATGAGGGCGAACATGGCTTTTGCTTTCTTAGGTCGCGTACTCATACCGCTACCATGAATATAGCACCCTACAGATGTCTAACAACCGGCACATGCTATGCTAAGCTGCAGGAGAACCAAGCAAGCAAAAAAACATTCAATCACGAGATGTCAATTCGTCCCCATTACTCCTTGCCCCAAGGCAACAAAAAACACCACACTGGGCAGAATGCATTTCCATTCCACATCTCGACAACTCGAAGACAATATAACAGTGGGGCATCTCAGTGGCCCCATCACCAAGAACAGCAATTATGCAAGCAAAAGACCAACGCATTTCACGGTCCTCATCTCATCTTTCCGGCGTCGTCCTCAGTACTGTCCCTATTGACTGTGCCACATCTGTAGTCGCCCCCTACTCCTCCTCCTTCCCTCTTCATTCTCCACCGCATAAGTGGATTCCGTAGGGACGAAGTAAATGCCCTCACCATCACGCGTCTTCATGGCTGATAGACTAAGTACTAGCCTGCAAGCATTTACAATATCAAACTTCTGTCAACAAATTTAGGCTCTTGAAAGCAACATGGCAAAGGAACAATTGAGCCCTGACATTACCACTAATCTGAAATCCACTGACGCATTTCGAGCTTGCAACGACAAGCCCAACCCCTTGCCTTGCGTAGCGCCCATCCACTCAGCAGCGTCAACTACCAAATGACCACTGAGCAACACACACGCACAAACAAATCCCGAAATGGCACGATTAGAAATCCGCGCAACCAAGTGGCCACGAAGTCATTCGGCATTGTCTATTCTGCTCATCAATCGCACTCACTGCAACACATCCTCACAAACGAATCGCTTGAGTTGATAATGGGATAAACTGCACAGAAGTAAATCTAGGAGCCAAGTGGGACGTGCGGCAATTGGGCATTTCCAGTTTCGCCCATAAACAAATAACCCGCTATCTAACAAAACACCAGGATAACTTCAACCATGCCCCTCCACAACTGCTCAGCATACCGAACAAATGCGAAGGAGCGCTGCAGTTGCACAACGAATACTTGTTCGATTTTTTCCCCTACATCACACCTAATAAAACACACAAGTGACAGCCGTCACTCTATCAGGCCATTTATCACACCGGTGTTGTATAAGGGGAGACCCACACTGCAGGACGAATGAGAGTCCTCCACGGATAACTTGAAAATCTCTCAATGTCCACCACTCCACAGAATCATCACGGCCTGCATCACTAGCACACCAAATTTACAGAATCTAAAAATGACAAAGTGCAAAAGGTTTGATTGCAGTCAGTGTCCCTTGCCCCTTCACTAAAGGCATCGGAACATACTTTATACGTTCCCTCTTTATGGATGATGGTAGTGAGCTATCGGTATCAATTAAGAAGTTTTTGAAAAGATTGAGAAGTCGTGAGGATTCCCCACATTCCACTAGCTAGTTTTGAGGGACAAATATGTATTCGAGTGCTACCATGCACAAACTAAAGTGTTCTTCATGATGGCATTTTTGAACCGGAATTTTGCGTCCCACTTGTTATGATGAGAGGCTTTTATTCACCCCACTTGAAGTCCTTGCCAAACTTGTCCACTCTAGTGAGTTCCTGGCTGAGTGTTGTGCCACCTTACCTTCTTCGAAAGCTATTAGACAAATGTGGTCAGAAATTCTCCATGTGTTTAGGACCAAGTGAAGTCCAATTTGCACAGCAGGTAGACCCAAGTCACATCCATCAATGCCAATCGGCAATTGGTGATGTGAATGGCTAAGGTGATGTGAGAGGGAAGTAGTAGAGGGTTTAGTTAAAAGACGCTCCACAGAGAGACTGGCAAATAGTTATCCTTTGCAACGCACGCATTGACACAATCGTGTGTAACTTGCAGGTTGCGTGAAATCGTTTCTTGGATCCGCACCAAACCTAACAAATACCATCGTAATACGCTTTTACCGATTAAGGCAAGAATTAGAAGAGGCACAACAAAAGTGCAACCCATGCACACATCCATCAACTCCAACCGGTGCCATTTACATGGTCAGCACGCACCAACTGACCACACTTCGCTCAATCTCGTTGCTGCTCTCAACATTGCCACCCTAATTCAATGTCATCTGCTGCACAAAATGATGTCTGCCGGTGCAACCTCCATATTTTTGTTTTCTATCCGGTTCAAGTCTTGTAAACATTACAGGGCTTTGTGATAAATGCATCGAATTCTCATCGCAGCCGAGAAATTCATTCTTCATCACAAGCAGACTAATGCGTAGTGCTCTTCAACGCGTCCCACAGACCATTAACCGCCTGCGAGAACAACTGTCACATCGGTGGTTCAAGGATGACAGCACAGCTACAAACTGTTGCTGGATGGACGGGTGCAGTTGATGAGCACAGTCAGGTTACAACGCCTTTCACAAACCCTCACTGACCACTCAATCAACTGAGGACTCCAAGGAGAGTGCCATCCACTTCTGTAGGAAAGTTCTTGTAATTAAGCATTATGGAGTGTTAATTGATTTACTGTTGCATTGAATAATGATGAGGAGAATCTGCTGCTCCAGTCTGTTCAAATGCAACTTGGCAAGCAAATGCGACTGCGTCAAACAATTGTTGGTTGACAACAAGACCTGTCTCTGGCATTTTCCTCATTGCATCTATTAAGATTGGCATTACAAGGCGCGAATTGACAACGATTCTGGCACCTCTGTTTACTACGGACAAAAATAATTATGCAGCAGATTTCGTGGTGACCAAGTGAACTCGATGTTAACTAAACATTCGCCTCAATCACCTGTTATGCACAATGGTTTAAGGTTTCCCTAGATGACGGGAACGCAGAACTGAACAGCAGACACCTCAGTCACGAACTCTGCATTTCTAATAACGACTCACAATTTTGCTAGTACTGCAGAAAATAGCCAACCTCTACGACCTCATGAAGATGTGCTGACTCCCCCAACAGCACATTTCCTCGGGATCGGCTACGAGGCACACAAGGGTAACTGGCTACTGTCCCCATGGCTTATCGTCCGTGGCGGTAATGTCTTCTTCATGCAATGTTCCACTTCGACCATTGTAGCTGAAGTCGGTGTGACTCAGCTGCAGTGCGCTCTTTCACTTCAGGGCCACTCCATCAACACTTCGTCGTTTTGCGTTATTTCGCCTTCTTGATGCTGTGGGATCAAAACCGTTGTTAACTAGCATCTATAATAGGCCTTTCGGTTGTCCACTTACTAGTACTAGATTTTGCTCACACATTCTTACCTGTCCTCCCTCTTTTTCACCCGTTCCCCCCGTCACTTTATCGTTGTCCGTTAGATCCCTTGACTCATTACTCCTTTCTAAGAAATAGAGTACTGACTTGGCCACCTGACTTGGATCGGCAAGCCAAGGAGTTGGAACTAGAACTAGATTACATTCCTCGCCTTCCATTTGCCACTTTATAACGAACCCTGTAGTAGATATCCTCCTCATCCTCTTCCAGCATGCTGGGAATAGCAGTTGGAGTAGTGGGTGAGTCCCAGTGTAGTAGCAATGCACACGCAACTGCTGATGATTTGAATGAGGCCAGTTTTAACAAAATTGTGTCCATGGCCAGTCCCACATCCTTGGGAGAATGTTGCTCAATTCTTCACCAAAGCTCCAACTCATTGTCTCACGAAACACAACCGGTCACTTTTATTTACACGCTGTTCGCTTCACCCTTCTCTGCCATTCATTTTGCTCCATCGGTCTGAAAGTGCTCATATTTCTTGGCCCTTTAGTGACTCAGTGCAAATCGGCCAACTGCTCCTCCCTCCCCAAATAAATGCCCTTCCGACCTCCCTCACTCGCATTTTTGCTCATCTTTGATTGTCAACGGGCTAGACCCCAGTTTGAATCCCCTGAGTCCGGCTACATGTTCATCCACTCCGCATTCATCGCACACAACCATGACCGAGGATGACCTCATACCGCTACAGTTAGTTTGGCATGAACGCAGACAGTGCGTGCTGCACTTCGTGCCATTCCATATTCAACCCCATTGCACGAGTGAAGGAGTTGTTTAGACGTCATACAATGGGGATGAGAAGGTGTGAGCTCCTTCTTCTTCTTCTTGTTCGCCATAGCATCTTTGCGCTAGTGACTTAAAATTCGCCACCAGGGTGTTAATTATAGGTATCCAATCGAGGCACCGTTGATTCTCAACTTCCGCATCTGTGCTTTCCTCCAGTCGCAACAGCAAGTCAGAGTAGCAGTGCTACGCAATAGCTACAGCCTTATGGGTAGGTCTTCATTTGCCACTTAGCTTCCGCGGCCGCATACAGTGCATGCGTGCCCATTCCAATCCATGCATCCGCACTTGAAGGGAACAACGTGTTCAGGAATTAATACTACTACACGATATCTGACGCCCTTTCCTTGCGAAATGTTGATGTGCCTTGACAACAGTGCTTTCCACATCGACGAAGACCATGCTGTACATCTCACCAATAACCAATCAGACCAGCATCACAACAACGCTGGAATAAAGGCTTGCCGCGACAGAATGCAGACCTTTAGGTAGGAACATGGTGCAATCCTAGAAATTGCATTGCGTCTCTTTCCACTAACCACTCAATATCCTCCTCACACTTTGAGGGTACCACTTCATTTCCACAACACCAAAACCACCTTGTACAACGCGCTGATTACGAAATCCTTTACTCACTCACTCACTCACTCACTCAACCCAAAGCAATCGCTTCTGCACTCCATACACCATGTTACGCGATGCAAGACCTCATCTCACAAACGATACCCAAAACATTACCACCTCCTACTTTCCTACCAGTACCCTCAACTTCAAGCAATCATTGTCGTCATCCTCAGGAGAGTGTGGCTTTGCCGTTGCCTGTGTGGAAGAGAGTGTGCGGTGTGGCAGATTTGCGAAGGTTTTACTGGCAAATGCGTAAGTGGTTAGGTGCGTCATCATGGTGGTAGCTTACCATTTATCGAAACACTTCTTGAGTTATTGAAGTGGAATGGTGCAGCGGCAGTTGAGAAGAGGCTTCTTGCAGAAGCGGGGTTTGAGGCTAGCGCTAAACAGGAGAGAGGCATTGTGGCCTTTTTGACAGTAGTGTGTTCAGACACAGGCATCAGCAGTGCATGATCCCCAACTCTTCACTTCGCGATGCTATCCCACATGTAGCCTCGTCTGTTCGTGATTCCTCCACATGTTAACACTTCATAACACACACGCAACAGTGGAGGAGACCCTACTTTATAAGACGCCACCAGTAATTATCTACCACCTCACCACACGAAATCATGCCCTAACTGTAAAAGCAGAATGTGCCACGGCTCTCTCGAGACGACCACTCGCATCGTTAGAAGAAGTCGAATGATGTGTGAATGCAATGTATTTGTACATATTCGATGGAATTATGTGATGCGTATGGAAGCTGACCTCTGATCAGCCAGGAGGTGGTAGTGTTGCAGACTTGCTGGTGCATAAGGCGGGGTGCATTGCAGCGTTGAGGGAAAGAGAAAAGGCAGAAGAGAGGGAGGAAAGGAGGGAGAGCAGTGGAGGGAAGGGAATAGGCGCGAAGTGAATGGGACGCGAGGAGAAGGCGTGGCATTCGGAAGGAGATGGTGGGCTGCTCCTAACGAAGAATTCCGATGGTCCCACGCAGTTTGTTGGTGTTGTAGTTGGAGTTGGTGGTAACAGAGACGATAGGCAATGCATGGGCTCTACAGTGTCATCGCCTATCATACAGTCATCGTTGGAAGTCGAGGCGGTGTACAGACGAGACAACACCAGTTGCTCCTACCACATATAGTAGTAGTAGCAACAGAAGTGGCATAGTCTTCCCGGCAGAGGTGGCAGCTCTCTGCTTGGAATGCTGCAGTGGAGCAGAAGCAGTACAGCATCCCACTCAATTCGATGCATGTTCGACGGCCAGCACAACCAAATTTCGTAAGGCACATCGTAGCATGCAGGACAACGCAGTAAGGAAGGAAAGTGGTGACTCCATGCCTCCTCCTGCTCCTCCTCATCCTCCACTCAAATTGCATGCCTACTGTCCACACATTGTTGCGCCACCTGCCATCAGTGTAGACCATAAGGCCATGAGTAATGCTGTAGCAAGCCTCCCGTTCCACTTTCTCCCTCCTCTCTTCACAGTTCGTTGGCAGCTGTGTCATCCGATACACCACCGTCATTCACCAGCTGCGCCCACTGCCACTCCAACGCTGACAGTCCGCAAGAGTGAAAAGGCAGAGGGATGTCAAACATGTAGTAGCCTCGAGTGCCCGCATCTCACCAGGCACTCGGCACCTAAAATAGCCAGCACTCAGAATGCTTACTGTGCAGTAGGCACGCCATCTTCCACCCACACTGCCACTATAGCAACTGTGGTAGTGTCACCTCTGTTATGCATTACTCATGATGAGGAGGGGTGATGAGGTCAAGCAGGGGGCACAAACCAAATATCACCCAGCAAGTAACACACACATTGGAAGTGTGTGATCACCAAAGGCAAAAATGGCGATGGTGAACGGCAATGCATTCTTGCTTGAGTGGAGTGGTGACAGAGGTGAAATACTTGCACTTGGCCAACGAGCAGTTGACGACTCAACTGTCTCCAGTCCTGCCGCAACTATTGCACCGTCAGAAGTTGGAGGTGATTGGTGTTGCGATTACATCAACGGGGTATGTTGATGTGGGCCATGCCTCTTCCTACTCTCCGAAGGCTTAGCTCATGCGATCGCGGAGCTTCAAGTCATCATCTCGTTTTATTAAACACAGAAAACACATTCCACTTACACGTCAGCCAACCCGAAACGATAACAGCGACAACGACAACAACAACATCAACAGCGACAACGACAAGGACAACAAGAAGAACAAAGAAAGTGGAGAGGGGTGCGAATAAGGAGAAGGAGTGTATATTAAATGCTAACGCGTCTAATACACGTGAGTGAGTGAGTGAGTGAATGCGTGCCATCACAACCGCGTGATGCAATGAGGCAAGAATGAAGTGGATAGCAGCAGTGGTAGTAGTAGTAGTATGGCAGTAGTGATAGATGAAGGCGCACCTACTGAAGTACGAGAGACTGTTGGCGAGCCTCCGATTCAACTGTCATGATGGAAAAGAAAACGGTGATAATGACGATGGGTGGGGAGCTAAATGGATGGATGGATGGGTGGGTGGGTGGGTGGATGGATGGATGGATGGATGGACAGGTAGAGAGTGAAGAGAGGTAGGTGGTATTCACCCACCTGACATGCTGTCTGGGCTGACAATGTCGCGGCTCAAGGGGAGGGGTAGGAAAGTATTGTACCCAGCCCCTACTTTTCCCCGAGGGGGCCTTGCGCTGACGACCCACGGGCGGCCGCTTGCTGTGACTGCAGCCCGTCGCCCCCACCACTGCCAGGCACTAACCACGTGGTTGGACGAGGAGGCAGTGAGGTAGTCAGAGCTATTCAATCGCAACAACGTCCTCATGCGTCTGCTGGTGGTGGCCGGCATCGCTGGCCCTTCTCCCTGCCCCTCTCCCTCCTCCTGACCAACGAGGTAGTCCTCCACTTCGATTTCACTTGCAGGCCTGCGTGAGGAGAAAGGGGAAGAGGAGGATGGGCAAGAGAAGAGATTCACCATACGCAATAGGCAAGGCAGTGGATGCCATCAATGAATGAACGAACAAATGACTTAATGAAAAAATGCACCAAGGCATGAATGGAATGGAGAGGTACAGGGAGGGAGGGAGGGTGATGGAGGAGGTGTTGAGAGGAGTGAGGGCAGTAGGCATGAGGGAAGTAGAATAATGTAGACATTGCGAATTCGACGTATTGCCGGTTGTGGATGACTGAGATGGGGAGGACTATAATAATGCGGGAGAGGCCAACGACGGTTGGGATGGCGGTGACGGCATTGGCGGCTCTTCCTCTGCATTCTCCTCCTCCTCCTCCTCCTCCTGCGCCTCCTCAATTACGATCGGCTCGACCTCCACTGAAATAGACAGTGTTGTTGGTGTCACTGACGCTGCTCAATTGCACACTTGCCAGCAGCATGTAGAATCTTTGCTGCATGTACCTAAACAAGCAGTAGACCAGGCTCATTTAAATCTCCCCGCCCTCTCGATATTTACCACTGGCATGATCGATCGCTATTAACTGAAGATTAACATGACGCGGCTGCAGCAAACCTACCTCAGTGCGTGTCAGTAATAGTGCAAGTGACGTTTAAACGCAACACGCCGACTGGTTGCTCGGTTGATTGATTGATTAATTTGGTGGTGACAATCAAAACGGTTCGCATGCTGCAGAATCAAAACAAAAGAAACGAAAACAAAAACAGAGTTAAAATTCCATCGGCGCAACGGGTGTGAGTCGCTGTCGTCGTCTGTGTATCGGCATGATGTTGATGGAGTGGGGTAGGGGTGCAATAAGGCTTGATGGTGGTAGGATTCACAAGAGAACCCAGGTTCTAAGTTAACCGGGTGAAGAGCTGCACCACCTAACAACTATGCTCCGTTATTGCTTGACTTCGAAATACACAGTCAGCGTAAAACATTTTGTTCACCCTGTCAATCGCAAGCAAACTGCAATCGTTTGCAAGAATTTAATAAAAAAGACAGATATGCATGCTAAAATATGCATATTTATGCAAAGGTTGCAACAACTTAGAAAAAGAAAAGAAACGTTCAATTGGATGGCGAAAAGGAATAATACACGTTGGTCAATCAAGAATACTTTGAATACGAAAGGAGACATAATACTATTGCAGATAAATCGAGGCTGCTGGCATGGCCTGCAGGCCAGCCTTCCCTTCCTCACCCAATCCCTGACCAAAGCAGGTACAACATAGTTCCCCTCTTCTTCCAAGCGTCGTCCTTACGCTCTCCTTGGTAAGGCTCCCGCGTCAGTCATCACAACGTAATCAGTGCTGGAAGAAACAACCACGAGCTAACCGTGTAAGTGATTACAATTCGAACGCAACTGATGAGATGCTTGACTACCACTGTAATAATTGTGGTGTCTAAATGTGCTTTGTAGGTAAGAGGCAGAATGACAAAATCAATCTGGTCGCGAACAAGTGTACTTCATCACCGGAGTCGGGGACTCCATCATTGTAGACAGGCCTACCACAATCGCCCTTTACCTATAATAAAGGAATGTCCCGCAATATTCCACCTTCTAATAGCAAGGTGGGAAGGAAGGAAGGAAGGAAGGAAGGAAGGAAGGAAGAGGAGAACGGGAAGATCCCGCTACAACCACGTCACTGATTCCTCTTGGTACTTTGATTGGACTTAGCAGTTTCGTATTGTTTGGAAACTAAATTCAAAGTGAGAGGTTCTGCCGAGCATTGGCTTGCCCATGGAAGGACGCTAAAACACCAATCTCCTTAGGTAGGCATATTAAGGAGCTCTCTGCAATGAAATGTTTTCGAAAGATGTGCGGCTGGTGTTGCTTCACCTGTCATAGCTTTTTGTAGAACATGGGGTGGGGTAGCAGACGAAGGCAGACGTATTTCCCAGGCTCTTCTGCCATAGGATGTCAGAGATCCCTCCAACTGTAACACATGCACTTCCTTCGCAGCGCACAAGTTTGCAACGAGTGGTACAGACTAGGATAGAACTCCATGAAAGTTGGGTATGCTTCCAATGCTACCCACGAAACGTCTCGAGACTTCTTTGATTGCGAAAGAAGGCATAATACTAGGGCAGAATAACTATACTTAGAGAGCAGAGGGAGAGGGGCTGCTCACGTGGCTTAGTGGCCTGCCGTTCCAAATGAACGAAAACGAAAGCGGCAATGAGAACAAACAAGGCATTTCAACACTACTAATCCAAAAGTCAACTGCTATGCACGAAAGCGATTTTAGTGAATTGTGCACGACAATGTCATCAATGGTACCATGCCTCAGTCGCGAGGATCTCAAGGCATTAGGATCGATTGCATGCCACGCAGTTATGCAGTGCTTGCAGTGTTCAACTTGCCAAGAGGTCTTAAAAGAAGCCTAGTCATCAATCATTAGACCCGTTTGTAGCCGTCATTAAGGCATGACAGAGGTGTTTGTGTAGTGCATGAGACCGCTCCAACTGACATGATCTGACACGACCCGACATGGAGGTTGCTCGACTCGCAGTTCTACACGCATGTCCATTTCGCTCTGACGTGCTGTGCACCGTGAGGTGAGAACATCAAGGAGCCAACAAAATTATGCTCCTCAAAATGCCACACTGTTCTCTTATTCTTTTCTTCTTTCCACCAGGCGGTGGAGGATGAAGACTGAAGACTGAAGACTGGCTGCTGTGGTTCATGAGTCCGATAATCAGAGTAACTTCACAAATTTAACGTCAAAACAAAGCACATCACAGTGGCTGAATCAGCGGCTCTACAATTACAACCTCACAAACACGTCAGCATACACTTTCCACCCTCCTTCCCGTTCCACCACTGCTTACAGATTGACACCTCACTTCTCTCCTTTTTTAAATTGTGCTTAGTAAGGTAGTGTGTGTGATCCTACTCATTTCCTTCCGCCTCCTTTGTTTGCACCATGATGCACCAAATTTGGCCTAGGTAGAAATGCACAAAGGCAAGTGATGTCTGCCCTCACAAATTCAACCACGAGGAATGGTGCGTCTGAAGACAACACCAGACGGCTTCACGAGACACCACGTGATACGTGCTACCAATCGATTCACGCGTGTCAGATTCGAAGAGGTCGCTTACCCAACTAATCGTCAGAGGTGTTCTTCCACGCCTTGTCTAGTCTGCAACCCTTCATTCTGCTTCGCGCTCTCGCTCCTACCATTCAGCTATTCGTCAGTGTCTCCCTCTTACTTCGATTTCTCCTCACCTTTGGTCCTCTTTCCTTCCTCCACCTCCATCGCCTCCCTCGTCCACTCCATCTCCTCGTCACTCCCTACTTCCCCTCTCCACAGTTTCAGAAATGCTAGAGGCCAAAAGCCATAGAAGTCGTAGAAATGAGGATAAGCTATGCTACCAACCCATCCCCCACCTGTTTTGTCTTCTCTTCCTTTTCCCTTGCTTTAGTTGTGGGCGTCAATTTAATGCGATCAAATCAGGTATTTGATGCAAGTCACATGGAAAGGGAAAACTTTGTTTGACATCTTCGGGTATGCCGCTGAGAGAGAAATTCAAATTCCTTCCATTAAATCAATTCCCTTGCATTTTACTTGGCCACATGGCTAGAGGAGTGGGTAAGAGAACCAGGCCAGGCATGGATGGGAGAAAGAGGGAAGGAAATAAGGCACGCTGCACAACAGCACTTTAACGAAACATCCTACGATGTCTATTTCCAATCCTCATTCCTCCTTCCTTACCCTCTTAAATTTCAATTCTGTGCCTTTTCATCCCTCTGCATCTGTCCCAGTTATTCACTTGTCCCTTTTACCCAAATATTCATGTCCCTTCAAGGAAATAGAATCAATTAAAGTATCTCGTAGGCATCCTTTCAGGTGGCTTAATTGTGGCCTTAGGATAGAAATTACCGCCTAATATGATGTTAAAAATCACCTGCCACAAAGTCATTTTTATTCGTCCTCAGTCTGCAATCGCTATGCTGTTTGTGGCCTCCTAGTTGAAAAGCATACTGACAGTCCAATTGATTGATTATGTCTTCAATGGACTGATTGTGAAGTTGGAAGGAAGGGTCAGGTTGATATGGCTACCATGCAAGTTGTTGCGTAATTAACTCGCCTACCAACGAGGCATCCGATGAGCAAGAGACTTGATGGGGTTCATTTTCTCGGCATGGCAAGTTGTCAACAACTTCTCCACAGATTCTATATCATGTGAGGTGTGTGGGCACAACTGTTGTGTATTTTCAGTCACAGAGACCTCAGAATGCACTTCACGGTTGAAATACAAACCGGTCTATCTATGTTTATCTGCCACTTCCCTACGCTACAACCCACAAACTACTAGAATCCTCTTGGGCAGTTAAAAAGCGGTCACCGAACCCGCTTTTCTTTGCGCAATTGCAGTCATCCTCAAGCACATCCCTCATCGCTCCGCCCCGTCCAGCATGTAATCAAGGCTGAGGTGTGTCCCAAACCTGCCCTCATAGTGCTCTTTCCAGAGAATTGTAGGTCAATGAGGAAGAGATAAATGCCGACGTCAGAACAAACAAACTGCCGATTTTACACCGAGAAGGTAATGACATGCTTATGCAATCGTCTGCCCCTCCCCTTTCACGCCCACTCACCAACCCGGACCACCAATGCTTGTCTCATTACCATCTACCCGACCCCGACCACATGGAAGGTGAATAGAAGGCGTTCATTTGTCAATAAACCCCATTCGAATTGTGCGATTATGCTAACAATTTATGAACCAGCCGTGTCGCAGCGAGTTTTACACTTCAGTAACTTGCTAATGATGCTGTTGGAGAGTGAAGCGGTCTATGCAACCTACTTATGTGCCAACGAGGGCTTTGCGTTGCTGAACTGGTACCATACAGTCAGTCTGGTGACGCTGTGCATCCTCTGAGTGTCTAGCGGTTTCCTTGAGAACACTGTCAAATTGGAGCGTGCCAGTGATCCGCCTTCCTCTTTTCACTCGCATACAGTTTGGGCGATGACGCTGCTGCCCTCGTAGATCTGCCTCCGAGTAAGCACTACACATGCCCCATAGGACAATATCTCCTATGCCTCCACTAACGCCATCATCGGCTCTTTACTCCTCCTCCCCTCATGCTCCTCAAACATTCAATAGCAGAGAGACCACGAGTTGGATCTAACTCGATACAATGCGATAAAGCAGCTTTTGAACGGTGTCAATCAACTTTAGTGGAATGACGGCCTCCAGAGAGGCAGTAGCTGATCCTTCGTGTGCAATTACCGCATATGATGGTAGCAGTTTACCAACGCATTCGCTTGTCCCTCCCTCCTCAATCTTTATTCCCAGACAATGAGATGGGTGAGAGCAGGAAGCCTCTTTCGCACCCTGGCTGCCCCTCCTATCCTCCATAGTTGTAGTCCCTTCGCTTACTCAGTACTTTGCGAGTCCAGGAAAAGTGTGAAGAAGCACGCGATGTACCACATCGCCTTTTGAATCATGCAATTTTACTATTGGCCAAGGAGAAGGGGGATGGTGAAGGGAGTGAAAAGGACGGCCTGGTGCCTAATTGTAGAAAAATCTGATTTGGATGAACTGATGTTTTCAGATTTTGGTCCTGCATTCAGTTATTTTCCTAGGAAATCTATTCACTTGCATGACAGACTCGTCTTTTATTCCTCTAAGACGGATAGAGGGAGAGTAGGTAGCAAGCATTTACCGCTAGTGATTCGAATACCGAGGAAGAACGATTGGAGTTGCGCTGGTTCAAGGGAACCACTTCTTTGGGTTTGTTACGGAATAGGCAGATTGATGAGGGTTGTGCTGTTCCAGAGGATACCTTCTCCCTCGAGAGCGGATGACGACGGTTCAGTGGCAAGAAGCGCGTTTGACGAATGCTTCTTGCCAAACATTGGGAAACGTTTTGCCAAGCATATATGTATTGGCAATATGTCGAAGCGAGGATGCGACTGAAGGTTCGTCTGCACTAGAGGCGGCTGTTAAACTCAGCGTCTTGTCGTTGCCGAGAAAGCAGTGACAAGCCCTCTAAACTGCACCACTAACACCTAACCTGCATGCTTGCACACCCACAAAACTTATGCCACTTAGAAACAACAACTGACTTGCTGGTGCAGGAGCTAAAGAGAATTCAGTGACACTTGAACTAACTAGGATGCGAGCTTGCAATCCGTGTCATAGCACCGCATCTTTGATCTCGTCTTTCCCATTGTGTGTCTCTTTTGCGTCAAATTCCTCATTCTACTGATAACTCTTGCCCACCAACTCTACTCCTTTTGTGCCTTTTTTGTTTTAGGTCGCGTTGATGAGTGGCATGCAAATGTTGCCACCGACGTGGTGGTGCCTCTTGGTGCGTCTGAAATCGTGGGCACCAATGTTGATGGTTCATCTGCCACGGCCGTTGTCTTGGTGCCATTCGTTGAGGCTATAGAAGTTGGTGAGGCTGCAGTTGGTGGGTGTGATATGGAGAGTGCAGACGTAGTAGGTGGTGGAGACGAGTAATGTGAGATGATGGCGGGATCTGAAGTATAAGCGGTTTATTTGTTCATTGTTGTCTTTTTGTCCGAACTGCAAGTTCCCTTCCCTTTCTCATTGCAAATGTTGATAGCGTTGAACTTGACATTTATTTGGCAAATCAGCATTCATTGAAATTTAGCCTAGATATATGTTGAAGATTCTCACTAATAAGTTGCCACTTACTTGCCAAATCAGATTTTTCTTTACTAGTGCAATGCGTGCTGGAATTGATTGTGGTGCCTAGGAGAGCACCTCGTGCACAAGTCACTCTTTTACAAAGGTGGTCCTTATTTGCTGAGATTGCAAAACATCGGGAGCGGTGCCTGATTGTTGGATTCGGACGAGTGCAGTCTGCAACGAGGTTGTGCTTAGTCGACTCCGTGCGGTGACTCATTGTGTCGGCTGTTCAGTTGTCAAGTGAGCATCTTGAGTGACGCTCGGTCCGGTTATGCGTCGCGACCATCACACAGCTCAACTGCTGTGCATTCACAGTAGGTAACCCATCATTTGTTGTTGTCAAATGCCAGAAGTTTGAATAGTGAAGGCGTAACAATATGTCCCAGCATGTTACTGGAACTTCTTCCACCACCAATTGACAGGCAGTTCGCTAATGCATGAGATTATATGAAGTGTGTGTGGTCTGCGATGGATTTCATCGCAGTGACTAGTTAGTACTGAAGGAACTCACGTCAGCCTATGCAAGGCAATCAGGTGTTCTGCCTTTGATTTTTTATGCACGCAGACTTAAGGTGGCTAGGGCTTGACTCCGTTCTGAAAGTGAGGCGAAGTTAGATTGTGGCGTACTATTCGGTGAAGGTATGGCAGGGAAAGAATGTTGTGATAGGTCAGCGGCAAGATTACGCCCCTATTCATCTGTTTCCATACAGTATTGGACAGGATGAGATCTCCTTGGCTTGTTGCCTCCCGTACATGTTTTGAGGTGGTCTCGAGTCCGAAATGCATGGGAGTTGACTTAAATGGTAATGTATAAAGCGACTCCGGGGGGCAAACCATGCACAACAGATGAGGCAGCCCTATATTCGCTCAGCTTTCCCATTTTATTTATGTCTGCCATAACCTTGTCCAGGTTTCTAGTCTAATCTATTTTGACCTATTCCAATCCAGTCAGATCTAGCCGAGTCTCGTTATGCAAACGGTGCTGCAGTGCTTACAAAGTGTGATATGAATATTGAGCAAGTTGTTGTACGTCAGTGGGTCTCCTGGTTCTGTTGCTTATTCGGTGAATTTGAAGGCAAGTAAGGGACAGTAGGTGTGGTGCAGGGTGTCAATTGACTAAGGGCTTCGGCGACTTATCCGCAAAGCTTGCCAGTGAGCCATTTTTAGGCCGAATCGTTGCGGTGCATACATTCTTCAGTAGAGGCAAGGAGAAATGAATGTTTAGCTGAAGACGACAAAGATATGATTGAAACAGAAGCGAAGGGAGGTGAAGTCTTGGAAATCGAATGAAGGAGAGTGGGGGAGGAGAAATGAGGATTGAAAACGTGCACCGTAGTATGTTTCTACCTAGTGCTGTGCTGCAGCGTGCCTTATTTCCTTCCCACTTTCTCCCATTTATTTCTCAACTGATGCACTTATTCACCCATCTAGCCATGTGACCGAGTAAAATACAAAACAACTGAATGAATGGAAGGAATTTGACTTCCCCTTTTGATGGCATACTCGAAAGTGCTGCACACGGTTTTCCATTTCCATGCAATTCGCACAAGCTCCCACATTTAATAACATTGAATTGGCACATGTAAATGAGGCAAGGGAGCAAGGGAAAGGGAGGAGAAGATAGAACATGAAAAGAAGAGGAGAATGAGGGGTCGGTAATGTACCCAACTATTAATCTCCACGATATATACCTGATTTGGCCTGTGATGTTTTTAAAACGGCGGGGGTGGGAAGGTGGGAGCGACGAGGCGATGGAGAGGGAGGCGACGGAGGTGGAGGATAAAAGAAGACCGAAGGCGAGGAAGAAACGAATTGGGAGGGATACACTGACGAACAATTGAATGCTAGGAAGGAGAGCACGAAAAAGGATGGATAATTGCAGACTAGACAAGGCGTGGAAGAGCATCTCTGACGGTTTGTTATGTGAGTGACCACTTTGAATCTGGCACGTGGGATTCGATTGGTAGCACTTGTCGCGTGATATCTAGTAATGCTCTCCGGCATTGGCTTCAGACACGGCATTCCTTGTAGGTGGATCTGTGGGGCAGGCATCACTTGCCTTTGTGACTTTCTACCGTGGCCGAATTTCTTGTGCCATTGTAGATGCAATGGAGGCGTAAGGAAATGAGAGGGATCACCCACACTACTGTGATTTGAAGTAAATGCACTATTTTGAAGGGACCGCTCGTCGTCAGCTTTTAACTCCCAAAGTTTTCTTGTAGAAGGACAGGTTTTGGGAATTTACAGACAGTAAGAACAAATGGAGGTAGGAAATGACCAAGGAAATTGGCGACTCATTCCTAACGATCGCCATGGAGCTAACAAAGGTGCAACTCAGGCCAATTGTTATTTTTGAACCAGGAACAACAGTGGTAGTGGTTGCATCTATCCGGTGAAGGGGAAGTAAGACGCTTGTGCATCCTTATTTTCCCTCCTCCTTCTTCCATACGTTTTTAAATGTATTCATTTTCCCATTCACCTGGCCATGTACTCGAGAGAAGCCTGTAGTAATCGACTTTGTGGAATGAATATGAGTTTACATCAAACAACACGCTCGAAGACGCAACCCATTGTCTTGCCGTGGTCAGTAAAATAAACTAGGGAACCAGTTGTGGCAATGTTGGAACAAGGCATTGCTGATGAGGTGAGGGAGAAGGAGAAGAAAAATAGGATGGAGCAGGGGTTGAGAAGAAGATGGCGGCCTAAGTCACTGTTACTTTTTTTCGTTTCTCCTCCTTTTGGCCTACAGACTTCTTCGAAACAAGAGAATGGGTGATTGGGAAAGGGCCACAGAGAGATTGAGAGGGAGGCGGTGGAGATATAGGTGGAAGATGGGAAGTAGACCGAAGGTGAGTAGATGACGGAGTGGGACTGAGGAACTGACGAAGTAGTGGATAGTGGGAACGACGATAAGGTGGAGAAGCAAGATGAATGCTAGAAGACGATGGACTGCGTAAGTGAGTATGAGCGATGTTCACTTGAGTGGTCAACCTCATCTGACTCTCCATCTCCCTCTCTCTCTTCCTCTTATTCGTGCACTATCGGTATCACATTACTTGTTCACTGATTCAGTGTTCGTAATGAGTAATTCAGTCAACACAGTTGGCGACCTATTATTGTGGGAGAAGGAGGAGGTGGTGGTGGCTGCAGTGATGGCAGCCGACTAAGAATGGCAGTTGGGAGAAGGCATCTGCTAATGCGTGACACCCTGATCGCGGAATTGCGTGGTTATTAGGTAAGGAATGAGGTGGGTAGGTGGGAAGTCAGGTGGATTGGTGAAGTGGTGGCGAGGCAGAAATAACTTTAATGAAAGCAAAACTGGGTTGGCGATTCAGTTCAGATGACTAGTCAAGCGATTGTTGTGAGTTCGGTTTATGCCGACTAGCGTCAGCTTCCTGAGGTAGCAATTGACCCACCTGTGAAGATGGTCGAAAAAGGAAGAGTAGGAGGAGGATGGGAAAGAGGCAAATCAAGTGGATAGCGCTGGCACCCATGCAATTGGATACAATGAGTTCGAATTGGGTGTTTAGCCTGTTGACAATCGAGGATGCGCAGAAATGGGTGGTAGAGAAATTGTGAAGGAGAGATCCAAAGTGGGTGGCAAATGTACAGAACATGCAAAGTCGGCAGCTTGTTTCATTCGTAAAATTGTGGATGAAAAGGCAGGTGTTGTTAGAAGGAAGTAATGAATAATTGTGTGGTGAGGTGTGAGGGAACGTGAAGCGAATGAAGGGATGGGTTGACGAATGTAGTCGAGGTAGTTCAAAGAACATCATGCAGGTGAGCCAGAAGTGTGTGATAGGGTGAGGTATGGATGGGAGTCCAACAAGAGAGGGGTGAATATGGTTTAGTCAACTTTGACCCGCAAAGCATGCGCACGCACGCTGGAACCAGAAGTTGTGCTTTGCAAGCATTGGTGAGAGTAGGTACGAAAGGGAGGGATGGAATAATGGAATAAGTAAAGCTAAATGAGTGGATTAAATACGCACATATACAAATGAATGGGTGAACAAAGTCGAATGAACGGGCATGTAAAGGATGTCGATTAATTGTTTTAAGATGAAGTGATACATGGTAAGCAGGTAAATGGATGGGTGGATGCATGGTTACATAATGGATGGATAGAAGGATGGATAAAAGGTTAGATGCAGAGTGAATGAATGGTCACTTGGATGGCTAAGTGATTGGATAAACAAATGGATGGGTTAAGGATAAGGGATGGGATAACGAATCGCATATCAATTGACTGGTCACGATAGGTAAGAAGGTGGTCTAAAACTATAAGATGATCAAAAATTTTTGAGAGGAAGCAAATAAAACAACAATTGCTCATGCCATCTTGTTTAAGATGTTGTTCTGCACATTAGCTCTAGCTCGGCATGACATCTCATCGCTATTTCTCGTCCTTTCTGACCATCATTTGCCAGTCCTGTAATCCACTGGCTACTTGCAAAACGACGAATATGATCAGCAAAGACTAGGATGCCAAACTGTCTACTAGATGGAGGGCTTATTTAGAGACCAGGCTTAATGGACTTATCTTCTACTTAAGGATGAAACAAGTAGAACAGAATTAGCTGATGAGCAAGGACAGTAGGTGATGACGTTAAGGTCTTTAAGGCGAACAAAATGCTTTGCGCCTCACATAATTGGGGAAGCAAGTATCCTTTGACATCTCACTACTACGTTTGTTAGTCCCTGTTGTTTACTAAGTTGTTTTTATATTGAATCACCACTTCTGTTGCGCCATATCAGATGCGCCTATTTGGATGGAAATCGTAGAGGACTGTGGTAAGGATCCCACCAAAAAAAATTTTGGCCTCAAGATTATGTACCTTAGATAGACACGCTTTTACGTGACACCATCTCTGATTTTTCAAATTGACCACAAAAACTTTGGTTAGGCAGACAAAACCTTATTTATCACCCTTATGTTAGAGGGTAGTCTTAAAGCGCTGACAACTGGTCATCGACAAATAGGAATAATGAGACCATGGCGAAACTTCTTTAATTGGAATGGCAGGAAAATATGCATGTATTTTTACGAATAGACAAAAGCGGCTCTTATTCTTCAATGCTTTAGCCCTTTCTGCACGGACTACATTTTTAATTTGCATCGTGGAGTAAACGAGAGGCTGAGCATGCATTAGTAGATACACAGATTAGGCATCATGTGCGTACTTCCATATCTTGTAAAAAGCAGCCGATCGTCAGATGTAAAGAACTTTAAGGAAAATGTAAAGCCTTTAATTTTAGAGGCAAAAAAGGGATCAGGGCTACATTTACTATTAGTCCTAAAACGTACCTCTGTACGCGCAGCAGTTTACTTTAGCTCAAATGAACTAAGGCGTGAAACGGCTTAAGGTAAACAAAATTCGCATGCATACCGCCTACGAGTGTCTGGTTAAAAAGCGATCCTAAGCAACACGTATGCGAAAAACCTGGCCTTATGAATTTTCAGTTACTTCAACATCCTAAAACCAGCTACCTATAACAATCATGATATTTGATTCTGGCCTGCATTCATCAGACATGTCCATGTGCTGTAAAATCATCACTTAAAAGAGCGTCTTATTTTGCATAAATGAAAGTTTTCAGGTCATTGTCCACTCGACTAAACCAATATCAAGGCAAGAGAATTTTTGTAAATGCAGATTCAACTATTATAAGTCAACTCTGAAATGCCTGTGGGCCTCTCCTACCATAAAGCCAAAGGGTTTAAGCAGGTGTCTGTCTCGTGTATGATCTTCTAATTTGACAAAAGTGGAAATGTTACAAGACAACGCTAAAGGCATTCACGAGGAACCTGCTAGTGGGCAAGCGGAGCTTAAATAAGTATAGAATGAAACAAGGTCAACTAAAACAAAGTGCCACTGAAATCGTATTACGTTCCCACACGTTAATTGCAAATGTGGTCAATCAAATAAATTCCAAATGAATCGAAGCGGTCTAAATGTGATTAAATAATGATTTAGTGCCAAAAAAGAAATTCAGTGTTTTAAAAATCAGGAGGTTAAGGTCGCTGTCACGAGGCGTAAAATGGAACGGAGCTTTATAATTCTCAGTGTCAGTACATTCATAGCCGTAAATGTTTAACACATCTATAATGAGATTACAACTTTCTATGCGATTCCGTGAGTGGCCTCATATCAGACGCAAATTGCGTCGGTAATCAAATGTAATGTCGATTAGATATAGGGTCTCCAATTGATTGTCAGTTTGTTTAATGGGACATGGTAGTCAATTTATGACCAAGTGAAGACTTCTGCATCGCATTCTTCTCGATACGCAGATAAGGTGACATAGAGATGAACCTATCGTCTTTTCAGTTATTATACCAGTAAAGCAAGTGGAAATTAAAGGCACTATAATGTGCGAATTGAATTAAGATATCCCTCATTTAGGTATTAGCGGCATGTTATACTAAAAGAGTATGTTTTATCGGAGGCTGGTAAAAATAACATCGACAGAGGAGACGCCTCCTAATCGAGATCACGAGTCAAGGCGACTAGTTAGTTTTGGATTTTCAAGCTTCTGCAGAAATACCACGCACTTAATGTCAGTTTATGCATTAATAATCAAACAGGCACTGTTTGTTGCATTGACCAAGAATATTTATGGCCCTTAGTAAGGATGAAAATAGCCATGAGACCACTTTGGCTAAAAATGTTTTAGTTAAGTCTGTTGAGGCACACATAGCGTTTCACATCGAGCGTAATCGAGTGAATAAACCAAGTCCTCGGTTTTGTATTGTGTAACCATGCTTTTGGTAGCACTCTGACTGGGAAGTTACAGTTTAGTTTAGGTGGTAACAAATCTGGATTTATATGCCATGCGGACAAGCTTAGGCAATGATGAGATGGCACAATGAGGCTCTGGAAGAGAAATGCCAATCTGAGAAATTGGTGTGTATCCACATAAGTGATTTATGCAATGCTGACAGGAAAATGGATGGCTTGATTGAGAGACGAGCCTAGTACCTCCAATAGAAATCAAGAAAATAGAGCGCTTCTTCAAAGGAACACACCTTGATCATCATTGTTACGTCCGAATGTGCCTAAGTAGTCAGTGAAATCTACACACAACAGAAGTGGTATTTTATGCAGGGGTAAGGAAAGCAGGAATGTAAATGTACATGTGTATGCACATTGCCTATTTAATCCAGGCTAGCTCATTAGCCACACATGCTTCTCCTTGGTAACCATGGTCTACTGGCTGAGCATTTGCAGCACACTTCGTTCACTCTACTTTAAGGGATTCGATACTTAAGAAGATTATCGCGATCATGTCTCTAAGAAGAGTCGGCCAAGAGAATTGGGAAAAATGAGTCTCATCCAAATTTTTGCTTTGTTTAAGAAGAAGCAACACCACTGCCTTTTGTTCACGACGGTTAACTTTGGTGTTGACAGATAGATAATAATTAGGTAAACCCGGAGCGTTGCCATTTGGTGTCACAGCCTCACCATCCCAAGTATTCCTCTCATCACATATCACATTATCCTACATTCAATCTCCCGTGTCGTTTTTATTTTTGAACTTATTCTCCTAAGTCGCACTTACTCGCACATGCATTTTCTTCTATCTTTAAAATATCTTGTACAACTGCATGCGAAGATCGTGACCGCCCATTCTCCCGATTGTGCGAGACGTGAAAAGTTATGAGTATTCTACCCGATTTAGACTGGACACTTCGAGTCAAATGGCCTCGAGATTATTTTTCCATTGGTTTCACTAATGACAAGTTCCATCTCGTTCAATGCAACACATGATGTCTTCTGTTTAATTTGCGGTTGTGAAATTGCATAAAGTGTGTGATGCCTGTGTAGAACTTTGATCACTTCTACGCTTCACTTGCTTCCACTTGTTTTCTCAGGGTTGGCACATTCGCTTTACAGATAATCCCTTCCATTCCTCAATCAAATATTCCCTCTATCCTACGGTTACCGTTTATTTTCTTTACCGATTGGCTCGAAATAGGTAACGGATATATACTCTTCTGTGAAGAGTGCAACAAACATGTGTTCCTCCAATTGGAGGTAGCTAATATTGCTAAAACAGCGACGATGTGATACAAAATCAGGGCATTAAGAAGTGGAAGGTCAGTTGGTCCCACTCCAATTCATCGATCAGGCTGTCGATTAACGCACAAAGACCTGGAAACGGATTCGTTCTAGCCACGTGGACAGGCTGGATGCAGCGCCTTACAAGTTAACTAACCACATTTAAAGCAAACATTTACCTCACTTGCACGAGACTCAGGACTCGGTACAGTTGGGCGGCACAAACTGATCAAGAGTACATGCCGCATGCGTTTGACACCTTACAGAAACGCACAGCGTGAAATGGATCACATGGAAGGGTGGAAATGCGATCACGGTTCACAGCAACAATGCCGGTGGTATATTCGTGTCAACGCACAGTGCTCTAGCCTGCATCATCATCATGTCACTCTTCAAATCTCATAGCCAGAAGGCCTTGGCCACAAATCAATGCGCGATTTGTGCGCCGTCGCTTCGGTGCTGCTACTTTTCCACCATCACCATGCAAACACACTCACTGGTCTCCACACCCCACCGTCTGCCTACTCACGTGCAGCCAGAAAACTGCGTTAAATTATCAAGAGTCATCGGATGAGCCCGACGTTTGCTGTTTTGACTTATGTGGTCTGAAGCTACACTAGTGGAAATGAGAGTAACGAAGGGGGACTCGATGTTGAGCATGGCTCACAAAACAGGCACTATGAGACAGATCTGCATAATCGCACACTTCCATGAATGATTGCAGGCGTTGCTACAAAAAACGGTTCCATTTGTTGTGGAACTGCACAAGATGAGAAGCCTCGTCGTGAACAGCAACGTTACCAACAAACGAACGATTCTCGTCTAATCGTCTACGCCGTTCAAGCGACCTAACCATGTAATCGGAGCTCCTAATGCTGCACACCACCCTCTCGTTATGCGGCTCTTCATTCCTTCCAGTTGAAGCAAAAATTATTTCAACACCACACAGTTTTCAAAAGCACTGCGCACATTCGCTGTTGTCAAACATCTTGCTGAACTTCGTGTTGACTGCCGAGTGAAATAGAGCACCATTTAATAGCAACGGAGGAGCGTGAGGATCAGCTTCTGACTGTCGAATTTCGTGCACATTGAAATGTATGTGAAGGGCAAAATCAACATCACGATTGCGCTTCAATGAGAATGAAATAGTTTGAGGGCTCGTAACCCCTACTCACAACGCACCTGCATGCTGCAAACTGAGGCGCAGCAAGACAACTGTGCGTGCGAAAATGATGAATAATTTTAAATATCCCATAGCTCTAAGTCTTGCAATCCACCCGCAAACTTCTGCGCTCGACATTCCACCCTTGCATTCCTCAGCAAGAGAGGTGAAATTGTGGCGTAGATTTTGCAATTGGGCATCTTACTAAGCCGATTACACCACAGAGAATTTTTGTTAAACTTCATCTGCTGCGCTTAATCCGCTTACACACACGCTTTTTATTCTACCGCCTATAATGCGTCGCATCCATAAACCTGCTCAATATGTAGGGAAAACCTGAAATATATGGTGGGGAGGAAGGCGGCAGTGTCACAGTATAAACTGCATGTTACCAAATATGTTTCTTGTTAGATGTGTCCACCCATGCATGTTAACCAGGCAAGTTCTGTTGGTTGCGCTGCACAAATGCAAAATAAAAAGATTTGGGATCATTTACAGCCATTGATTGTGTCTGAGACCAGCAGTCTGGGTGACATTTATAGAGTCCATATTTGCATATGCGAGCGTAGTCCTTCTTTTTGGCAAGAATTTCAAAATAACATGTAATCAGATGCCAAGAAATGGTGACCACCAATTTCCAGTAAGTGCAATCAAAGAAATTAAATAATCACTTAAATGACTGGAATGGGCAGCAATTAAAGCAGTGTGTGATCAACGTCAACTAATATGGGTGCCTTTGGCCTCAACTAACGTCTGTATTGCGTGCATATCGAACCCTTGAGAAGTACCTTCCACATGAGTTATCCATTGCGCAAAATCGTACTATCAACTCTGTGCCTACTTCCACGCCCTCGGCAACAGGTGTGGCAAATAAATCTTTTGAGACAACCCTTGGTATTCACTCACATATCAATTCCACACCCATCATATACGCCCATTTCAAGATTCTACTACAAACCCGAGTTGATATGGGCTAATGAAAATTCAATGAATGTAAGGCGGAACAGTGCAGATGGGAAGAAATGAAGATGTCCATTCTGTAGCCATAGCTAATTTAAGTGATCACGATAGTCAAGGCCGAATTTGCACACAAGGAGAAGCCGCGATCTGATTCCACATATGTGTCATTCATTGACTGCAATGGTATTTGATAGCAAACACATTAGAAAACTCGCAACAGTGCACAATTTTATCACACTGAAAGAGAATAGTGCAATCGAAGTAGGCAGCTAAACTCCAAATGCTCCATAATGTACACCACGCAAATTGCAGCTCATCCTTAGCTTAGATAATTCACTATTACACCTAACAGTATGAGACAAAAAAGGACGTATATTTCTCACCTCTGACTTCGTCTACTCCTATCCTGACGCAATGAATTGCCATCCCAGTCGATTGCACTCACTTATTCTGTTCTACCCCTGATAATGTGTCGTCCAAACACGGTCGCTTACTGTACAGAAAGAGCAGGATCCTGCATCGTGAAGTGCAGCTCGGTCACTGTTAATGAGTCGAAGCGACTCTTTTTCTCCGTCAAACACTTCAGATCTAAAAAGTTCCCTCGATGAATGATGAGGTAGTTTGAGCACTCTATTAGTTAGTCTAAATTTCTAACACAGTGGATTTTAACACCAAAAGAACCACTAAATATAAGTATTGCAATTTTGCTGATAATTTCAACGCGGTTACTGTTTAGTAGCAGTTAAAATGAGTGACTTCTAATGTTGTCGATATTTTGAGATTATGAATTACCGGAAAGTGCTTCGAGAAATATGACTAGTTTGCCTTAAAATGACCCACACGTCAGGGATGAAATTCTGTCCCTGAAGGGGCAATGTGGACATGCCAAGCAAACATAGTTAATGTTCTTGCCCTGGGAGACAAATGCATAGAATTTGAGACCACTCGAAGACGTGTACAAGAGGCAACAAGCCAAAGAGATATCATTTTACCCAGTGCCGCATGGAAACGAATGGATAGGAGTGCAACCTTGCAGCTGACCTATCACAACATTCTTTCCCTGCCATACCTTCACCGAATAGCACACCGAAATCTAACTTCCGCCTCACTTTAAGAACGGAGTCGAACCCTAGCCACCTTAAGGCTGTGTGCGTAGGAAATCAAAGGCAGAACACTTGATTACCTTACATATCCTGACGTGTGTTCCTTTAATCCTAACTAGTCACTGCAACACATAATCTCATGCATTAGCGAACTACCTGTCACTTGGTGGTGGAAGAAGTTCAGTAACATGCTGGGACATACTGTTACGCCTTCACTATCAAACCTCTGACATTTGACAACAGCAAATGATAGTTTACCTACTGTGGACAGACAGCAGTCGAGCTGCGTGATGACCGCGACACACAACCGGACCGAACATCACTCAAGATGCTCACTTGACAACTGAACAGCCGACACAATGAGTCACCGCACGGGGTCGACTAAGCACAACCTCGTTGCAGACTACACTCGTCCGTATCCAACAATCAGGCACCACTCCCGATGTTTTGCAATCTCAGCGAATAAGGACCACCTTTGTAAAAGAGTGACTTGTGCACGAGGTGCTCTCCTAGGCACCACAATCAATTCCAGCACGCATTGCACTAGTAAAGAAAAATCTGATTTGGCAAGTAAGTGGCAACTGACTAGTGAGAGTCTTCAACATATATTTAGGGTAAATTTCAATGAAAGCTGATTTGTCAAATAAATGTCAAGTGTAACGCTATCAACATTTGCAATAGGAGAAGGAAGAGGACTTGCAGTTCAGACAAAAGGACAGCACAGAATAAATGAACAGCTTGTTCTTCAGGTCCCGCCATCCTCTCACATCACTCGTCTCCACCACCTACTGCGTCTGCACTCTCCATATCACACCCACCAACTGCAGCCTCACCAACTTCCATAGCCTCAACAAAATGCACCAAGACAACAGCCATGGCAGCAGAACCATCAACATTGGTGCCCACGATTTCAGACGCACCAAGAGACACCACCACGTCGGTGGCAGCATTTGCATGCCACTCATCAACGCGACCTAAAACAAAAAAGGCACAAAAGGAGTAGAGTTGGTGGGCAAGAGTTATCAGTAGAATGAGGAATTTGACGCAAAAGAGACACACAATGGGAAAGACGAGATCAAAGATGCGGTGCAATGACATCGATTGCAAGCTTGCATCCTAGTTAGTTCAAGTGTCACTGAATTCTCTTTAGCTCCTGCACCAGCAAGTCAGTTGTTGTTTCTAAGTGGCATAAGTTTTGTGGGTGTGCAAGCATGCAGGTTAGGTGTTAGTGGTGCAGTTTAGAGGGCTTGTCACTGCTTTCTCGGCAACGACAAGACGCTGAGTTTAACAGCCGCCTCTAGTGCAGACGAGCCTTCAGTCGCATCCTCACTTCGACATGTTTGCAATACAGAGATGCTTGACAAAGCTTTTTTCAATGTTTGGCAAGAAGCATTCGTCAAACGCGCTTCTTGCCACTGAACCGTCGTCATCCGCTCTCGAGGGAGAAGGGTACCCTCTGAAACAGCACAGCCCTCACCGCTCTGCCCATTTCACACCAAACACAAAGAAGTAGTCTCCTTGAACCAGCGCAAATTAAATCATCACTCCTCGGTATTCGAATTACTAGCGATAAATGCTTGCTACCTACTCTCCCTCTATCCGTCTTAGAGGAATAAAAGACGAGTCTGTCATGCAAGTGAATAGATTTCCTAGGAAAATAATTGAATGCAGGACCAAAATCTGAAAACATCAGTTCATCCAAATCAGATTTTTCTACAATTAGGCACCAGGCCGTCCTTTTCACTCCCTTCACCATCCCCCTTCTCCTTGGCCAATAGTAAAATTGCATGATTCAAAAGGCGATGTGGTACATCGCGTGCTTCTTCACACTTTTCCTGGACTCGCAAAGTACTGAGTAAGCGAAGGGACTACAACTATGGAGGATAGGAGGGGCAGCCAGGGTGCGAAAGAGGCTTCCTGCTCTCACCCATCTCATTGTCTGGGAATAAAGATTGAGGAGGGAGGGACAAGCGAATGCGTTGGTAAACTGCTACCATCATATACGGTAATTGCACACGAAGGATCAGCTACTGCCTCTCTGGAGGCCGTCATTCCACTAAAGTTGATTGACACCGTTCAAAAGCTGCTTTATCGCATTGTTTCGAGTTAGATCCAACTCGTGGTCTCTCTGCTATTGAATGTTTGAGGAGCATGAGGGGAGGAGGAGTAAAGAGCCGATGATGGCGCTAGTGGAGGCATTGGGGACATTGTCCTATGGGGCATGTGTAGTGCTTACTCGGAGGTAGATCTACGAGGGCAGCAGCGTCATCGCCCAAACTGTATGCGAATGAAGAGAGGAAGACGGATCACTGGCACACTCCAATTTGACAGTGTTCTCAAGGAAACCGCTAGACACTCAGAGGATGCACAGCGTCACCAGACTGACTGTATGGTACCAGTTCAGCAACGCAAAACCCTCGTAGGCACAGAAGTAGGTTGCGTAGACCGCTTCACTCTCCAACAGCATCAGTAGCAATTTATTGAAGTGTAAAACTTGCGGCAAAATCGCTGGTTAATAAATTGTTGGCATAATTGTATAATTGAAATGGAGTTTATTGGCAAATGAATGTCTTCTTTTCACCTTCCGTGTAGTCGGGATCGGGTAGATGGTAATGAGACAAGCATTGGTGGTCCAAGTTGGTAAGTGAGTGGGCGTGAGAGGGAAGGGGCAGTCGATTGCACCAGCATGTCATCACCTTCTCGGTGTAAAATCGGCAGTTTGCTTCTTCTGACGTCGGCATTTATCGCTTCCTCATTGACTTCCACTTCTCTGGAAAGAGTACTATGAGGGCAGATGTGGGACACTCCTCAGCCTTAGTAACATGCTGAATGGGGCAGAGCGATGATAGATGTGCTTGAGGATGACTGCGATTGCGTAATGAAAAGCGGGTTTGGTGACCGCCTTCTAACTACCCAAGAGGGTTCTCTTAGTGTGTGGATCGCAACGCGGGGAAATGACAGATAAGCATGGATAAACTGGTTCGTGTTCCAGCCATGATATGCATTCTGAGGTTGCTGTGACTGAAAATACACAACGGTTGTGTCCACAAACTCCACAGGATATAGAAACTGTGGAGGAGTTGTTGACAACTTGCCATGCCGAGAAAATGAGCCCCATCAAGTCTGTTGCTCATCGGATGCCTCGTTGGTAGGCGAGTTAATTACGCAACAACTTGCATGGTAGCCATATCAACCTGACCCTTCCTTCCAACTTCACAATCAGTCCATTGAAGACATAATCAATCAATTGGACTGTCAGTATGCTTTTCAACTAGGAGGCCACAAACAGCATAGCGATTGCAGACTGAGGACGAATAAAAATGACTTTGTGGCAGGTGATTTTTAACATCATATTAGGCGGTAATTTCTATCCTAAGGCCACAATTAAGCCACCTGAAAGGATGCCTACGAGATACTTTAATTGATTCTATTTCCTTGAAGGGACATGAATATTTGGGTAAAAGGGACAAGTGAATAACTGGGACAGATGCAGAGGGATGAAAAGGCACAGAATTGAAATTTAAGAGGGTAAGGAAGGAGGAATGAGGATTGGAAATAGACATCGTAGGATGTTTCGTTAAAGTGCTGTTGTGCAGCGTGCCTTATTTCCTTCCCTCTTTCTCCCATCCATGCCTGGCCTGGTTCTCTTACCCACTCCTCTAGCCATGTGGCCAAGTAAAATGCAAGGGAATTGATTTAATGGAAGGAATTTGAATTTCTCTCTCAGCGGCATACCCGAAGATGTCAAACAAAGTTTTCCCTTTCCATGTGACTTGCATCAAATACCTGATTTGATCGCATTAAATTGACGCCCACAACTAAAGCAAGGGAAAAGGAAGAGAAGACAAAACAGGTGGGGGATGGGTTGGTAGCATAGCTTATCCTCATTTCTACGACTTCTATGGCTTTTGGCCTCTAGCATTTCTGAAACTGTGGAGAGGGGAAGTAGGGAGTGACGAGGAGATGGAGTGGACGAGGGAGGCGATGGAGGTGGAGGAAGGAAAGAGGACCAAAGGTGAGGAGAAATCGAAGTAAGAGGGAGACACTGACGAATAGCTGAATGGTAGGAGCGAGAGCGCGAAGCAGAATGAAGGGTTGCAGACTAGACAAGGCGTGGAAGAACACCTCTGACGATTAGTTGGGTAAGCGACCTCTTCGAATCTGACACGCGTGAATCGATTGGTAGCACGTATCACGTGGTGTCTCGTGAAGCCGTCTGGTGTTGTCTTCAGACGCACCATTCCTCGTGGTTGAATTTGTGAGGGCAGACATCACTTGCCTTTGTGCATTTCTACCTAGGCCAAATTTGGTGCATCATGGTGCAAACAAAGGAGGCGGAAGGAAATGAGTAGGATCACACACACTACCTTACTAAGCACAATTTAAAAAAGGAGAGAAGTGAGGTGTCAATCTGTAAGCAGTGGTGGAACGGGAAGGAGGGTGGAAAGTGTATGCTGACGTGTTTGTGAGGTTGTAATTGTAGAGCCGCTGATTCAGCCACTGTGATGTGCTTTGTTTTGACGTTAAATTTGTGAAGTTACTCTGATTATCGGACTCATGAACCACAGCAGCCAGTCTTCAGTCTTCAGTCTTCATCCTCCACCGCCTGGTGGAAAGAAGAAAAGAATAAGAGAACAGTGTGGCATTTTGAGGAGCATAATTTTGTTGGCTCCTTGATGTTCTCACCTCACGGTGCACAGCACGTCAGAGCGAAATGGACATGCGTGTAGAACTGCGAGTCGAGCAACCTCCATGTCGGGTCGTGTCAGATCATGTCAGTTGGAGCGGTCTCATGCACTACACAAACACCTCTGTCATGCCTTAATGACGGCTACAAACGGGTCTAATGATTGATGACTAGGCTTCTTTTAAGACCTCTTGGCAAGTTGAACACTGCAAGCACTGCATAACTGCGTGGCATGCAATCGATCCTAATGCCTTGAGATCCTCGCGACTGAGGCATGGTACCATTGATGACATTGTCGTGCACAATTCACTAAAATCGCTTTCGTGCATAGCAGTTGACTTTTGGATTAGTAGTGTTGAAATGCCTTGTTTGTTCTCATTGCCGCTTTCGTTTTCGTTCATTTGGAACGGCAGGCCACTAAGCCACGTGAGCAGCCCCTCTCCCTCTGCTCTCTAAGTATAGTTATTCTGCCCTAGTATTATGCCTTCTTTCGCAATCAAAGAAGTCTCGAGACGTTTCGTGGGTAGCATTGGAAGCATACCCAACTTTCATGGAGTTCTATCCTAGTCTGTACCACTCGTTGCAAACTTGTGCGCTGCGAAGGAAGTGCATGTGTTACAGTTGGAGGGATCTCTGACATCCTATGGCAGAAGAGCCTGGGAAATACGTCTGCCTTCGTCTGCTACCCCACCCCATGTTCTACAAAAAGCTATGACAGGTGAAGCAACACCAGCCGCACATCTTTCGAAAACATTTCATTGCAGAGAGCTCCTTAATATGCCTACCTAAGGAGATTGGTGTTTTAGCGTCCTTCCATGGGCAAGCCAATGCTCGGCAGAACCTCTCACTTTGAATTTAGTTTCCAAACAATACGAAACTGCTAAGTCCAATCAAAGTACCAAGAGGAATCAGTGACGTGGTTGTAGCGGGATCTTCCCGTTCTCCTCTTCCTTCCTTCCTTCCTTCCTTCCTTCCCACCTTGCTATTAGAAGGTGGAATATTGCGGGACATTCCTTTATTATAGGTAAAGGGCGATTGTGGTAGGCCTGTCTACAATGATGGAGTCCCCGACTCCGGTGATGAAGTACACTTGTTCGCGACCAGATTGATTTTGTCATTCTGCCTCTTACCTACAAAGCACATTTAGACACCACAATTATTACAGTGGTAGTCAAGCATCTCATCAGTTGCGTTCGAATTGTAATCACTTACACGGTTAGCTCGTGGTTGTTTCTTCCAGCACTGATTACGTTGTGATGACTGACGCGGGAGCCTTACCAAGGAGAGCGTAAGGACGACGCTTGGAAGAAGAGGGGAACTATGTTGTACCTGCTTTGGTCAGGGATTGGGTGAGGAAGGGAAGGCTGGCCTGCAGGCCATGCCAGCAGCCTCGATTTATCTGCAATAGTATTATGTCTCCTTTCGTATTCAAAGTATTCTTGATTGACCAACGTGTATTATTCCTTTTCGCCATCCAATTGAACGTTTCTTTTCTTTTTCTAAGTTGTTGCAACCTTTGCATAAATATGCATATTTTAGCATGCATATCTGTCTTTTTTATTAAATTCTTGCAAACGATTGCAGTTTGCTTGCGATTGACAGGGTGAACAAAATGTTTTACGCTGACTGTGTA
The DNA here is from genome assembly GCA_001923025.3 of Taenia multiceps. NCBI lineage: Eukaryota > Metazoa > Platyhelminthes > Cestoda > Cyclophyllidea > Taeniidae > Taenia > Taenia multiceps. The sequence continues at coordinate 3,038,873 of CM010317.1, read as the reverse complement.
TTTCGAAGTCAAGCAATAACGGAGCATAGTTGTTAGGTGGTGCAGCTCTTCACCCGGTTAACTTAGAACCTGGGTTCTCTTGTGAATCCTACCACCATCAAGCCTTATTGCACCCCTACCCCACTCCATCAACATCATGCCGATACACAGACGACGACAGCGACTCACACCCGTTGCGCCGATGGAATTTTAACTCTGTTTTTGTTTTCGTTTCTTTTGTTTTGATTCTGCAGCATGCGAACCGTTTTGATTGTCACCACCAAATTAATCAATCGATCAATCAACCGAGCAACCAGTCGGCGTGTTGCGTTTAAACGTCACTTGCACTATTACTGACACGCACTGAGGTAGGTTTGCTGCAGCCGCGTCATGTTAATCTTCAGTTAATAGCGATCGATCATGCCAGTGGTAAATATCGAGAGGGCGGGGAGATTTAAATGAGCCTGGTCTACTGCTTGTTTAGGTACATGCAGCAAAGATTCTACATGCTGCTGGCAAGTGTGCAATTGAGCAGCGTCAGTGACACCAACAACACTGTCTATTTCAGTGGAGGTCGAGCCGATCGTAATTGAGGAGGCGCAGGAGGAGGAGGAGGAGGAGGAGAATGCAGAGGAAGAGCCGCCAATGCCGTCACCGCCATCCCAACCGTCGTTGGCCTCTCCCGCATTATTATAGTCCTCCCCATCTCAGTCATCCACAACCGGCAATACGTCGAATTCGCAATGTCTACATTATTCTACTTCCCTCATGCCTACTGCCCTCACTCCTCTCAACACCTCCTCCATCACCCTCCCTCCCTCCCTGTACCTCTCCATTCCATTCATGCCTTGGTGCATTTTTTCATTAAGTCATTTGTTCGTTCATTCATTGATGGCATCCACTGCCTTGCCTATTGCGTATGGTGAATCTCTTCTCTTGCCCATCCTCCTCTTCCCCTTTCTCCTCACGCAGGCCTGCAAGTGAAATCGAAGTGGAGGACTACCTCGTTGGTCAGGAGGAGGGAGAGGGGCAGGGAGAAGGGCCAGCGATGCCGGCCACCACCAGCAGACGCATGAGGACGTTGTTGCGATTGAATAGCTCTGACTACCTCACTGCCTCCTCGTCCAACCACGTGGTTAGTGCCTGGCAGTGGTGGGGGCGACGGGCTGCAGTCACAGCAAGCGGCCGCCCGTGGGTCGTCAGCGCAAGGCCCCCTCGGGGAAAAGTAGGGGCTGGGTACAATACTTTCCTACCCCTCCCCTTGAGCCGCGACATTGTCAGCCCAGACAGCATGTCAGGTGGGTGAATACCACCTACCTCTCTTCACTCTCTACCTGTCCATCCATCCATCCATCCATCCACCCACCCACCCACCCATCCATCCATCCATTTAGCTCCCCACCCATCGTCATTATCACCGTTTTCTTTTCCATCATGACAGTTGAATCGGAGGCTCGCCAACAGTCTCTCGTACTTCAGTAGGTGCGCCTTCATCTATCACTACTGCCATACTACTACTACTACCACTGCTGCTATCCACTTCATTCTTGCCTCATTGCATCACGCGGTTGTGATGGCACGCATTCACTCACTCACTCACTCACGTGTATTAGACGCGTTAGCATTTAATATACACTCCTTCTCCTTATTCGCACCCCTCTCCACTTTCTTTGTTCTTCTTGTTGTCCTTGTCGTTGTCGCTGTTGATGTTGTTGTTGTCGTTGTCGCTGTTATCGTTTCGGGTTGGCTGACGTGTAAGTGGAATGTGTTTTCTGTGTTTAATAAAACGAGATGATGACTTGAAGCTCCGCGATCGCATGAGCTAAGCCTTCGGAGAGTAGGAAGAGGCATGGCCCACATCAACATACCCCGTTGATGTAATCGCAACACCAATCACCTCCAACTTCTGACGGTGCAATAGTTGCGGCAGGACTGGAGACAGTTGAGTCGTCAACTGCTCGTTGGCCAAGTGCAAGTATTTCACCTCTGTCACCACTCCACTCAAGCAAGAATGCATTGCCGTTCACCATCGCCATTTTTGCCTTTGGTGATCACACACTTCCAATGTGTGTGTTACTTGCTGGGTGATATTTGGTTTGTGCCCCCTGCTTGACCTCATCACCCCTCCTCATCATGAGTAATGCATAACAGAGGTGACACTACCACAGTTGCTATAGTGGCAGTGTGGGTGGAAGATGGCGTGCCTACTGCACAGTAAGCATTCTGAGTGCTGGCTATTTTAGGTGCCGAGTGCCTGGTGAGATGCGGGCACTCGAGGCTACTACATGTTTGACATCCCTCTGCCTTTTCACTCTTGCGGACTGTCAGCGTTGGAGTGGCAGTGGGCGCAGCTGGTGAATGACGGTGGTGTATCGGATGACACAGCTGCCAACGAACTGTGAAGAGAGGAGGGAGAAAGTGGAACGGGAGGCTTGCTACAGCATTACTCATGGCCTTATGGTCTACACTGATGGCAGGTGGCGCAACAATGTGTGGACAGTAGGCATGCAATTTGAGTGGAGGATGAGGAGGAGCAGGAGGAGGCATGGAGTCACCACTTTCCTTCCTTACTGCGTTGTCCTGCATGCTACGATGTGCCTTACGAAATTTGGTTGTGCTGGCCGTCGAACATGCATCGAATTGAGTGGGATGCTGTACTGCTTCTGCTCCACTGCAGCATTCCAAGCAGAGAGCTGCCACCTCTGCCGGGAAGACTATGCCACTTCTGTTGCTACTACTACTATATGTGGTAGGAGCAACTGGTGTTGTCTCGTCTGTACACCGCCTCGACTTCCAACGATGACTGTATGATAGGCGATGACACTGTAGAGCCCATGCATTGCCTATCGTCTCTGTTACCACCAACTCCAACTACAACACCAACAAACTGCGTGGGACCATCGGAATTCTTCGTTAGGAGCAGCCCACCATCTCCTTCCGAATGCCACGCCTTCTCCTCGCGTCCCATTCACTTCGCGCCTATTCCCTTCCCTCCACTGCTCTCCCTCCTTTCCTCCCTCTCTTCTGCCTTTTCTCTTTCCCTCAACGCTGCAATGCACCCCGCCTTATGCACCAGCAAGTCTGCAACACTACCACCTCCTGGCTGATCAGAGGTCAGCTTCCATACGCATCACATAATTCCATCGAATATGTACAAATACATTGCATTCACACATCATTCGACTTCTTCTAACGATGCGAGTGGTCGTCTCGAGAGAGCCGTGGCACATTCTGCTTTTACAGTTAGGGCATGATTTCGTGTGGTGAGGTGGTAGATAATTACTGGTGGCGTCTTATAAAGTAGGGTCTCCTCCACTGTTGCGTGTGTGTTATGAAGTGTTAACATGTGGAGGAATCACGAACAGACGAGCTACATGTGGGATAGCATCGCGAAGTGAAGAGTTGGGGATCATGCACTGCTGATGCCTGTGTCTGAACACACTACTGTCAAAAAGGCCACAATGCCTCTCTCCTGTTTAGCGCTAGCCTCAAACCCCGCTTCTGCAAGAAGCCTCTTCTCAACTGCCGCTGCACCATTCCACTTCAATAACTCAAGAAGTGTTTCGATAAATGGTAAGCTACCACCATGATGACGCACCTAACCACTTACGCATTTGCCAGTAAAACCTTCGCAAATCTGCCACACCGCACACTCTCTTCCACACAGGCAACGGCAAAGCCACACTCTCCTGAGGATGACGACAATGATTGCTTGAAGTTGAGGGTACTGGTAGGAAAGTAGGAGGTGGTAATGTTTTGGGTATCGTTTGTGAGATGAGGTCTTGCATCGCGTAACATGGTGTATGGAGTGCAGAAGCGATTGCTTTGGGTTGAGTGAGTGAGTGAGTGAGTGAGTAAAGGATTTCGTAATCAGCGCGTTGTACAAGGTGGTTTTGGTGTTGTGGAAATGAAGTGGTACCCTCAAAGTGTGAGGAGGATATTGAGTGGTTAGTGGAAAGAGACGCAATGCAATTTCTAGGATTGCACCATGTTCCTACCTAAAGGTCTGCATTCTGTCGCGGCAAGCCTTTATTCCAGCGTTGTTGTGATGCTGGTCTGATTGGTTATTGGTGAGATGTACAGCATGGTCTTCGTCGATGTGGAAAGCACTGTTGTCAAGGCACATCAACATTTCGCAAGGAAAGGGCGTCAGATATCGTGTAGTAGTATTAATTCCTGAACACGTTGTTCCCTTCAAGTGCGGATGCATGGATTGGAATGGGCACGCATGCACTGTATGCGGCCGCGGAAGCTAAGTGGCAAATGAAGACCTACCCATAAGGCTGTAGCTATTGCGTAGCACTGCTACTCTGACTTGCTGTTGCGACTGGAGGAAAGCACAGATGCGGAAGTTGAGAATCAACGGTGCCTCGATTGGATACCTATAATTAACACCCTGGTGGCGAATTTTAAGTCACTAGCGCAAAGATGCTATGGCGAACAAGAAGAAGAAGAAGGAGCTCACACCTTCTCATCCCCATTGTATGACGTCTAAACAACTCCTTCACTCGTGCAATGGGGTTGAATATGGAATGGCACGAAGTGCAGCACGCACTGTCTGCGTTCATGCCAAACTAACTGTAGCGGTATGAGGTCATCCTCGGTCATGGTTGTGTGCGATGAATGCGGAGTGGATGAACATGTAGCCGGACTCAGGGGATTCAAACTGGGGTCTAGCCCGTTGACAATCAAAGATGAGCAAAAATGCGAGTGAGGGAGGTCGGAAGGGCATTTATTTGGGGAGGGAGGAGCAGTTGGCCGATTTGCACTGAGTCACTAAAGGGCCAAGAAATATGAGCACTTTCAGACCGATGGAGCAAAATGAATGGCAGAGAAGGGTGAAGCGAACAGCGTGTAAATAAAAGTGACCGGTTGTGTTTCGTGAGACAATGAGTTGGAGCTTTGGTGAAGAATTGAGCAACATTCTCCCAAGGATGTGGGACTGGCCATGGACACAATTTTGTTAAAACTGGCCTCATTCAAATCATCAGCAGTTGCGTGTGCATTGCTACTACACTGGGACTCACCCACTACTCCAACTGCTATTCCCAGCATGCTGGAAGAGGATGAGGAGGATATCTACTACAGGGTTCGTTATAAAGTGGCAAATGGAAGGCGAGGAATGTAATCTAGTTCTAGTTCCAACTCCTTGGCTTGCCGATCCAAGTCAGGTGGCCAAGTCAGTACTCTATTTCTTAGAAAGGAGTAATGAGTCAAGGGATCTAACGGACAACGATAAAGTGACGGGGGGAACGGGTGAAAAAGAGGGAGGACAGGTAAGAATGTGTGAGCAAAATCTAGTACTAGTAAGTGGACAACCGAAAGGCCTATTATAGATGCTAGTTAACAACGGTTTTGATCCCACAGCATCAAGAAGGCGAAATAACGCAAAACGACGAAGTGTTGATGGAGTGGCCCTGAAGTGAAAGAGCGCACTGCAGCTGAGTCACACCGACTTCAGCTACAATGGTCGAAGTGGAACATTGCATGAAGAAGACATTACCGCCACGGACGATAAGCCATGGGGACAGTAGCCAGTTACCCTTGTGTGCCTCGTAGCCGATCCCGAGGAAATGTGCTGTTGGGGGAGTCAGCACATCTTCATGAGGTCGTAGAGGTTGGCTATTTTCTGCAGTACTAGCAAAATTGTGAGTCGTTATTAGAAATGCAGAGTTCGTGACTGAGGTGTCTGCTGTTCAGTTCTGCGTTCCCGTCATCTAGGGAAACCTTAAACCATTGTGCATAACAGGTGATTGAGGCGAATGTTTAGTTAACATCGAGTTCACTTGGTCACCACGAAATCTGCTGCATAATTATTTTTGTCCGTAGTAAACAGAGGTGCCAGAATCGTTGTCAATTCGCGCCTTGTAATGCCAATCTTAATAGATGCAATGAGGAAAATGCCAGAGACAGGTCTTGTTGTCAACCAACAATTGTTTGACGCAGTCGCATTTGCTTGCCAAGTTGCATTTGAACAGACTGGAGCAGCAGATTCTCCTCATCATTATTCAATGCAACAGTAAATCAATTAACACTCCATAATGCTTAATTACAAGAACTTTCCTACAGAAGTGGATGGCACTCTCCTTGGAGTCCTCAGTTGATTGAGTGGTCAGTGAGGGTTTGTGAAAGGCGTTGTAACCTGACTGTGCTCATCAACTGCACCCGTCCATCCAGCAACAGTTTGTAGCTGTGCTGTCATCCTTGAACCACCGATGTGACAGTTGTTCTCGCAGGCGGTTAATGGTCTGTGGGACGCGTTGAAGAGCACTACGCATTAGTCTGCTTGTGATGAAGAATGAATTTCTCGGCTGCGATGAGAATTCGATGCATTTATCACAAAGCCCTGTAATGTTTACAAGACTTGAACCGGATAGAAAACAAAAATATGGAGGTTGCACCGGCAGACATCATTTTGTGCAGCAGATGACATTGAATTAGGGTGGCAATGTTGAGAGCAGCAACGAGATTGAGCGAAGTGTGGTCAGTTGGTGCGTGCTGACCATGTAAATGGCACCGGTTGGAGTTGATGGATGTGTGCATGGGTTGCACTTTTGTTGTGCCTCTTCTAATTCTTGCCTTAATCGGTAAAAGCGTATTACGATGGTATTTGTTAGGTTTGGTGCGGATCCAAGAAACGATTTCACGCAACCTGCAAGTTACACACGATTGTGTCAATGCGTGCGTTGCAAAGGATAACTATTTGCCAGTCTCTCTGTGGAGCGTCTTTTAACTAAACCCTCTACTACTTCCCTCTCACATCACCTTAGCCATTCACATCACCAATTGCCGATTGGCATTGATGGATGTGACTTGGGTCTACCTGCTGTGCAAATTGGACTTCACTTGGTCCTAAACACATGGAGAATTTCTGACCACATTTGTCTAATAGCTTTCGAAGAAGGTAAGGTGGCACAACACTCAGCCAGGAACTCACTAGAGTGGACAAGTTTGGCAAGGACTTCAAGTGGGGTGAATAAAAGCCTCTCATCATAACAAGTGGGACGCAAAATTCCGGTTCAAAAATGCCATCATGAAGAACACTTTAGTTTGTGCATGGTAGCACTCGAATACATATTTGTCCCTCAAAACTAGCTAGTGGAATGTGGGGAATCCTCACGACTTCTCAATCTTTTCAAAAACTTCTTAATTGATACCGATAGCTCACTACCATCATCCATAAAGAGGGAACGTATAAAGTATGTTCCGATGCCTTTAGTGAAGGGGCAAGGGACACTGACTGCAATCAAACCTTTTGCACTTTGTCATTTTTAGATTCTGTAAATTTGGTGTGCTAGTGATGCAGGCCGTGATGATTCTGTGGAGTGGTGGACATTGAGAGATTTTCAAGTTATCCGTGGAGGACTCTCATTCGTCCTGCAGTGTGGGTCTCCCCTTATACAACACCGGTGTGATAAATGGCCTGATAGAGTGACGGCTGTCACTTGTGTGTTTTATTAGGTGTGATGTAGGGGAAAAAATCGAACAAGTATTCGTTGTGCAACTGCAGCGCTCCTTCGCATTTGTTCGGTATGCTGAGCAGTTGTGGAGGGGCATGGTTGAAGTTATCCTGGTGTTTTGTTAGATAGCGGGTTATTTGTTTATGGGCGAAACTGGAAATGCCCAATTGCCGCACGTCCCACTTGGCTCCTAGATTTACTTCTGTGCAGTTTATCCCATTATCAACTCAAGCGATTCGTTTGTGAGGATGTGTTGCAGTGAGTGCGATTGATGAGCAGAATAGACAATGCCGAATGACTTCGTGGCCACTTGGTTGCGCGGATTTCTAATCGTGCCATTTCGGGATTTGTTTGTGCGTGTGTGTTGCTCAGTGGTCATTTGGTAGTTGACGCTGCTGAGTGGATGGGCGCTACGCAAGGCAAGGGGTTGGGCTTGTCGTTGCAAGCTCGAAATGCGTCAGTGGATTTCAGATTAGTGGTAATGTCAGGGCTCAATTGTTCCTTTGCCATGTTGCTTTCAAGAGCCTAAATTTGTTGACAGAAGTTTGATATTGTAAATGCTTGCAGGCTAGTACTTAGTCTATCAGCCATGAAGACGCGTGATGGTGAGGGCATTTACTTCGTCCCTACGGAATCCACTTATGCGGTGGAGAATGAAGAGGGAAGGAGGAGGAGTAGGGGGCGACTACAGATGTGGCACAGTCAATAGGGACAGTACTGAGGACGACGCCGGAAAGATGAGATGAGGACCGTGAAATGCGTTGGTCTTTTGCTTGCATAATTGCTGTTCTTGGTGATGGGGCCACTGAGATGCCCCACTGTTATATTGTCTTCGAGTTGTCGAGATGTGGAATGGAAATGCATTCTGCCCAGTGTGGTGTTTTTTGTTGCCTTGGGGCAAGGAGTAATGGGGACGAATTGACATCTCGTGATTGAATGTTTTTTTGCTTGCTTGGTTCTCCTGCAGCTTAGCATAGCATGTGCCGGTTGTTAGACATCTGTAGGGTGCTATATTCATGGTAGCGGTATGAGTACGCGACCTAAGAAAGCAAAAGCCATGTTCGCCCTCATCAGGTCTACTATGTGTGACTACCTCCAAGGGAACCCATTTGTAGTAGCTTAGTTGCCGACATCTTACCATGGCAAGGGTAATGCTCGAGTAGGGCTGTTGGAAGGTTGGTCGGTGCATTTTTAGCCGCTCAGCAATTTGAACGATAGCTAATTACAACTCGACATTCCTTCCAACTACGTAGTTGGCCAGTCAGCTGGTCAGTTGAAAGATGAGAGCACAGCAGATGCACTAGACTGTGGAATTGGGTTGATGAGAATCAACAAATGAACCAGCACCTCGAATAGCTTATTACCACGGTCACATCCGGCTGACAGTGCGCACTGTTTATGTGCTAGTCAACGAGGGAGCAGCAAATGACGCAGCGTTAACTTACAGCGAGCAGAACTGAAAGTATTTAAATGACAAGAGCTGCGCCCTCAAACAAAAGTTGGCAATGGTGATTGCTTGAATTCCATGCATAGGCCCTACGGGGAAGGTTACTTTTGGGCATGGAGCGAACCCGTTTTCGTGCTTCCGCTTCCGTGTTTGCTACCAAAAGCCTCAGTTGGAACGACGTGTTGATTTGGGTGTGCCTAAACAGATGAGACTGATGTGGCGGATGTGGTGGTCAATCCGGCAAGTAATTGCTCTTGATCCTCGAGTGGCTGTCAGCAGAAATGTGATTCGGTGGGTTTGTGGGCACTTCACACTTGCACACAAATCAACATCGTTGTCTGCTGGGTGCCAGGTTGGCAAATGAAAAAGCCCTCATACAAATGCACAAATATTGGTTCGGTAGTGCCGACTACTCATTTTCCAACAGGTTTAATTTTATTGGCGGTTTAAGTCCTTTTCGCCTCTACACAGATTCCCCTATGCATATACCCACCTATCTCAATCGTCCCTCCCCTCCACCACCACCCCAGCAGTTCGTCTCATTAAACAACCCCTTCGATTACACATCTAGAGTAAATCGTCAACGCACATTTACTTTCCTTGATGTCCTTTTTGCTATTCCGCAAATTCAAACATACCCTTACTCACACTACTTCACTACTCTCCACTTCCCATTCTCGCCTACACCTTCACAACTCCTAGTCCCCATCCATCCATCCATCCATCCATCCTTTTATCCATCCATCCATCCATCCTTTTATCCATCCATCCATCCATCCATATGCCTGTGAGTGCACACACCTGCATCAAAGCTTTTCCTTCTTGGAAGCAGTAGTAAGTCCTTTACATTCTTCACGGCCCTCTTAAAGCCAAGAAACAATAACTTTTGATAGTGCTACCCAAAACAAGCACATTTGACCTCCCTCGCAGCCAGAAACGAGACAAGCACTCACGGGCCTTGACAACCCATGACATGCTGCTACTACCACCCACGCTTAACACGAGCAAATCAACCAACCACTCAGTCCCTTTCCAAAAACAACGACAAGGAACACTCAGACTTCCTTCATCACCTTTATTATTTGAAACGTAAACACTCCTACTGCTAGGTGGCACATCTCATGCACACGTGGTCTGAGTAGGAACATCGCGAATTTTCAATTATGCTAGTCTAGTGGATAAGGAAATTGAACATGCGTGATAGACATTGAAGAAGCAGAGAGGAATTTCATCATGAGCATCCTCTTCTGCGAGCATAGGTAAATTCATTCATTCATTCATCGGTGGCGTCCACCGCCTTACCCATTCCGTATGGTGATCCTCTTCTCCCCTCCTCCTCCTCCTCCTCCTACTCACTTAGGCTTGCAGGTAAACTACGAAGTGGAGGAGGGAGAGGAGCAAGGAGAAGGGACAGCGATGCCAGCCACCACCAGCAGATTAGACAGCCTTGACTACCTCACTGCCTGTCAGCCCAACCACGTGGTTGGTGCCTGGCGGGTAGGTGGGGGCGATGGCGTGCGGTCGCAACAAGCGTCCGCCGGTGGATCGTCATGACAAGTCCCTCTTGAGGAAAGGCACGAGATCGAGTACAGCGCTCCCACTCCTCGCCCTGAGTCGCAACATCATCAGACCAGACAGCATGTCAGGCGAGTGAATATCACCCACCTCTCTTAACTCTAAGCGTCCATTCAACCACCCATTCATTCACACCCACTATCATCGTCATTTTGATGCGCACATCGCTGGTGCCTGTGTACGGCGCCAAGTCTTAACGCTGCTGCTAAATGACCACTCGAGCAGCGTCAGGGTCACCAATAACAATGCCCATTTCTAAAAAAGGTGAGTCGCTCGCAACTGAGGGTGCGAAGGATGCAGAGGAGGCGACGTTATAGCTATCACCACCGTCTAAAGTATTGCTGGCCTCACCCACTTTGCCGCACTCAAAACCATCCCAGTCGAAGATAAGCATCAATTGGTTTAACGCACATTGCCTATCTTATTCTACCTCATGTTCACTCCCCACCACCGCCATCTTCTCCATCCCTTCATCCACTTCCTTGCTTACTGGGAGGGATTAAGAGACGTAGTAGTTGGTACCCACCGACTACTGCGCCACGTCGTCGGGATTACATTCTTCCAACTTCTCCATGCCTCCATGCCTGCCTGCAACTTTGGCAACGTGGAATGGAGGAGCACCAGGGCTTGATGCTGCTAAGTGTGAGTCTTATTAGCACCATTAGGTCGGAGCACTACAAACACTGGCCTGGCCTCCTACATCCCACCGTCCACACTTCACCTTTACGCAAAGAAAAAGACAAACCGAGATTGCGATCATCACCAAATGCGATTTGCAAACCCAAACAACCACCTTTGAGGTCTCCATTCAACTCAACATATCTAAGGCCTACCTCTTTCCAATGAACAAAATAGCACAGAGGAAACACTGCACTACACAAAGGAAAGAAAGCAGAGTTCAGTAACACCAGTCTTTCATTGTCAGAAGCTCTCCTCCTTATAAGGAACAGTGACACAGCGGTTTTACATGTCTTAATGGGCATGCTGTGTCGGAATTAATGCCACTGTGCAGTAAATGTACTTTTCTTTCAAAATGATGACGTGTCTTGACAGCAGTGCTAATCACGTCCAAGAAGATCTTGCTGCGCAAGCAGCCAACCAACCCAACATCGCAATGATGCAACATGGATAAGCAGGTAGGTAGGTGAGCATGTAAATAGGTTCAGAGATTGATAAATCGCTAAAAGAGACTTTTACTCGCCTTACATCCTCTCCAGACTGACGGTGCCGAATCTTCGCGACAAAGGCTTCACTGCATCGTATATCCACTTCTTTCTTTCCTCCCCCTCTTCTTCTGCTTCAAGGCGAAAGTAGGGTGCTAAGTTTGTTGCATCAGCCACACAACCTCATGATCGGAGCGTTACGTATTAGTCAAAGTCTTCTCCATAATGCCTTCCTCAGTCGGCTTCCGTCACTGCCGTCTCCTCCTTCCCCCACAAGAATAAGTCGTCAACTACGTTGACTAAAACAGTCACCACAAATACTAAGTCAGTTAACAAATAATGTGGTACCAAAGGTGCACGAGGAAGAGGGGGAGAAAAGAACACAAAGCAGGTATAAGGAGATGGTGGAAGAAAAGCAGGAAAGGTAGCAAAGAAATAAAGAATGCTAGGGATGGGAGTAGGTGTAGAAACAGCAGGGTACGATTAGAAACAGCTATGCAAGATACTTGGGGATGTCGGCAACGCAGACGATGAGGTTGTCGACAGAAGCGGTGAGGCCAGTGCTAATGGCGCTGAAGATCACGACCGTGCCCACCGACTTGACCAACACTTCCCTCCCTCCTCTGCCTTCTCCAACGTAGTTTTTACTGCTTAATACTTATGCAGAAGGAGTACAGTAATGGAATGCACGCCTACCATCATCAATCCCTGTTGCTCCTCTATCCCATCGATGACAACGACAAACACCACCCATTGCTTTGACAATCCTTTCAGACAGCCGCCAGCACACCGCACTTAGGCCAGTCCCAACACCGACAACACAGGCTGACTGTTGTAGCAGTGAGAATGCAGGGCCTGACCTTTAGTGACCATCACACCAAAGACGAAGAAAAACGAAAAAACATTGAGGATCTTCAAAAGTCATTTTGCAATCATGAACTCGGCAGCAGGAGTACTAACTAGATACAAACCACCATAGCTATCACCACCATCACCATGGCAAAGCAAAGCACACTACCGTCAGGTCGAAACTGCCGTTGCTGTCAAGAGCAGCAGTTACCTATTCGTATGAACAAGTGCAAGATCAACTATTCTAACGCCATAAACAACACGTCAGCCATTGTACCACATCATTTGCTATAATTCTAATAACAATGAACAAGGCAGTGCCTCGAATTGTTAACGCTCATGTTTTGAACTGCAGCGCTGCATTCTGTCTCGGCACACGCAAATTTACAGAGTGTTTTGTCATTAATCCATGGTTAGTTGATGCGACATGATTTGTCAGGCAACTGAGGCGTCGTGTGAGTGAGGCAGCGGAGTCAGCGAAATCAGTGATCATGTTACCGTCCTCTCTTATCGCATGATTTATTCATGGCGTCCGTAAAGAAAGCGGAATCTCAGTTGTAAGACATTGGATTATGCACTGCTGCTGAACTGAGCCGAGGAGGAAGAACCTCGTCGAAGTGTATGGAGGCACTGTGATGCGCACTGAATATATGACTTGCAGTCGTAAGCGCCAGTCAGTGACCGCGACAATAACGGGCTTGGCAAGTGCTTTTCCTCCAACCAAAGTAAATGGCGTTTTGTAGAGAACATGGTCTTCCCCACCATAATGTGCCTCATAGAACACTGGTTAGACTACGTAAGTACGCCTGTGAATCGGTGAAGCGTTTGAGTTGTTGCAGGTGCGCTCTACGCTCTATGCTCCCTGCCTAACCCTACGTTCACTTCCCATTCCTCGTCACATAAGTCCATGTGGAGGCAAGATGTTTTGTGTGAATGGCATGAGGACTGAGCACTTCGACATTTCTCGACATGAAAGCATAAGCGGCCAACTGCCAACTGCTCATGCGCTTGGCTCTAAGTGGTGTCGTACTGGCAGAGCAGCATGAGGTGCAAGGCAGCAGACATAATGACTAGTGGCAGCGTCGGTCAAGCGTTGAGGCTATGATGCCTGCGTAAGTAAGTAAAAGTAGCTAACAGTGTGTGGAATTCTTGTTCTGACCCCTGGTGGTATGCTCAACTAGGTCATGAAGATGCGGAAGTGATAAACACCACAGTGCTGAAAGGGAACGAATGCATTAAATACATCAGTGTATGAAATTGACATTAAAAGTGGAAAACACATGTACAAAAAAGAAGGAATGCACACTCTCAACTTACCTTTAGCATAAAATCCTTTTCTGCGTTTAGTGTAATGGCGTCAAACTAACGGCTCTTCTGGCATATTTATCCAACCATCGAGCCTGACTTAGCTCCAGTGAAGTTGCCTAGGCATCCCAAGGACCCATTTTAACCATCCAGAGTCGCATAGGAAAAGGTGTCCGTTTCTTTATAACTGCTATTCCTTGGTTAATCGTAATTTAGTTATTTCGGTGAGGAAGAACGCAAAACCACACGCACAACAAGGCCCACAAAGCAACTCTTCGTTCACGATAGCCACGAACTTCAACAGGTTTTAGTGGTGCAGTTAATCAAAACTGAAAAATTGAGAAGACAGGCCAAAAACAACGAAGTGTCGAAACATGTTTCAAAACCTGATTTTGCTAAAGCGAGTGCGTTAAGTACTTCTGAAATGTACACCTTATAATTACCCTTTTACAAATTGTTGTCATAAGAAATGTCTACTGTTTGTTACTATTATTAGCATTTAGTCTTCTTTAAGATGTTAATTGCTACCTATCTCACTGTTTCTTTTTATCACTTTTATGCATGGACTATCAAAATAAACGCCAACAAGAGTAGATGTAGCGTTCCAAGATTTCCTTCAAGGTAAAAGAAGGCATAGTCCTAAGGCAGAATACACGCATTCTGGAAACAGAGGGTTTAAGGGACTGTTGGCACGGCCTTGAGGGCGGCAACCCGGCTAGTACAATATGGCCACCCAAGTGACCGAAACCGGCAGTTCGAACAAACAAAGTATTACAGTAGATTTAGGAAATCGTCAGCTTGACATTTCCCCTAAAGTGTTGAATTTTAAGCGCACTTGTTCTCACTCTTCGATGCTACATGCAACTACCGCAATATTGTTTGGGCGATGCGCAAGTGGTACGTAATTCCATGAGGTTCAATTCTGATTACCGGGGCTCAGTCCGTTTATAAAGCTGTAAGTCTGCCAAGCATTTAGCAAATAGAGCTCAACCGTTGTTGGTTCGCCTCCTTCATACGCCTCTTCACCAAAGGGAGCGTAAAAGCTAACTATGATGACTGTTAAGGCCTTTTGCTTTCCAACGTAGATGCCTAGACGAGTTTACCTTGTACTGCAAAATACTTCTAGAGATCAATCAGGGTAATTTTAATGGTATTTTAAGCGGTTGGTTATTGTAATGATGGTGACTTTTGATTACCGTGTCCTAACTTGATTGAAAGCGATTTGGCTTTATGAAGTACTTGCTGCTCTTTGTTTACCAAAGAGTACCTTCTTTTTTGCATACACTTGCTAACCCACTTCTCTTAACCACTTACTTGCTGAAGTGAATGCCAAAGAAAAAACTTGAGCCTCCGTTAGGACTCTTTTGCAAGCACAATAACTTGTTGCGTTTATATTTTTGTTGCAGAGTACTTTGATTGATGAAGTTGAATTACTTTGGCATTGCCTCGCATGGTTTGATGTTCTAATGACAACGGATCTAGATTAATAAGGTCTAAGGCGTTGGATACAGTAGAGATTCTATTAAACACTTGGCTTGTATTCTTCTTCTTTTTCTTTTTTTTCTTCCCCTCCATCCTGTTGAAGAAGCTGAGAACGCTGACTTCGCCGATGCTTAGTTGTTATAATTCGGTGGAGTAGCTGTTCGGTAAGCATGGCGGCACTACCGAACTGCACTAAAAGTGACTTGTCTTGGCCACTGCATCGGACGGTGTGAATGAATGAATTACTATGCTCTGTGTCTCTATCCAGTGTGGACTGCACGTGCGCGGATGTTGATGCTCTCCATGCGATTACCTGCTACGACTTTGCCTACTATTAGTAATGAATGGTCTGGTGAGTGGAGAAGAGTGGTCGGTTCTTAGCCAATTTCCTCTGCGAATTGACGCCAGGCCATTTGTGATTGGCAGCAATGAATTTGCGGTGTGCTTTAACAACTGCCCGACCACTTTGGAACATGTTGTATTTTTTTGTGACCACACAGAGACTGGGTGGATTGAGTGCGTGGCAAGTTCTTTTCCTGTCCACATGAATGAGTCCTTTGGCACTTGGTGCATCCGACTTTACCTCACTGTTCAATGCTTGCGGCGAACGTTTGCCCAGCTCAATTGGCATTTGTAATGTTGATTTGATTGAATACACACACGGAATGTGGTGTGAAAGTCTCTTGTTTTTGTTTTAACTGATGCAGGCAGAAAAGAGAAAGGAGGTAGCACACATTTTATAAAGTCATTCACATTGGAGGTTGGCACATCCATTTGATGGCAAATTGCATCCTACATTGAACGCTATAAGTACACAACTGATCACCTCTAGAAGGAAGATCAGCTCAACCAAACTGCTCTCGCTGAAAGCCAAACGGATACATTGGAAAATGAAATTGGACAAGAGGTGTGACTTAAATGAAATAGTGACTCAAATGTAGACGCAATCATACTAAACAACCAGTCCGAGTAACTGCGTTGCATAATTTGTCCGTAAGCGACCTAGTCAGCCTGCGCCAAGGAGGTGTGAGGCTTGTCACTTCCAACTGGAAGGGTTGACTTTCATCTACTAACGTTGACTGCCTCACACATGATGTTGAGCGTGGCCAATTTCACATGCCAAGTAATATTTGTGCCAACAAAATCAAACCAATTAGAACTGAAGTGGCTGATCTAGGGTCATTTGGTTGTCAATATTGTCGGCTATGATGTACGAGCATTGTCTTTGTCATTGATCATTTCTATTTGCGCTCACAGTCCGTTCTCGCTATACTATTCGTGGACTCCTCACACATGTAAGCATTGCATTGCTGGACTGCTGCAGTGTAGTCATCTCTGGCATAGCGGGTTCTAATCCATCGTCAGCATCAGCACACATTGACAAGCACCATAATTAAGCAATTAATAACTAAATAAAGTTAGCCGGTTTATGCTCGAACTAGCCTTCGGAATGAGTTTGCGTTTGACCTAGGCTGTCACTGGGATTGCCAACACAGCTTTTTACCTCAGCCCCCTCTTCTCCTATCCCTCTAACACAAACAAACTTCTTATCAGCAATGCAGTGGTAGCTCGCCTTCAGAGAGCCTGAGTGTATCATGAGCAGCTCTAATTGAATAAGCCGATCTTGCTCACTGACTCAAAGCTTTTGTAGCTCAGAAAGTAGTCCCTTATTGCAACAGCAATGTCTAGTCATCGCCTGGAAACCAATCCCACCAGTTACCATAATTAGCCAACGTCAGTGCGCATTACCATTGGTATATCAGGAAGTGTCTCATCGGACTAATAAATGCGACTAGGTTTGTTCGCCTGCGCTACCGGCAAAATGACCTTACTAGAAATGGTGAACACTATATAGGAGAGAGGGACCGCGGATCGGATGCAATCCGAAACAGTGCTGTCGTCCTACCAACTCCTACTTTATGACTGGGCAATTATTTTAGTGTGAAAAAAGCTATGCATCATGATGACACAACCTGCTAAAGCCTCTTCGGAATGGTGTCTATCAAATTTGGTGGAAAGATGGCTTCTACACAGAGCTAAGCTGCTCCTTCGTGTGCAATTACTAGACGCTGTCAGAAATACATGTACGTGCATTTCAAGTTGTCGTCTTCGATCCAAAAATCGATGCGCCTGCCGCATTGTCACGAAATTCATGCTACGGTGATGTGCTCGTAATGATGTCCAACAGAGCAATTCTCTGCGCAACATTCCTGTCTGCTTACTTGAGCAACGCGTTCCTTAATTGGAACAATACATCTGGCCCTATCTCTTGGTCCTACCTGTGGGGAACTGTTGGACTCCTCGCAACCATTGTCAACTGTAGGTGTGACCATTTTGCTGATAAATCGGCTGCCTTGTGAATCAGCCAACTGAGGAAGGTGATCCGCGGCAGCACCACCAACATTGGATTGGAGTACAGGCAAGACCGCACAGCCTCTATCGACGGACACTGTCGTCGATCTCAGTGGGCCTGGGCGCAATCAACTTTGCGGTCCCAGCTCTTCCTGACAAGGAATTGCACCGACCACTGGGACTGTGTGCCTCGGCACTAACCTAATTGAGTCTCACTAATTTCTTTTCCCTCATCTCCTCCTCCTTAACTCACAACGCAGTCGGTGCACAGGTACCTCTGTGTTCAAACAGTTGGTCCACATTTTCTTCCAGAGTAGACGTGGTGATAAAACAGGCAGTAGAAGAGTGTCACATGTCTTCTTGGTGACCTGCTTCATTTTTCAGGCAGCTAGCAGTAGTGCGAACATTAATGTCATTTTAACTCACCCTATTTGTAGCCATTATCTGCATCGACATGGCTGTGTTCCTTCTTTTAGTTGAGCCTTGGTGGCGAGAGTTGAATGCTCAACACTCCCGTAGGTTGCCCGAACTCAAACACTCCCCTTTCTCCCATGCCTCCTCTTCCTCATTCTCCCCCACTTTTATTGACTCTTTTGAGGTCAAACGCTAACCCGGTGCCAGGAGGAGACGCGAAGAGCCTTGGCGTCCCTTTCCTTTTCTTAGTATTTGGAGTCCATCCTCCCCTCTGATCGTGTCCTGTCCACCCCTATTTCCTTTCCTTACATCCTACGTCATGATTGCCCGATTCAAACAGAGATTCTGTCACTACAATTCCCTCTTTAGCCTCTCATGTGGGCAGGATTAGGTAAATGGTAATGAGACAAGCATGGGTTGTTTGGGTGTGAGATGCGCAACCACTTCAATCATGTGGATTTTATCAAAATGTTGAACAGTAATGTCAGTTTTAGTGGAACGTGGGTGAAGAGGGTTGCGGGCAATCCAGATGAGCGACTCAGCAAACCATCTGCCTCTTCTTTCTAACATCAACTGCCCTCATAGTTTAATGTCACAGACTTTGTGTGTCGTCAAGACGATACCAGCGACAGGCTGAGCTGGAGCAATTGAGCAACCGTCAAGTGGGTATAAAGGAGGAGGCATGGCTAAACCATCAAAAGGCGACACTCGACAAGCTGATCCCTCAATCACATTCAGAGACTTATTTCATAGTGATGCACCACAGAACAAGCCTTTATTGCTGCCTACAAACTTTGGGAGTGGATAGGACTTGGTTTAGTCGTGCACACAAACGTCGTGTTATAATAACTGTCCAGCACAACTTACAAGTATTGGTGGTGTAGTTAACAGCACTGAGCGGTTGACGAGATGATCTTGTATGAGTATCGAAGGCAAAGCAACGGCCTAACTAATTATAATTTTGAAAGTTCTTCTTTTGCTTGCAGAGATGCATGGGAGTCTCGTTGGCTTCGTTCGGTCAATTAGATGTCACATCTACTTAAGGCCGCTTATACGTCGAAAGGCAAAACCGCAAATTAAGGAGAGGAATTGGAGGGAGGCATATGGATCACCTCCACTTTATCCATGCCAAATCATTTGCATGAATGCACCTTCCTCCAAGCAATTGTGTGTAGCCAAAACTGCGCCAGCAAATAGGCGAAACTTGCTATTAATTCTTGCATTTTATTGTTTGAAATGCACTGTGTGCTGTTTTTATGCCACTTTCCACACTATCCACGCATTAAACACAGAACCTTTTTTCATGGCCACAGAACCAGCACTGTCTGCAAAATTTTGCTACTTGAGCAGCGAGTTGTGCGATATCTCTTCTGAAGTGTGTGAGGTTTACATCTATCAACTCCTCCTTAAGCCTTACATCCCTAAAACGAGCAAAGAGAGTGCAGGTGCTTGGTGTACTCCACCGTTAATGATTTGATGAAGTATACGAACTGGTGAGGGTGGTGCTCGTTCAGAAAGCGCACTTCTTTCTCGATGGTGAATGAGAACAATTCCAAAAATGAGATCCATGTTCTCAAACCGCTTTTAGTTCCAAAAAAGGGGACTGTTTATTCCAACAATTGCATGCTGCGATTGAGTCAAAGCAAAGAAGTGGCTAGAGTGCCATCAGCGTCAGCGGAGGATGTGGTAGTTAATGCTGATTTTCAACTCTGTAGTAGAACGTGTGTTTACCTGCCTGCAGCAGCAACAATCACGGCGATGATGACGATGAAATGGCAGCGCAACCGTCAGCACCACTCCTTGTGCTGGCACTTGTTGCACAGGAGTTCTTCATTTTGCCATCGATATTGTCAACAACTTAGTGGTAATGTTCGATTTGGCGGCTTTCGCAGCTAGAAAAGCCAATGATGCCTGGTTTTTTCATGATAAGCTGCTGTTTTCTCCCCACCTCTGTGCTAGGTGCTGCACTAACCTCAAGCCTCTCCAAAACCACGTGAAGGGATCTGGTTCTCATTATGGCAGCAGCAACCATAATGCAAGTGCGGCGTTGTGTAGACACTGCAGATGGAGTTGGGTGCATCGACAGATGAGAAACGGAGCCAGATAAAAAGATTCCAGTAAGTCGTGTCTGCTAGAGCGACGAAATCGCTGCACAAGAAAGTGATCTTACAAAGTATCAATCTTGTCGATACTTTAGCAGTACTCTTGGGATATTTTTACCGCAGGTGCACTCAAGTTAAATGGATGAATGAGAAAAGCAATTATTGTACAAAAATAAGTGGGTAGAAGAGTATTTCGTTTCGCCAACAAAGACGACCTGCCCGGCTTTGTATCCCGAGTAAGCAGCGCAACCCAGCGCAGACTACATCTCCATTCCAAGCACAAACAATGCTACGATTGTTGTGAGTACCTCCTCCTTCGTAATAGTACAATCACATAGGGTGACAGGAGCTATGCATCATGGCAGTACACCCAGCCGAAGCGGCCTTTCAACTATCTCGATCAAAATTGGCGGGAGGATGGCTTCCAGACAGAGCTGAGCTGCTCCTTCATGTGCATCCACTAGATGCAATGGCTGCAGTCTACTAACACATTCGCAAGGGCGTACAATAGGTTTGGAGTTTGGCCCTCCCTTCTGCGACAGTACAATCTCGAAACAAATGGAGTGAGAGCAGGAGGCGTTTGGCAAACACGCTCCTCGTTACGGAACCATTAAATGCCCCTATGATTATAAAGTGTACTCTCTGAACGAGTAGCATCTCCAGACAAGTGAGAATAGACAAAGTCAACGCAACATGCGCTGCTTTGAGTGGTGCTGATACATCATACCGCATCCGGCTTAGTGCCGCTTTCGTCAGGTATGGTAGGACCGCACTTGGGTGAATGGTATGGCATGATCCACCGTGTGTGGAAGCAGTCCCATCAACGCGTGCTTCCGATACCTCCACAGAACACATGCATACATCGGGAGTGCAATGTGTAAATGAAACTGACTCATAAGACGATGGTGGACGGTGTCTTCCTCCAGGTATCTTGGACATGTAATAACCATTTCAACAATGGAAGACTAGTTTGCTCATATTCCTGTTAAACATCTGACAGGTTTGTTCAGCATGAACTGATTTAAAATCGAGCAATAGTTTGCAACAGCGTCTACAATTCCTAATTTTGGTGGTGGTGCCTGAGCCGGGAGCATGGATGTTGGCAACTTACTGTTATAAGGTTAAATCACGGTTAGTTCAGTTGACTACTCATTTGATGGCCCTGTCAGTTAGGCAACAGTATTTGCGATAGCTTATTCAAACCCAAACTTTCTCCGTTACTTCACTACCTACGCAGCTAGCCGGCTGGTTGGATGATCGTTGAGAGTCCAGCAAACGTATTTGATCGTCAAATGAGATGAGTGTGTTGAATATTTGGATCATCTACAGGCACGGTCACACCCATCGGCCAGTTTGTTATGAACATGACCGACGAAACGCACTGGTGACCTGTAAGTCGGCAAAGCAGCCACGAATAGTGTAGTCGAAATTAGGTGCGAATGAAGATAAAAATAAATAAATGCTATAAATGATTTCCTCACACGAAGTTTGGCAACATTGACAATCTACAGACCACAGGGGTGGGGTGACTATGCAATGCTCAAGAAATTGCGAGCCTTAAGTACAAAGCCGCATGACAGTATCTCTGTGACAGTACACTGGTCCTTCAGGTGTGACGAAGTGGATTCGAGATGCTACTAAACTAGCATTGGCACACGTTATTGACTGGTTGGCTAACCTGTAAACGTAGCCAATCAGTCAAACAAAATTGCTAGTCAGAAACAAAACCTGCCAATTACTACTCGTCTATCTGTTTAACACCCAGACAGTCCTCCAGATAGCTTGTGGCCCAGATAATCCATGCATTACCCGATCCTCTCTTGCTACGTTTTCAGCAAAAACCAGTCAGAGAGGTGAGTACATCGTCAGATTGAGTAAATCCTTTAATTTGTTGCTTGGGGAAACCTATTAGTGACCTATGGGTGGCCCCAGTTGAAACATTATTTAACAGACACAATGCAAAACTCTTAAAAGACGAAAGTTTGGACGTAAATTACTGACAAGCATGAGGAAGCGAAAGAAGTTCGGCTCACAGTGTCTGCGCTACTTCTGCCCTGGGTGGATTCCTATCGCCACGTTGCCAGGTTATGTCACATAAGGTTTTGCTTGAGGGCCACCTAATGTTGATAGCTAAAGGCTCTTCGCTTATCTCTACATGGGAGGTACAAGGAAAGAGGGAATCTGAGTTGACAGTCCAAGTCAACTCCTAATTTTGCAGTTCGGTTCACAAACTTTCATAAATCTCTTCTTTGGCGTAGCCGCTATGGCCATTGTAGCGTATACTGTGTGCTGTAAACGCCCTCCGCCAGCCCCACCACTATCCCTCCCAACATCTATGCATTCGGTCTTTGTATAAGTGATGCTGTCAGCAATGTCTGTTCAACGAGGCAGTTGAATCAGCAGTATCATAATTACAATGAGCACAAACCTCTTTTTAATGTTTTAGAGGACTTCGAGGTTAGTGTAGCACTAAACATAAAGGTGGAGTAGAAAAGGGGAGCAATTCTTGCTACTTTGGGCATTATTGGTATTACCGGCTGAGAGACCTGCATAACTGAACATTACTATCTCGATGATAGCGAGGTAGATTGGAAGTGAAGACCGTTGAGTAAATAGCGCTTGTACAGGGTCACATCGTCATCCAAGTCGCCGTCAAAAGCAAGTGCCGCTGATTCTACCGTCACTTCACCCTTAATATCGCTGTGATTATTGCTGCCGCAAGGAGGCAGACACGCGATTTACTGCAGAGTTGAATTGGCAGATTGACCACAGCATTAGCCACCAATGCTGATGTTACTCTGCCCGACTCTTTATTCTGGAAAATTTACCATATGCATGTGTTGGGTAGATAGTCATCTCACATAAACGAAAAGTGTTCGGAAAACACGGGTTGCATTTCAGAATCTTCAATATCTACCATCAAGAAGGGAGGTGTGTTCTCTGAACGAGCACAGCCCACACTAGTGCATCCTGTTCATTAAACCACCAACGATGGAAGGTACCATCTAACTGCGCTCCATTTACTCATTCCGGGGAAATGAGAGTCAAGGAGGGAGCAACAAATACCGAATCCAAGATAGACTTTAAAAGCAATATTGGAAGTCGAGATCGAATGGAGGACCATCAGTGGGTAGTGCCCATCGGTTTGCTCGAGTGGCAAAGTTGTGCAGACACTGCTTCTTTCCTGGTTGGACCATCATTAAGTAGCAATAAAGAGGCTCAACACAGTCGCGTACCCTGTGGGGATCACTTGTGAACAGTCTCGATCCACAGTGGTGGAAAGGCGACCTTTGGGCAGAGTAAGTAATCCCGCAATGTGCAATTTGTAGCTACAGTGCAATGAGATGGGGCAAGAGTTTCGTTTTCAGAGGACAGCACTTTTCATAGTGGTTCGATTTGCTAGACATTTGTGTGCTGGTGATTTGGTAGGCAGTGAGTTACCTAAATGAGGTGAGACTAAGGCCATTGCGATATCATTTGTTAAAGAAAATTAAGAAGACGGGTTAAAGTATGGCAAGAGTGCATTGGTCGACAACCATTTAGCGAGTGACGGAGCTGCACGGATTGCCGCCAACTATAGCATATGGCTGGGCTTGTCGATGAAAACATGCGAAGCGTCAGTAGGTTTCGGCTTGCCATTCATCAAGGCTTTACTGTTCTACCATCGTCGTGGTCTTGAGACCCTAACATTTACAGAACCCTGACTCTGCTTTGCTTTTAGGTCAGTATTTGCCCTGTGAAGAGCAGCATAGTTGCTCCTCTCCTACAGAATTCTCTTTCACCACAGTGAATGAGGAGGAGAGTGAAGACGCGGTACAATCACTAGGGGCAGCACTGAGAATGACACCTGACGGAGAGGATGAGGTCGTTGGTCGTCTGTTTGCATGATTGGTGATGGGACCACTGAGATGCCCCATCGCTGTGCCTTTGCGGAGTCAGCACCTGTGAAATCGATATGTATCCTGTCTGAGTACGGTGTCATTAACGTTGCTCTTGGGACGGATAAGGCTAGGAGGGCTGCATTGCACATATATTTGCAATGAAGTCATATTATGGCGTATCGGAATACCAGTGAGCCACAGCTCATTTGTATGATCAATTGACAAATGGGGCCTTGAAGGAGAGTTGCTAAAAACAGTTCGCTTTTTTTGCTTCGGGTAGACGTTTGCCGGCGCAGATAGGGAGCAGGTGTGTTGTAACGAGGGATACTGAGCCTTCTGCAACTCTCAGTCTGAATTGGTCGGGTAAACGCGATTTCTTAGTGATACTTAAACTCAGACGCCTGGCAGTGACCATGAACGAATGCGCGCCAAACAGAAAGAAGGGTTCCCCCACTTCTCGGTTAGTGGTCTTCAAAAAAGTGATTTTAATTTTGCTTCGTGAAATAATTAGCAGCGAACAGATGCGAAAAGCATCTTCTCGCATTGGAAGTGCGACAATCACCTCTAGGAGGAAGGGCAGTTCAGACAAGCTGTTCTCTTTAAAGGCTAACAAATACATTAGGAAGTAAAAGATGGTAAAGATGTGATTAAAATGGACCAGTGATTTAAACGTAGCCAAAGGCGTACTCAACAATCAGTCAACGGTCCGTTGTTAATATCAACGTCTGGGTAACTGGGTTGTTTAATTAGCCCTTGAGCCACCTAGCCAGCCAGTGCTAAGTAGGTCATTACAGCTCTCTCTTAAAGGGTCGACGTTCATCAGCGGACGTTAAATGCCTCCCATCTGACAAGGAGTGTGCCATTAAAACACATTTAAGGGAATTGAAGCAATTAGGTTATCTTGTGGGCATCCTCCCAGGTGGCTTAATTGTGGCCTTAGGATGGAAATTGTTGCCAACTGTGGTGTTAAAAATCAGCTGCAATTTAATCATTGTTATTTATTCTCACGGTCGCCATCACTGCACCATTTGTTGACTCCCCGTTGGAAGGAAGCGTTAGGTTGATATGGCCATCGTACAAGATATTGCGTAATTAGTTTACCTACTAACGAGGCATCCGATGACCAACAGTCTTAATGAGGCTTATTTTCTCGGCATGGCAAGTTGTCAACAAACTCTTTACAGTTTCTATATCCTGTGTAGTGCGTGAACACAATTGTTGTGTATAATCAGTCACAGAGGCCTCAGAATGCACTTTACGGTTGAAATACAAACCAGTCTATCTATGTTTATCTGCCACTTCACTACGCTACGACCTACATACTACTAGAATCCTCTTGGGTTGTTAAAAAGCGGTCACTAAGCGCACTTTTCTTTGCGCAATCGCAGTCATCCTCAAGCACATCCCTCATCGCTCCGCCCCGCTCAACATGTTACCAAGGCTGAGGAGTGTCCCAAACCTGCCCTCATAGTGCTCTTTTCAGGGAAATGAAGGTCAATGAGGAAGCGATAAATGCCAACGTCAGAACAAACAAACTGCCGATTTCACACCGAGAAGGTGATGACATGCTGGCGCAATAGACTGCTCCTCCCCATTCACGCCCACTCACTCACTAACCCGGACCACCAATGCTTGTCGCGTTACCATCTACCCGATCCCGACCAAATGGAAGGTGAACAGAAGGCGTTCATTTGTCAATAAACTCCATTTCAATTGTACAATTATGCCAACAATTTATGAACCAGCGATGTCGCTGCAAGTTTTACCTTTTATTAACTCCTTAATGATGCTGTCGGAGAGCGAAGCGGTCTACGCAACCTACTTCTGTGCCTACAAGGGCTTTGTGTTGCTGAACTGGTACCATGCCGTCGGTCTGGTGACGCTGTGCATCCTCTGAACTGCCGGTGGTTTCCTCGAGACCACTGTCAGATGGGAGTGTGCCAGTGATCCACCTTCCTCTCTTCACTCGCATACATTTAAGGCAATACCACTGCTGCCTTTGTGGATCTACCTTCGAGTAAGCACTACACATGCCCAATGAAACAATGTCTCCAACATCTCCACTAACGTCATCATCGGTCTCAGTCGACTCCGTTTTAACCAGGCTCCTAGTGCAGCCGCTACCTGTTGACGAGGAGGATGTAGTGGCCGCTGCTAACGTGGGCCTTAACACACCGAATCAACTCTCAATGAAGATATTGCACAGCTCTAGCTCTAGCTCCAGCTTCAGCTACCCTGGGCGCTGAGCCAACCACATTGCGATTATCACTTTTCAGTTGCGTGATGGCATTGTCGGATGGAGAAATGACTTGCGCGACATTTATTCGTGCCTATGTGGACGTTCCATTGCTAGACTACTGCGGTACAGCTAACTTGGACTTGGCAAGTTCAGCTCCATCTTCAGCATCTACACACATTGACAAACGTCATAAGCAAGTAATTGATGCACAAAATTAGCTTGTTTATGCACATAATAGCCTTTGAAGGAGTACCACCTCAGCTCTTTACTCCTCCTTCCCCTCATACCCCTCAAACCTTCAATAGCAGAGGAACCACGAGTTGGATCCAACTCGAAACAGTGCGATTGTACTAGCACCCCTACTTTATAACCCAGCAGTCATTCAGTGCATAGAAAGCTATGCATCATGATGACGCACCCTGATGAAGCAGCTTTTGAACGGTGTCAATCAACTTTAGTGGAAGGACGGCCTCCAGGGAGAGAGAGTGAAGCTGATCCTTCGTGTGCATTTACTGTATGCGACGGCAGCAGTTTGTCAACGCATTCACTTGTCCCTCCCTCCTTGACTTCCATCCCCAGGCAATGAGATGGGTGCGAGTAGGAAGCCTCTTTCGCTGCCTGGCTGCCCCTCATATCCTCCGTGGTTGTAGTTCCTTTGCTTACTCAGTACTCCACGAGTCCAGAAGAAGTGTGAAGAAGCACGCGATGTGCCACATCGCCATTTGAATCATGCAATATTACTATTGGGTAAGGAGACAGGCTAGCACCCAATAGTAGAAAAATCTGATTTAGATGAACTGAAGCTTTCAGGTTTTAGTCCCGCATTTAATCATTATCCCGGAAAATCTATTTTGTTGCATGACAGACTCGTCTTTTTTTCCCCCAAGACGGATAGAGGAGGAAGCAGGTAGCAAGCATTTATCGCTAGTGATTCGAATACCGAGGAAGAACAATTGAGTTGCGCTGATTCAAGGAGACCACTTCTTTGGGTTTGTTATGGAATAGGCAGAGTGATGAGGGTACCCTTCTCCCTCGAGAGCAGATGACGAGGGTTCCGTGGCAAGAAGCGTGTTTGTCGAAGGCTTCTCACTACACATTAGGAAACGTTTTATCAAGTATATGTATTGCAAATCTGTCGAAGTGAGCATGCGACTGAAGGCTCGTCTGCACTAGAAACGACTGTTCAACTCAGCGTCTTGTCGTTGCCGAGAAAGCAGTGGCAAGCCCCCAAAACTGCTCGGCTAACACCTAACTTGCATGCTTGCACACCCACAAAACTTGAAGTTTAGAAACAACTGCTGACCTGCTGGTGCAGCAGCTAGAGAAAATTTAGTGGCATTTGATGCAACTAGGATGCGTGCATGCAATCGGTGTCATAGCACCGCATATTTGACCTCGTCTTTCCCATTGTACGCCTCTTTTGAACCAAATTACTCATTCCACTGCTAACTCTTGCCCACCAACTCTACTCCTTTTGTGCCTTTTTTGTTTTAGGAGGCGTGGATGCATGGCAACGTTGATGAGTGGCATGTGAATGCTGCCACCGATGTGGTGATAACTCTTGGTGCTTTTAAAATAGAGGACACCAACGCTGGTGGTTCTGCTGCCACAGCTGTTGTCTTGGTGCCTTTCGTTGCGACTTGGGAAGTTGGTGAGGCAGCAGTTGGTAGGTGGGATATGGAGTATGCAGACACAGTAGGTGTTGGAGACGAGTGATGTGAGGGGATGGCGGGCTCTGGAGCATAAGCAGTTCATTTGTTCGTTGTTGGCCTTTTGTCCGAACTCTAAGTCCTTTTCCCTCTCCTATTAAAATGCTGATAACATTAAACGCGACATTTATTTGGCAAATCAGCAGTCATTGAAAATTAGCCTAAATATATGTTTCTGTCTTTATTTTAAAAGCGGCTGAAGGAAGTGGGAGACTCTCATTATTCGGTTGCCACTTGCTTGTGTAATCCGATTTTTATTTGCTAGTGCAATGCGTGCTCGAAATCATTGTAGTGCCTAGGAGACCACCACGTGCACAAGTTACTCTTCCACAAAGGTGGTCCTTGTTTGCTAAGGTTGCAAAACATCGGGAGCAGTGCCTGACTGTTGGATACGGACGAGTGTAGTCTGCAGCGACGTTGTACTTAGTCGAACTCGTGCGGTGACCCACATTGTGTGGACTGTTCGGTTCTCAAGTGAGCACTGTGCGTGACGTTCGGCGCGATCATGCGTCGCGATCATCACACAACTCGACTGTTGTCTGTCCACAGTAAGCAACCTATCACTTGTTGTTTTCAAATGTCAGAGGTTTGAATAGTGAAGGCGTAACAATGTGTCCCAGCATGTTACTGGAACTTCTTCCACCACCAAGTGACAGGCAATTCGATAATGCATGAGATCATATGAAGTGTGTGCTGTCTGCGGTGGATTCTGTTGCGGCGACTAGTTAGGATTAAAGGAACACACGTCAGTATATGTAAGGTAATTAGGTGTTCTGCCTTTGATTTTTATGCACACAGCCTTAAGGCGGCTAGGGTTTGACTCCGTTTTGAAAGTGAGGCGGAAGTTAGATTTTGGTGAGCTATCGGTGAAGGTATGGCAGGAAAAGAATGTTGCGATAGGTCAGCGGCAAAATTACGCCCCTATTCATCTGTTTCTATACAGTATTGGACAGGATGAGATCTCCTTGGTTTGTTGCCTCCCGTACATGTTTTGAGGTAGTCTCGAGTCCGAAATGCGTTAGAGTTGACTTAAATGGTAACGTATAAGGCGACTCTGAAAGTGAACCATGCACCATAGTTCAGGTAGCCCTATATTCGCTCAGCTTTCCTATTTTATTTGCGTCTGTCATTATTTAGTCTGGGTTTCTAGTCTAGCCTATTTTGACCTACTCTAATCTAGTCAGATCTAGCCGAGCCTAGTCGTGCAAATGGCGCTGCAATGCTTACAAAGTGTTATATGAATATTGAGCAAGTTGTTGTACGTCAGTGGGTCTCCTGGTGCTGTTGCTTATTCAGTGATCGCAAAGGCAGGTCAGAGGCAGTAGGTGTGGTGCAGAGTGTGATTTAATTAAGGACTTCGACGACTTACCCGCAAAGGTTGCCAGTGAGCTAACGGAGGGACGTTTCGATGCGCACCTCTTATCCTATACTAGGCCGAATTATTGCGGTGCACGCACTTCTTCAACAGAAGCACAGAAAAATGAATGTTTAGCTGAAGACGACAATGTAATAAATGGAACAAAGGCAAAGGGAGATGAAGTCGCAGAAATAGAGTAAAAGAGAGTGGAGGAGGAGAAATGAGAATTGAAAATGGACACCGTAGCATGTCTCCACCTGGTGCTATGGTGCAGCGTGCGTTATTTCCTCCCCACTTTCTCCCATTTATTCCTTAACTGATCCATTTATGCACACATCTAGCCATGTGACCAAGTAAAACATGAAGGAACTGACTTAATGGAAGGAATCTGTATTTTCTTTTCGATGGCACATTCGAAGACCCTAAACACGGCTTTCCCATTCCATGCGATTTGCACAAGATATTAGATTTAATAACACTGAATTTACACATGGAAATGAAGTCAGTAAAAGAAAGGAGAAGATAAACTAGGGAAAGGAGAGGAGAATGAAGGGTTGGTAATATAGCTAGCCCTTTGTTTCTACGATACCTACCTGATTTGACCTGCAATGTCCTTGGAACGGTGGGGATAAGAAGGTGAGAGTGATGAAGAGATGGAGAGGGATGCGACGGAGGTGGAGAAAGAAGAGAAGATCGGCGGTGAGAAGGAAACGAAGCAGGAGGGAGACAGTGACGAATAGCTGAATGGTAGGAAGAGGAGCGCAAAGCAGCATGAATGTTTGTGGACGCGACAGGGCGTGGAAGAGCACCTCTGACGGTTAGTTTTGTGAGTGATCACTTAGAATCTGACGCGTTTGATTCGATTAGTAGCACGTGTCGCGTGGCGTCTCGTAAAGCCATCTGGCGTTGGCTTCAGATACAGCATCCCTCGATGGTGGTTTTGTGAGGGCAGACATCACTCACTCTTGTGCTTCTCTACCGTGGCCGAATTTTGTGTATCATTGTAGATGCAAAGGAGGCGGAGCGGAATGAGAGAGATCACCCACACTACTGTGATGTAAAATTAAATGCACTGTCTTAAAGAAACTGCTTGTTGTAAACTTTTAACTCCTAAAGTTTTCTTTTAGAAGGACATATTTTGGGGATTTACAGACAGTAAGTGCAAATGGAGGTAAAATTGATTAAAGAAATTAGCAATTTATTCCTAATGATCGCCATGGAGCTAACAAAGGTGATACTCAGGCCTATTATTGTTGTTGAACCAGAAACGACAGTGGCAGTGGTTACATCCATCCAGTGAAGAAGAAGCAGGACAATTGTGCATCCACACAGTGATGTGGCACTGCTTTCCTTATTTTTTCTCCTCCTTCTTCCACACATTTCTGGATTCATTCATTCACTCATTTTATCTGGCCATGTACTCGAGAGAAGCCTGTAGGAATCGACTTTGCGGAAGGAATGCGAATTACTATCCAACAGCATACTTGAAGACACCAGTTGTGTCAATGTTGGAACAAGGCCCGCTAATGAGGTAAAGGAGAAGGAGAATAGGATGGATCAGGGTTTGAGAAGAAAAAGATGGTGGCAAAAGTCAGTGTTACTTTTTCTGATTTTAATTCTTTTGGCCCGTAAACTTATTCGAAACGACAGAGGGTGTCAAAGCGAAATTGAGAGGGAGGTGGTGGAGGTGGAGGATGAAAAGTAGACTGAGGGTGAGTAGATGACGGAGTGGGACTGAGGAACTGATGAAGTAGTGGATAGTGGGAACGACGATAAGGTGGAGAAGCAAGATGAATGTTAGAAGACGATGGAATGCGTAAGTGAGTATGTGTGGTGTTCACTTGAGTGACCAATTTCTTCTGACTCTCCTTCTCCCCCTCTCCCTTCCTCTTCTTCGTGCACTGTCAGTATCACATTACTTGTTCACTGGTTCAGGATTCGTAATGAATAATTGTGAGAGAAGGAGGAGGCGGTGAAGGCTGCAGTGATGGCAGCCGACTGAGAATTGCAGTTGGGAGAAGACTTCTGCTAGGGCGTAACACCCTGATCACGGAATTGCGTGGTTAGTAGGTAAGAAATGAGGTAGGTAGGAAGTCAGGTGGATAGGTGAACTGATGGAGAGACTAATCGAACTTTAGTGAAAGCAAAATCGGGTTTACGATTCAGTTCTGAGGACTAATCAAACGATTGTTGTGAGTTTGGTTCATGCTCACTAACGTCAGCTTCCCAAGGTGAGAATTGACCTACCTGCGAAGACGATTGAGTGAGGAAGACGATGAGGGTGGTGAAGAGGCCTTTCAAGTAGATAACACTGACACCCGTGTAATTGGATATAATGGATTCGAATCAGGCGTTTAGCCTGTTGACAATCGAAGACGTGCAGAAATGGGTGGTAGGGGAACTAGGAAGGAGAGATCCAAAGTGGGTGGCGGATGCACAGAACATGCAAAGTCGGTGGGTTGTTTCATACGTAAAATCGTGCATTAGAAAGCAGGTGTTGTAAGAAGGAGGGAAAGAATAATCGTGTGGTAAAGCGTGAAAGAACGTGAAGTGAATGAAGAAATGAGTTGATGAATGCAGTCGAGATAATTCGAAGAACAACATGCAGATGGGCCAGAAGTGTGTGATAGGGTGAGGTATGAATGGGAGCCTAACAAGGGAGGGGTGAATATGGTTTAGTCAACTTTGACCTGAAAAGCATGTGCATGCATGCTATAATCAGAAGTGGTGCTTTGCGAGCATTGGTAAGAGTAGGTACGAACGGAAGGGATGAACTAATGTAATAAGTAAAGCTAAATAAGTGGGTTAAACACACGCACACACACAAAAGAATGGGTGATCAAAAGCAAAATTAACAAGCATGAAAATGATGCCGATTAATTGTCTTAAGAATGGGTGATCAACGGTAGATAGGCAAATTGAGAGGTAGATACATAAGTACAGGATGGTAGGATGGATGGACGAATGAATGGTCACCTGGATGGCTAGGTGGTTGGGCAAACAAATGGATGGAAGGATTAAGGATGGAATAACAAATTGGCATGTCAATTGATTGGTCGAGATGATTGAGAAGGCGGTTTGAGACTACGTGGTATCAACCATTTTCGAGAGGAAGTAAATGAAGCAATAATTGCCCGTACGATCTTGTTTGGGATGCTGTTATGCGCATTAGCTGTAGCTCGGCATGGCATCTCATCGCTACTTCTCGTCCATTCTGACCATCATTTGCCAGCTCTGTAATCCACCGGCTACTTGCAAGCCGACCATCATGATCAGAAAAGACTAAGGAGTCAACTTGTCTACTAGACCGAGGGCTTAATTGGAGACCAGGTTTAATAGACTTACCTTCTACTTATGGATGAAATAAGTAGAACAGAAATAGTTGGTAAGTAAGGACGTTGAGGTCTTCCAGGTGAACAAAAATGGCTTTCGCCTCACGTAATGGAGGTAGCGAGTATGCTCTGATTTCTTCTTACCACGTTTTTAAGTCATTGCTTTGTTTCCTAAGCACTTTTATTAGTCATCCACAACTTTTATTGTGTCATGTCAGATGCGCATACTGGAACGGAAATAGTAGTCCCTTGACCACCTCCGACTCAACCATATATCACGGACCTTCAACGTGCCACCTCTCTGCAAACAAAACAGCTATGAAACTGGTGGCACATTCATATGAGCGATGCTGCCACAGGCTGAGACAATGCCTTTCTTCTTTATCACATTGTTCCCCAACAATTTGTGCCGAGGTGACAAGTCCCACTCAACACACATTCACCAAGATGGATGCCGATGCGCACACTGACCACCCAGACATCACACCCACCGATGAGTGTCACCATAGTCTGCCTTCACAACTGCCATGTCACCTTCGAGTAGTGCCATCAGCTTGACTTAAGCAACTTGCGCTTGTCTGACTCAATTTTACTTATTACTTAGGAGATATTAGACAAATGTGGCTAGAATTCCTTATGGGTTTAGGGCCAAGCAAAGTCCAGTTTGCACAGCAGGTAATCTTGATTCGCATCCATCAATGTCAGTCGGCAGTTAGTGATGTAAAATGGCTGATGAGGTGTAAGAGGGAAGTAGTAGACGATTGAAGAAAAGACGTCTCACAGGGAGGCTGGCAAGCAGTTAGGCTTTGCAATGCACGCATTGATACGCTTATGTGTAACTTGCGGATTGCGTGAAATCGTTCCTTGGATCCGCACCAAACCTAACAAATACCTCAAATGGTCTAGCAACGTGGTTAGTATTAGAACTATGAAAGGTCCACTCGTAATACACTTTTGCCGAATAAGGCAATAATTAGAAGAGGCACACCAAAAGTGCAACCCATGCACACATCCATCGACTCCAACTAGTGCCATCTACAGTGCTATCCACGTAGTCAGCACGCACCAACTGACGGCACTTCATTTGATCCCGTTGCTGCTTTCAACGCTGCCACACTAATTCAGTGCCATGCATAGCACAAAAATGATGGTGGCCGGTGTAGCTTCCACATCTT
The DNA here is from genome assembly GCA_001923025.3 of Taenia multiceps. Lineage (NCBI taxonomy): Eukaryota > Metazoa > Platyhelminthes > Cestoda > Cyclophyllidea > Taeniidae > Taenia > Taenia multiceps. The sequence continues at coordinate 3,005,052 of CM010317.1, read as the reverse complement.
TACTTTCCACTTGATGCAAATCTGGTAAATATATTAGGACTTTGTGATGAATGCACCGATTCTACACTACAGCCGCGAAGTTCATCTTTCATCACAAGCAGACTAATGTGTCGTGCTCTTTGACGCGTCCTACTCACCATCAACCGCTTGAGAGAACGAGCATCACATCGGTCGCTCAGGGATGACAGCACAGCTACGCACCACTGCTGGATGGATGGGTGCGTATTTTAGAAGTCCATCGAGTTTCTACGAATGTGAATTGCATTTAATACACAAACATGACTTCCCATGTTTGTCAATGCTTAGCAGACTGGAATACGCAGAAGTCTGGCTTCCTCTACCGCACCTTTATCCACGCAATTTAGCATTTGAAAAATGCGTGTACTGCAGCCTCTCATCTTAAAAGAACTGCCTAATTAAAAAAACGCGTCAAGATATTTTGTTCGTAGAGATGGAAGCTTTAAGGGAATGTGTAAGGATAAGCTGATTCGGAGAAGGGAAAATGCAATAACTACATCAATGGTACAAGACATGGAATCCAGACTATGGGGTTCTGTGGGTGGGCGGCGTTAGTCCTGTCTGCTGACCCTCTCTATATCCCTGTCGTGAAACCCACATGTAACCATTCATGGTAGGGTTTAATAGCCCATCCTAACCGGTAAATCGAGGAACCTCTTAAGACCTGCTCCACATCTCTTTCGACGCCTGTGGGCATGATTTTATCAACACCCTCCATTATCTAATGCTTATCACATGGATAAGTCAGGTGTCGTAACTGAGTCCTCATCACCACCCATTCAGCATCGACCGCCACAATTCCTGCCTCTCTTCCCAAACATCAAAATGCAAAGACAATCCATTTGAAGTAAGTTTGTTCTTTCCTTGCTTGTTAAGGAGAAATGCAGTTCATAAAGCTGTCATGAAAAAAAATCAACAGGAGCTCAGGAACGAGTTTATTTGTTGCACTGCTTATTCCCTTTCTGATGCCTTTCTAAAAAATATCTATGCATTGCTCAACGCGGATTGAGGGGCTGAGACTGACCAATGAAGATCGACTTACTACTGGGCGGATTGAGCTTATGATCGCACTGCTTTTGAACTGTGACTCCAGGAAAGGACAGGCTGCATAACGATTATTGGAACCTGCTTCCTCCAACACTGAGTCACATCGCAAGCCCTTCACCCGTGAATTTAAAACAATTTATGGCTACTTATCCATCACACCATACCCATGGTGTATTAAGAAAGCACCCCGAATATCTCCGCTCCCAAGGGAAATTAAAAGTCCTTGCGTGACCTTATCAACAAGGCAGTTCTGATCATTCGTGTATGGAAGGGGTTGCTGTTGCAATGGCAGGGAGTACAGTATTGCGTGACAGAAATGTCTCATCACAGGTCCCTTGGTTGCATTCGATTTCCTCCCCGTAATCGATGAGGTACGCTTTAACACGCTGATTAATCGTTCTGGAATAGGCGAGGTGATAGCGAAAGGGCAATTCATGCTCCTAATGTCAGACTTTTCACCAAATACTAGATAAAAACCTCCAGCTGGCACTACGATCTATCCATCGACTTAAAAACACACTTTGTTGCATTTTATGTCAGCGACTGAAGTTTCGAAGTGATACGGGCTTCGGTGGATGCAGTAGAGCCAACGACGTGTAGGCCATCTAAAGCATCATTTAAAATACATGAAGCAATGTTTCCAGCACGATGTACACAAGCAGTGTCGGGTCTGTAGGGCATCGAAACCGCCCTCTTCTACATCCCAATGCTGCTTCTCCCAATGACAAAATTTTAAGAGTTAACTATAATCATGCTTCCTGGTTCCTTTAAACAATTATCCTATGGTTGACTCACATGAGCCTCTTGCCAGTTCCATTTAACTCAAGATATCTTAACGCTTTTATCTCTTCCACCGAATGCACTCAGTCTTGTTGAGTCTGGAAGTAGAAGCTTGTTGCCTAATCAGTCAGTTGTTCACGCGGCAGCATGACTGGATGATCACTGCTAGCGGATGGCAGAAGTATTACGGCGGTTATGCTGCACAATCGTTGTCGCATAGCAGTAGCTGCAACATCGCTCCCATTCCTCATACCCTCGTCGTGCGTTTGATGCATTCTCTTCGACTTTGACACCGGTCAAATCGGAAGGTTGCCTTATGCGGTCTGCTGAAATGGACTAAACACAAGTATTACTAGATTGTGCTTCTGAGATACTCCGATCGCAGATTGATTCCCTATATTGTAAAAGATCGGGTTCCAAATAAGGACCACGGAGGTACACTTAAAGCCAGATAGATTTTCTTCACTCTTTCTGTCAAACGTGAGAGGCTGATGAAGTACTTCAACATAAACTCCTGTAAGATGAGCAAAATTGTCAAATTTTATATAATTATCCTTATGTACACGCGGTGAAGTGGTTAGAGAGAAATGGCGCTGCCGCAATGGAGGGCCAAAATTAAAGATAGGGTGCTTTAATCATTCAAATATAAGTCTAGGAGATAGGACAGAAGAGAATAGCAGATAAAATGTATTTGCTCAGGGTGCTGCCGAGTGGCTGCACGAACACTTGCAGAGCACAGGACATGCCAACCTGAATACAGACTCGATTCTCCATCCACTTTCACCTGCTATTTTTGGAATGCGGAGTTATAGAAGATAGTAACCACTTCCAGTTTGAAAATTTCTCTGCAAAGATTAACGATGTCCAAAAGTCCAAGGTATTTGCCTGGTGCTCGAACAACTTCCGGGGGAAGGTCTGTCACCTCAGCGGTGTGTGATCCCACCTTAAAGAGGCGTGCACGAACTAAGTTTTCTGGCAATAAAATTCAACGTGTAATGCTCATAATCAATCAAAGCAATCACATTGCAATGCACACAGAAATTATGAGTAGTGCAGTCTAGAACCTGCGGTTGGGAGTGAGTTAAACCAGGGCACTTAAGAGAAAACATAAATGGTTTAACTTACCTTCCAGTCCATATCACGAGACCTAACACGCAGCTTGCAAATGAGAGGAATGAGTGTGAGGCCGCGATTCCCTTTGTCTGTGAGCAACGAGCCATAATCAAGCTTGGGAGCACTGTTCAAATAAAGTGAGAGCATTGGTTACTTTTGAAGGTCAGCCTTCTCTGGACTACACATCGTAGCGTTAAAAATGGTAGCGAAGTAAGGAAATGTGTGCGAGGTCACGGCTTCCTTCTTCTCAGTGAGCAGTGTGATTCAATCAACCTCAGGAGGATTGTTTAAAGGAGCCAGGAAGAGTGATCATATTTAATCCTCCAAATGTTGCGATTAGGAGGAACAGCATTGGGATGTGCGAGAGGGTGGTTTCGATATCCTACAGACTCGACATTTTGTTTATCCACAAACTTGCTCTCCATTTGCGCCGGAGGAGTAGGTGGGTAGCTAGGCTGGTCAGGAACCATCCTCGATATTAACTACAGTAGAGGACGCAATGGCAAAGGATGACATCTGCGTCATACTATGCCAATCAAATTCGTTATAACCCTTACAGTTTCTCATTGGAGGTGGGATTACCTAATGGGCACGTATTTACCAACTCATATGCAAAATTTGCGGAAGCAATGTTCTGCAAGCCATCTAATTGCCCTGTAGGCTCAACTGGAACTAAAATTGCGCATAAAAAGTCGACATCGCGTGAACCCTCGATGTTGGGGAACTCTCTGGAGCCAAAATAGTGCCCCTGCTATAGGAGTACTAAGAAGTTCCATTGCGAATCAAAGCACGACTAAGCAAATAGAAATAATTGTTTTTGATGTAGAGGTAAAAAATATTATTAATTGATAACAAGTGTTTCCTAAAGGATTTTATGCAATCGAGAGATCCACTCAACTGTGGTTTTGAGGCATGGATCGTCAACCAGCTACTATCCTCAGACTAAGTATATCTTACACCCGTTATGCTGACCTCGGCTCTACAGAACCCTAAGCATTGCACAAACTAGTGAAACTGATTTCTATTTAAAGGAAAAGAAACTGAGATTCGCATGTCAGTCACGTCAAGCTGGCACAGGCATATGAGAAGTGCCATTCATCTTCATTATCTGAGAATCTGTTGAGCAAAGATGATTCGCTTCGCCTTACATCTTGACATCATTTCGTCGAAACAACACATCCTCGAAAACAAGCAATTGTCATGCATGGAATTGTACCCAGCCAAGTTCCAGGCAAATGCAGTTTGTTATTAACATTCTATGGTTTTGGCTTTAGGTCCTCATTTCCTCAATGAGCGGCTGCACCAGAATCTGCCGCGAGTTAGTCTAAGACTTCCGTTTTCCTTTGGCACGCGTAGGAAGAAGCAGACTTTTCGAAGAGATGCTATTTGTAGTTGAGATGAGCGGTTTTGTACCTAATTACAGCAGGGGATAATCACAAATCAGATGGAGAGCTTAGAAGGTGGACCAACATTACTGCCGAATTCTACATGCGAATGTGCTTGAGAGTTACCAACTATGAAGGTATCCTGATGCAACATGTTGAAATGGTTCCAAATGCCCCTGTTGGGAACGTGGTTTTTGGCGGATGGAAAGGAGTAATGTGTGGAAGATGTAGTTTTAAAGGATGTGAGGCACTGTGCGGTAGGGTATGGAATGGAAAGGCCTCAAGTTATTTGATTGCTATCATGGCGTCGACCTTTTCCCTCTCATCTTCTTTGACGTTCGGTAGGGGGATCATCCCATACCCATCCATCCACCCATTTTCCATCCACCCATTCAAAATGCTTGAAATCCTCAGAAATTTTTTTTCGATTCTCCAAGGAGTAAAGCATGTTAAATGTATTTGCCATCTGGAAGGACTCACTTTCAACGTGTCTCAAAGTCTCCAATTAGTTCAATTCTTAAGTCCCTTTATTCATAAACCATTGCCATTCACACAAGGCATCGAGTTCCGTTTTGAGTGTCATATGCACACCGCCTTGAAAACGAGCTTCACTGATCAACCCCCACTCTGCTTGGAAGTCGAGGCGCTTTAGGTTGAGCAGTTCCAACAATCTGTGGAATTTATAAGCAGAAAAAAATTGCATTACTGCTAAGACAAAAAGCACAACTGTCTTTTGCTATTGGTTGTCGGCATATTCGTATATATACTAGTGGGTAGTTGGGGCATCATCCACCCGACTAAGGCAAATACATTTCTTTGCAACACTTGCATGGACACCGTCCTTTCCTATTGAACATCACGCTGTAGACTTCAAAGGGTGACCATTTGTATTATCCCCATGAATGAAATTTTCAACTCTTCTACCGAACCGCAATCGACAAAGTAAATCGACGCCTCTTAGGATTTTCACTACTGATGGTGCGAGCATATACATTTACGCTGCTTCACCTCATGGATCAGCTCGCAACTACGTAACCAGGAGAGTGAGAAAGCGAGGGAAGGTAGGTCTTGTTAGAGCATTTGAACCAATCTTTTAAAGCTGGATTTCACTGAATTTAATTGCACTAAACACCAACTTCTGCTATTGATGGACCAACGAGTGCCTAAATTTCTAAGTTGGAAAACTATAATCGACGAGGGGATCGAGAGCGCTAGCAAGAAGACGAGTGGTACCAAATATGTGAGCTCTTTTCAAACAGGGCCCTAGTAGTCCCCTGCTTGTTTGGTCAGCTAAGGGTAATTGGACGTCATTACTTGAAGAGTATTCATTAATAAAATGGATGGAGACAATAAATCTGTAAGGAGTAGAACCTTGCAAACACACATGAGACACTCCAACGACAGCAAATGGAAACGCTTCACTACACAAGTCTTTATGCATCAGTGACGGTGCAAGGCGTTACTACCCAAATGGCCATCAAAAATGTTGCCGTGTTGACACGTCATAAGCCCTATGAGCTTCTGTTTATTAACTGACATGCACGTTGTGTACACTTATTCGTAACCATCAGAGTCTCATGGACGGTTTTGAAGTGGCCATCATTTGCATATCGTTTACGTGTATGGGACTGAATTGGATGGCTGTAGGCGGTCATTCTGTTCTCTCCCGAATGTGGAAAATCTTGCGTTCCAGTTGCTTTCCTTTATCTGGCATCATTTCACAGGTTCTACTTTAGTTGGCCACAAATGCTTGTACAACAAGGTGCTTGCAGTTTCGCCAAATGCTAATCCAATGCGCAAAGATGTCGTTGGGCCAAAGTGGATCGTGGCTGTCTTCTGTACAAGAGGGTCCTCAACTTTGAAACGTTCAACTTAACTAAGAGTTATTGACAAGCAAGACGTCACAGTCATGTGAGCAGTTCCAACTAGAAATCACTATGTGTGTCTAGAAGGAATGGGCATGAGATTTGGGTGCTTCAAAGGGTCACAAATCAAAGTGAGTTGATTGTAAGCCAAGCAAGTGCACCAGAGAGGATGCCACAACGTCCAGTAACTCAATGTGAAGGTGAGGATTGGTGTTATCTTCGCTGGAGATTATTCATGAGGATACAAATTAGCTAGCATGGACAACAACAAATGAAATACTTTTCAACTACACGTCCGGATTGAATGAATGTCCGGAATTTAAGTGACCTAATGTGTGGGTTGGTCGAGCTCCCGGTCGTAATGACAGGACCCTAATAAACGCTTGTAGCAACCTATCAAACTAGGAAAACCTCGAAACTTAATCTGATTAGTAGGTGTTGATAAGGATCATATCTGTTTGGCATGATCTTCAGTAACTGCCTTCCCATATTACTGGACCGCATGTCCTACAGAGTAAACGCAGTGTTGCTATGGAGTTATTCCCTTGGACTTACGATCATTCCAGCGTCTTGTAGACGGTCCATAATCAGTTTAAAGGCAGTGTTATGCTCTCGTGTACCAATTGCAGAGACATGAGTTCCTTCAGTACTGATTGTCCAACATTTCAGAAATAAACAAAATAATGTTGTGTGGCCTTGCGTTGCCAAGTCAATTAGCATTGCCTGGAACTCATGGAACATAATCAGCAACATCAAAGCTGTCTCATCGTTGTCCACCGCTCTCGCTTTCGCTTACCACCAACCTGACACTGAGTCCGAGCGCTGAACCTACTTTGATTTGTGCAGGATGCCTATTTGGGGTGATGGGAAGGCGGGCTATTACGGTAAGGCGGTCAAAATCCTAAGAAGCGAAGCACACTCAGAGGATGCCGGTATTACTCTTTGCAACCGCGAAGCAAGATGCCCATGGCGAGCTTGTCTGCATCACAAACCCGTTTCTATTCATCCTTTTTTGCTAGATTGTGCATTTTTTGTTGCAGAGGAAGTGGTGAGCGAATAGTTAGCTGCTGGATAGGACTGGTTTCTCCCATATCTATCGTATACATCAAAACACTTGTTTGCCACAACTGAAATTCTTGCCGTGTAAAGCATCCGCCTTTTGGATAATATGAGTTACCTAGACTCATAGATAATCTGAGCTGCCTGTAAGTATGGCCGTTGCCTCAAAGAGAGCTCTAGAGACATCATCTTTGTTTTCTTTTGGTGGCAAGTCTACTCCCTGTGCTTCAGTACCTGCGTAATTAAAATCGGAATTTGCGAAAGAGGTGTAGGCAGCTTTGACTTGACATGGAAAATCGGCGTCACACACCGTGTTCTTAGCCGATTCTGGACACGTACTTATGTAACTACGCTGTTTAGGCTTTTCCGCCCACGCAATCATCCAACAAGGACTCTTCCTTCACTACCAGCTCCATCTTCTGATTCGTTTAGAGTGCTTTTGTGAAACGAGAAACGAATAGAGTCATGTGTAAGGGAGTGAGTAAGATCTCAAACTCTATTGCTAGATTCGCTGTGCCTTAAACAAAATGGACTTCACAGAGCGATCGTTTCACATTAACTTACCTACCCATAAACCACCTCTAACAGCTATGTCAAAGCATTTTTTGGACGAGCCAATGGGGTGTACTCCTTGCGTGCCTAGTTAAGCAGGGATTTTTGTTTGTTAGGTTTTTCTCACAAGATACCTTGACCTCTTTCCATCCCCACACCAATTTGTTTGCAGCACTTTGGCGCATAGGGCAAATCAAGGAATTTGAATCTGAGTAGTCAAACGATGCAATGCACACTGGACAATCAGCCTAGATGATTGATGTTGGCAGTGCCAGCCATCTCAAGTCACTAATTCTGGGACGATTTCATACTGGTAATGCAGAGCACTACGATAGCAAAGCAGTGGTCTAGGCGTTCATAGCAAACAAAATAACGTAGAACTTGATGTGGTGCAAAATTTTGACTTGTACGCATCTTGACTTGCAATGGACATTGCCAAATGGGTGCTCGTAGGAGGTAGAAGAAGGTAGCTGGCCATTCCGCTCTAAAGCATAAACAAAGAGAAAAGGCTCATCCTATGATTGGACACAAAATTCTCGTTTTCAATAAGCTGGATGGCTTGTTGAAGCATGCGTGGTAGTTGAAGCTCAGCAAATAGCTCGCAATGGTTTACAAAACTCAAAAGGACTGCTGTAATGCTTTTTCGACTAAGTAAACAAACGCAAATCCTGCACCCACCAAAGTATTCCCGGAGTAAAATTATAATTATGTACCAAGATTTTTGTAGCTTTGATAAGTTAATGCGCCAAAGAATGCACAATAGATTCGACTAAAGCAAATTAGATGCTTACAAGACTATCGAAGGTGTGGGTGCCCTTACAGCAGCGGCAAAAAGAGTTCCGTGTAGACATCTGTAGACCAAGAAGCACAATGAATAAACATAAGCATCTATGATGAGGTGGACATGGCAAATAAGGGAATACACACGAATATGGTGCCGCCGATAGTGTCCTTCCAGCATCTCCCACGTCTCAAAGTACTCGTAGCACTCCAGGCAGTAATGGCGTATCTCACCACTCTCTGTAAATTTAACTATGGTGCATAGCGATTAGATAAAATTTAAGAAAATCTTGCAACTGTGCCAAAAACATAGCAGAGCAACAAGGCAGTTCCGGAGTAATTGGGTTAAAGTGTCTATGTACTCACTAGCGTGTTCTTCAATGCAGTGTAGAAAAAGTTCGCTGTTACTATTGAATCGCAGGGCACAAATACAGCATTTACCGTCGTTAACGCCTATTTTTAAAGTTAAAGCAACAAGTTTGTGTCACATGTTAGTGTAAAACGCAAGGAGTAGAAGATTAGTTGACTTTGCTTACGCTTTTGATGCACTAAGACCATTCCAATGGTGCCGCGCATCAAATTGCACGATGGGCAATATGTCGGAAGGGCTACTAAAACATGTCAGCAACGCTTGAAATAAAGTGCTGGAACCTTGTCAACAGCTGCAAAAGTGACACGGTGGGATGGGCTCACTACCAAAGCATTTTCATGTCTGACCTGATGATTTGCTACACCCATGAAAGCCACACGGAAGTTGGAAAGGAAGTTTTCTGGCGCATCAACCGAATCAAGAGAGACCCATGTATGTACAAATTCCACGTGAAAATGAGCGACTCTCACCCTGGTGCACATGTAACATGTGTGCTCGGTAAAGGATGGCGTCATTGAATGTAGCGTTGCACGCTCGACAGCACAAGTCCTCCATTTCGACTAAGTCATGGATGGAATGAGCAAAAACATGCAATGCCGCTCACACTACATTCAGTTCAGAGTCGAAATTTAGTTGGATCACTCCTCATCCACAAGTCTGAATGAAACTCCGCCAATTATTAGCAGCACTTTTAAGCTCAGGTCTTTAGGAATGCTAGACTTTTGTTTGATGCTTTCCGTTGCAGGGTGAATTTTCGTCAGGTTCTCCGCTCAGTGTTGTGGATTTTGGCTTTTGTTTTCGTTACACATTTTTCAGGCAGAGAGTCTTATTAAACCCTTGGCGACAACGTCGTTTTAGGCAATGACATCCTTTCGCGTTTAGAAGGGATGCAGCCTTGTAAGGACTATTAATCAAATGACTGAAGTTTATGGTTCTCAGAATTCGACAGGACGGCAGATCATCATCATCAGCACCACCAGTATCAAGTCATGGTAGTTAGACAATGCTATGTGAGTCGCTGGCAATGGGTTTCAACACGAGCCAAACTACCATTTTAGGTAAGTAAAAACAAAGGAGATTAGTTGAAAAGTACTTTACTTGGACCGCCCTTGATTTAAATGTGCAGCATCACATTTGGGTCCCATGATAGTGCAAGCAATGTCAACAATCGTGTTTTTGGACGTCGAAAGCAACGTCTTTCTCGGTAACAGGTGTCTTGGTTGTCAAAGCAGTTATTTTGCCCGCCACATTGGCCGTTGTTCATAGGATTATGGTTTAAGAGCTGCTAGTGTGGTCAATGGATCACTTCAAACAGCAGCTGTGGCAAGTGGCGCCTCAAGTGCTAGCAAAACAAAACCAACATTTAGATAAACGATCAGAGCATCGAAAAAGGCGCTGAGGCGCATTTGAATGGTGCTAGCTTGTACCAGTTTAAGGAATGTTCTTTGTGTTGTAACCGGCACAAGGACCTACTATGTCTCATCAAAATATCGCCTTTGAGCATTGTGGATAACGAGAATTTGAAAAAAAGCTAACCAACAAGCACACCAGCTGGGATGGTTATGCATCATTCATGACTAGATAAGGCGCAATCAAATAATTATTTCAAAATTGATGGCATTACCTAAGGTCAGTGGTATTAACATTGCTGATTGCTCCGAAATACGTAATCGTTTCGATGTAATTGTGCATCTTTCAAAATGACTTTCAGTGTCAACAGCATAAGAGAATTTAAAAGGAATGAAAACGCTTAGTTTGTAAAAATATTGCAAAAACGGGTTAGCTGGAACGAGTCAAAGGATAAATAATTTTTTAAATTAAAATTCCACCTCATTGCACTTGGACCTTTGGAAATTCATGCTCAAGAGGAGAACTCGGTGGTGCTGATGCTGTCACTGTGTGCAGAAAGCTCGTGACATCAGTGGCAAACAAAAATAACAGTTCCATAGGCAGAATTGTTTCAAGCACAAGTAGAAACTCGGATAAGACTTCGGTATAGAGCCAGACAAGGGTTTTGGAAGATGCCGAACGGGTACCAGAACTTCATCCTGTGAACGTCGCGAGGAGGTCGGGACCGGTAGATTTAACCAATGTAAACAGGAACAAAAAGATGATCGTGAGGATGAAGAAAAGAGTACATAAAGTGGTTTTCGCCGCCTGCTTATCCGACATTCGACATTTGCGTGGCAATGTCGATGGAGCTCTAGTCTAAACATCCTAATCGACAATTCGAACTGCACACACTCACTGCCAGTGTTAATACATCCCAGCCGAAAATGGTAGGCGAAATGCAGTGACTAATGAATTCCATTCGTTGTTTAATTGGGAAGGGTAACACTCTTGTTTTCTCACTCCTTCATCGCATTGTAGATGGCTTAGTTTAGTCGGACCGTGACCACGCTTTGGACCCACACTAGTCTAATCAGGTAAGCTGAAATAAACGCCATGAAGTTGTCATTTCCATTGGGTTTGGAATAAAAGAAGACAGTCACGTACGCTTTAGCCGGTAGCGATGTTATGGGAAGTGCTTGACTTATCAGAGCATTTCTCGAAGTTACTTTATTAGTCAAGGTGAGGCAAATACAAGAAAGTGCCTTACCCGTTGTGCTATTCCTTTTCTCTCCAAGCAGCGATTCCGCTAAGCTTAAAAATGGGCATTACCACTTTAAGCTTCTCTTAAGGTCAATGGATGTGTTAAATAAAGACTATTTCATAACAAGCTTGTGAGCTTAATGCACTCTTCGACTGGTTGACATTTGAGAGGCATCACTTTGCGTTTGATCACTGCTCTTATTCAGTAGTTTGTTTCCGATCGCGTGCAAAATAAAATGTAAAGTTCCTTAAAATTTTTTAAAATTGATGCAGTCCTTTCCTTCGTTAGTGTCCAATTGCATCCACAACAACGGATGATTTGCCAGTAAATTTATTCCTGACTTATGATGGCCTTCCATTTCTTGTTACTTCTGCTAGCCTATTGAATGTTCCCACTGGTAGCTTTCTAACTGACAAAAGGAAATTTCTCACATGGCTGCTTTGAAAGCCTTCAGCAAGCTCCATTGGAGTTGCATCTTGGGTTATCATAATGGAACAGCTGTGGTGCCTGTCTTACCACGACATCAACCCGCCTTCACGAAGACCCTTGATCGAACAACTAACAACCTAACAACTACTTGTAGGCAATTAGAGGAGGCATCAACCAAGACAACCACTCCGCAGAATTCAATTTTGCCGACTTGCACACTAAACAAGTGATTGCACTTTTAGGTAGTATGTAGTCTTTTCCAGGGAACGCCTACATCTTTGCCAGTAGTCCCTTTAGAAGGTGTGCTTTCATCAAATGCATACGGGCAGTTATTTCTGTACGATTAAAGCACAGTATATCTATTGAATGCCATGCGAAGTGGAAAGAAGACAAGTACGAGCTAAGAGATGATAGCAATCACAGGTTACCACTCATTCGCCCGAATTAACTTTGCATTGAGCTCACTAATCGGTCCATGGCTACGTGTTTGGGCATACGTGGATTGCATGATGCGCCGATTTCATCGCTATTTATCAGTGCTAATGCTCCGAGTTCCAGTTCAACCGCAAGCATCTAGACGACAAATACAAAAACGAATTCAATTTTTACAGCATGAAGATATATACCATTCGCCTCCCAAGACTAACTCTACGTTCTCAACTTTCCCAGCTAAAATACCACTTCCGAATGTGTTCAATCTAAGTTACTGTTTTAGTTGACTTTTAGTAAGTGGGTGCGTAAGCGACTCAAGACCTAGAACGCCACTAGCATAACGGAAACTGTCAAGGACATATTATAAGGCGCATGGCATAGTATAAGGCGCTTCGGCGCATAATGGGATGCTAGCTTGCCCTTCCAATACTGTTATAAACCTTTGTCGCCAAACTACTTATGATGTCCCGGATTGTTGTTCGAATTCAACAGACTTCCTTAGTAGCCAAATTCAGTCGACCGCTCTTGCCATACTTTGGCCTGTCTTCTTAATTTTCTTTAACAAACAATGTCGCACCGGCTTTAATCTCACCTCATTTAAGTAACCCACTGTCTACCAAACCACCAGCATACAAATGTCCAGCAAGTCGAACCACTATGAAAAGCGCTTTCCTCTAAAAACAAAACTCTTGCCCCATCTTATTGCACTGTAGCCACAAATTGCGCAATGGGGGTAGCCTTCTCTGCATAGAGATCGCCTTCTCACCACTGTGGATCGTCACTGATCAAAAGTGACCTCCACAGGGTGTGTAGCCATGGTGCGCCTCTTTATTGCCACCTAGTGATGGTCTGGTGAGGAAATAAGCAGTGTTTGCACAACTCTCCCACTCGAGCAGGCAGGTGTGCACTACCCACCGACAAAGTTGCTCCAGACTGGTCTCCCATTCGATCTCAACTTTTAGCATTGTCTTTAAAGTCTATTCCGGATTCGACATTTGCTGCTCCCTACTTGACTCTCATTTCTATGGAGTGAGTAAAGGGAGCGCAGTTGGATGGTCCCATCCATCGTTGGATACGCTGGTATGGGTTATGCTCGTTCAGAGAACACACTTCTCTTCTCCATGACAGATGGTGAAGATGCTGAAACGAGCTCCGTGTTTTCTGATTGCTGTTCGTTTGTGTGAGAGGACTATTTACTCAAAATAAGGAACCGGACTGAGTACATCAACATTAGTGACTAATGTTGTGGTCAGTCTGTCCGTATAACTCTGCAGTGGATTGTGTGTCTGTCTCCCTGCAGCAGTACTAATCACAGCGACATTAAGGATGAAGTGACAATAAAATCGGTGGCACTTGCTTTTGACGACAATCTGGATGACGATGTGAACTTGTACAAGTGCTTTTCGCTCAGCGATCATCACTTGTCACCTACCTTGCTATCATCGAGATGGTAATGTTTGGTTATGCAACTCTTTTAGCCGCTGATGCAGTTATTGACACCCAAAGTAACAAGGATTGTACTTCTTCTCTGCTCTGCCTTTGTAGTCGGTGCCACACTAACCTCGAAGTCCACCAATAGCTGGGGTAGAGATTTGTGCTCATTGTGGCTACGGCACTGATAATCCAACTGCCTTGTCGAACAGACACCGCTGACAGCATCACTAACTCAAAGACCGAATGCGTTGACGTGTGATGGTGGATGTTGGGGGAGAGAATGGTGGGGCTGGCGAAGGTCGTTCACAGCACACAGTAAATGCTGCAATAATCAGGGCAGCTGCTCCAAAAAACAGATTTTTGAAGGTTTGTAAACCAGACTGCAAAATTAGGAGTTGACTTGGACTGTCAACGGCTAGGAGGTCGGCAAGACTGTCAACTCAAATCCGTTCCCTCCTTGTAGCTCGCATGCAGAGATAAGCGAAGGGCCCTCAGCTATCAACATTTGGTAACCCTCGAGCGAAACCTCATGTGACATAGCCTTGCAACGTGGCGAAGGGAATCCACCTAGGACAGAGGTAAAGCAGACACTACGAGCCTGGTTTCTTTTGCGTCCCCATGCTCGTCAGTGATGTGCGCCCAAGCTTTCTTCTTTTAAGAATCCTGTATTGTGTCTGTTTGAATAATGTCTCAACTGAAGCCACCCATGGGACCTAAATAAGTTTCTCCAAGCAACAAATTTAACGGATTACTCTAAATGACGATGTATTCACCTCTTTGATTGGTTTCTGCTGGATACGTAGCAAGAGAGAATCTGATAATGCATGGAGCATCTAGGCACAAGTTAGCTGGAGGGCTGTCTAGTTATTGAACAGGTAGACGAGCAGTAATTAGCACCCGGCCAGCCGGCTAGCTACGTAGGCATTAAAGTGAAGGAGAAGGTTTGGGTTTGAATGAGTTATCGCAAATGCTGTCGCCTAACTGACAGGGCCATCAATTGAACAGTCAACTGGCCTAACCATAAATTAAAATTATAACCGTAGGGTGCAGGCGTCTTTCCTGCTGGCGCAGGCACCACCACCAAAATTAAAAATCGTAGACGCGGTTGCAAACTTTTGCTCGATTCCAAATCGGTTCATGCTCGAAAAACCAGCCAGAATTTCAATAGTAAGACGAGCAAACTGGTCTTTTACTTAGAAGTGGTCGTCACTTGTCCACGTGAGCTGGAAAAAGATACCATCCACCATTGTTTCGTTAGTCGGTTTTATTTAGACAATGCCCTCCCGATATTTGCATGTCTCGTGGAGGTATCGGAAGCATGTGTTGGTGCGACTGCTTCCACCCACGGTAGATCGTGGCACACCATTTACCCAAGAGTGGTTTCACCACACCTGACGAAACCAAAACTGAGTTGGATGCGGTAGTACGTATCAGCGCCACTCGAAGCAGTGCACGTTGTGTTGACCTTATTTATTTTCACTTGTCTGGAGATGGCACTCGGGCAGAGAGTACACTTTTATATCATAGGGGCATCTGATGGTTCCGTAATGAGAATCTTGTTCACTGAACGCCCCTGCTCTCACTCCATTTGTTCCAAGGTGGTACAGTCCCAGAAAGAGGGACAGGCTCTAAACCTATTGTACATCCTTGCGAATGTGTTAGTAGACTGCGGCCACTGCATCTGGCACTTGTGCATGAAGGAGCAGCTCCGCTCTGCCTGGAAGTCATCTCTCGCCAATGTCGATCGGGGTTGTTCAAAAGCCGCCTCGGCGGTGTGTACCGCCATGATGCATAGTTCCTGTAGCACTATATGATTGTTCCGTTGCGAAGCAGGAGGCACCTACAACAATCACGGTGTTGTTCGTGCGCTGAAGGGAGATTTATTCCGCGCTGCACTGCTTACCTGGTACTCAGAACCGGGCGGGTCGTCTTTATTTGCTAATCGACATACTCTTCTGCCTACTATTTTTTGCGTACTAGTCACGTTTCCCATTCTTCCATTCAACTTGCATGCACTCGCAATAAAATATTCGAAGAGTACTGCTAAAGCATCGACAAGATTGATGCATCCTAGGGCCATTAAACCGCCTCGAATGAAGCAACGAAGCATCCACATTCTTTATCCCTACCCACCCCTTATTTGCCCACCTCACCACCCTCTTGTACCCTCGATGTTCTATTCTCCATAACATATTGACGCAATGCGTAGAGAGACTTCGCTAGTGTATCACCACCGAGAGTATATCCACTGACTCAGCCATCTGCACCTCGGCTTCTGTTCCACACAACAAGGCACAAAGCCAAAAAATGGGAAAATACTTCAGCATTATCTACTTCGTGTCATGGGATGAGAATTTGTCCAGGGAACCGAACAGAATTGATGTCTTGACCATACTGATCTGGCGTTCCATTGGGTTGGAGAGTTGGAGTCAGGAGTGGATTTGGTAGTGCTGCCAACATCTTCCTGACCAACAGCCCATGTCAGCTGTTTTCTGAAGTACCATCCAAGCTCCTCCAAAAAGTCACATTCTCGTGCAGCGATCTTGTCGCACTAGCAGACACAGTTTACTGAGGGCTTTCCACTTGGCTCCGTTCCTCCTATGTCGATGCACTCAGCTCCCTCTGCAGCGTCTATCCAAAGCCGCATTTGCATTCTGCTTGCTGTTGTTGCCATAATGAGGACCAGATCCCTTCACGTGGTTTTGGAAAGGCCTGAAGTTAGTGCAGCGCCTAGCACAGAAGTGGAGAAAAAACGCAGGTTACCATGACAAATCAGGCATTATTGGCATTTCTAGCCACAAAATCCGCTAAATCGAACATTGCCACCGAGATGCTGACAAGTTCGATGGCAAAATTAGGAACTCTTGTGCGATGAGTGCCAGCACAAGGTCCCATCGCCATTCAAATCGTTGTCACAGAGTAGTGCTGACGGTTCCACTGCCACTTCCTCGTCACTATCGCTGTAATTGGTGCTGCTGCGAGTAGACACACACACTTTTCACTACAGAGTTGAATATCAACATTAACCACCACATTCTTCACTGACGCTGGTGGTACTCCAGCCACTTTTGCATTTGCTCAATCGCAGCATGTAATTGTTGGAATAAATCGTCCCCTTTGTTAGAACCAAAAGCTTTTCGCTAAAATGGATCTCGTTTCGAAAATCTTTCTCATTTGGCATTGAGGAAGAAGTGTGCTTCCTGAATGAGCACAATCCTCGCCAATTCTTCCACTTCATTAAATCACTAACGATGGAGAGTGCCACTCACCTGCACTCCCTTTACTCGTTTCAAGGATGTGAGGGTCAAGGAGGAGTGAATAAATGCAAATCTATCACACACTTCAGAGCAGATATCGCACACCTCTCTACTCGAGTAGGAAAATTTCGCAGACATTGCCGATTCCCTGGCTATAAAAAACAGATTCCATTATTCATGCGTAGATGGTGTGGAAAATGACATAACAATAGCAAAAATGCATTTGAAAACAACAACTAATAAGCAAGAAGCAATAGCTAGTTTCGCCTATTTGCTGGCGCAATTTTGGCTGCACACAATTGTGTAAAGTGGAGGTGATCCATATCGCTCCTTCCCCCAATTCCATTCCTCCACTTGCGGTTTTACTTTCGATGTGACACCTAATTAACCGGACTTGCTAATCAACTTCCCCCTTCTCTCAACTGACCGCAGCTAATGTGGCTTCCATGCATCTCTGCATTAAAAAGAAGACCTTTCGAAAATGCAGTTAGTTTAGCCATTGCTTTGCCTTAGACATTCATGCAAGACCACCTCGTCAACCGCTCAGTGCTGTCAACTACACCACCAATACTTTTAGATTGGACTAAAAAATTATTATAACATGGCGTTCGTGTGCACGAGTGAACCAAGTCCCATCCACTTACCAAGTTTGTAAGCATCAATAAAGGCTTGTGATGTGGTGCATCACGATAGAACAACTCTCTGCGTGCGATTCGGAGGTCAGCTTGTTGAATGCCGCCTTTTGATGGTTTAGCCACTCCTCCCCTATGCTCGCCTGATGGTTGGCCAATCGCTCTAGTTCAGCCTGTCGCTGTCATCGACTTGGCGACTTTATGCAAAGTGAGAGTAAAATATGAGGGTGGTTGATGTTAAAAAAGCGAGGCGATGGGAGATGTGAGGAGAAAAGAGTAATTCAGGAATGTGTATGTCCAATAAATTTCCCCATATCGACAGGTGGTTTGCTTAGTCGCCCATTTGGATTACTCGCAACCCTCTTCATCCATGATCCACTAAAACTGACATTACTGTTCAATATTTTGATAAAATCCATATGGTCGAAGTGGTCGCGCATCTCACACCCACTTACTCATCCATCCACCGAAACACTCAATGCTTGTCTCATCACCTTCTGCCTAGCCCCGCCTACATGAAAGGCTAAAGAAGGTATTGCAGTAATGAAGCTCTGCTTGAATCAAACAAACATGCTATAGAGTGCAGGAAAGGGGAAGAGGAAGAAGAAAGGGCAGGAGAAAGGAGGAATGGGCTCTAACTGCTGAGATGACAATAGAGATGCCAAGGTCCTCCATGTCTCCTTCTGACACCGTGTTAGCGTCGTGACCCCAAAATACTCAATGAAAGTAAAATCGAAGGAGGAGGTTCTAGCTAATTATCCAATCCTTCCCTCAAGACAGTCCACTAATATGCAGACAGTCTTGCCTTTCCTTTTCTAAAAACACGCAAGGGTGAGAAGTGGTAGCAAGCACTTCTCGTTAGTAATTCAAATACAGGGGAAGAATGATTAGAGTTGTGCTGCTTCAAGGAGACCACTTTCTGGCTTTGTAATGGAATAGGCAGAGTGATGATGTTTGTGCTGGTCTACAGGGTTTCCTTCCTACTCGAGAGCAGGTGATGACGTTCCTGTAGCAATAAGCGTATTCGTCAAACGCTTCTAGCTACACATTGAGGATCGTTTTGGCAAGCATATCTGCATTGCAAATGTGCCGAAATGGCGATGCGGCTAAAGGTTTGTCTGCACTCGAGGTGGCCATTCAACTCAGTGCCATATAATCACCAAGAATGTGGCGTTAAGTCCTCAAAACTGCTCTGCTTACAAATAACTTCCCTCTACATTGCCTCAGCTAAGCCCTTCTTCTTATTCTCATCTGGCTGCATTTGATTCTTGCATGCTTGACATCGAACTTTAAACAAATGCATATGCTTGCACACCCGCAAATTTTATGACACTTGTAAACAACATTTAACTTGCTGGTTTAGTAGCCAGAGGGAAATGGATGCCACTTGAAGTGACTGAGATACGAGTTTGCGGTTGGTGACAAGGTCGTGTATTTCGAACCACAGTAGACTCGCAATGTCCTTCACTGACGTTCGAGAAGGCATCAAACGAAAGCAACCGTTTCATCCTTATGCATCACGATCACCATTGGGCGTCAATTAATTAGAAAAAGCCTAAATGCCACATGTGTAGAATTTGTCATATTCCTTGTGAGGTGTACAAAATTTTGCGCTTATTTCCAAATCGGAATCACCCATGCGAGAATTGAACGCATCGAGGTGAGAAGAAAAAGACTTTGCTGAGAGGATGCAGAGAGGCGATGGATGGTAGCAGAGCAATTCTGAGGACAAAATCCCCTTGAAGGCCCACAACCCCCCATTGGTAATTAAAAGCCAGATGTCGCCTCGGCACCGATAAGCGACCTCACTGTGTATGTGGATGACGCAGAAAGAGTAGGAGGAGGAAAAGGAGAAGAATAAGGAGTTGAAAATACCATTTTCTAGTGTAGCCACTCCTGCCACTTCATGCTGAGATTTTCTCAGCAAATCAGCTTCACCACCACACCTCAACTGTCTGCCTCAAAATGTGGTGACGCAAGCACACGCACCAGATTGACTACCTCACCATCCATTAATGGGCATGAATTACCAGTCGCCTCGTCACGTCGGCACGTGATATTTATATACTTGACTAAGTAGTCATCAATACCAGACGAAAAGCGTTCAGCGAACACACTTCTTGCTGCTGAACTGTCATTATTCGTCACCGAGGGAGAAAGGTACTCTCGAAATCAGCATAACTCCCATCACTCTGCCCCGCTCATCATAGCAGCAAATTAGAGTTAAAGCCGAGTCTATCGCACATTTCAATGAATTTGTTGGTTCTTGTTATTGCATCTATGCACCCTCTTCCCTCTCACATCCCTGCATAGCTTCTATTCCCTCAGAGGGAGTAGGGTGAGAGCAGGTAGGGAGCACTCCTCATCGGTAAAATGATGCTAAAATCAGTGAGTACTTTAATTTTCTGAAGGTAGGTGACAACGGTTAGGTCACCAGAGGCGTGTTCACTAAATGTCTCTCTCTTGACATTGTGGACTACTTAGTAAAGCATGTATATTGTAAGTGTGGTAAGGATAGTGAACGATGTAGTGGTCAATCTGGCCGCTGAATTCGGTAGAATGTCGCGTGTGTCTGTGTCTCTGCCTTCTTTCCCTGTAAGTGCCTAACCTCGTCATGCCACCTTGTTACTCATGTCACAGTGATGAAGACTGACACTTTCCAGCTTTTAATGCACTCGTTTCGAGAGAATATAGGTTAAGAGGGGAAAGATGAACTCCATTCCTTTACAAGCCTTTGTGAAGTGTGTTGACACACCGATGCTGGCATTGCTGTAGCATACCTTTTCTTGGAAGCCACATCACAGCCAATGTGGCACGAGGTGGTTTACAAGTGGTGCCTGCAGGATCTGCAACTAAGGTGTGCCTCTTCCTTTTTTGCACCGAAACTTAGCCCAATCACTAAACATGTGATGTCTGCACAGCTCGCCCACATGGACAGGCAGGCGTCTACTACTGGTCAATAGAACCTCTTGATTTCAATCCTCCGCTTTGTCTCCATTTCTGACATTTCATCCGCAGTGTAGAAGCGGTCAGCAAAAACTTATTTTTCCTCGATTTCAAGGCTCTGGTGGAGGCACAGCAACATCTCTTTCTGAAATAATTTATCGTAAATGGCATCACTTACCTTCGAATGAAATGGCGCATCTGTACTTGAGAAATCAACTAAAGTCTAGGACATTTGTGCGGACCAAATGCCACAGAAGGCTTGCAAGTAGGTTAAGGCGGTACACAAAGTTTCGTACGGTAGTGGTGCAGTAAAAAAGATTTTTGTTGAGTCGTATCCAATACAAAGGATGGCAACTGATGGCAAGCAATGCGACTCCCTTGCAATCATGAAGCACATTGCAACCATGAATGAAGAAGGCGGTGAACCATAACTTGTCACCACCGTGCACGTAGATGCATGCAGTTGTGAAGCTGTCAGCATAGAAACCGACAAGGCAGAAACAATCGCCAACGAGAAGTCTACGATCAGGCCGATTGGTTGAACAGTAAGTGAAGTTGAGGTCAATCAATCAATGCGCCACCTGCCATCAGTGTAGACCATCAAGCCATGAGTAATGCTGTGGTAGGCCACCGGTTCCACTTTCTCCCTAATCTCTTCACAGTTCGCTGGAAGTTGTGTCATCCGACAGCTGGCACTCCTCCACCACCAACTGCGCCCACTGCCACTCCGACGCCGACAGTCCGCAAGAGTGAAAAGGCAAAGGGATGTCAAACATGTAGTAGCCTCGAGTGCACTCATCTCATTAGGCACTCGGCCTCTCAAATAGCCGGCACTCAGAATGCCTACTGCGCAGTAGGCACGCCATCTTCCACTCACATGGTCACTATATCAACTGTGATAGTGTCACCTCTGCCATGCATTTCTCATGATGGGGAGAAGTGATGAGGTCAGGCAGAGGGTATGGGCCGAATGTCGCCAAACAAGTAACACATACATTGGAAGTATGTGAGCACCAAAGATAAAAAGGGCGATGGTGAATGGCAATGCATTCTTGCTTGAGTGGAGTGGTTACAGAGGTGAGATACTTGCACTTGGCAAACGAGCACTTGGCGACTCAACTGTCTCCAGTCCTGCCGCAACTGCTGCACCGTCAGAAGCTGGAGGTGACTGGCGTTGCGACTACATCGACGGGGTATGTTGATGTGGGCCATAGTCCATATGATCGCGGAGCTTGAAGTCATCATCTCGTTTTATTAAACATACAGACGTACCCGTGCAACATCTATTGTGAAGCTCTTTGATGATCCCGTCGGTTTGAGGAGTTGATGGCTTAACCTGTTTCCAAATTACGAGTTTACCACAAGACACAATGCACTATTTGAAGAGGGAGTTGAGGAAGATGGCACTTTCGAGTTTGTTCAAGTGGGCTTTGAGATGCAGAAAATTATTTGTAAAACACATCAGAGATACTCCTTTCAGCCAAATCATGTGTGCTTGAATTTTAGGTCCACCTTTAGATCAGTGTGTAAGCAGCCTCCAGAACTGTGCCCCAAAGTCTTTTGCTTGAGACTCCGCTTGATAATAAGCAAAATATTAAAAATCGAGGCAATAGATCAAGACGCTAGAGCAGTAAATTTCCCATTTTCCAGCTCTTGCTACTCATCAACTTGGCAGTAGTCCATTTCGCAAAAGGAACAGTTGATCGCATGCAGGAATGTTGCACAATCGCAGCGATTGCAAACGCGTACTTGAAGAGCTGTGTCTAGGTCTAGTATGTACCATGGCCTCCCCAAAGTGTCAAATGTCATTAAAGCGTATTACTGGTGGCGCCATTTGGAGCAGGGATGCAATTCCAGAAGTGAGTGGTCACAACCAGCCAAGGATTCGAAATTGGCGTGCAGCATGTTGCGTCCGTTCGTGCCACAGCACAATGCCGGGTAGAATCAGTGAGTGCAGAGCAAACGGAAGGAACAAAGACATCTTCAGTGTTCCAAAATGTCTATACATTTTCATCTTGTGGCAAGGGAGCATCTGGGCTGGGCATTTAAGGCAGACATGCGTCTTTGCTCAAACGCAGTAAACAAAACTGAGACTGCGCTTGGCCGCAATTCATCAAAGTATTTCTCACATTTAGTTATAATTTACTGACTACTTATGGTGGATGTTGGGCCTAGTTGGTGCCTGTCCAAAAGCACTGAGCTCTTAGCTTATTTTAAAGGCACCGAGTCGTGTTTAATCAGCATGTTCTCACAAAGAAGCACCTGGATTGAACCGTGCATGAAGAACCTACAGCAAACTTTGCGCTTTCAAAGATCAATGCAGTGATTTCATCTCAGACTTACCAAATCTGAGAGCACACAATCGGGCTCAGCTGTGTATGCTACGAGTTGCAACCATGCCGTTCGCCGCGATGACTCACTTTTGATTGCCTGGACTTATAAAGCCAACGGTCCTTTGGTTGTGTTGATGTCTGGGTAACTGAGTCGTCTAATTAGCCCTTGAGCCACCTAGCCAGCCTGTGTTGAGTAGGTCATTACAGCTCTCTCTTAAAGGGTCGACGTTCGTCTACAGACGTTGGATGCGCCCCATCTGACAGGAGGCGTGCCATCAACAACACATTAAAGAGAATTGAAGTAATGAAGTTATCTCGTAGGCATCCTCCCAGGATGAAAATTGTTGCCTACTATGGTGTTGGAAAATTACCTTCCATTTAACCTTTTAATTTGTGCTCACAGTCTGTAATCACTGCACCATTTGTGGACTCTTCGTTGAAAAGCATACTGGCAGTCCTATTGATTGACTAAGTCTCCGATGGACACATTGTTAAGTTGGAAGGAAGGGTTGGATTAACATGACTATCGTGCAAGTGTTAAGAAATTGACTAACCTACAAACTAGGCATCCAACTGGCCAATAGACTTGATGGGGCTTATTTTCTTGGCCTGACAAAATGCCAAAAACTTCTTTGCAGTTTCTATATCCTGTGGGGTGTGTGGGCACAACCGCTGTGTATTTATAGTCACAGAGGCCTCAGAATGTACCTCATGGCTGGAATACATACCAGTACATCTATGTTCATCTGCCACTTCCCCGCACTGTGATCCACAAACTACGAGAATTCTCTTGAATAGTCGAAAAGCGGTCACTAAACCCGATTTTCGTCACGCAATCGCAGTCATCCTCAAGCACATCCCTCATCGCTCTGCCCCATTCAGCATGTTACCAAGGCTGAGGAGTGTCCCACACCTGCCCTCATAGTACTCTGTGTTCTGTGGCAAATTCTATGATCATAATGACTTTAAGGAAGCAATGCAGAGAGTACCAGTGCACTAAAGTCCACCAGACTCTGATTGGCCTCTTTGGCAACGATGTAATACATGAAGTATTTAAATGGGTCAGTTTAGCGCACCGCTTCCAAAAGGTCTTTGTAAGTTTCCAAAACATAGCGGATTATCAAATGCCTACTGCTAAAAGAGTGATTTTAAAGATATCTTGTGTGTTAAACAGTTGAGCTCAGCATTATTTTGTCACACGGCACTTGCGCACAAGGCACATTTATGATGACGGTTAGCGCATTAATTTACAAGGAGGAAACATACGAATAATTGACTTATTTCATTGCACCCACTCTAAAAGCATTGCAGTAAGGTTAAACTTAAATTGCTTGCCACCTTCTCTAATAATGCATACCCGCTTATTAGGAATATGCGTATAGGCGACTGTAATTGTTTGCCCCTCAACGCATTGCAAAGTGGAAGAAGTAAATCCTTTTGAACACCAAAGAATTAAACCAAAGCTCCATGCCTGCACAACATGCACTCACTGATGCCGACCAACAATGCTGCACTGGGCCACTCATATGCGCCTGCCTGCCCGATGCAGGATGCCTCGAGAGCGGGCACGCTATATGAAATCTGGCAAGACTTACTAGTTGGTAGTTGCAGGCTTTGATATTTCTCCCTGTAGTGTTGACACTCACGTTCAAGTGACCCAGTGTATATACATGTCATGCACTTGTTAAATTCATGGGCGAGTTATATGCCGCCTTATTTAATGTTGCGATGCAGTGGAGTAGCAACCATTCGCAGAACGACGTTAACTGTGAGCTATGAAAACGGACGATTGCCAATCACGTCTCTTATATTAAACCGACTGTTTGCAATTTGAGCTAGGAAATAGTGTGAGAGTGTGGAATCAGATTTTGCTATTAAATCTGTCATCCCAGTAGCAGATTAGCGCATGTCGTTTCTGTTATTGTATGTGTTCGATATAGCAATTGGGAAATTCAGCACAATTTCAGCACAACCACCTAGTTATTTATCCATCCATCCATCCATCCTGTCACCATGTATCCACCTATCCATTTACCTATCAATTGTGAATCACCCCTACTTAAAACAATTAATCGGCATCCTTTTAATGCCTGTTCATTCGACTTTGATAACCCATTCTTTTGTGTGTGTGCATGCGTTTAGCCTACCTATTTAGCTTTACTTTTTTTATTAAATCATCCCTCCCTTTCGTACCTACTCTTACCAAGGCTCGCAAAGCACCACTTCTGGTTATAGCATGCGTGCGCATGCTTTTCAGGTCAAAGTTGACTAAACCATATTCACCCCTCCCTTGTTAGGCTTCCATCCATACCTCACCCTATCACACACTTCTGGCTTGCCTGGATGATGTTCTCTGAACTACCTCGACTACATTTGTCAACTCATCCCTTCATTCGCTTCACGTTCCTTCACGCTTCACCACACGATTATTCCTTCCTTCCTTCAAACAACGCCTGCCCAATCATCCACAATTTCACGTACGAAACAACCCACTGACTTTGCATGTTCTGTACACCCGCAACTTACCTTGGATCTCCCCTTCTCAATTTCTCTACCACCCATTTCTGCGCATCTTCGATTGTCAACAGGCTAAACACCCAAATTCGAACCCATTGTATCCAATTACATGGGTGCCAGTGCTATCCACATTGAAGGCCTCTTCCCCATCCTTCAGCTCTTCCTTATTTGATCAACTTCACAGGTGGGTCAATTCTCACCTTAGGAAGCTGACGTTAGTCGGCATAAACCAAACTCACAACAATCGCTTGACTAGTCATCTGGACTGAATCACCGACCCAGTTTTGTTTTCCTTAAAGTTATTTCTGCCTCTCCACCACTTCACCAATCCACCTGACTTCCCATCTACCCACCTCATTTCTTACCTACTAACCACGCAATTCCGCGATCAGAGTGTCACACATTAGCAGAAGTCTTCCCCCAACTGCCATTTTCAGTCGGCTGCCATCACTGCAGCCTCCACCACCTCCTCCTTCTCCCGCAATATTAGGTCGCCAACTGCGTCGACCAAAATACTCATTACGAATACTGAATCAGTGAACAAGTAATGTGATACCGATAGTGCACGAATAAGAGGAAGGGAGAGAGGTAGAAGGAGAGTCAGATGAGGTTGACCACTCAAGTGAACACCACTCATACTCACTTACGCATTCCATCGTCTTCTATCATTCATCTTGCTTCTCCACCTTATCGTCGATCCCACTACCCACTACTTCGTCAGTTCATCAGTTCCACTCCATCATCTATTCACCCTCGGTCTACTTCCCATCCTCCATTCCTACCCCTCCCTCTAAATCTCTCTGTGATCCTCCCCCAATCACCTATTTTGTCGTTTCGAATAAGTCTGCAGGCCAAAAGAAGGAGAAACTAACTTCTTCTCAACCCCTGCCCCATCCTATTCTCCTTCTCGTTCTCCTTAACCTCATCAGCAATGCCTTGTTCCAACATTGCCACAACTGGTTCCCTAGTTTATTTCACTGACCATGGCAAGACAATGGGTTGCGTCTTCGAGCGTGTTGTTTGATGTAAACTCATATTCATTCCACAAAGTCGATTCCTACAGGCTTCTCTCGAGTACATGGTCAGATAAAATGGGTGAATGAATGAATTCAGAAACGTATGGAAGAAAAAGGAGGAAAAATAAGGAAAGCAGTTCCATATCACTGCGCGGATGCACAAGCGTCTTGCTTCTTCTTCACCGGGCAGATGCAACCACTGTCACTGTCGTTCCTGGTTCAAAAACAACAACTGACCTGAGCAGCACATATGTCAGCTCCATAGCGGTCATTAAGAACGAGTTGCCAATTTCTTAAATCAATTTCCATCTCCATTTGCTCCTATTGTCTGTAAATTCCTAAAAATATCCTTCCAAAAGAAAACTTTAGGAGTTAAAAGCTGACGACAAGCAGTCCCTTCAAGACAGGCATTTAATTCAAATCGCAGTAGTGTGGGTGATCCCTCACATTCCCTTACGCCTCCGTTGCATCTACAAAGGCACAAGAAATTCAGCCAAGGAAGAAAAGCACAAGGACAAGTGATGCCTGACCTCAAAAATCCACCTACAAGGATTGCCGTGTCTGGAGCCAACGCCAGATGGCTTTACGAGACAGCACGTGACACGTGCTAACAATCGATTCACACGTGTCAGATTCAAAGTGGTCACTCACACAACAAACCGTCAGAGATGCTCTTCTACGCCTTGTCTAGTCTTCAATGATCCATACTTCTTCATGCTCTCCTTCCTACCATTCAATTATTCGCCAGTGCCTCCCTCCTGCTTTGTTTCCTCCGCACTTACGGTCTTCTCTTCCTCCTCTAACTCCGTCACCTCCCTCTTCATCTCCTCGTCACTCCCACCTTCTCACTCCTGCCGTTTTGAAGACATCACAGACCAAACCAGATGCGCATCGTAGAGATTGAGGGTTAGTCACATTGCCGACCCCTCATTCCTCTCTCCTTTTTCCTTTTCCATCTTCTCCTCCATTTCCCTTGCCTCAATTCCCATGTGTCAATTCAATGTTATTAAATGTGGAATCTTGTGTAAGTCGCATGGAAGGGGGAAACCGAGCATAGCATCTTCGAGTATGCCATCAAATGGGGAAGTCAAATTCCTTCCATTAAATCAGTTCCTTCATATTTTACTTGGTCACATGGCTAGATGGGTGAATAAGTGGATCAGTTAGGAAATAAATGTGAGAAAGTGGGGCATCGAGAGACATACTACGGTGCCCATTTTCAATCCTCATTTCTCCTCCTCCACTCTCCTTATTTCTATTGCCATGACTTCACCTCCCTTTGCCTCTATCCCAATCACTACTTTGTCGTCTTCAGCTAAACATTCATTTTTCTTTGCTTCCACTGAAGAATGCATGCACCGCAATGATTCGGCCTAGGATAGGATTAGGGGTGCGCATCGAAAGCGCCCATTCGTTAGCTCACTGGCAACCTTTGCGGATAAGTCGTTGAAGTCCTTAATTTATACTTTGCACCACATTGGTGCTTCTTACCTGCCTTTACAATCACCGAATAAACAACAGCACCAGGAGACCCACTGACACACAACAACTTGCTCAGTATTCACACTACGCTTTGTAAGCACTGCAGCGCCGTTCGCATGTCTAGGCTCGGCTAGATCCGACTAGGTTGGAACAGGTCAAAATAGATTAGACTAGAAACTTAGACTGGATTATGACAGACACAAATGAAATGGGAAAGCAGAGCAAATATAGGGCTATTTGATCTATGATGCATGGTTCACTCTCAGAGTCGCCTTATAAGTTATCATTTAAGTCAACTCTAACGCATATCGGATTCGAGACTACCTGGAAACAGGTATGGGCAGCATTGGCCAAGGAGATCTCATTCTGTCAAATGCTATATGAAGACGAATAAATAGGGCGTAATCTTGCCGCTGACCCATCACAACATCCTTTCCTTGCCATACCTTCACCGAATAGCACACCAAAATCTCACTTCTGCCTCACTTTTAGCACGGATTCGAACCTAGCCATCTTAAGGCTGTGTACATAGAAAATCAAAGCAGAACACCTGATTGCCTTGCATAGACTGACGTGTGTTCCTTTAATCCTAATTGGTCACTGCAACGGAACTCACCGCAGACCGCACGCACTTCATATAATCTCATGCATTACCGAACTGCCTGTCACTTGGTGGTGGAAGAAGTTCCAGTAACAAGCTGGGACATACCGTTGCACCTTCACTATTAAAACCTCTGACATTTGACAATGACAAACGATAGGTTGCGTGCTGCGGACAAATTAGCAGTCGAGTTGTGTGGTGATCACGACGCAACATCACAACGAACATCACTCGAGAATTTAACAGTCCACACAATGCGAGTCACCTAATTGGGTCGCCTCAACACAAGTTCGCTGCAGACTACACTCCTCCGTATTAAACAATCAGGCATCGCTCCCGATGTCTTGCAACCTTAGCGAATAAGGATCACCTTTGTGAAAGGGTAATTTGTGCACGCTGTGGCCGCCTAGGCACCACAATGAATTCCAGCGCGCATTGTACTAGCAAAGAAATGTCCGATTTTACAAGTAAGTGACAACTGACTAATGAGAGTCCTCAAATTCCTTCAGTCAGTTATAAAAGTGAAAGTGAAAAACATGTATTTAGGCTAAATTTTAATGACTGCTGAGTTGTCAAATAAAAGTCAAGTATAATGCAATCTACATTTGTAATAGGATTGAGAAGAGGACTTGCAGCTTGTACAACAAGACAACAACAAACAAATGAATCGCTTATGCTCCAGATCCCACCACTCCCTAACATCAGTCGTCTCCACCACCTACTGTGTCTGCACTCTCCATATCACACCGACCAACTGCAGCCTCACCAAATTCCAAAGTCTCAAAGAAAGGCAGCAGCCGTGGCAGCTGAACCATCAGCGTTAGTGCCCTCGATTTCAAAACACGAAGTGCAAAATAGACGCATAATGGGAAAGAAGGGGTCAAAGATTGCGGTGCTATGACACCAATTGCAAGCTTGCATCCTAGTTACCTCGAGTGTCACTAAACTTTACTCTAGCTACTGCACCAGCAAGTCAACTGTTTTTTCTAAGTGTCATAAGTTTTGTGGGTGTGCAAGCACGGAAGTTAGGTGCTAGCGGTACACTTATGAAGGCTTGTTACTGCCCTATCGGCAATGACAGGACGCTGAGTTGAATAGTCGCCTTTAGTGCCGACGAACCTTTAGCCGTATTGTTGCTTCGACACATTTGCAACACATATATGCTCGACAAAACAATCCTCAGTGTTTAGTGAGAAGCGTTCGACAAACACGCTTCTTGCTACTGAACTGCCGCCATTTGCCCTAGAGAGAGAAGGGTACCCTCTGGACAAGCTCAACCCTCATCACTCCGCCTATTGCATAACAAACCCAAAGAAGTGGTCTCCTTGTACCAGCGCAACTCTAATCCGTCTTCCTTGGTATTCGAATTACTAGCGGTAAATGCTTGCTACCTGCTCTCCCTCTGTCCGTCTTGAAGGGACAGAAGACGAGTCTGTCATGCAAGTGAATAGGTTTTCTAGGAAAATAATTGAGTGCAGGACCAAAATTTGAAAACTTTAGGTCATCTAATTTAGATTTTTCTACAATTAGGCGCCAGACCGTCCTTTGTCCTCCCCTCGCCATCCCCCTTCTCCTCACCCAATAGTATAATTGCATGATTCAAAAGGCGATGCGGCACATTACGTGCTTTACACGTCCTCTGGATTCGCGAATTACTGAGTAAGCGAAGGGACTACAACCACGGAGGATATGAGGGACAGCCAGGCAGCGAAAGAGGCTCCCTACCCTCAGCCATCTCATTCTCTGGGAATGGAGATTAAGGAGGGAGGGACAATCGAATGCGTTGGTAAACTGTTGCCGTCACATACAGTAATTGCACTTGAAGTATCAGCTTCACTCTCTCTCCAGAGGCCGTCCTTCCACTAAAGTTGATTGACACCGTTCAAAAGCTGCTTCGTCAGGGTGCGTCATTATGATACATAGCTTTCTATGCACTGGATGACCGATGGGCTATAAAGTGGAGCTGCTAGTACAATCGCATTGTTTCAAGTTGGATCCAACTCGTGGTTCCTCTGCTATAGGAAGTT
This sequence comes from Taenia multiceps, assembly GCA_001923025.3. Classification (NCBI taxonomy): domain Eukaryota; kingdom Metazoa; phylum Platyhelminthes; class Cestoda; order Cyclophyllidea; family Taeniidae; genus Taenia; species Taenia multiceps. The sequence goes on along the minus strand of CM010317.1, from coordinate 2,974,384 downwards.
TGAGGGGTATGAGGGAAGGAGGAGTAAGGAGCTGAGGCGGCACTCCTTCAAAAGGCTATTATGTGCATAAACAGGCTTATTTTGTGCATTAATTACTTGCTTATGATGTTTGTTAATGTGTGTAGATGCTGAAGTTGGAGCTTAACTTGACATGTCCAAGCTAGCTGTATTGTGGTAGTATAGCAATGAAACGCTTACATAAGCGCGGATAAATGTTGCAAAGTCACTTCCCCACCCGACAATGCAATCACACAGCCAAAAAGTAAAAGTTGCTGCGTGGTTGGCTCAGCTCCCTGGGAAGCTGAGGCTAGAGCTAGAGCTGTGCAATATCTTCATTGGGAGTTCAGTCGGTGTGTTAAGGCCCACGTTCGCAGTGGCCGCTACATCCTCCTCGTCAACAGATAGCGGTTGCACTGTGAGACCGGTTAAAGCAGAGTCGACTGAGACCGATGATGGCGTTATTGGAGGCATTGGAGACATTGCATCGTTGGGCATGTGTAGTGCTTACTCAGAGGCCGATCTACATGGGTAGCAGCGGCATTGCCCAAACTGTATGCGAGTGTATAGGGGAAGGCGGATCACTGACATACTCTTATTTGACAATGGTCTCGAGGAAACCACTGGCTGTTTGGGTGATGCACAGCGGCACCAGACCGACTGCATGGTACCAGTGCAGCAACGCGAAGCGCTCGTAGGCACAGGAGAAGGTTGAGTAGACCGCTTCGCTCTTCGACAGCATTATTAGCAGGCTACATAAATGTAAATCTTGCGGCAACATCCCTGGTTCATAAATTGTTGTCATAATTGCACAATTGAAATGGAGTAAATGGAAAAATGAGTGTATTCTTTTCACCCTCCATGCGGTCGAGATCTGGTGGATAGTAATGAGACAGGCATTGGTGGTTTGGGTGGGTGGGTGAGTGGTTGTGAAAGGGGAGAGGCGGTCGATTGCTTCAGCATGTCGTCGCCTTCTCGGTGTAAAATCGGAAGTTTGCTTGTTCTGGCATTCGCATTAATCTCTTCCTCTTTGATCTTAACTTCCCTGGAAAGAGTATTATGAGGGCAGGTGTGGGACATTCCTCAGCCTTGGTAACATGCTGAATGGGGCAGAGCGATGAGGGATGTGCTTGAGGATGACTACGATTGCGAAACGGAATGCGCGTTTCGTGACAGCTTTTTTGACTACCCAAGAGGATTCTCGTAGTTTGTGGATCACAGCGCGGGGAAGTGGCAGATGAACATAGATATGCTGATTTGCATCCCAGCCATGAAGTGCATTCTGAGGTCCCTGTGACTGAAAATACACAAAGATTGTGTTCACGCACCCCACATGATATAGAATATGTGGAGAAGTTGTTGGCAACTTGCCATGGTGAAAAATAAGCCCCATCAAGTCTGTTGGTCAGTAGGATGCCTAGTTGGAAGGCTAGTCAATTTCTTAACAACTTGACAATCAGTCCATTGGAGGCATAGTCAATCAATTAGGCTGTCAGTATGCTTTTTAACAAGGAGTCAATAAATGGTGCAGTGATTGCAGACTGTGAGCACAAATAAAAATGAATAAGTGGCAGGTGATTTTAACATCAGAGTAGGCAACATTTTCCATTTTAAGAATATACAATGAAGCCATCTGGGAGGATGCCTACGAGATGCCCTAATTTCTTCAATTCTCCTCCATGTGTTTTTAATGGCACGTTCCCTATCGGATAAGAAACATTTAACGGCCGCGGATGAACGTCGACGCTTTAAGCGAGAGCTGCAATGACCTACTTAACACAGACTGGCTGGATGTCTCAAGGGCTAGTTAGGCAACCCAGTTACCAAGACATAGACATAACCAACGGACCGTTGACTGATTGTTGAGCAGGCTTTTGACTGCGTTTGTATCACTGGTTTATTTTAATTACACCTTTCACCATAATTGAGGAGTAGCACACGACAAGTGGATGCTGTTATTATGGACGTCGATGCCAAGCAAAATGACCAGATAAAAGTGGCATTCAACGTTGATTGCATTCGCTTACTAAGATGCTACTTGTGTTCTGCACAATCCGCATTTGGCCGCTAGCCTCTTCCTCACAAAAACTGCTTTTCCTGCGCTTCTGTTGCCGCTTGCTTGGTGTCTGGTTTACTTGCGATAAAATCTTGCAGGAACTGCGGTACTTCTCTATGGAGTCCAATGTGCTTTCACTTTGTGCCATGAATTTTATTGTTGCATCCTTCGTGTCGCATCTGCTAATTGCTTCTAGTTCGTTGCTGAAAGATGCTACTGAAGCCTCACCCACATTACCACAGTCCTTTCCATCTCAGTCATCGATATCCGCTTCTTTAATTCCTAAAAATGAGAAAGTAACATAGAATTTAGTACACAACAAGCACTGCGGCACGTCGTCAGGACTACATTCCCTCACTTCCACTATGCCTCCGTGCAACTTCGGTAGCATAGAATGCAGGAGGACCAAGGCTTGACGCTGCCTCCTCCCCCGCCTCCTCCTACTCTCATGAGTAAGTTGCCAACGGCGTCGGCTAAACCACTGAACAAGAGTACTGAGTCAGTGGGTAAGTAATGCCGTGCATGCAATGCACACGAAAGAGGGAGAGAGATTGAGAGAGATAAGAACACAAAGGAGGGATGAGGAGAGGGTGGAAGAGAGGAGAGAAGTCAAGAAAGGCAGTTACGAGATAAAGAACAGAATACGAGGAAAAAGTAGGCGTAAGACAAGTGAACACAGCTTAAAACAGCCAGCAAACTTACCTGCAGATGTCAGCAATGCAGACGGTGGAATTGTCGACAGAAGCAGTGACGCTAATGCCAAGAGCACCGACGACGACGATAGCGTCCATCAAATTGGTCAGCATGGTTCCTCCTCCTACTCCTCCTCTCCTTCCTCTAAAACGCAATTTTTACGCTGTGACTGCTCCTCCTCACTCCTTTCACTTAATGCTCGTTCTTTCTGTATGTGTCCTTAATGGCCGACGGCAACCAAATACACATCTACCACCATCAGGCCTTACTGCTTCTGTATCCCACTCCATCGATATCATGCCGATGCACCGACGACGACGACTACTCACGACTATTGCTAAGACGACCCCTCTAGACGGCCGCAAACTCATTGCACTTGAGCCAATTCCAGCACCGACAAGACAGACTGATTGTTACTGCAGTGAGATTGCGGGACTTGATCCGTAATTCCCGTTAGACCGAAACCGAAACAAAGGAAGAGCCATGGCTGAGCTTCGAATGTGATGTTGCAGCCACGAAATTGGCACCAGGGGTACGAGGTACAAATCAACATAACTATTACCACTATCACCACAACCAAAGCAAAGCAAAACGCACCGCCGTCGAGTCGAAATTGCCGCTCCTGCTAATAGCAGCATTTGCCAATCAGCATTAACAAGTGCAAGATTCACTTTGCTAACATCCTATACAACACCCCAGCCACAGTGCTACATCATTTGCTAAAATCCTACAACTAACGAACAGGATTGCACACAGTAATGAATGCAGCAAACACTTGAGTTGAAATATGGATAGGCTTAAGGCCACTCACGCTTCTACATTGAAAACTAGAAGTTTTTTGCAATTGTCAGTGTTTGTGTTTTTATTATCAATACTAAGTGACTGATAAAAATGCTTGGTTTTAAGTGATTAGGAGCTTAGGCAGTAGACCTTTCTGCTTTACTTGCATCCAAACGTCCTGCGATGCAGACTAAGCTAGATCGCTCCATCTATCCTAAGGCCAGTCCATTTGCCCTAACTTGTGTTCATAGGCACACTCTTCTACTGCTTCTGGTCACTGTTGGGTCAATCGAGGGATCAAAAGCATAACCACCATGTGCTTCGCATGATGTGGGAAGGAGTTCCCCAGTTGCAGCCAGCTGTGTGCATTGTGTGTGAATTGTGCATCACATAGTGGCTAACGCTTGCATCCACGTGTGCTCAACGTGGCGCGTCAAGAGCTTCACAGCCTTGCTTGCGCTGCCATCCACGACCGACGTTTGCAATGGGAACATGGGTCGTGAGGCATTCGGGAACGGTTTAAGGAGATGCGACTCCACTCGAGTATGGTCACCGTGTACACTTCCGCATTGCGTGATTATTGTAGAAGTGCAAGGTATAGGTTGCATTAACGTGGTGGAGTTGTGTTTCAGTGGTTCTCTTTCGAAGACGTGGTGGATGGTAGGGGTAGAGATAAAGAAATGTTAAGGAGGGTTGGAGGTCAGATGCAATCTGCTAGATGGCACTTTTGCCTTCCTGCTCAAACGCAGTCTGCACAGACTGAGTTGATGTCATCTGAAAGGATGAATGAAGGCAATGTGGAGAGGCATCGTCGTCACCTTCAGGAGAGTTTGGCTTCACCGGTGCCTGTGTGGAAGATAGTGCGCGGTGTGGCAGAGTTGAGAAAGGTTTTATTCGCAAATGCGCAAATGATTAGGTGCATCATGATGGTGGTAGAGCACCATTTACCAAAAGGCTTCTTGAGTTGTTGAAGTGGAACGATGCAGCAGCATTTGAGAAGAAGCTTTTTGCAGAGGCAAGGTTTGGGGCTAGGGCTGAACAAGAGGAGAGAGACATTGCGGCCTTTTTGGCAGCAGTGTGTTCCGATACAGTCGTCAGCAGTGCATGCTCTCCAGCACCTCACTTCGCGATGCTATCCTACATGCAGCCCTGTATGTTTGTGATTGCTCCACCTGTTAACACTTCCTATCACACACGCAACTATGGAGGAGACTCTACTTTAGAAGACGCACCCATCACCTGTGTCGCTAGCAGTAATTATCTGCCACCCGACCGCACGAAATCATACCCCTATCTGTAGAAGCAGAATGTGCCGCGGCTGTCTCGCAACGACCACTCGCATCGTTGGAAGAAGTCGAATGACGTATAAATGGAGTGCAATCGTACACACTTGAATGTACTACGTAATGCAGATGGAAGCTGACCTCTGATAAACCGAAGGGCGGTGGTGCTGTAAACTTGCTGGTTCATAAGGTGGGATGCATGGAAGCGTTGAGGAAAAGTGGGAGAGAGGGAGGGAGGGAGGAAGGGAGGGAGGGAAGGTAGGAAGAATGGAATAGGCGCAAAGTGAATGGGACGCGAGGGGAAGGCTTGGCAGTCGAAAGGAGATGGTAGGCTGGTCCCATGTAGTTTGCTGTTGTTGTAGTTAGGATTGGTGGTAACAGAGACGATAAACAATGCATGGGCTCTACGGTGTCATCGCCTATCATACAGTCACCGTTAGCAGTCGAGGCGGTGTGCAGGCGAGACAGCACCAGTAATGATCGTAGTAGTAACAGTAGTGGCGTAGTCCTCCGGAGAGAGGTGGCAGCTCAATGCGTGGAATGCTGCAGTGGAGCAGAAGCAGTACAGCATCCCACTCAATTCGATGGATGTTCGATGGCCAGCACAACCACATTTCGTAAGGTGCATCGTAGCATGCAGGACAATGCAGTAAGTTAGAAAAGTGGTGGCTTCATACCTCCTCCTCTTATTCTCCCTCCTTCACTAGATGTGCATGTCCACTGTCTGCACATTGTAACGCCACTTGCCATCAATGTAGACCATCAGGCCATGAGTAATGCTGTCGTAGGTCTCCCTTTCCACCTTCTTCCGCCCCTCTTCACAATTCGTTGACAATTGTGCTATCCGACAGCTGGCACTCCTCCATCGCCTGCTACGCCCACCGCCCCTCCAACGCTGGCTGTCTACTGGAATGGAAAGGCAAAGGGATGGCAAACAAGTAGGAGCCTCGAGTGCACTTATCGCACCAGACGCCCGGCCCCTCAAATAGCCAGCACTCAGAATGCCTACTGTCCAATTAGCAAGACATCTTCCAACCGCATGGCCACTATAGCAACTGTGATGGTGTCACCTCTGCCATGCATTACTTATGGTGAGGAGAGGAGTTGAGGACAGACAGAAGGCACAAGCCGAATACCGCCAAACAAGTGACACACATTGGAAGTGTATGATCACCAAAGACAAAAAGGACGATGGTGAGCGGCATTGCATTCTTACTCGAGCGGAGTGGTGGCAGAGGTGAGATACTTGCACTTGGCCAACGAGCACTTGACGACTCAACTGTCTCCAGCCCTGTAGTAACTGTTGCACCGTCAGAAGTTGGAGGTGATTGGCGTTGCGACCATGACGACAAGGTATGGTGATATAAGCCACGCCTCTTTCTGCTCTCCAAAGACTTAGCTTATATCGCAGCTGAGCCTGAAGGCATAATCTCATTCTATCAAACACAAAAAAGCATATTCCATTTACACGTCAGTCAACCCGAAACGATAACAGCAACAACGAAGACAACAGCAACGTCAACAGCGACAAAGACAAGGGCAACAAGAAGAACAAAGAAAGCGCGGCACGCTTCGAATGCTGCTGCGAAGGCGTTTTCTCTACTGCAAAGACAAATGACGCATTACGGGAGGAAAAGGGGGTAAGGAGAGGAAGGAGTGTATATGGATTGCTTACGCGTCTGCTACACGTGCGTGCGTGTCATCACAACCACATGATGCGTTGGGGCAAGAATGAAGTGGATAGTAGCAGTAGTAGTAGGGCAGTAGGGATAGATGAAGGCGCACTTACTGAAGGACGAGAAGACTGTTGGCGAGCCTCCGAACCAACTGTCAAATGGGAGAGAAAACGGTGAGGACGATGATGGATGGAGAGCTGAATGGATGATGGATGGATGAATGGATGGATGGATGGATGGACAGATAGAGAGTGAAGAGAGGTAGGTGGTATTCACTCACCCGACATGCTGTCTGGGCTGACAATGCTGCGACTCGATGAGAGGGCTAGAGGAGTGCTGTGTTCAGCCTCGTGCCTTTCCTCGAGAGGGCCTTGCGCTGACGATGATTTAATGGACGGCCGCTTGTTATGACCTCAGCCCGTCGCCCCCACCCACCTGTCAGGCACCAACCACGTGGTTGGGCGAGGAGACAGTGAGGTAGTCGGAGCTACCCAACCGCAACAACGTGCTCATGCGACCGCTGGTGCTGGCTGTGATTGTTCCTCTCCCTGCTTTGCTCAGCCGCACAAAGAAGAGGATGCTCATCAAGAATTCCTTCTCAGCTCCTTACCTGTCTGCCACTAACATGTTCGAAAGTGCTTTATCCCCTTTCTCAGGCCACATGAGCGTGAGATGTGCCTTTCAGCGGTAGGATTATGTGCATCTAAAATAATAAAGCTGATGGAGGATATCAGCGTGTTCCTTGTTATTTATTTGGGAAGGTACTAGCCGCCTTGCTGATTTGTCGGTGTGTCTGCTCATCGCGATTTTCTAACAGATGGGGAGGTAGGTGCATGTTATGGGCTGTCAAGACCCGTAGGTGCTCGTTTGTACTCGGCCGTGTGGTAAGTGAAATGTGATTGTGCTTGTGCATCAGCAACATCAGTGGTCATTGTTACTAGGCTTAGGGAGGATCGCGAAGAACGTGAAAGGCCTACTACTTCTTCCAAGAAGAAAAAGCATTAATGCAGGTGTGTGTGCTCATAGGTAGATAGATGGATGGGATGGATGAGAGCTAGGAGTTGTGAAGGAGTAATTGGGAAAGAGAAGTGGATAGTAGCAAAATAGTGTGCTGCACAGAAGTGGGAATTGTGTGCTAGGAGCAATTCTTCCTTTGAGAGGGAAGACTGCCCTCTGAGCCAGTATAACACTCATTGCACCTCCCCGTTCATCGTATCATTAATGAGCATTGCCCGCCACCTACTCCCACACCACCCAGAGTCCAGCACTCAATTCAGTGGATGTGCTGGAGGGCGAGACCGAACGTGGAACACAAATCTAGCCACTCCAGTCGCGAGTAGCACACACACCTGCCTGCCCATGTAGGTCAGCAAGCAGACTCATTCGTCTGATAAGCTAAGTGAATGACTGACTGCTCATCCACCCACCCACCTTCTTGCCATGGCAAACCTGAACAATTGGGTCTCATCTGGTCAGGTACACCCGGATCTACATACCGTTCCAATTTGGGATTTTGGCAGCAAATATGGTCTGATAGGTGCGACCTCTCGCAATGGTAAAAAATGCGGAGACACTAAAACGGATTAGCTCCATGCCCACTCCCTCCCCCACCCAGTAAAGCCCAAATATGGACTTGAGCGGTCACTGTTGCCAACTTGAGTGCGAAGACGTAGCTTTAGTTAATAAACCGCTTTAATTTGTGCTCGCGGTGGATTTATGCTTCATCATCATCAGTGCTACCATCTCGGTACGTTACCGATGCAGTGACTGCCAGATATGACCGTGGCAATAGTCTATAATCGCGCTCTCTCACACCAACCCTCGTCCCCCGGCCCCCAAATCTTCCCACTGGAGAACAAAAAGACACCATTCTCCAGCGGACTATATGTCCATTCCATACACCGACAAGTCGGCGACGTTACAACCGCGGGACATCCGAGTGACCCCAACATCAAGACCAATAGGCATGCAAGCAAAAGACCAACGCAACACACATTCCTCGTCTTCTCCCTCTGGCGTCATCCTCAGTACTGCCTTTAATCACTGTACCGCATTTTCAGTCACCTTCTCCTCCTACTCCTCCTTATTTCCTGCGGTGAATGTGGATTCCGTAGAGCCGGGCCAAATGCCGTCACCATCACGCGTCCCCGTGGCTAGCGGACGCAATACTGACCTAAAAGCAAATCCAAAGTCGAACTTCCAGTGACGAGGTAAAGGAGAAAACAAAATATTCATTAAGTAAAATCCCAACACCGCTTCAAGTTGCAGTCTGCACAGTGATGCAAAGCTCGTTCTGCAGACAACGTCGACAGAACATCGTGGCGTTCATGCCCATGATTAGTCGAGTCGTGATTCTGCTCATATTTACTACACCTATTCCGCCGACACGAACATTACAGCAATTTTGCTATCGTAAAAATGCACTAAATCCATGACCAAATGAAAAACGTCAAAAGCTAGTAAGTGCTAAACAACCACATCAGATAAATGTGCGATACAACAGATAAGACGAGATTCGCATTCGCATTCACATTTCTCCTCTAAAACCCAGCTTTATGCTGCGACTACATCTCCGCACCCTTTCGACCTAATACTTCTTTCTGCATGTGTCTTCGATGGTTGACAGTAATCAACTACACACCCACCAACGCCAAGCCTTGTTGTTCCTCTATCCCACTCCATCGACATCATGCCGATACACCGACGACGACGGCGACGCACGCCCTTGCTAAGACCATCCTTCTAGACATCCGCAAGCGCAGCGTACTTAAGCCAATCCCAACACCGCCAGCGCAGGCAGGTTGTTGATGCAGTGCCAGTGTAGGGCTTGATCTTCAATGCCCGTTAGATCAAAACCGAAAACAGAAGGGCCATGGCAAAGCTTCAAAAGCCATATTGCAACCACGAAGTAGGCAGTAGAGGCACAAGACACTAGCCAATACAACTACCACTGCTACCACCATCAACATGGCGAAGCAAACACCACCGTCAAGTCCAAAGTGCCGCCCTTGACAATAGCAGCAGTTACTTACTCGTGTAAACAAGTGCAAGATTAACTCCTCTATCATATTAAAGGATACCTCAGCCATAGTATTACATCATTTACTAAAGTTTCGAAGATAATAAGCTAAGTTGTGTACAGTAACGAATGCAGCAAACATTTACGGTTGAAAAAGAAAGGAAAACTTAAGGCCGCGTATTTTCTCCCAAATGCACAAACATAATTTAATTCGAATTTGTTTCTGTCACAATTTTACTGCAATGCTGCGTTTTGGCTTGGCAACTCTTGAAATGCATAGGATTTTGTCATTACCCTGTAATCTAGGATGCAAAGCGATTTGTCAAGTACCTGAGGCGGTGTGTTGAAGGCAGTCGACTCAAAGGAAACGATGATTGCATCCACTCTCGCCCGATTAATTTGCCGTGTCCGCCAAGTAATTAGACACTCAGTCGTAAGCCGATGTGTTATCTATTGCTGAGGAATTGAGCAAAGATGGAAGAGCATAGTCGAAGTGTGTGGAGGCAGTGTGGTGCACACTGAATCCATGATTTGCAGCCGTGCGTGCCTGAAGCCAAACCCAACGACGATTGGCTTGGCAGGTGCTTTCCCTCCAACGAAAGTGAATGGCGTTTTGTAGAGAACGCGATGGTCCCAACAACACTGCGACTCACAGGCTACAAGTCTTGTTAGGCGAGTGAAGTAATTGAGCTGTGGCAAGTGAGCTCTACATTGCATTACGTTGTTTGCTGTTCACTAATGCCCTAACTAAGTCTACATTCACTTTCCATTTCTTGTCACGCAAGTTTATGTGGAGGCAAGAGATGAATTTGGAGGTGACGGTGTCGCTTACAACATTGCCGTACATCGACTGCAGATACCACGTGTGAATGGCAGAAACACTGAGCAACTGGACGACTCCCGACTTGAAAGCATAGACGGCCAACTACCAACTACCCATATGCTTAGCTCGTCTAAAACTGCCTACTGCTTGCCTGCATGTCTGCAGCATTCAACTCGTATCGATTGTATCCACCCAATTAATTGATCAACCAATAAAGCAGCCAATATACATATCGCATTTAAACATCACTTGCACTATTACTGACACGCGCCGAAGGCCAGTGATATATATTGAGTATAGGTACATGCTGTTTAGGCTCGTCGACGCTGTCTGTGTGCAGCACCGAGTCTACTTGCTGGTGGTAAGTGTGCAATTGTGCAGCATCAGTGACACCGACAGCACTGTCTATTTTAGAGGAGATCGAACCGGTGGCAATTGAAGAGGTGCATAAGGAAGGGGAGGGAGAGGAGCAGGAGGCAAAGGAAGACACGATAATGCCTTCACCGCCATCCCAACCATCGTTAGCCCCTCCTACATTATCGCAATCCTCCCCATGTCACTCATTCATATACGCTAGTACGTCGAATTCGCATTGCCTACATTATTCCACTTCTCTCATGCCTACTGCTCCCACTCCTCCTTACCACTTCCGCCTTCTCCCTCCCTCCCTCCCTACCTGTGTATCTCCATTCCATTCATGCCTTTGTGCCGTTGCGTTTGGTGAAACTCTTCTCTTCTTCACCCTCCTCCTTCTCCTCATTCTCTTCCTTTCTTTCACGCAGGACTGCAAGTAAATTTCGAAGTGGAGGGCTACCTCATTGGTCAGAAGGAGGGAGAAGGGCAGGAAGAAGGGCTAGCGATGCCAGTTACCACCAGCAGGCGCATGAGCACGTTGTTGCAATTGGAGAGCTCCGACTACCCCACTGTCTCCTCGCCCAACCACGTGAATGGTGCCTGGCAGGTGGGTAGGGGCGACGGAATGCAGTCACAGCAAGCGGCCGCCCATTGGTCATCAGCGCAAGTCCTTCTCGAGAAAGGCACAAGTTTGAGTACAACACTCTCCTACCTCACTCATCGAGTCGCGGCATCGTTAGTCCAGACAGCATGTCAGGTGAGTAAATACCACCAATCACTCTTCACTCTCTACCCATCCATCCCTCCATCCATCGTAGTTGTCATCATTTTCTCTCCTATTTGACAGTTGGGTCGGAGGATCACCAACAGCATCCACGCTCTTCAGTAGAATAAGTTAGACAATGTGCATTCTACCTACTTGCGGTCATCGTCAACTGAGATGAAGGGGTTGCTGCTAGTTGAGAGATGCCGGCGATGCTTGAGACGGTGGTGATGGTATTGACGTCTCCCCCACCTCCTCAATTACGATCGGTTCGACCTCCGCCGAAATGGACAGTGTTGTTGGAGCCACTAAGGCTGTTCAATTGCACACTTACCATCAACATGTGGACTCGGTGCTGCACACAGACAGCGTCGACGAGCCTGAATCAACTGCGTGTACCTGTACAAGCAGTAGACCAGGCTCATCAAGAACTCTCGCTCCACCCATTCGATGTTAACCACTGGCATGCTCGATCGCTATTAACATTAGACCAACATGATTGCAAGTTATCTATGCTCTTACGCAGGCCACACGCGCTCGAGATGTGCTCCCTAGAAAGAGGAGTGTTTGCGTTTCAAGTAATAAAGGTGATGAGGAACATACGACTTTTACTTGCTATTGTTTCTTTGGGAAGGAACTAAGTGGTTAAGTGATTCGTCTGTGTTAAGCGTGGGTAGTAGTAGCTACATGTCATGGTTTGTGGAGACCGTGAGTGCTTGTCTCGTACTCGGCTGTGTGGTAAGTGAAATGTGGTTGCGTTTGTGCTTCATCATCAACAGTCATTGTTGGCTTTGAGAGGATCGCGGAGAACGTGAAGGGCCTACTACTGCTTCCGAAAGGGTAAAGCCATAATGCAGATGTGTATGCTCATAGGTGGATGGACGGATAGATGGATGGATAGAGGGATGGATGGATGGATGGATGGATGGATGGATGGATGGATGGATGGATGGATGGATGGATGGATGGATGGATGGATGGATGGATGGATGGATGGATGGATGGATGGATGGATGGATGGATGGATGGATGGATGGATGGATGGATGGATGGATGGATGGATGGATGGATGGATGGATGGATGGATGGATGGATGGATGGATGGATGGATGGATGGATGGATGGATGGATGGATGGATGGATGGATGGATGGATGGATGGATGGATGGATGGATGGATGGATGGATGGATGGATGGATGGATGGATGGATGGATGGATGGATGGATGGATGGATGGATGGATGGATGGATGGATGGATGGATGGATGGATGGATGGATGGATGGATGGATGGATGGATGGATGGATGGATGGATGGATGGATGGATGGATGGGGACTAGGAGATGTAAAGGAGTATTCGGGAAGGAGGTGTGGAGAGTGATGAAGTGGTGTGCTGCATAGAAATTGGAGTTTTGAGCTAGAAAGCTGTGGGATGAGGGAGGGGTGTTGAGATAGTAGATTAGTAGGTAGATAGGAAAGTAGTTGTGTGGGTGAATAGGTGAAGTTTTGGAGTGGATGAAGGCCAAAACACTGCTGCCTGATCTTTGAGCCGCAAGCTAATTTAAATACACAAATTCAACATCAACCTAACCACACGCTCTCTCCCCTTCCTTCCCTCCCTCCCTTCCTTCTTCTTCCTTTCGTTCTCTCTCCCATCCTTCATTTCCTCCTCCTCTTGAAATTCGAGACTTCGATTGAACCAGCGCATTTCTCCCTTATTTTCCTCTAGAACAGGCAGTGAGCTCTCTTCATCAAGGTGGTCAGATAGAGACTTGCCTAAGAAGGTGTAGAGAGCAGAGCATTTTTGAGGATGCACTCCAACGTCACAATGAAACAACACTTCCTGATCTCAAGGTAGCCCTGTCCGCAAAGATGCTGAGATGACTGCAGTTCTCCACGCCAAATCGGTGATGGTGAATGAGGAGTGTCGGACGAGGAGCATTAGTAGCGTCGATGTTAATTCTGCTCTCATCTCATTGTCACACTGCTTCGTTATGCTGGCATTCATAGAATTGATGTGGTTGGCTAAGTTGTTTTCCTCTTTGCTGGAAATCATTCCATGAACCCGCTTCTCCACATAAATCTGCTGTTGTCTACCTCCAAGGAAGAGGTGCACTCTCCAAACGAGCATTAACCTCAACACCACACCCCATCTGTTGCATTACCAATGCAAATTGCTCCCTGCCTGCTCTCACCCTTCTCGCCCTAAACGAATGTTTTGGTAACGTGCTGCAGGAATGAGAAAATTGCGACAATGCGGCTGACACATTAATCGTCATGTCGAAGACGACGCTTTGAAATGCACGTGCATGCGTGCGTGGCAGCGCGCTGGAAGCGATTGAATGGGAGATATGTAGCGTTGTATGCGATCTGGACAAAGTGAGGCATGAGGATTAAATGGCTGCAAGGAATGCAGGCAAAACGAAGCAAACCCGTTGAACTGGGACGTAGCAAGCAAATTACCTGAATGAGCAAAAAAATGAAGAAATGTGAGCTGTTGACCTGTAAGCAGTGATAACAGCAAAGGAAAGAGAAGAATGCGTGTGCTAGTGTTTGAGAGTTTGGAAACGTGGGGCTGCTAATTCACTGGTTGTAATGTCTTTCGGATTGACGGTGGAATTTGTGAGGTAACACAAATTACGATTCACCGGCTACGGCGGGCAGTGTTTTGGTCTTCGTTCTGTGCCTGTTGGAAAGGAGGGACGAAGCGGCACTTTATGGATTATGATTTTGCTGATTCTTCGATGTTCCCACTTTGCCATCTTGAAACCATGTCAGAGTGAAATTGAATTTCTCGGAAAATTGTAAAATATAGAATTGACAAGTCTGGTCAGGTCAGGTAGCGTAACTACCCAACGAGTTGCGGAGGTAGTCTCTTGCACTACACAAACGCATCTGCCATGCCTTAATGGCGTGGCGGTGAAGCGAGCTAGCGAGCTGCTCCTGTCGAAGCATTTCGATGGCCTCATGTAGGCTGTTGTTGCTGTTGGGACTAGTGGTAACACAGACGAGGGACAATGCGTGGACTCTGTATTTTGGAACTCCACAGTCACCCATCAGCAGACAGAATGGGATTACCAAACAAATCTGCTCAACCCCGAATTCTGTTCTACAAACAACTGCAATCCTAGCTTCACTTTCTATCCTTTCTATTCCTGAAGGTACAGTCGCATGTGTGACCTGCCTTCTATTGACTTCCACTTTGCTAGCGTAGGTCTTTATTTCCATCCAACGCATTCACCACATTCACGTAAAGACTTGTTTGTGAAAATTGTAAATGCCCTCATCCTACTATGGTTTATGTTAAGGCACTTTCTTCTTAGCCTTAAGGAGCGTTTTTCGCACTCTCTGTGCCCCCAAAGAAAGCAACCTGCTTGCATCAATTTGGAAAGGGCCATGGAATTACATGGCATGGTTCCATACTTGTAGCTGTGCCAAAATGCTTGCTGACAAACATGCCGCCGGATCGAACTCAGGAGTGGCAATGATAGATTATGTGAAAAGGAAGGAGGGAAGGTGGAATCGGCACCTTACTGAGTAACTCGGCTTTGCAAAAGGCTCTCCTCTCATGAATTCATTAGCAAAGTAGTAAATGTGGTGCATCGGAGAAAATGGTAGGCACATTGTAAATCGCGGGGACACATTTGAATGGCCTTGCTAGAATGCGCTTAATCCCGACAGGCAGTGACGCCTTGAAAGGGGCTTTGCGTCCCGGACTGACTGACACAAATACTTTTCCACTGAAATGAGACAAATGCGGGCACTTAACACTGCCTTTTCTAATTCCAACCCAGGGATTCTTGCGTTGCAATCCCATTCTCCTCAACTGTAAATAATGTCCGTTTGATGCATTTATTTCAGTTCCATTACATATGTATATATCCGCTCCAAAACTGCTTGCAAATAATTGTGAACGAGAAATGTGAAAGTTTGGCGGTCGTGACCCACTTTCAATAGGTTGCGAATCCTCCATGCACCTTCAAATGCACACACACATACATGTCAGTGAAAACGAACAAAGATTGTCGTTGGCAATGATGTGTTTCGAGGTACGAATCTACTCTGATTTGGAGACAAAACCGCCATCTGTGCATGCTGTTTAGAAAGCTCCAGGAAGGCTCAATTAGTTGGCTTTAGATTATGCATGACCTCTTTTGCGTTCTTTCGCTAACGTTGGTTGGAGGTCAAATAGCACCTTGAATATATCATCACTTATGTCAATTTAGAGAAAGTCAGCATTCATTACTATTGACCAAACCGATTTGTGAAATTGGCACACTCAGTTCATGGATTGGACGCAATCGCAAGCACTACTGGAGGTGAGCGACTGCGGGAATGAATGCACACTGATGGCGGGTACTGTCCCAAGAGCACAAAAGTGCTAGAATGGTGCTAAACCAAGCAATGATATCCAATCTTGGCTCAGTGCATACCAGGAATGAGGGAGGAGGAGGAGGAGCAGTCTTCCGTTGTTCCCCACACTGCAGGCAATGAAGATCAATGACAGCAAAGGGTATTCAGTTAAGAAGTAATTATAATTGTAAACATAATTTCCATCACAGAAATAGAAAGGCACAATGAGGAACTGTGGCTTCTCATCACAATTCCTTAGGACTTCCATCCAAATTCGAAGGCAGTGGGTGCGTAAAATGTATTAGTTATTAGATCCTCAATTTTGACAGTGCTTTTCACCATCTGAATCCCTTTTTTCTACTTTGGATGAGCTTGAATTAGCCAAAGTGTGAAGCAGCACTAGTCCTGTGGCACTGCCTACTAGTAGACTCCTGCAAAATATCCCTGACCTTCCTCAAGTTCTTTATCCATAGTCTACTTTAGGCATCCCCATATACGTCATTAACACCATCATGCAATTTTATACAGTAGCAGAGGTGTAAACTTGTTTGACAGGGCTGTAGACCCTTCAATTGCTACGCTCCCTCCTGTTTGTGGCGTCTAGCGCTAGCGGATTGAATGGAGTGTCTGTCGTAATGCAGAGCTGATATCCCATGTGGGATTGAGATAGCGGAGAGGAGTACCTTCTTGCAAAACGAAACCAACGCCGTGTTATTGCATGTTAGTCTCTGTGGATGGTGTGGCAGAGTGTGGGCGCGATCACACATTTGTCGCACTTGCAGAGATGTGCACTGTCTGTCCGACTGACCTCCCTACCAGAACACACAAAGCATATCAAAAGAGGAGATGTAGGAGGAGGATGTGATACTTAGTGTTTTTACGCACCATGGTCAACGATAAAGTTGGATAGAAATAAGGACACACCTGAGGCCACCAGAAAGAGGCGGTTGTGCCGTTGTGGGTGGGGAGAAATTGTGGTTGGATGAGTTAAGTAGCGGAACATTATGGAACATTACAACGGTTACGGCGAAATATGCGTGAACCATCAAATTCTACCTGCCCAGAGGGTCCTGCTTAGAAAGAAGGGGATAATCAAGGTGAGATTCTACTCGCCACATAAATGTGCTAGTGGAGGACTTTATCTGAAGTACCAAAAAAATAAAATTACGGGAGATGCGATGGTGCTTGGCTGATTCCATTCATGCGCAGCTCATAGCCGTGGCAGGTAAGAAGGTTACAGACGGAGTTACCAGCTGCAGTGAGTAGCCTTGATCCAACTACCGATGATAGTGATGGCGTGGATGAGAAAAGTTTACATCACTTTGCCCATATCAACGACCCAAAAAGGCTAAGTGAGAAATTTACTAAGGTCAGGAGGGGTCAGCGATTCTCAAGCCTACGGCAAGGGTAAAGATGACCGATCCGTTGATGAAATGGAAGATTTAGAGAATGAATAGGACTAAGGTAAATTGGGAAAAGGGAAGGCCAGTACTTAGAGGAATGATAGCAAGCATGGAATCCAGACTACCGACAACGTCAGCGTGTACATGATCGGGTAAGGAGAACGACTCAACTGTGTGCGTGTGTGCCTTCTTAGAGTCGAAAGAGGGTAGTGAAGAGACAGAACGAATGGGAAGTAGGCAATGAGTGTGGAAAACGATGGGCGCTAAATGTATGCACCTCACTTCAATCATGGTGATGGCGGTCGGAGACGGCAAGGCTTTTACCCAACCACTTCACTTCGTTTTTAGACTTCCGTTATTATACCTTGGAAAGATTTTTAATGCCCATCAGACTACGTCCTCTGAAATTAGACGATTTGGGTAAAGGGGAAGCACTTGCTCTTTACCACCTGCGATTGTATGAACATCCGAAAGAATTCTCTTCATTCTTCCATACATCTTCTCTCTTGCACTTGAACCGGCATCCTAGGGGTTTTCTGACCCCTTTTTTATCCCTGTCCTAAAACCCGCATGTAACCACTCATGGTGGAATTTATTAACCCACCTTGATCGGTTAGTCGGGTATGCTGTTGAGGCCTACCTCGCATCTCTTTCGACGCCTGTGGACATGATTTATAAACACTTGCCATCATTTAATGCTTATCAAAAGGATAATTCAGGTGTCATAACTGGGTCCTCATTAGCACTCATTCAGCAGGGATAGCCACAATTGCTGCCTCCCTCCCTAACCAATAGGAGTTGAAGGCAATCTATTTAAAGAAAATCTGTTCTTCTCTTGCTGGCTGGGTGAAATTTCCATTCGTA
The DNA here is from genome assembly GCA_001923025.3 of Taenia multiceps. Classification (NCBI taxonomy): domain Eukaryota; kingdom Metazoa; phylum Platyhelminthes; class Cestoda; order Cyclophyllidea; family Taeniidae; genus Taenia; species Taenia multiceps. Next base: position 2,956,320 of record CM010317.1, on the reverse strand, counting down.
AGGCAATCATGACAAAAAAATCAACAAAAGTATAGGAGCGAGTTTATTTGTTGCCCTGCTTCTTCCCTTTCCAATGTCTTTCTCAATAACATCTATGCGTCGCTCAACGCGGATTGAGGAGCTGAGGCTGGACAATGGAAACTGACTTACTACTGGGCGCATGAAGCTCATGATCTCATTGTTTTGAACTGGGGCTCTAGGAATGGATAGGCTGCATCCCTTATTGGATCTTAGTTACTCCAAAAACGGGTCATATCGCTATTAGTTAGCCCTTATAATAACTTACTTCGATCTAACAATATACGGCTACTTACTCATCACGTCAAACCCATGGTGTATTAAGGCACCCTGAATATCTGAGCTCCCGACGGAAGTCAAAAGTCCTTGTGTGACCCTATCAACTAGGCGCTTCTGATCATTTATGCATGGAAGGGGATGTTGTTGCAATGGCACGGAGGGCAATATTGCGTGACAGAAATGTCTCATTACATACCGCTTAGTCGTTTTCGATTCCCCTACCATAATTACTGAGGCGTACTTCAACACGCAGATTGATCGTTTTGGAATAGGTAAGGTGATAGCGAAAGGGTAGTCATGCTTCTGAGACCAAGAATTCAACAAGTACCAGGTAAAAACCTTTATCCGGTACTGCGATCTCTCCATTAACTTAAGAAAGCACTTTGTTGCATTTTGCGTCAGCGACCCAAGTTTGGAAGTGATACGGTCATCAGTGGATGCAGTAGGGCCACCGATGCATAGATCATGCAATGGATCATTTGGAAGACAGGCAGTAATGTGTTTGGTGCACGATGTGCACAAGAAGAATTTTGGGACTGCACGATGTCGAAACCGCCCCCTCCCACATCCCAATGCCGCTCCTCCTAGCGGCAACATTTAAAGGGGTAGCTATGATCACTCTTTCTGGTTCCTTTGAGCAATCCTCCCAACGTTGATTCAGTCACAGTGCTCACCGAGAAGAAGGAAGACCGTGACCTCGCACACATTCCCTTACTTCGCTACCACTCTTAACACTACGATGAGTAGTCTAGAGAAGGCTCGTCACTATAATCGAAGGGAAACTGTAGTCTCGCATTAATTCCCTCATTTGCAAGCTACGTGACTCCAACGCCGTCTGTTAGGCTTTGTCAGATGGACCGGAAGGTAAGTTAATCCATTTGTGTTTTCACTAAGGTGCCCTTGGCTAACTCCCTCTTAACCACAGGTTCTAGACTGCACTTCTTCTACTTTCTGCGTGCATTGCGATGCGATCGCTTAGATTGTTTATGGTCATTGCGTGTTGAATTTTATTGCCAGAAAACTTAATTCGTACATGCCCCTCTAAGGTGGGATCACACACCGCAGAGGTGACAGACCTTCCCTCAGAATTCGTCCAAGCATTAGGCAAACACCTTAAACTTCTTGACACCGCTAATCTTTACATAGCACTCCCGAGCTGGAAGTGGTTACTCTTTTCACTAGCTCCGCATTCACACAACAGCGGGTGAAAGTGGATGGAGAAACGAGTCTGCACAACTCTGTATTCAAGTTGGCAGGTCCTGTGCTCTGCAAGTGTCCGTGGAGCCACTCGACAGCACTTTGAGCAAATATAATTTCGTCTGCGAATTTATTCCGTTCCAGCTCCTAGAGCTATATTTGAATGATTGAACCGCCATATCTTGAAATCTGATCTGCCACTGCGGCAGCGCCATTTCTATCCAACTCCCGCGCCACGTGTCCACGTGGATACTTTTCAAAATTTACCAACTCTACCCATCCCATCAGGGTTCGCATTGGCATACTTTATCAGCCGTTCAAGCTTAATAAAAGGAGTGTGGGAAATCTATCCGGCTTCATGCGTACTTCCGTACTCCCTTTTTTGGAACTCAACTTTCCACAATAGAGGGGGTCAATCTGCGATCAGAATATCTCAGAAGCACAGTCGAATACTAGTTGTGCTTAGTCCACTTCAACAGGCCGAATAAGGCAGCTTTCCGACTTGGCAGGCGTAAATGTCGAAGTAAACTCGTCAAATGCATGCTGAGAGCATGAGGAATGGGAGCGGTGCTGCCACTGCTACATGTCAACGAACGTGTAGCATAACCGCAGTGATGCTTCTGCCATCCGCTAGCAGTAATCATCCAGTCATCCTGTTAAATGGACAACTAACTGATCAGGCAACAAGCCTTCACTTACAGACTCAACAAAGCTGAGTGCATCCGGCGGGGGCAGTGAAAGTGTTAGGATGTCTTGAGTTAAATGGAACTGACACAAAGCTAATGTGATTCAGCAGTTGAAATGCAAAGTGCTTCTTCATGAAGGCAACCACTTGGTTTGTCCTTTGGATGGGTTGGCTTCACTCTCTGAGACGCACACACCACTCGCTGCTCCCTTATAGCCAAAATGCGTCAGGATTAAGGCGACTTTGACGCTTACCACGGACTCTCGGAATAGACAAAGCGTAGTTGTGTAACACCCGCTCCTTTCACTGGGCAGACGTGGGCAGTTAACAGCATTAGTAGCCTAAATTTTGCTTTAGAAATTCAAGAGAAGAAGTAATTGGTAATTTATGCCAATTGCAGGGCATGCTTCATTGAACCCTGGGAATGTTCATACACGTGGAATATTCAATCTGCGGTGCCACCAGTGTGACGTTTAATGACTTTGCAGCCCTCCTGCCCATGGATCCGCTTTGTGAGGCTACATTCAGGTTGTAAAAGCTGCAACATCTCTTACATAACACATTGTGATAATAGGCAAAAATGTTGAGTACAGTTAGAACCATAGAAGTGCTACTGAACTGGATGTGCTGATATGTGGAACACTGGAAAAAGAAGGAGTGTAAGGCGATAGTCCTGTACTCAAATGTCTTTTCTTTCAGCCATTCGAAGTTGTTGGCAATTCGCACGCAAAGTGTTATTGGCGACACTTAATTTGGCAGTGGCCATGGTGATGCTCACGCTACCGCCTGTAGACACACGGTTACAGTGGCATTGAGGCTTAGTGAATGCTGTTGTTTGGCTAGCACCTTTAAGTGCACGCATAAAAGCATGCACTGGTGATGACAGTAACAGCATTAAATGGTGCTGTATGCGCCTGCTATTCACTGTTCGTCTCTATAATCGGTAATCCTCATTGCCTTTTTTCAAGTAATAAGGCTTGCAGTTGGAGTGTCCAATATGCCTTTCCCCATAAAGCCAGCTTTTGATGGATGGGAGTGGTTTGAGAAGTACAGACAACATTGTATGGTGGATGCGATTCTTGTGCCGAAATGATGAAAATAAGGCAAAAGGGAGAAAAGTGAACTTTGCCCTGCGAATATTGCAGGCAACGACTTGTTTGTGGCCATAGTTATCGCCTTTTCATAGCCTTTTAAATTAATTCAATCTGACCTGATTTAACTGCCATTCCTCGTAGCAGACTAATGCTAAAGATTGCCTTTTAAATAAAAGTCCGTTCTATTAACCATTCATAAATGACCACCTGGTTAGAGAAACCACTTCATCCCGCAAAGCAGTTCTATGCCTTATTTTGGTGATGGGATGACTGAGCAAAATGCTTCACACTAACCAACAGGTAGGCAGACAAAGCCTACCAGTCAGGTCTCAGTTTTAGTAATTCAAAGAAAAAAGTTAGCAACGATTATATTTAGCCTTCCAAGTACGATTGTTCGATAGGCCATGTTGTGTGGCGCATGATGTCACTGAGGGGATGAGTTGACGCCGTCACCGTAAAATTGATGACAAGTAAAATTCAGAGAAAAAGTGTCAAACAATTACTTACTCGAGCTAAGTACACGCAAGCTACCATGCTTGAATGCAGGCGACGCCCCAATTCTGACCACGTCTTCCACATTCATTGCTAGATGGTGTGCTTCTTCCATGGGCTAAGCACCACATGACTAGCCACTTACAAAGGTGGGTGTGAACCTCAGTTACGCTAACTAATCAAAACAAATGTGCATAGAGTTTGTACATGTTCCTTGGGTAAAATGATCTCAGCACTCGAAACAATGTGATTGAGCCTCTCGTTTGAATGGAATGATCCTTGTCAACCTTGAATGAGGATACAAATCGTTGGAGGAATTATGGACAGTCAAAATTTGGCACCACTATCGCCGACTGCGTAAAGAGAAGGCAGGAGAAGAAGAAGAAGGAGAAGGCATGAATAAACCATGTATTGACTGGTAGACGCATCAAACGTCTAGTTTAAAATGATACAGCCAGTCTACTTATAATCATTAGTAGTACATTTGTCTAGAATGCAAAAGCAACACGCTCAATCACAATCTCTCCTCATGTGCAAGCGAATAGGATCAAGGCATGATGACTCGTCCCCAACTTAGAGAGCAAAAAGGGTGCAAAATACACACACGTGCGCATAAAAATGGCAATGAAAGTGGAGGTGATGGAAGCGCTAAGAAGTAAAGCGCTTAGTGTCCAGTCGCCGATGTGTGATTGACTAGTGGATGAGTGCAGTCAACGTTTCAATGGCTATCATTATGATGACATGGAACTCAGTCTAACGACTCACATGTCTAAGTGTGTCCCTATTAAAAGACCTGAGTTCATCCAAATTGGGAGTCGATTGGCTGAGAAAGGTTTTGAGACACCACCAGCACAAGGGGCGGCCAGTCCAGGAAGGGGCGGACGACACGGTAAGGGAGGGCATGGTGTTGCTGGTGGAATGGCGCCAACTTCTCCTATACCTTGGGGCGCAGCATTACGTGATGGCAATGGTGGAGGAGAAGGGATGAGATGAGAAGGAATGGACTGCTGCGAAGATGGAGACACTGAGTTCTGCTTCAGTAGACAAGTGAGAAAGGAAATAGGTAAGCAGAGCTGTGGAAGTGATGCGGTAAAAATAGACGCCCTTTTGGCTTTCATCCATACACACACGCACACTCGTACGCAGGTACAAAACTGCAAATGCATACCTCTGCCCTCCCTACCTAGTCACAAGTTTGTCACTTTTGGCTCGAGAAGTCAGCTCGCAGGTCGCACAAGCCACGTTCCATACGCAAGCTTCAATGAGGTGCCACGTCAATCAACTAAAACGGTTTTTTGATTCCATTCACACCTAGTAAGGGTAGTAACGGGAACGAGGCAGGAGTTTGACTGAGTGATTGAAGACACAGGAAAGATAGGCACTGGCAGAACAAAGGAGCAAAAGGAAAGGCGAAGACAGTTGAAGCGAACAACGTGTGAGACAATAATTTGGAGAAATGGTGAAGCATTGGGGAGCATTCTTCCTCGGATGTGAAGTTGGCAATGAACGAACAATATTGTCAAAACTGGCCTCATTTAAAGCATCAGCAGTTGCATGTGCATCGCTACTACAGTAGGTCTCCCCTACTACTCCAACTGCTAGTTCCAACTTGTGGGGGAGGGTGAGCGGGACATCCCCTGTAGGGTTTGTATAGAGTGGCAAATGGAAGGCAAGAAATGTGAACTGGGTCTGATCCTGACTCCCTAGTTCACTTATCCAAGTCAGACGATCAATCCAGTCCTTGATTTGTTGGAGAGGAGCAATGCATTATGGGACCCAACAGACGACGATTAAGTGAGAAGGGAAACCGATGAAAGAGGAAGAGGATGTAGGGAGAAGCAGCAAACAGGGAAGAATAAGGGAATGGAAAGAAGCACTGGTAAGTGGACAACCGAAAGGCCTATCGCAGATGCTTACTAACACTGGTTTCGACTCCAGAGCACTAAGAAGGTAAAATAACGCCCAACGACGAAGTTTTGATGGAGCGGCCTTGAATTGAAAGAGCACACTGCAGCTGAGTCACACCGACCTCAGCTGAAATGGTCGAACTGGCAACAGTACTTAAAGATGGCATCACCGTCACGATGGGTAAGCCATGGGGACAGTCGTCAGTCACCCTTTGTGCCTCGTGGCCGATCCCGAAGGAGATATGCTGTTGGGAGTGTCAGCACATCTTCGTGAGGTCGTAGAGGCGGATGATGAAGAGGTAAGAGGAGTTGCGCAAAGTGACTGACATCCTGCTCCATTGTCCTACACAACTTTGTCTGTTAATTTCTACGCTACCATTAAAATCGGGATTAATCATTAGAACTCCAGATTTTGCGATTTAATTGTCTGCTGTTCAATTCTGCTTTCCCGTCTTTTTGGAGAATCTTACATTATTGTGTGTGAGAAATGAAGGAGACGACTGCTTAGTAAACATCTGTTTCACTAATTCACCACGAAATCTGCTGTTCAGTTTATTTCTACCCGTAGCAAGCAGAGGTGTCAGAATGGTTGCCAGTCTGTGCCTTCTAATAACAATCGTCCCAGATGCAATGAGGGAATGCAAGAGACAGATTTTGTAGTCAGTCGACGGTAGCTAGACGCAGTCACAAGTACTTGTCAAGCCTCATCCAAGCACACTGGTGCAGTGGATTCGCCCCATCATGTATCAATGCAATGACGAACCTACCAATGCACAATAGTGATCAATTAAAAAGAACATTCCCCCGTAACAGTGGAGAGGCGTCAAAGAACTCACATTTTGCATTTGCCTATTGTCGGAAAACCCAAACTCATCCGCTTTGGAAGGCGAAGGGTCGGCGATGCGTTCGGGTGTGATGGCTTCACTTTTGTCAGCATTTAAGTGGACGGCGTTCGGTATATGAGGCGACATTGGAATAAACGCTGGTCTTGGCGGTATTTGTGGTGGCAGTGGTCGTGGTGGAAATGGAATGACCTCACCTCCGTCTTCACCTCGACGCGAAGGCGTTTGCGATGGTGTCGGGGCAGGAGAAGCATTGGGACTGCAATCTGATTGATTCTGTGGAGCAGCTTTGTCGTGTCCATGGTTAATATTCGCTTCCGGTGTTGGTGGTGACTGCAGAAGATCTGGTTGTTTTGAAGGCGGGTTCATTGCGTCTGTGTGCTGTAGAGAGAGATGGCATTTGCGTTATAACGAACGGCTCTTCTCTGATTACACTGAAGCTGTTTCTCGACGGGGATGGAATTAGCCGATAGTGCACGCTTTGCTCCATTCACATGGAAAACACGCCAAACTAAATTTCCTCGAGCTGTATCAAGACCATGTCAGTTAGAGAAGTTATTCTGCAAAAGTTAGCATGATGGCCTACTTGTGGATGAAATTCTACGCACAAAGCATCAAGACGATGCTACAAATACTGCGTAGAACTGCAATATTGCGGGATTCTCTCGTGCTGAATGAGTGCTTCGTCTTCTTGAGAACTCTATGCGTACTGTCTAGCTTCAATGCCAATGCATAATAGATGCATGCATATAAACCTTCATTTTACCTGGTCGGGAATTTGTAAGAGGAAAGAAAACTAGCAATGCTTTATGTACCACTAAGATGACATTAAAATATTTCCTCAGAGGGAGTCTTTAAAGCAGTGTGAAACTCATTCTCTTGTGGTTTTGGCGCATGGATCGGCTGCAAATGCGTTTAGCAGATGCGGATCACCTCACCTTACATCTTGACACTACTTTGTTGAATTAACACACTCTTGAAGACGGTTGCTAAACGCAGTCACATTTGCTTCTCAGGCCTCATTCAAACACACTGATACGGCAGATTCGCCCAGTCATGATTCACTGCAACGGCGAATCCACCGACACACCGCAATGATTAACTCAAAGAAATGTTTCTGTAAAATCGAGTGACACCTTCCTTGATTCCTTGATTGAGTGGTGAGTCAAGAATATGCAAGAGCGCTATAACATGACCGTGCTGAAGTCCTCACCGCATCAAAAGATCAGGAGATGAGGGTAGAATACCATCGTTATAGGAGAACATGTTGAATTAGGTAGTGCGTGAGAGAGAGTCAAACCACTCACACGTATCACTTCTCTAACACCAAATGTTTCAAATGCATTTACTTTGGCTGGAGGGATGGTGGTTGCACGTTCCGCACCGCCGCCAATTTCCTCTCTAGGTGGCAGAGGTGGTGCTTGTGGGGTGGCAGCGCCTCCGATTTCATCTCCTTGTTCAGGCACTCGCGGTGGTATCGGCGGAGGAGTGGCACGGAAATGCTGTTTTGCAGACCCAACATCCTGATCCAGCGCAAAATTGCGCCTTGTTTGCACCGGTATAGAGGATAGGTCGCGAATTTGGTTAGGAAGCATTCTCGATTGTGGCGACTGCGGGATAGGCGGTGGCATAGTCGGTTGTATGACATCTATGTACTATAGCACAGAATGGCATTCGCTTTTAACAACGCGACCAAATCTGATTTAACACAAACAGTTTCGTATTGGAGTTCGGATTAGCTAATAGAGCAAGTGCTTATAATTTCAAATGCGAAACATGCAAAAATAATGCTCTCCAAGCTGCTTGAGTTCCAAGTAGGCTCTATTGATGCCAAAATTATGCATAAACCATATCGGTATGATGACGCCATAAATCGCGTGAACCCGCGATATCGCGGAATTAATGTCTTTGCTACTTAAATGCTGCATGAGTACTATGAAGCTCCGTAGTAAGTAAAAATACGACTGCAGAAATGGAAAGCCATTTTTGGTACAAAGGCAATAAAATTAAAGGGTGATAATATCTGCTTCCAAAGGGCCCTTATACAAGTGAGAAATTCATTCAACAATGATTTTGAGGCATGGGTCGTTGGTCAACTGCTATCCCAAGAATGACTACATCCAACACCCGTTCCGCTGACCTAGACTCCATATATCCCTAAGCATTGTTTCCATAAAAAGGCTAAGAGAACGAGCTTCGCAAATCCGTCACGCCAATCTGGTGAAGACAGATGGGGAGTGGCATTGCATTTCGTCATCTAGGAATGCGTTAAGCAGAGGTGGGTCACTTCACCTTCCATCTTGCCATCACCTTGTCGAAATAAAGCGCTCTTGTGGACGAGCAATTGCCTCGTCTGGGATTGTACCAGCTAAGTGCAAGGTCAGTGGCAATAGCTTGAAGAAGAGGCACTCACACTCCCAGTACGAACTTCACCTTCCTACTCACGAATGGTTTCACTCAACTTACCGGCATACTGTCTGCCACAAAAGTCATGGAGCGAGTAATGGTCCTTAAATCTTGCACAGAGATTCGCTTTCCGACTGCTGTACGGAGTAATCAAATGGATCTCGTCAGTACAAAAAGAGTACACACTAACACAGCTCGATTCGCTTGTTAGTCGTAAAGATCGCTTCGATAATTCTGCATTCGTTAAAATTCATGCCTAATGAATGGCCTGCAGCGCCTTCTAACCACGAACTAGAATCAATTGGCAGATGCGACACGGAAGATGCAACAATGAAACTGATGGCATCAAGTGAAGGCAGAACCACAGCTGCTATAAAATGTTACCGGAAGGAAAGTAAGCGTCAAACAAACGGCGACAAAAGTGTAGGAGAAGCAGAATTCTTTAAAGAATACGCTTTCGGTCTGGGTGAGATCCTACATGCGAATTGCAGATGCTGTGGAACACAAGTAGCATCTTAGTAAATGAATGCAGTCAACGATAAATGTCACTTTCACCTGGTGAGTTGGCATGAGATCAGCATTCACTTTAACAGCATCAATTTGCTGTGTGGCCTCGTTGAAGCCAACATGCATCTCATGGTGGAAGGGTCCGTAGAAGATGACTGGCTTCTTTGGCATCGCCTATGAAGAAAGAAGAGAAGTAAGCAACAGTTGGAGAGTTGAAGCATTGACTACCTGATTCGGAGAGTGAGATAATGGCTACAGATTGAGCGTCTTTATGTAGCAGGAGGAGGCACTTCAATTGGATGTGAGCCACGCACACAGACACCCACACACACGTCGTCTTTGCAGGTTTGGAGCCCCTCTTTTCGCACAAATGAATCTATTTGCGTGTGGGACGTTGAGCTGTAGACTGCGCGGGAGATATTTCATGCCAGAGCACCAATGAGGGCAGGCTAAAGCATTTGGATTGGTGGCAAAATATTCGAAGAGACAAACAGTCTGGATGATGCGCAACTGTGTCATAACGAGGGATATGTCACGTCAAGTAAGTAAAGAGTGGTCGAATTGCTAGTACATCAAAGTAGGGTTGGATGAGGACGGAGAGGGATGTGAACAATTGGTTAAGGTGAAGAATGGAGAAGAAGCTGAAGCGAAAGCTTGATTCTAGCAAGCACGCAAAATAACCAGCTTCTACAGAGCGTTTAGTGTCGATCGAAGTGGCTGCAAAGTAATCATTTGCCTGAAATTATAACACAATAGCAGTGTTCGTTCCTTCCACTACCCAACGCCTTCACCAACCTGCAGTCAACTTGCAGCGGAATCGCAAAGTGTATTCACTACCTTCGATATTGCTTGAGAATCAGCAGTCCCCTTCGACTGGCAAGAAGTTCAATCAATACAGACAGTGTGATTTTTACACATCATCCTCTACTGTGCAAAAGCGATTTTACACATGAAACAACCTGCCAACTCTGCATGTTCTGTACCTCCATCAACCACTTTGAATCTATCCTTCCTACCCTTTCCCCCTCCCATTTTTGCTCATCTTTGATTGTCAACATACTAGACCTCTAATTTGAACGCATTGGATCCAGTCACAGTTTCATTCAATCCGCATTCTTCGTACACAGTCATGACCTAGGATGACCTCATACCGCTACAGTTAGTTCACCGTGAATGCAGTGCGTGCTTCACTTCGTGGTATTTCACATCCAACTCCATTAGCCGAGTGAAGGAGTTGGTTAGGTGTCACTCAATGGAGGCGAGAAGGTATAGGCCTCTTCTCGTTCTTGTTCTCCTTACTCAGCACCTTTGCATTAATAACTTGGACATTTAATTGCTATAAAATCTGCCAGCCAACGTTAAGCTAGGGCGCTCAATCGAAACACTGCCAATTCCTGACTTCTACTTCTGCGCTTTCCTTCAGTCGCAACAGTCAGTCAAAGTGTCACTGTAAATCAAAAGCACATCGTGAAGTGCTTGTGCCCACAGGCAGATTATTTGCAAGAAAGGCGATTGCAGGGGCTATAATTGTGACAAGCTTTCAGGTAATGCGGAATTCCTGAGGATGATAGACTCTCCGCGCCATCGGTCCGGCAGCGCTTATCTTTCTGGTCCCTTCAATCACTCAGCCAAATTTTCTGCCTCTTTCCTCTTTCTAGCTTATTTACACATGAGTTGAATTAGGAGGCTATTCCATTTGATTGAAGTGACACACCTCTCAATGCCTCATGCCGATTTACGATCTCGTGTGATTTTCCCATTGATGCTGTTAATAGCATCTTAAGTGCTTTTAGCTCACCTCGTTGGAGCTTGTGCATGAAAATGTCACCTGTGCTATCTGGAAACTGTCTCCTCGAGCTAAAACTGACTAACTTGTGACTAGAAAGGACTCCATTTCGGCGTGGCAGACGTGTGCGTTTGCAGTTCTGTGCATGTGGGTGCATGCGCATGTGCATGAATAAAAGTCTGCTTTCTTTTTAACTCACTTCTCTGCTGAAGCAGAATTCGGTGCCTTCCTTTTCGCCACAAATTACCGGTTACCCATCACACTTTGGACGCACTGCAATGCAATAAGTTAGGCTAGACTAATTCACACTGCACCAACTTAGATTAAGGCGATCGCCCACATCAGATTGAGCTCGGACAGGAGAGGCAGGCCTCCACCTTTTCCTCCTCCTCCTCCTCTGACCTGAACTGACATCCTGTTGGTAGGTTCAATCTGGCTGCTGTCCAACTCGCCACATCAAATCAATCCTACAGACCTCCATGCAACGCTAACTGTGGCTTTGTACCCTGAGTTGCGGATACAAAGGATCAGTGTGCGTGCAGAAGAAATAATTCTGCTGATAACTGACAATAATGTGATAAACTGTGGAATCACTTTGTGTAGGCCAATTAGTTAGCATGCTGATTTCCCAATCCGTTTTCTTAATTTAGTCAGTTGGATGTCATTTTTTTTTTAACTGCATAGGTAAAAAATGAAATTAAATTAGTTGCCTTAGTCGTATACAATCGGTCTTAGTCATGGTACTTTGACTTCCTATCTTATGCTATGACATGACTTCAAAGATACGTCTTTATAATGATTTCAAACTGAAATGTTTTCAATCATCAGTGCTGCCAGTGACAGTGGACCGATAAATCCAAGCACTTTTCCTCGTATCTACATTTAAATTTTGGTTCTTTTACCCCATATCTTGCAGACTGGGTTGCAAATCAGAAAGTGTCTGAGTTCTCTGTAGACTTTTCTTATTTTAAGGACCCACTCAGTAGGGCGTGTTTTGGCTCTATCAGGCTTTATCATTAGGAAATCCGCAGCAGTGTGCTAGCTACCCACAGGCGCTGAATGAGCACAAACACTTAAGGCTTAACTCGAAAAGGTGTTCTCTTCTGCCAGTGTTGTGCAATTGATGACAGTGCTCACATATGACAAAACTATCGTCAATTGGACCATTTAGCTGTTACTATTACGAAGCTGCTGATGCTCTACTTCTGCTGCTGAATCAACTTTTCGACCTGATTTACCACGTTATTCGTGAATTCATTGACAGTACTCAATAAAATTCAGGTCTTAGCAGCATACCAAACGGCTAACTACATTTTTAAACATTCAATCTTAATGCTTTGTCCATGCCGTCGTAAATTCGGGCTGAATACTGCAATAGCATGCGTTGTTATGTGCACCACATTTTTGCATTTTTATGGAAATCGTGTACGGATAAGTGAAGGGACGTTTAAAAGTGTTCAACGCTAAGCACTGTCGCTTAAAATTGCGCTCCAAAATGAAGATGCCTTTTTGTGAATTTTGGCACCCTAACAGATCCCCGAAAATTAATACTAATGATATTACATGTCATGTGGGGTGCCTGAGGTGCAGTTGAACAAACAAAGTGGGCAGACTGATCAATTCGACTGCATTGTATGGCGATGAGAAGGCGATGATTATCGCGCCTTTCTTTCGATCAGGTGCTCTCACAGGCAACACCAATGCCTCCAGTGCCACACTGTCGACTGTGCCATCTGCCCACGGAACCTTATCAGAATATTAGGGAAATTCAAAAGTAACAGCGTCGAGATGACCGAGTCATCACAAATTTGTGTAGGATAAAATAGCCACCTACGAATTACGCCTGTGCCTGTGATCTGTTGAGGAGGAGGCGTTTGAACATACCACTCTAGCAATACCGTTTTCGCCCTTGCACTCCGCTTCGCAGAATGCCGCAGATAATAGTGAATCTCCATGAAACTGTACTGTCCACCCTGACTGTCGCAGGTTAGTTTTCACCCTATCGATATTTCAAAGGCTTCGTCTGAGCTTTCAGCAGCATAATTCGTGCCAAACTTGCCAAAAATTAATAGCTGTTCCTTACCTACGTTTGCAGGTGAGTTTGCCATGTATGTTCAATTTTGTGAGTAGGGCTACTTTAAACGTCACATTGAATGTCCACCTTAAGTTCAAAACTCTTAAAAAACTAAACGCATGATTTTGCTTTGCCATCTTATCAGCTTTACGTTGTTGTCTCCTTTGCAAAATTAGATTTTCCCCTCAAGTAAACCGGAGTGAACATTTTGTCAACACTAAGGTTGCTGGTGTCCTAAGATTGTGTTTCCTACCAGTTGTATTTCGGTAGTAATATGACTCCTAAATCATCAAGACTGTTAATCTGAAGGCGACTGAACACCGCTGTTATTGCTTCCATTTTTGGATTACTCCCTATATCTATGTTCTGAATATCAAGCGCTAAATATTGTCTCGCATTACTTTATGGTCAAAATGACTTAGGACCTGGTCCTTTGTTTGATGCCTGCCTTTTAAAAGAACGATCAACAAAGTTTGTGACGTTTTACTCTCTCTGCGACGGCAGATTCGCTTGCTCTTAGAAGTTGACAAGCGCATGCTCATAAATGAAGACGATGTATGTAGATGTGGGTTAAACCACGTTTGATATTAAAATGAGAAGCGGTATTGAATCTCTGCTAAATTGAAGGTGAAGCGATGAAAATGAAAGACATTGCAATTTAATTTGCACAAACCAGCATTATAGAGCCCACTAGATGCGAGTTAATTGATTAGGATTGCTATCTCACTTGCATGTTGCTGCCTCTAGCATGAGCACTTGAAAATTACTTGAATGATGAGGCCAGTGAAATGTGTTGCGTGCTCGGCTCACACGTGCGCACATGCGTAAGTTTACGTGCATAAATTTGTGATCCCAAGAGACAATTCATCGGGTGCTCCTGCTTTCGCATCAAATGTCATTTAGCCAATATGCCTTGCTTGGCATTTTCAGTATAGAAGGTGGAGATGTCACCACCTTTGGTAGTTGCTAGTGTCGCAACAGCGACTTCGCTAATTTATTGTTCAAATGGTCACCATTTCTTGGGCAGATTAGTTATCCTCCCTAATTAGCACTAGCACTATGTGCATAAACACGATTCCAACCTCGTGATGCTTAAATATGAATAGCAGGCCAACACAGAAATCGGCAGAACTCAAATAAATGCTTTCAAATGTTCATGAGTGAAGCTAACATTCAGAGTTGGCCATGCGATAATTGCCCTTTTCACATGAAATTTGTATTGCATACTTGAAACATCTAAGCACAAGAACCATGAAGACATGGCAATAAATCAGCGGGTTGCTTATGTCAGCATTCTTGAATTTGGTACAATAGCATTGCATGGAACTGTCAACCTCTGCATCGATAAGAATTGATGCACTCGTCCGAGTGGCAGGAAAATAGTGCCCCTTGGTGGGATCGTTCATCATTTTGCTTCGGCTAGTCAATTTGTTAAACGACCAGCCAATCAACCAGCCAGAGGGTCAGCGAGCCTTTGTGCGATGGGCACCTTGCCGCTGGATCGAGGACAATTAACGTCTCAAATGACTTGTTCCCTTTCACCCTATTCGTTTACCTTCAAAGCGCTTTTCAAATGCTTGCTCTCCTTGGTGATGGTGGTTTCTGGGCTAAACACACATCGCATTGCCTCCCCACTCGTAAATGCCTTCCAGCTATTTGATTTAAAGGCAAACACATGATTATATGATAAAGACTGCGGCAGCAGCTCATGCCTATCTTAGCAGATTGGAAGAAATTTACTTAAACGTTTAGGCATATTAATGTCTAAGTGGAAAGGCCGCATTGAGCAATTTGTGGCAATCGACAAGCGCACAATTCAATTGCAGTTTTGAATTTAACAAAATTTTGAAAGAAAGTCATTGGGCACTGTGATTGCGGCTTGTCAAAATACAGCTCTTTATAAAATTACATTTATGTTTAAATAACATGAACTCTTTGTCCGGTTCCTTCGATTGCATCAATTAATGTCAGCATGGGCTCATTCACCCCTCAGCAGTATTATTTCAGAATGCGCTATTTGCGGTAACTTCCAGTAGCTGGATCACAATCCCTTCGCTTATGTGTCGTTCTATACCAATAGAGGTGTGCCACGAAAGATGCAACAATGAAATTAATGGCAAAAGTAAAGGCAAATTTGCATTTAATAGCGAAGTACTACAGTTCCTGCAATATGTTATCGGGGATAAACCAGACACCAAGCAAACGGCGACTGAAGTGCAGGAAAAGCAGATTTTGTGAGGAATAGGCTAGCGGTCTAAGTGAAGATCAACATGCCAATTATGGATGCTGTAGAACACAACAAGCATCCCAGTAAGCGAATGCGATCAACGTTGAATGCCACCTTTGCTTGAGATCGACGTCCAAAAACAGCATTATTGTTGTGCATCCATGTTGAAGCCCAGATGCAGTTTATGATGGAGAGATCCGCAGATGGTGACTGACCTCCTCCACCTCATCTATGAAGAAGGAATAGAGGCAAGCAATAGTTGGAGAGTTGAACTGTTGACTACCTGATTTCGGTGTGGCATAGCGGCTTATTTGGTGAGTGAGATGGTGACTACAGATTGAGTGTCTTTCTTTATCAGAAGGAGGCAATTCAATTGGATGTGAACCATGTACACATACACCCACGTCTGCTGTGCCGATTCGGCGCCGCTCTTAAGGCAAAAACGAGTCAACTTAGGTGAAGAAGGTCAATATGCAGGCAGGGCGAGAGATATTCCATGCTAGACCACCAATGCGGGAGGATTCAAACACTTGAGTTGCTGGCAAAATATTCGAGTAGACAAGTGGTGCAGATGGTGAGCAACTGTGTGGTAACGAGAGATGTGGCAGGTGAAGTAAGTAAAGAGTGGTCTAATTGCTAGTGCATCAAACTATGACAGAAGTGCTTGGAAAGTAGATTTTATCAAGAATAGTTTAGCGAATGCAATCAACATTGAATCCCGCCTTCATGTGATGATTTTGTTTGAGATCGATGTTCATAATAGCAGCATCTAACTGTTGTGTATCCCCGTTAAAGCCAAGGTGTAGCTCATGATGGGAGGGTCTGCGGATGATGACTGACCTCTTCTACCTTGCCTATGCAGAAAAAAAGAAGTGAGCAACAGTTAGCGGCTTATTTGGTGAGTGAGGTGGTGGCTACAGATTGAGTGCCTTGATTTAGCGAAAGGAGACACTTCAGTTGGATGTGAACCATGCACACACACACACACACACGAACACACGTCTTCTGTGTTAATTTGGAACCGCCCTTAAGGCGCAGTTAAATTAATTTAAGTGCAAAAATAAAGTTGTAGATCGTATGGGAGATATTCCTTGCTCGAGCACTTGAGATGCTGGTAAAATAGTCAAAAAAAAATACGGTCCAGACGATGCGTAATTGCACGGTAACGAGAGATGTGTCAGATCAAGTTGGTAGAGAACGGTGTCATTGCTAGTGCATCAAAGTATAGTTAGGCAGGGAAGGGGAGAAAAATGTGACTGATTGTTTGAGGCGAAGAATGGAGTAGAGGCTGAGACGAAAGCGTGATTCCAGCAAGCATGCAAAACATTCAGCATTCACAGAGCATTCAGTGCCGATCGAAGTGGATGCAAGGTGATCGTTTGTGGGAAATTCTGATACACCAGCAGTGTTCGTTCCTTCTACCACCCAACGCCTTTACCAACCTGCAGCCAATTTGCAGTGGATTCGCCGGGTGTCCTCACGACCTTCAATGTTGCTCGAGAATCAGCAGTCTCCTTCGAAGGACGAGAGGTTCAGTCGACGCAGACAATGCGATTTCCACAAATCATAATCAAATATGTGTAAACGGGGCGGATGTGGCCTCCGATTCCTTATATGAGGATCAGATCACTATCCATCGTTTAACCAACACGCAGCTAGGATTTTCAAGCAAAGCACCAAATTCTCCACCTCAGTGGATCACTTCCTATCGCAGAGGTCTAGGAGTGTACGGATCCGGTAGACAGAGGTGCTTGCAAACGGAAGAGGAGCCGCCATTTGCACACCACAAATGCACACGTCTATCGCCATCAGCGTTGTCCTAAATTTGATGCGCATAAAGTGAAGGGTAGTCTGACAGAGGGTTGGCAAATGCCCGCAGCAAAATGCCAAAACATTCAAGTGATGGAAGCAATTTATGCAAAGTGATCGCGTTTGATTAATTTAAGCAAATAAAAACAATCAAAGAATTTATTCGCTTTTACTGCAAGTTGAACAGGGCGATGTTGAAGACAGCAAGGATTGGAGGTAATGGGAGGAACTAGTAAAGTGGAAGAAGACAAATGATAAAGGTTCTCTGGAGAGGAGAAAAGGGGGAACAAAGAAAGAGCAAGGCCCTTGGGGATGCTGAATCGTTGTTTTCAATGTCCCTGCCTTAAGAAGTTCGATTTAAGAGAACGCAGTCTTAACGAAAATTGAGTCAGGCAAAGGCAAGTTGCTTAAGTCAAGCTGATGACACTGCTCAAAGGAGACGTAGTGGCATTTGTGATGGCAGACTATGATGACACTCATTGGTGAGTGTGATGTCCAGCGTCCGTCTTGGTGGAGGTGAGCTGCTCCAATGCTCGGCACATCGGCTTGGGATGGTGGAGGCAGTGGTAATAGAAAAGAGGAGCTTTGTCCTACTTTGTGATAGCAATGCTCGTTTGAATAAGCCGTCAGCTCAAGATTATTTTAATTGTAGAGGTGTAGCGTGTTGAAGGTCCTTGACACCCGTTTGAGCCGATGGTGGTCAGGAGGCTACGAATTCTGTTCAAGTATACGCATCCAACAACGACACATTAGAAGTAGTGAATGAGCAATTAAACTTCTTGAGATAAAAGAGGATCTTACAAGCTTAGTGGAAAAGTCAGAGAATACTTAATCCCCCAATTACGTGAGGCGAAAAGCACTTTTTCACCTCGTTTACTGTCCTTGCTCATCAACTAATTCTGCTCTACTTATTTCGTTTATAAGTAGAAGGCACATCCAGTGGATTACGGGACCGACAGATGCTATCCAGAACGTGTGATAAATAGCGATGGGAAGCCATGCCGAGCTGCAACTACGTGTAGGCCAACATCTACATTTCCATGTTCACGAACACGTTGGCACACGCCTTCCCCTTTCTCCTTCCCCTCCTATCACTGCTTACGAGCCGACGCCTGTTTTTCCTTTGTTTTGCTCAGAAGGGTGGTTATTTCCCTACTTCATAATTCACTGGATGTGCTTCAATCTGTCTGCACTCCCTGCGACCATTTAATGCTCAAGTCTCACTCTGTCCAGCTCGCTCACAACGCCTCACTTCTCCCATTCAGTCGCGTCCAGCACGCTGTCACGCACTCAAGTGCATTTCAAAGCGTCGTCTTCGAACAGACGATCAATGTGTCAGCAGCATCGTCGCAATTTTCGTACTTCGGCAGCAGCTCACCAACACATTCGCTTGGAGAGAGAGGGGTGCGAGCAGGTAGGGGCAATTCTCCCTGGTAATGTGATGAATGGGGTGAAGTGTTGAGGTTGATGCTCGTCTACAGAGTGTAACTCTCTCCTGAATATATACAACGGCACTTCTCAATCACCATCGATTTCATTAGTTTTATTAGTATACTTTTGACTATAACCCATTAGGCGTGGACAACTGTGGTCATCGCAGCATCTCTGTGGTCAGGGCTACCCTGAGGTGAGGAAGTCCCGTTTTCAATGTGACAGTGGAGTGTGTCCTCAAAATGCTCTCGTCTCTAAATCTTCTCAGGCAAGTCTGTGTCTGTCCACTTCAATGAGGAGAGCATGCTGTCTGCTCTCACTCTATTTGTTCTAGAGGAAAGTGGGGAGAATTGCGCTGATTCAGTCAGGGTCTCAAACCGCCAGAGGTGGAGTAAAAGGAGGATGGGAGAGAGAAGGAGGGGAAAAAGGAGGGTGGAAGAGATGGGGTAAGAGGGAAGAGCGTGTGGTAACTTGATGTTTAATTTGTAGACTTAATTTAGCTTGCGGCTCAAACATCAGGCAGCAGTGTTTTGGCCTTCATCCATTTCGCAAATTCACCCATCTATCTACCCTCATAACTACCTTCATACCTGCCTACATCAATCCCCTCCTTTCTCCCCACAGTTTCCTAGCTCACAACTCCACTTCCATGCAGCACACTACTTCACTTCTGTCCACGTCTCCTACGCGCCTACACCCGCACAACTCCCAGTCCTCACCCATCCATCCATCCATCCATCCATCCATCCATCCATCCATCCACCCATCCATCCATCCATCCACCTATGAGCATACACACCCGCCCTTAGGCTTTTTTCTTCCTATAAGAAGCAGTAGTACACCCTCCACATTCTCCACGGTCCCCTTAATGCCAAGTAACATTGACTGTTGGTGATGATGATGCACAAGCACAATCACATTCGCCTTCCCTCACAGCCGAGTACGAGACAAGCATTCACGGACCTCCACTACTCATGACATGCAGCTACTACCACCCAAGCTTAACACAGTCAAATCACCCAATCAGCCAATCCCTTCCAAATCAACAATGAGAAGTAAGTTACAAATGTCCTTCATCACCCTTATTATTTAAAGGCAAACACTGCCCTTGCCAGGGAGCAAATCTCGTGCGCATGTGGCCTGAGTAAGAGCATAGAAAACTTGCAATCATGTTAGTCTAGTTTCGGTGGAAATTGAACATGCCAGTGGTGGGTAGTGAGGGAGCAGAGTGGGACTTCTTGATGAGTCTGATCTATTGCTTGTAGAGGTACATGCAGATGAGTCAGACCCGTCAACGCTGTCTGTATGCAGCACCGAATCTACATGCTGATGGTAAGGGTCCACTTGAGCAGCTTCAGTGTCACCAACATCACTATCCAATTCAGAGGAGGGCAAACTGGTTGCAATTAGGGAGGAGGAGGAGTAGGAGGGGCAGAGGAGGAGACGTCAATGCCATCATCAGCGTCTCAAGTATCGCCAGCCTCACCCAACTCGCCGCAGTCCTCCCCTTCTCAGTCAACGACATGCCCTAGTCGGGCGAATGCACATTGTCTACTTTACTCTACCTTTTTTCATTTTAGTTCCCTCCTGCCATCATCTTGTCCCTCTCTTCACTCTCATCCTTGCTTCCTGAGAAGGAGGAAGAGACGTAGTAGTCGACGCCCACCAACTACTGCTCTACTTCCAACGTCGACGGCGTAGAATGGGGAAACACCAAAGCTTGACGCTAGTGTGTGCGCATCTGACTGACACGATTAAGTCGAGACGCTACAATCATCATCGACGTTGCCGCCAACGCTGGCCCGACCTGACTTATTCTGCCGCCAGCCCCCCGCATTCCATCGTCCGCACTTGACCTCTACGCGGAGATGCACAAACAAAAACACAATCAATACCAAAAGCGATTAGTAAAAACAGACAACCTCCCTTGAGGCCGCATCCATGCAACCTAACCCATTTAAGGTCTACGCCCCTCGAATAAACAAAGTGGCACATAGGAAAACTTCGTCAAACACAGGAAACAAAGCAGAGCACAGTAAACCCAATCTCTCATTGCCAAAACTTCTCCTCCTCATTAAGAAGGTTAACTATTTTGTTGCCACACTGCCCAATTGGTAGAACTTCACCTGCCATTTATCTCTCGCGGCTGCATACGGTACATATTTGACGCCATCTTACAAAACATAACCAAGAACATTACCACTTCCCATTTTCCCACTATTTCCCTCAGCCTCGAATAACCATCATCTTCAAATCTATCTACACACACATTCGCATGATAGACGGATGCAAAGAAAGAGAGACAAGGACCACGGTGGGCAATACTGCGCTTTCCTTACTAGATTTAGAGTGCTTCATGCAACCGGGATTCGATGCGAGCTCCTGTCCAATTAGGAAGAGAGAATGAACCGCGAACACCATTGCTGCAACGGACAGTGGTTATTAGTAGTAGCATACACGCAAAATGTTATTTAGTATTCATGATAAATATGGCAAGAAATTATTCAATCATTATGTCCAACCATTTTTTGCACTAAGCTTAGCGATTACGAAAGCCAGAGGCCGAGAGGATGTAGATGTGGGGAGTGGGGAACAAGAGGAACACTACCAGAACTGAGGTAAAAAGATAAGCTGGCTTACCACTTGTGTGGATGACGAGACGGATTAAGATTTGATTAACAGATAGATAGGTAAATGCAATGGGTAGGCAGGTAAGCAGGTTCAGGAATGGGTAAAGAATTAGGAGGCATTCATCCACCTCGCATCCCTTCCCTGCTAACGATATCGCAGCTTCCCCACAAAGGTTGCACTGCATTGTGTATCCACTTCTCCTCTCCCTCTTCGTCCTCCTCAAGGCGAACGTAAGAGAATACGTAGGCTGCACCAACCACGCAATCCCACGATCAGGGTGTAAAGTAGTAGCACAAGTTTTCTCCTAACTGCTTACACTGCACGCACTCGTTTGCCAAACCCCTTTGTTACCTTCCCACTTCAAGCTAAAAGAAGGGAGGAAGAAAGTGTAGAAGTCACAGGGTGAGAGGAGCGATCAAATGTGGTGAAGTGAGTTAGTGGGAGGTGGGTGGTGGAGCGTTGGCAAAGTGTGGAGTTAAAATTAATCAGGCAACCAACTAGCCATCCAACGGACGACCATAGGAGACCTTCCCTCACCCACAATGGAACGGTCAATTTAGTCATTTAGAAGGACAAGTTTGTAGAAGGGGATGAGATGAATGGGTCGTCGCACCCACATGCAGGCTTTGAACTGTTTCCGTGCCACACCGATTAAGGCGTCTTTCTCAAAGGACAAAAATAAGCATGGGCATTAGCACAAACACAACCACAAACACGGGCAGACAGACAGACAGGCGCAAGCACATAGTGAAAGGCGCACAGAGGGACTGAGGAGGCAAGCGCACGTTCCTACCCGAAATTGTAGAGCACCAGGTAGAGTGGGTCAGTGGGTCAGAGGGCCTCCTGGTGCTGGTGTGTATTCGGCAATTGTGAAGGCTTCGACGACTTACCCACAATGATTTCGAGTGAGCCAACGAACAAACGTTTCTGACGCGTACATCTGATCCCTTTCTTCGACAAATCGTTGCCCCACATTACGAAATCCAATAGCGGTGCATG
This sequence comes from Taenia multiceps, assembly GCA_001923025.3. Classification (NCBI taxonomy): domain Eukaryota; kingdom Metazoa; phylum Platyhelminthes; class Cestoda; order Cyclophyllidea; family Taeniidae; genus Taenia; species Taenia multiceps. Next base: position 2,933,936 of record CM010317.1, on the reverse strand, counting down.
CATTTCCTCGATGGAATCAGAGAAACACGAATTATCGGCAGAATGTGACAAAGGTATGATTGAGATAGAGGCAGAGGGAGGAGGAGCCGTGGAAATGGAATGATGAAGATTAGAGAAGAAGAAATGAGGATTGGAAATAGACATCGTAGGAGATCTCTGCACAGTGCTATAGTGCAGCTTGCCTTATTTCCTTCCTTCTTTCTCCCATCCATTTCTGGCCTGATTCACTCACCCACGCCTCTAGCCATGTGACCAAGTAAAATATGAAGGGACTGACTTAATGGAATGAATTTGATTTATGTTTTGAATGACTTACTCGAAGGGGCCGAAAAATTTTCCTTTCTATGAGATCTACACTGGATACCAGATTTGGCAACACCGGAATGATGCACGCAAATGAAGGAAGGACACATAATAGGTAGAGAGGAGGAAGAGTGGTTGGTAGCACAACTTACCCTTAATTTCTACGACATCCGCCTGTTTTGGCCTCCAACGCCTTCGAGACGGCGGGATGGAAGGCTGAGAGTGAGGAGGAGATGGAGAGGGAAGCGACAGATGTTGAGAATAAAAGGAGACCGGAGTGGAGCAGGAAACGGAGTGGGAGGGAGGCACTGACGAAAAAGTGAAAAGTCGAAAAGAGAGTGTAAAGCAGAATAAATGATTTCAGACGAGACAAGGCGTGGAAGAGCATCTCTGGCGGTTAATTGTGTGAATGATCACTTTGAATTTGACACGTGTGATTCGATTGGTACCACGTGCCGCGTGGTGTCTTGTAAAGCTGTCGGGCGTTGGCTTCAGACACAGCATTACTCGTGTGATAAACAGCGATGGGAAGCCATGCTAAGCTGCGGCTATGTGTAGGGCAGCATCCACATCTCTATGCTCACGAACACGTTGGCACACGCTTTCCCCCTTCTCCTTCCCCTCCCATCACTGCTTACGAGCCGACGCCTCTGTTTTTTCCGTTTGTTTTGCTCAGATGGGTGGTTATTTCCCTACTTCATAATTCACTGGTTGTGCTTCAATCTGTCTGCACTCCCTGCGACCATTTGGTCCTCAAATCTCACTTTGTCCAGACCGTCCGCAACGCCTCACTTCTCCCATTCAATCGCGTCCAGCACGCTGTCACGCACTCAAGTGCATTTCAAAGCGTCATCTTCGAACAGACGATCAATGTGTCAGCAGCATCGTCGCAATTTTCGTACTTCGGCAGCAGTTCACCAACACATTCGCTTGGAGAGAGGGGTGCGAGCAGGTGGGGTGCAATTCTCCCTGGTAATGTGATGAATGGGGTGAAGTGTAGAGGTTGATGCTCGTCTACAGAGTGTACCTCTCTCCTGAATATATACAACGACACTTCTCAATCACCATCGATTTCATTAGTTATATTAGTATACTTTTAACTATGACCCACTGGACATGGACAACTGTGGTCATCTCAGCATCTCTGTGGTCAGGGCTACCCTGAGGTGAGGAAGTCCTGTTTTCGATGTGACAGTGGAGTGTGTCCTCAAAATGCTCTCTTCTCTAAATCTTCTCAGGCAAGTCTGTGTCTGTCCACTTCAATGAGGAGAGCATGCTGTCTGCTCTCACTCTATTTGTTCTAGAGGAAAGTGGGGAGAATTGCGCTGATTCAGTCAGGGTCTCAAACCGTCAGAGGTGGAGTAAAAGGAGTATGGGAGAGAAAAAGGGGAAAAAGGAGGATGAGAGAGATAGAGGAAGAGGGGAGAGCGTGTGGTTAAGTTGATATTGAATTTGTGGATTTAATTTAACTTGCGGCTAAAATATCAGGCAGCAGTGTTTTGGCCTTCATCCACTTCACAAATTCACCCATCTATCTACCCTCCTAACTACCTCCATACCTGCCTACATCAATCCTCTCCCTTCTCCCCACAGTTTCCTGACTCACAACTCCACTTCCATGCAGCACACTACTTCACTTCTGTCCACGTCTCCTACGCGCCTACACCCGCACAACTCCCAGTCCTCATCCATCCATCCATCCATCCATCCATCCATCCATCCATCCATCCATCCATCCATCCATCCATCCATCCATCCATCCATCCATTCATCCATCCATCCATCCACCTATGAGCATACACACCCGCCCTTAGGCTTTTTTCTTCCTATAAGAAGCAGTAGTAAACCCTCCACATTCTCCACGGTCCCCTTAATGCCAAGTAACATTGACTGTTGGTGATGATGATGCACAAGCACAATCACATTCGCCTTCCCTCACAACCGAGTACGAGACAAGCACTCAGGGACCTCCACAACCCATGCATGCAGCTACTACTACCCATGCTTAACACAGTCAAATCACCCAGCCAGCCAATCCCTTCCCAAATCAACAATAACAAGTAAAACGCAAATGCCCTTCATCACCCTTATTACTTTAAACGCAAATACACCTCTTGCTAGGGAGCAAATCTCGTGCGCATGTAACCTGAGTAAGAGCATAGAAAACTTGCATTCATGTTAGTCTGGTGTTAGTAGGAATTGAACATGCCAGTGGTAGATAGTGGTGGAGCGGAATGGGAGTTCTTGATGAGTCTGATCTATTGCTTATATAGCTACATGCAAATGAGTCAGACCCGTCAACGCTGTCTGTGTGCTGCACCGAATCTACATGCTGATGGCAAGGGTCCACTTGAGCAGCTCTAGTGTCACCAACATCACTGTCCAATTCAGAGGAGGGCAAACTGGTTGCAATTAGGGAGGAGGAGGAGTAGGAGGGGCAGAGGAGGAGATGTCAATACCATCATCAGCGTCTCAAATATCGCCGGCCTCACCCAACTTGCCGCAGTCCTCCCCTTCTCAGTCAACGACATCCGCCAGTCGGGCAAATGCGCATTGTCTATTTCATTCTACCTCCCTCATTCCGCTCCTTCCTGCCACCATCCCCTCCCTCTCTTCACTCTCATCCTTGCTTCCTGAGAAGGAGGAAGAGACGTAGTATTCGACACCAACTCCTACTCCAGTGCAACGTCGACGGCGTAGAATGGGGAAACACCAAAGCTTGACGCTAGTATGTGTGCATCTGACTGACACGATTAGGTCGAGACGCTACAATCATCATCGCCGTTGCCGCCAATGCTGGCCTGACCTGACTCATTCTGTCGCCAGCCTCCCGCATTCCATCGGCCACACTTGACCTCTACGCGGAGATGTACAAACAAAAAACACAATCAATAACAAAAGCGATTAGCAAACCCAACCCAACCAACCCAACCCAATCAACCCAACCCATCTAAGGCATACGCCCCTCTAATAAACAAAGTGGCACATAGGAAAACTTCGTCAAACACAGGAAACAAAGCAGAGCACAGTAAACCCAATCCCTCATTGCCTGAACTTCTCCTCCTCATAAAGAGGATTAACTATTTTGTTGCCACTGCCATTTATCTATCGCGGCTGCATACGGTTCATATTTGACGCCATCTTACGAAACATAACCAAGAACACTACCACTTCCCATTTTCCCACCATTTCCCTCAGCCTCGAATAACCATCATCTTCAAATCTATCCGCACAATCACATAATAGACTGATGCAAAGAAAGAGAGACAAGGACCACAGTGGGCAAGACTGCGCATTCCTTACTAGATTTAGAGTGCTTCATGCAACCGGGATTCGATGCGAGCTCGTGACCAATTGGGAAGTAGTAGTAGCATACACGCAAAATGTTATTTCGTATTTATGATAAATATGGCAAGAAATTATTCAATCATTACGTCCAACCACTTTTTTGCACTAAGATTAGCGATTACGAAAGCCAGAGGCCGAGAAGATATAGGTGTGGGGAGTGGGGAACAAGAGGAGCACTGCCAGAACTGAAGTGAAAAGGCAAGCTGGCTGACCACTTGTGTAGATGACGAGACGGATAAAGATTTGGTCAACAGGTTGATAGGTAAATGCAATGGGTAGGCAGGTAAGTAGGTTCAGGAATGGGTAAAGAATTAGAAGGGATTCACCCACCTCACATCCCACCTCAGCTAACGATGTCGCAGCTTCCCCACAAAGGTTGCACTGCATTGTGTATCCACTTCTCCTCTCCCTCTTCGTCCTCTTCAAGGCGAACGCAAGAGGATACGTGGGCTGCACCAACCACGCAATCCCACGATCAGGGTGTAAAGTAGTGGCGCAAGTTTTCTCCTAACTGCTTACACTGCACGCACCCGTTTGACAAACCCCATTGTTACCCTCCCACTTCAAGCTAAAAGAAGGGAGGAAGGAAGTGTAGGAGTCACAGGGTGAGAGGAGCGATCAAATGTAGTGAAGTGAGTTAGAGGGTAGATAGGTGGTGGAGCGTTGGCAAAGTGTGGAGCTCAAATTAATCAGGCAACCAACTAGCCATCTAACGGACGACCATAGGAGACCTTTCCTCACCCACGATGGAATTGTCAATTTGGTCATCTAGAAGGACAACTTTATGAAAGGGGATGAGATGAATGGGCCGTCGCACCCACACACAGGCTCCTAAACGTTTCCGTGTAACATCAATTGAGGCGTCTTTCTCAAGGGACGAATATAAGCATGGGCATTAACACAAACACAACCACAATCACGGGCAGACAGACAGGCAGACAGATAAGTAGATAGACAGACAGACAGGCGCAAGCACATAGTGAAAGGCGCACAGAGGGACTGAAAAGGCAAGCGTACGTTCCTACCAGGTGGAGGTGCTCACTAAAAGGAGAATTTGGGATGTGAGCAATGAGATAGGCAGACAGGGTTTAGGACAGCCTACAAACTACAAATTAGGAGCAACGCGCCCACCTTCACTAACAAGGGGTAAGTGATGGAGGAGGAGGAGGAGGAGGAGGAGATAGAATTGAGGTGACTCAGTGCAGGCAAAGGAATGATTGAGATAGAGGCAGAGGGAGGAGGAGTCGTGGAAATGGAATGATGAAGATTAGAGAAGAAGAAATGAGGATTGGAAATAGACATCGTAGGATGTCTCTGCACAGTGCTGTGGTGCAGCTTGCCTTATTTCCTTCCTCCTTTCTCCCATCCATTCCTGGCTTGATTCACTCACTCACGCCTCTAGCCATGTGACCAAGTAAAATATGAAGGGGCTGACTTAATGGAAAGAATTTGATTTATGTTTTGAATGACTTACTCGAAGGGGCCAAGAAGTTTTCCTTTCAATGAGATCTACACTGGATACCAGATTTGGCAACACCGGAATGATGCACGCAAATGAAGAAGGACACATAATAGGTAGAGAGGAGGAGGAGTGGTTGGTAGCACAACTTACCCTTAATTTCTACGACATCCGCCTGTTTTGGCCTCCAACGCCTTCGAGACGGCGGGATGGAAGGCTGAGAGTGAGGAGGAGATGGAGAGGGAAGCGACAGATGTTGAGAATAAAAGGAGACCGGAGTGGAGCAGGAAACGGAGTGGGAGGGAGGCACTGACGAAAAAGTGAAAAGTCGAAAAGAGAGTGTAAAGCAGAATAAATGATTTCAGACGAGACAAGGCGTGGAAGAGCATCTCTGACGGTTAATTGTGTGAATGATCACTTTGAATCTGACACGTGTGATTCGATTGGTACCACGTGTCGCGTGGTGTCTCGTAAAGCCGTCAGGCGTTGGCTTCAGACACGGCATTCCTCGTGGGCTGATTAGTGAGGGCAGACATCACTTGCTCTTGTGCTTCTCTTCCTTGGCAGAATTTCGAACATCATGGTACAAACAAAGGAGGCGGAAGGGAATGAGAGAGATCACCCACACCACTGTGCTTTGAATGAAATGCCCTGCCTTGACGAGACTGCTTGCCCTCAGCCACTTTATCCCTGATGCTCCCCAATGGTTTCTATGAGGCCAGAGAAGGTGCATTTTGGGTCAATTTTACTGAGTTGCATTCAATGTTTACTAGAGTTTTCTTTTTGTTCTATACAATGATCAGACACTGTAGACACTGTAGACACTGCCAGATGTCGTGGATGATGGGAGTAAGAACGAATGATCAACCACATGCCTGGTTAAGGAAAATGAAGGTGGATGACCGTTCAGTTGCACGTTGGTACGAGGAATTGCGGCGCTGCAGTTACGCAGTTTTAGAGAAAAACGTGTATGCTCATGGTAGTGCGTGTCTGTTTTGAGTGTCCAATTCGATGCATAGCCGTTAAGGCATCATTTACGAAAGCCGGCTTTTTCTCGACCATTCTAGTTCCTTTGGAGCCCGAAAACAGGCCTGACACCGGCACATTTCTGTAAGGCACAGGAGACTTGGAAAGATCGAATAGCACTTTTGATCGGACTGCTAAGGGCTTTCATTAGGAGTGCACAGCCTCGAACGGGCTCTTCTCCCATACAAGACTACGATGTATGCGACAAGTATGATGCTACCGTGCGAGAGGCTCACAGATCGTGAAGTGAGAGTGTCTTCTGATATCTTTTTCACAAAACACGAAGATAGTAACGCACAATGTCGCATAGTTCACATTGGATCCAAAAGAAGGTACAAATGAACTTGTATCATCGTGGGTAAGCGCCCACGACCGTTCCACATGAGCCGGGAGAAGCATTGCGCCATAAAAATTGGAATTAATGTACATCGAGGTGGGGAATAAGTACACAAATTTAGGTTAATTTCACCCATCTAAGCTGCGCTGCAAAATTCATTACCTTTGGCATAAAGGCTAAATTTGAGTGATAAACGTGCCATCACCCACCGATCGTTTTGTCAACATTGTACTATTCCGTCTATAACCATCAAGCGTTTCACACTACATCAGCCACCCTACAAAGGTGCATCACCGATCAGGCACGAAAATGAAGGCCATCTAACGAGGACAGTACCAATAACGGGACCACTAAGGCGAGGGATTTGTGCAATACTTTTGTCGCTGAAGTGGGTCTTTGAGGGAGAAATAGGCAGCCACAGCAAATTATGTGGCAGAGATTTTGTCAGAATTTCTCGGAAAAGAGTGGAAATAGTACTGTAGCGTCCCGAGGCTCCCTTTAAGGTAACAGAATGCATAGCACTGGTGGTAGAATACATGTATTCTGGCAACAGAGGGCTTGGGGGCTGTTGGCACGGCCCAAAGGCCGACCAACCGGCTCAGTACAATATGGCCACCCAAGTAACCGAAACCGGCAGTTCAAACAGCAAAGTATTACACAGCCCCTCTCTTCTTTCGAGCGTCGTCCCCGACGCTCCCCTTCGTCCGCCTCCCGTGTCAGCCATCACAACGTAATCAGTGCTGCGAGCGGCACCCACGAGCTAACCGTCCCAGTCGTCGAGATTCGAACGCATGTGTTCCTGTAGTCCCATCAATTCCGCGTAGCACTTAGTGCAGCAATGCGCGCTCCTTGGCCGTCCTCTCTCACGACAATGTGGTCCAATGAAAGGTGGAGGTACGAATCCAAGATTTCGAATAGGTCGAGACACACACAACACATATTGCGATTCCAGGCTTAATTGATACAGTAGAAGAAACGCAAGGGCATCGTAGAAACCTGAGCAAATATGGCGGTCGGGCCTCATAGGAACAAAATGCATGCGATCCAAGTGTACAAAGCATAAAACCATGCTATCCAATGTCATCCTGCATATTCTGCATCTGAGAACAGGAGAGAGAGCTTACAGAGAATGCTTGACCACAACGTCGCAGGTCTCTCTTGGCAGGTTCACTGGACTTGGAGTTCACGGCTAGTGTCGCTTCAGTTGTTAATAGCTTCCCTGTCGAACACGAGGGCGGGAGAGATGCTGAAGCTGGACGTCGATCTCGACCCTTCTGTTACGAGATACCAGAGGTTCTCCCATCCATAGCACATGCACTTCTTTCACACCGCCAAAATTTGCTAGAAGCGGCATGGAGCAGGACAAAATCCATCAAAGTCGGGTCAGCCTTCCGCTGCCACCAATGTAGCGTTCCGAGACTCCCTTTAAGGCAAAAGAAGGCATAGTACTGGGGGTAGAATACATGTAGCGTCCCGAGGCTCCCCTTAAGGTAAAAGAAGGCGCAGTACTAGGGCAGAATGTATATATATATTCCGGGAACAGAGGACTTGGGGGCTATTGGCACGGCCCGGAGGCCAACCAACCGGCTAGAACAAGACGGCCACCCAAGTGATCTAAACCGGTAGTTCGAACAAACAAAGTATTACAATACATGTATTCTGGCAATAGAGGGCTTGGGGGCTGTTCACACGGCCTGGAGGCTGACCAACCGGCTCAGTATAATATGGCCACCCAAGTGACCGAAACCGGCAGTTCGAATAAGCAAAGTATTACAAGTATCTTGGCCACCCGACGTCTGCATCAAAAAATCCGTCAGGTCTGACCCGTTGGTTCAAGAAACTTGAAGTTGGAAGACGAAGCGATAATCAGGAAACTCACCACAGCCTTATATGCCGATTAATAATTTTGCTGCAAGAAGCCACTCTTACACTCTTCATTAGAGTTGTACTGACCCCTTGTCACCTAAGCTAATAAGTTTGTAAGAAAACCTAGCCTGCTCGATGATAGCGATTCAGTCCTCATCTGTGGTGCATACTGAATAAGCACACTCTTTCCTAAATTAAATATTGTTAAATTTTCATGATGTGTGATCCTCCCTGCAATTGTAGGCAATTTTTCGTAGTTACATATCAGTTTTTAATTGGTTTACTTCCAAAGATAAAAAGCATTTAATTTTCAGGTGCTTATATAAACCAAGTCTTAGCTCTCGTTCTAAGACCAAAAACGGTTGCATGTTTTTGAGGATACCCGAGAATTTTTGAGCTGATTATGTTATTTGCTTGACAGTGGTTCTTCTAGTTGGCCAGTTTTAAGGTCATTTGCCGTATTTAGTATATTGTCTGTCGCCGTTGTGGGTGTGTTGCGTGTTCTGGTTGCGGTGTCATTTTGACTCGATAGGCTCTGTTGGTTCAGGAAAGTAAAACACCATTGAAATTTGGGCTTTACTTGGTGTTACTGGTGGTCTGGATCTCAAGAATGGCAACGAAGTACTTGCCTGTGGTGGTGCATCTAATAAGCTCCAAAGGATTACTGAGAAAATGCCAAAGTTAGAGTTTGACTTCCCTATTGCTCTCTGCTTTGCGGTGGTGGGAATGAGCTTCAGCCCAGAACTTTGTGTGATCTATGCTGCATTTTGACGAATTAGTCGTTTATCCTTTTCCCGAAGTCTTTTCACAAATGCAGCGTGACAGCTACATTAGCCAAATTGTTGCAGCAGTCATGTCGGCGGAACTTGCCGTGCTCATTGAACGCTGATACGGCTGTTTTGTTCTCGGAAAGGTAGTTGAGTATTTTCTTCTCCGTCGGTGAACTGAATGTCGTCTTCTGCAACTTCGGATGACGTGATCCAAACAGGCCTAAGGCAAAGTCGTAAAGATTCTACTACGGAAGAGGTGTCAGCGTGCAGCCAGCGTCACCGGTATACAAAGTTTCGATGCGCCGTTTTGATTGGCACGGTTTCTATAGATGTCAGTTTGTTCCTACAGGTACGAGGATGTTATTCAGATAAAATTTTTGTTGACGCAAGTTATGGGTGGATGAAAACGTTGAATTTTACCACTACAACTGGAGACATCAACTGTGGTTCTTCCGAGTGTGCAAAGGACAGGTGTTTCGTTGGGGCTGTGCCGCCGCCGAAGAATGCTTTGGCTATCAGCGTTCGCTGATGAAATTTTGTCGAAATAGTTTTCAAGTTTGCAAAGTGGGGTGCAGGTGGTGCCGTCCCCAGAATTCTGCATTGTGGCGTAGCAGGCAAAAAGGGTCACGTCAATGAGTGCGATGATTGTGGATGCGTGGAGAAAGGGACTCGCCGACTAATAGGTGCGTATAAATGCACATTTACTTATGTTAAAGAAGCCCTTATTGATGCACACTATTTGTTGTTTTGTCTACTTTGATGGGGTGTGCAGCCTGACTGCGAGGTGGAGCCTTTTGCACCGTCCAAAGTCACTGCCTGTCCTATGGGAATCCAACGCTAGTTTAGGAATAACCGTGTCTCTTCTTACTCCCTTGTCTTCCACATGTTTTATTTGTTTGCTGTCGCCAGTTGTTTAGGTGCTTTCACCCAGCCCTGATGTATTTTAAATTTTGGTGGTTCCAACTATTGTGCTCCTCCTTGACATCTGGTCACGCCATTGACTGAATTGGTCTATTTTGCGTACGTTCGTCTACCACTTGTAGTTTCATTTTAACCTAACCGGGGAAGGTTATGTTTAGCGGGTTTCAATGAATAAGCATGTGCTCTTTGCCAATTTCGATTGAGACAAGTTGTTGGTGTTCATGACTAAGTATGTTAAATTCGTTGTTACCGGATTGAGCGTACTGGATGCTGATGGGTAAGGTACTGCGATTTGCGTCATTCCACGTGTAGGCATCCACAATGGACTGTAGTTATCGCCTCCAAATGAGCGTTCTCCTTCTAAATTCGGAGAAGTAGCATAGGCAATGCGCAAAGTTGTATCAAGTGAGTAAATTCTAATTAATCCACTTGTGGTTGGGAAGCTTGCTGCTGCTTCCCTTCATCTCATTGCCTTGTGGATTTGAGGAAAACCATTTTGTAATTTAATGCACAGTTTTGGTGCACTCAGATTTTACTGAGCGTCAAGCAATTTTGCGGGTCCTTTCTGCTGATGTAATTTGTACACGAGTGAAAGGGCAGGGAAGACGACGCGACTTTGAGTGAATCCGAATGCATAGTGTTCCTTGTGTAAACCGTCGAAATGTGCATGTTTGTTATTGTCGAAAGAAGCATCCTGGGAAGTGAAGTGAAGTGAAATGTTTATTGGAAGCGTATTGTCGCGGTGATGACTTGGAGGGCGACCCACTAATTACCTGGGTTTGTCCACTCCTGCTGTAGCATTTGTGTAGTTCTGGTGTGGTCCTTGCCCTCATAGTTGTAGTGGTACTCAGCCTTGGCTTTAAAAGTTTTTATTTGGGGCTAATAGTTGGCTGACAGGTCGCGAAGACGGGCATAAGTGGGTGACGTCAGTACAGAACGCTCTCGATGGCCTTTCATGTGTCTCTAAATCCGTTTCCCCACAATGTCCGGAAAGTGGCAATTCTAACAACTAAGTTTTGCATCCGTTGCAGAAGGTTCAATTTTCGAGTAGAGAGTTGTGCAAGACGGTATTGGCTGGTCAGGTGTTCGAAATCATCAAAGGCGTGCAAAAGAGCTACGAAACTCATCTTCATGGTCATGTCTATCGAACTGGGTTCTACATGTCTTTGGTGGGGACCGTTTGGTGACGTTTGATCTTGACTGGAATCCAGCTGATGACGACGACGACGACCAGACTGCAGCCCGTGTGTAGCATGGCGTGTGGAGGGGACAGTTCCATGCCTATCGCATCACTTCGGTTGTGAGACATCCCGACTGTGATGTGCTCTTTTAGTCAGGCACATGGAGAAGCGGGTGCTGTAATAGCAGGCGCACCGGAAGACATTGAGCAGTTGTGAGGTGGAGGGCCATTTTGGTCTGGTTGAGCCGAATGAGCGCCTCGCGTATTACTCAGAGACTGGTCCGGACATGCATGACAGGTTAGTCACACAGGTAATTCCCCTTTCCCTCCATCCCCACCATACATGTCCCTTGAAACCAAAGGGAAATGCCGGAGCCATTGGCACGAATGCATCGTCCCTTGCACAATTTTAGGACAAATCAGACTGAGTGGACTGTGTGTCATGCAGGCGTTGGGAAATATGAAATCTATCCAACCGATAGAGGGTCTGGGGAAGTACCACTGTGCAGGTGGGCTGGAAACCAACAGTTGCGGGATCGCCACTGATGGATAGACTTCTACACCACTAAAATGCCTACTTGGTGAGTGGGCTGACGTCTCCCGCTGGTACGGATATCCACGATTGTAGACGCCTTCTTTCACAGGAAGCGTTGTTCATCACTGCACTCTGTTGAGGAGGCACTGGCGCTGGTCTGTGTCATTCCTAATAAATGATGTTTACTTTGTGTATCAAGCGAGCTAGCGCTTACTGCTTCACGTGATACCGTTGCATGATGATTCCTTTGGTAGTTGTAAAACCAGCACCTCCAGTTAGACCTTACTTCCTTTGTATTAGTCGAGGCTTTCTCTAACCCATGCTTGGTGTTTTCGTTTCGCAGGTTCAAATGTCGATGGTGTGTGAGTCAAGGGCAGAGGAGAGATCCGTTATCCAAAGCGAATTACGGGTGCGATTTGTCGGTGTGGAACCACGTCTGCCATGGTGACGTTCATGAAGTCCATGCGCCAAGAGGGAAAGGGGACACTAAAAGGATTGATTGTGTCTCCCGACAGCACTTTAGTGTGGAACAGCACAGGACTGTGATGACGTCTCGACAGTGTTCTATATTTGTGCAAATTTTCCTTTATTAGTAAATTTAAAAATGTTACTCCTTTATTTGTGTTCCTCTTCGACGATTGGGCGGTTTTGAGCAGTTGATGATAATTTTGGTTGTTGATGGACGTGGACGAGGTGTGTGGGATGAGGTGGTCCGCCGTTGCGTTTCGGATAAGGGTGTTTCAGTGTGTCATTGGTGGAGAAGCAAAGAACTCACTTACCTCAAGCCAGAGAAGAGTCCTGTGGGGCAAAGCAAAGCTAAGCTGCCTTATGATTTTACAGGTTGAGTTGTTGGTCTGTGGGTCTTGAATGCACGCTGTGCTATCGCTCTGTGGCACAGCCTCAGAGGCCTAATCTTTCTCTCTTCGCTTATGGCTCAGTGCCATGCCAGAATAGTGTCAAGACAGTGGTGGAAGTGCAGTAGTTAGATTTTGCTGCGAATAAGGTATTAAGTAAAAATCGTTGTTTAGCGCACTAATTTTGCACTAAGAGGTGAGTGAGTACCGAACCGAACCGATGTGAAGGATATTGACGGGTTGGATGGGTTGTTGAGTAGTTTACAGAGGTAACAGTCAAGATCATTTGGAAGCAGTATGTGCCGAACCTGAGGAACTACCGAGCTTCGTCTGTTGGGTGGTATTGGTCATTCGTTGGAAGGATGAGAGGTCTTTGCAGAAAACGGCATTTCTTGGGGCTCAAGGTCAGTCCTGTGTCTCACAGGCTGTCCAGCACCAGTTATGGGTTGTCGTTGTGCTCTCAGATGTCTGTATCAGAGACGAGAAGGTCATCGGGATAGGTAACACTTAGCTTTGGGGACAGATCTGCTTATGCTAGTTGCATAAGGCGTTGGAAGGTGGCCGCTACGCTACAGCGTCTAAATGGCTTCCATCTGCTCGCTTTCGCCACTTCCACAGTCTTATCATCCTGAAGTTGAATCAAGGGTGAAAAACTACTCAAAGCCAAATCGACGAATTTAGTGATTCGTTCAGATTCCTGTAGTCCGTGCACGATCGAGTGCTATCCCTGACCTTCTTTATTAGCACGATAGCAGAGGCTCACGGTGGCTATGATCCTGAATTATGTCTTCCACCAGACGGTTGGCTTCTAGCAAAGTAGGTGGTATGCGTCTAGCGCTTTGCCATGGCAACATGTTCGAGTACTGGCTTAGCAACTGGCACTGACCGTCTTTGCATGTGATTTGATGTGGTGGCTGGATGTACAGGTAAAAGGGATGCGTCGAAATTAGGTGGAGCACGAGAAAGGGGTGGCTATACCATGTTTACGGGACACTTTGAAGCAACAGCAATAACTGGAGCGGGGAGAGGATTGTGGCTCAGTGGCTCATGAGACTGGCCGAATCGGAGCGACAACTTTGCCAGATGGAAATGTTAGAGGTAATGATGCTGATCAGGAGGAAATTGGCAATCTTATCGCTGTCTGCTCTCCACTCGTCAGCACTGGAGGCTGCGATTGCAAATGAACCAAGCAATTCAGGAAATTTAATCCACACAAAGGAGAAGGCCCTACTCTAAAAGACGCACCCATCACCTGTGTCGCTGGCAGTAATTATCTGCGACCCGACCACACGAAATCATGACCCTATCCGTGGAAGCAGAATGCGCCGCAGCTGTCTCGAGACGACCACTCGCATCGTTGGAAGAAGTCGAATGACGCGTGAATGCAATGTATTTGTACATACCTGATTGTACTATGTGATGCAGATGGAAGCTGACATCTGGTCGACCGGGAGGTAGTGGTGCTGCAGACTTGCTGGTTCATAAGTCGGGATGCATGACAGCGTTGAGGGAAAGTGGGAAGAAGGGAGGGAAGAAGGGAAGGAAGGAAGGAAGGAAGGAAGGAAGAAGGAAGGGAAGGAAGGAAGGAAGGAAGGAAGGAAGGAAGGAAGGAAGGAAGGAAGGAAGGAAGGAAGGAAGGAGAGTGGAAGGAAGGGAATAGAAGCGAAGTGAATGGAACGCGGTCGAAAGGTGATGGTGGGCTGCTCCTGGCGAAGAATTTCGATGGTCCCATGCAGTTTGTTGTTGTTTTTGCCATTAATGGTAACAGAGACGATAAGCAATGCAGTCACCGTTGGCGGTCGAGGCGGTGTAGAGACGAGACAACACCGCTCGATCTGCATGCCAACTGTCCGCACATTGTAACGCCACTTGCCATCAGTGTAGACCATCAGGCCATGAGTAATGCTGTAGTAGGCCTCCCTTCCCACCTTCTTCCGCCCCTCTTCACAATTCGTTGGCAGTTGTGTCATCCGACAGCTGGCACTCCTCCACCATCTGCTACGCCCACCGCCCCTCCAACGCTGCCAGTCCGCTAGAATGAAAGGCAAAGGGATGCCAAACAAGTAGGAGCCTCGAGTGCACCCACCACACCAGACGCTCGGCCCCTCAAATAGCCAGCACCCAGAATGCCTACTGTCCAATAAGCACGACATCTTCCAACTGCATGGTCACTATAGCAACTGTGATGGTGTCACCTCTGCCATGCATTACTTATGGTGAGGAGAGGTGATGAGGACAGACAGAGGGCATAGGCCGAATGTCACCCAATAAGTAACACACACATTGGAAGTGTGTGAGCACCAAAGACAAAGGGGACAATGGTGAACAGCAATGCATTCTTACTTGAGCGGAGTGGTGGCAGAGGTGAGATACTTGCACTTGGCCAACGAGCACTTGGCGACTCATCTGTCTCCAGTCCTGCCGCAACTGTTGCACCGTCAGAAGTTGAAGGTGACTGGCGTTGCGACCACATCGACGAGGTATGTTGATGTGGGCCATGCCTCTTCCTACCCTCCGAAGGCCTAGCCCATATGATCGCGGAGCTTGAAGTCATCATCTCATTCTAACAGACATAAAAAACATATTCCACTTACACTTCAGTCAACCCAAAACGATAATAGCAACAACGACAGCAACAACATCAACAGCGACAACGACAACGACAACGATAAGGACAACAAGAGGAAAAAAGGGAACGCAGCACGCGTCGAATGCTGCTGCGAAGGCGTTTCCTCCACTGCAAAGACAAAAGACGCATTAGGAGAGGAAAGAGAGGTGGTAAGGTGAGGAGGGAGTGTGTATAAATTGCTAACGCGTCTGCTACACGTGCGTACGTGTCATCACAACCGCATGATGCATTAAGGCAAGGATAAAGTGGATAGTAGCAGTAGTAGTAGTAGTATTATGGCAGTAGTGGTAGATGAAGGCGCACTTACTGAAGGACGAGGGGACTGTTGGCGATCCTCCGACCCAACTGCAAATGGGAGAGAAAACGGTGAGAACGACGATGGGTGAAGAGCTAGATGGACGGATGGATGGATGGATGGATGGATGGATGGATGGATGGATGGATGGATGGATGGATGGATGGATGGATGGATGGATGGATGGATGGATGGATGGATGGATGGATGGATGGATGGATGGATGGATGGATGGATGGATGGATGGACAGATGGGGAGTGGGGAGAGGTAGGTGGTATTCACTCACCTGACATGCTGTCTGGGCTGACGATGTCGCGACTCAAGGAGAGAGGCAGGGGAGTATTGTACTCCATCTCGTGCCTTTCTTCGGGAAGACTTTGCGCCAACGACCCACGGACGGCCGCTTGTTGTGACTGCAGCACGTCGCCGGAGCTATCCAATCGCAACAACGTGTCCGTGCGGCTGCTGGTGGTGGCTGGCATCGCTGACCCTTCTCCCTGCCCCTCTCCCTCCTCCTGACCAACGAGGTAGTCCTCCACTTCGAAATTCACTTGCAGGCCTGCGTGAGGGAAAGACGAGGAGGAGGAGGAGGAGGGTAAGGAAGAGAAGAGGTTCACCACACGCAATGGCTAAGGCAGTGGATGCCATCAATGAATGAACGAACCAATGACTTAATGAATAAATGCACAGAAGCATGAATGAAATCGAGAGGCACAGGGAGGGACAGAGGGAGGGAGGGAGGGAGGGAGGGAGAGAGGGAGGGAGAGAGGGAGGGAGGGAGGGAGGGAGAGAGGGAGGGAGGGAGGGAGGGAGGGAGGGAGGGAGGGAGGGAGGGAGGGAGGGAGGGAGGGAGGGAGGGAGGGAGGGAGGGAGGGAGGGAGGGAGGGAGGGAGGGAGGGAGGGAGGGAGGGAGGGAGAGGAAGGAGGTGGTAGGGAGGAGTGAGGACAGTAGGCATGAGAGAATTAGAATAATGTAGACAATGCGAATTCGACGTACTGGCGGATATAGATGACTGGGATGAGGAAGACTGGGGTAATGCGGGAGAGGCCAACGACGGTTGGGATGGCGGTGACGGCATTGGCGGCTCTTCCTCTGCCGCCTCCTCCTCCTCCTCCTCCTGCACCTCCTCAATTACGATCGATTCTACCTCTGCTGAAATAGACAGTGTTGTTGGTGTCGCTGAGGCTGCTCAATTGCACACTTACCATCAGCATGCAGACTCGGTACTGCACATAGACAGTGTCGACGAGCCTCGACCAACTGCATGTACCTGTACAAGCAGTAGATCAGGCTCATCACAAACTCTCGCTCAATCCGCTCAATATTTACTACTGGCATGCTCGATTGCTATGGACAGAACATTAACGTGAAGTGGCTGCAGCAAACCTACCTCAGCGCGTGTCAGTAATAGTGCAAGTGACGTTCAAATACGATACGTCGATTGGCTACTCGATTGATTGATCGATTAATTGGGTGGTGACAATCAATACGATTTGAATGCTGCAGAAACAAAACAAAAGAAACAAGAACAAAAGCAGAGTCAAATCTTCATCGTAGCAGCGGGCATTAGTCGCCGTCGTCGGTGTATCGGTATGATGTCGATGGAGTGGGATAGGGAAGCAATAAGGCTTGATGGTGGTAGGTGTGTGGTTGATTGCTGTCAACCACTAATTACACATGCAGATAGAACAAGTATTAGGTGTGAGGAGTAGGAGTGTGTAGTCACAGAGTAAAAACATGGTTTTAGAGGAGGATACGGAGGAGGGAGGAACATGCTGCCCCATTATTTCCATCGTGTTGAAATGACGCGCACAGCAAATGCGTATGATTACAGACTTCACTTTATCGAGGTGTTGATGTGTGGAATTCAAACGTAATTGAGCAATGCACGCATGCCAAAATGGATTCGAAGAATGCCACTGCAGCTCTTCGAGAGTTTCCTAAGGATGAAAGTCGGGCTAACACTTGAGCAGTAGAAACGGTTTCGGCGCAAAAAGGGGATAGGAGCCACTGGAGTGACCTGGAGACCAGCCCACACGACGAAGGCATAATCACCATCAAAGTGGTCGTAGACGAGAGTGAGAGCTGAACAAACAACAATTGTATAAATTAGTCTGTTAAGTATATTATTATTATATCAAATAGTAGTGACGTAGTGTTTGGTCTAGCTATGAGCACCTGGCTGAGTCCTTCATTCTGCGCATGCAGCACCTCTGTAATTTATGCCATCAGTGTTCCAGATGCTCTGCACTTTATTTATGTAGGCTCGAATAGTAGGGATTTCGTCATTCTCCCCTGCAACACTTCGCCTATGCCTAATTCGGGAAGGTTGATTGCTCTCACACCCACGCATTGTCTTCGATAAAATGGTGGGACGATAATGCATAAGTAGAGGCTTGTAGGGATTTAAGTTGCGTTCCTGTCTTTCGCCTGCGAGATAGGCTTAAACATGTATGAGTAATACACTAATCTATAATTTTCGACCAATGTGATCTGAAGCAAAACTGCTTACACATCAAAGTTAGCGCAACAAATCATTCGGTAGTACCTGAAATTAAGAGAAGAACTTGCTATTAATTGGCTTGATTTATAAAATCAATACGACTATAAAACTGTTTGCAAAATCTCACACAAATGCCTCACACAAATTGCACTTCCCATAATTTTTGCTTAACTAGTCGCTCAAACTATGTATTTTACCTTATTTACTACAATTCTCAACTTCGATAACAATCGCTATGACACTTATTTGCTTTTTTCCATAGTTAATACCTTCTCGTGCATGTAGCTAGCGGCACATACGAAAGGGTGGGCATCGCTGTGATCGTCGTTGTGCGTCGTTTGCAATTTGTGCAAATGAATGTAGGTGTGTAAGTATCTGTTTTGGAAGTTTTGGCTTGTTTTATGCGCAGCATAAGTAAGCTTATATTATCACCATGAAAACGTGACTAGCGACTTTTGCGGCGTGATGAATTCGTGTTTTGTGTGATGCTCGTGGTGAAGTGCTCGAATTCTATTGACTTGTTTAATAGAATGCTGATGTGGACTGCTTTTATTTACCTTGAGCGCATTTCACATTGGGACGGTGTGTGATGATCATAGCCATTTGAAGACTTATACGAATTATGGTGAGCGTTGAAGGGTCAGAGTTTTTACTACTCGCTAGAAATCTTTCATTTGTGGGCACGAGGCTGCAAATCGTGTGTGGAGGTGCACAAGCAGCACATCTCTGATCTCGTCTTTCGCATTGTGCGTCTCTTTTGTGCCAAATTCCTCATTTCACTGCTAAGTCTTGCCCGCCAAGTCTACTTCTTTTGTGCCTTTTTGTTTTAGGTGGCGTGGATCTATGGTGGCGTTGATGAGTGGCATGTAAATGCTGCCACCGACGTGGTGATGAATCTTGGTGCACTAATGTTGATGGTTCTGCTGCCACGGCTGTTGTCTTGGTGCCTTTGGTTGAGACTATGGAAGTTGGTGAGGCCCAACGACCGTATCCGCGTCCAGTGAGCACGACAAGTTCCACCGACATGACTGCTGTAACAATTTGGATAATGCAGCTGTCACATTGCATTTGTGAAAACTTCGGGAAAAGGATAAATGACTAATTCGTCAAAGCGCAGCATAGATCACACCAGCTTCTGAGCTGAGGCCCATTCCTACCACCGCAAAGTAGAGAGCAATAGGGAAGGCCAACTTTAAATTTGGCATTTTCTCAGTAATCCCTTGGAGTCTATTGTATGCACCACCACAAGCAAGTATTTTCTTGTCGTTCCTAAGATCCAGATCACCATTAGCACCAGGTAAAGCCCAGAATCCAATAGCTTTTCCTTTCTTGAACCAACAGAGCTTATCCAGCCAAAATACGACTGCAGTTAGAACACGCAACGCACCCACCACGGCGACAGACAATGTACTAAATACGGCAAATGACCTTAAAACTGGTGAACTAGAAGAACCACCGTCATCCGGAAATCAAGTGTATTCTGTTTTGAGAGGTAGACTAGTTCGAAACTGATATGCAATTACTGGGAGGATCATACATCATGCGAACTTAACAATAATTAATTTAGGAAAGGGTGTGCTCATTCAATATGCACTGCAGACGAGAACTGTATCGCTATCCTCGAGCAGGCTAGGTTAGGTGCCAATGAGTCGGCACAACTGTAATGAAGAGTGAGAGTGGCTCCTCCAAGCAAAATGATTACTCGACAGGTAAAGCTGTGGAGCTCTCCTGATTATTGCTTCTTCTTCAAACTTCAGGTCTTTCAAACCAGCGGGTCAGATCTGGCGGACTTTTGATGCAAATTTCGGGTGGTCAAGCTACTATTTCCTCTCTTCTCCGAGGAATTCTGACAAGACGTCCACCACATAGTATGCAGTGGTTGCCTCCTCCTCCAACAAAAGTATCGCACTAATCCCTTGCCTTAGTGGCCCTGCCTTTGATACTGCACTTATTGGATGTCCTTCCTTCAGTCATTAATATGCTAACCTCATTTTTGTGCCTGATCGGTGGTGCGCCTTTATAGGGTGGCAGATGTAGTGTTGAATGATTGATGGTTACAGATGGAACAGCGCCATGTTGACAAAATTGTCGGTTGGTGATGGCACGTTTATCACTCAAATTTAGCCTTTGTCCGAGAGGTAATGCACCGTGCAGCACAGCTCAGATGGGTGAAATTAGCCCAAATTCGTGTACTTATTCCCCACCTCGCTACACGTTGTCCAGAAGTTGCATGGCGTAATGCTTCTTCTGGCCCATGTGGAACAGTTGCGAGCGCTTGCGTGCGATGCTTTGAGTTTATTTGTACCTTCTTTTGGATCCAATGCAAACTATGCGATATTGTGTTGCTACCTCCGTGTTTGGTAAAAAAGGTATCAGAAGACACAAACAAAGCCCTCTGTTTCCGGAATATATATATTCTGCCCTAGTACTGCGCCTTCTTTTACCTTAAGTTCAGCCTCGGGACGCTACAGTACTCTTCGCCCTCCAATGTGGAATAGTGTTCGTCCTTCTCACAACACAGATTAATGGCAAAACTCTGGGTATTTTAAGATTCACCAAGTCTAAATGCATCAGTGCAATAAAATTGTTGACGATGCAAATTCGAACCAGGTTCCAATTATACATTTAGTAGAAATGTGCGGTCTTTATTCTTTCTTTCCTTTCATTTAGCCTTAATTTTTACTACATTCGTTGGTGAGTACAACCTTGTTTTGAATCCTCAGAATTCTAGGAAATGATGTAACACAATGGCTGAGGTGTTCTTTAGAACGTTGGAGAAGTTAGTTTTGCACTTGTTTACACGAGTAAGAAACTGCTGCTATTGTCAGAGGCGGCACTTTGGACTTGACGGTAGTGTTTGCTTCGCCATGGTGATGGTGATGGCCGTGATAGTTGTGCTGATTTGTGTTTCGTAGCTCCCTCGCCCGTTTCGTGGTTGCAATATGACTTTCAAAGCGCAGCCATGGCCTTTCTCTTTTCGATTTTGATTTAGCGGACATTATTGTTCAAGTCCTGCATTTGCACTGCATCGAAAATCAGCCTGTGTTGTCGGTGTTGGATGTCAAAAAAGTAGGAGTCTCGAGTGTATCCATCTTCCAAGAAAATCGGCCTCTCAAATAGCCAGCAGTCAGAATGCCTGCTGTTCAATAAGCACGCCATCTTCTACTCACACAGCCACCATAGCAACTGTGGCATTGTCATCTCAGCTATGTATTGCTCATGATGAGACGACGTAATGAGGACAGGCAGAGGACACAAGCCGAATGCCGCCAAACAAATAAAACGCACATTGAAGGTATTTGGGCACCAAAGCCAGAAAGGTTGATTGGTGAATGGCACTGCATTCCTAGGTGAGCGCAGTGGTGTCAATGGCGAGATACTTGCCCTTGGCCAGCGAGCAGGATCGCCTCGTCTGAGGCCTTTGACGACTCATCTGTCTCCAGTCCTGCTGCATCTGTTGCACCATCAGAAGTTAGAGGTGATTGGCGTTGCGACCACATCGACGGGGTATGGTGATGTGGGCCGTGCCTCTTCTCACTCTCCGAAGGCTTGGCCCATATGATCGCGGAGCTTGAAGGCATCACCTCATTCTATCGAACAAGCACAAATACATTCCATTTACACGTCAGTCAACCCAAAACGATAACAGCAGCAACGACAACAACAGCAACGTCAGCAGTGACAACGACAAGGAAAACAAGAAGAACAAAGGGAACGCAGCACGCATTGAATGCTGCTGTGAAGGCGTTTTCTCCACTGCAAAGACCAAAGACACATCTGCTGCACGCGCGTACGTGTCAGCATGACCGCATTATACAAGAATTTTCTCTCAGCTCCTTCCCTACCTACCGCTAGCATGATTGAAAGATCTCCATCCTCTCACTCAGGCCACATGCGGGTGAGATGTGCTTCCTAGCAGTAACATTGTTTGCGTTCAAAGAAATAAAAGTGATAAAGGACATCGGCGTTTTCCTTGTTATTCATTTGGGGGAGTACTGGCCGGTCCGCTGATTTGTATGTCTGTCTGCTCGCCGTGTTTTTCCCAACAGTTTGGGTTGTCAAGGTCCGTAGGTGCTCGTTCCGTACTCGGCTGCGTGGTAAGTGAATTGTGATTGGGTTTGTGTATCATGATCAACAGTCATTGTTACTTGGCTTTGGGACGACCGTGGAGGATGTGGCCTACTACTGCTTCCAAGGAGGAGAAGCGTTAATGCAGGTGTGTATGCTCATAGGTAGATGGGTTGATGGATGAAGACTAGGAGTTGTGAAGGTGCAGGCGAGAAGGAGAAGTGGACAGTAGCGAAGTAGTGTGCCGTACGGAAGTGGGAGTTGTGTACTAGGAAACTGTGGAAGGGGGAGTGAGGAGGCGGGAAGCCTTTGACGAACACAGTTCTTCCTTTGAGGGAGAAGAGGACCCTCTGAGCCGACACAACACCCATCACACTTCCCATTCATCATATCACCAATGAGGAGTGCCCGCTGTCTGCTCCCACGCCACCCGTTCTGCTGGAGCGAAAGTAGATTCCAGCACCCATTTCATGGATGTGTTGGAGGAGGAAACTGAACGAGAAACACAGATCAAGCCACTCCAGTCGCGTGTACTACACACACCCGCCTGCCCATGTTGGTCAGCATGCAGACTCATTCGCCTGATAAGCTGAGTGGATGACTGACTGCTCATCCACCCACCTACCTTCTTGCCATGGCAAACCTGAACGAATGGGTCTCATCTGGTCGGGTACACCAGGATCTACATACCGTTGCCACTTGGGATTTAGGCAGCAAGTATGGTCTGATGGGCGCGAAATGTTGAAATAAACAAAAAAATACGGAGACGCTGAAACAGAATCGCCCCACGCCCACTTCCTCCCCCATGCAGTAAAGCTCAAACATAGACTTGAGCAACCACCGTTGCCAACTTTAGTGTTAAGACATCGCTTTATTTGCTGGGCCTCTTTTATCTGCGCTAGCAGTGGGTTAATGCTTCATCATCAGCAGTGCTATCATTTCGATGCGTTTCCGATGTGGCGACCGCCAGATGTGACCGTGGCAATAGGCTACAACCGCTCTCGCTCACACCAACCCTGGTTCCCATCCCTCCCACCCCTCCCCCACCCCCCTCGCTGGGAAACAGAAAGACACCATATTCCAGCAGACTATATGTCCATCATACACACCAATAACTCAGCGACGATACGACCGCGGGACATCCGAGTGACCCCAACACCAAGACCAATAGGCATGCAAACAAAAGATCAACGCATCACACAATCCTCGTCTCCTCCTTCCAACGTCGTCCTCAGTGCTGCCTCTAATCACTGTACCACATTTGCAGTCAACTCCTCCTCCTCCTACTTCTACGCCTCCTTATTCCCTGTGGTGAAAGTGGGTTCCGTAGGGCAGGGCCAAATGTCCCCACTATCACGCGCCCTTATGACTAGTGGACGAAGTACTGACCTAAAAGCAAAAACCAAGTCAATCATCCATCAACGACGTTTGGCTCTCGTGATTAACATGGTTATAAAACAATTGAGCCCTGACATGATCACCAGTCTCTAATCTTCCCACGCATCGCCAGCTTGCAACGACAAACCCAACCCCCTGCCTTCCATGGCGCCCATCCACTCAGCACCGTCAACTGCCAAATGCCCGTTGAACAACACATGCTCACAAACAAATCCTCAAATGAAACGATTTAAAATTCGCACAAGTAAGTGACCATTAAGTTATTCGGCATTGTCCACTCTACTCATTACTCTCTCCTCTCTCTCTCTCTATCACTGCAACACATCTTTACAAACAAATCGCACGAGTCAATAATGCAATGAACTGGATGCAAAATGAATCTAGGAAGCAAGGGGAACATGCAGTAATTGGGCATTTCCAGTTTCGCCTGCAAATAAATAAACCACCATCTAACAAACCACCAGATCAACTTCAATCAAGCCCCTCCACAACTGCTCAGCATAACGAACAAATGCGAAAATGTGCTGCTCTTGAACATTCAGTAAAAAACAACGTCAGCACACCCTAATACACACAAATGTGCACGCGACTACAAATAGGTTCCATGTATTGTACATAGGCGATGTGAAAAGAAAGGATGACAACAGCATAACAGTGCATCTGCATGCAGCAGCAAAATAAGTGGACAGTAGGATGAGGCATGCACCTTCAACAGCAAATCCAAACAAACCCGAGTTCACGAAAGCATCCCCACTAGATCTGCCTTTTTGACACTCCTCCTCATTTCCGCATTTCTGGCGTCAACGCAGTTGCCACCACAATACACTATCCTTCTCAACGAGACAACAAACTTGTCCATCGCTTCAACACCAATCTCGCACTCGTCTCGTCTCCTCGGCATGCACCCACGCCATCACCTCATGCTTGTGCCATAAAAGTGACACCCGTCACATCGCCACGCCATCTACCACACTGCTATCGTACATATCGAGATCCACACTGCAGGACGAATGAGAGTCCTCCACGAGAAACTCCAAAATCTCTCAACGTCCACCATTCCACAGATTCACCAAGGCCTCCCTCGCCACCACACTAAGCCCACAGCATCTGAAAAGGGCAAGAAGCAAGAAGCAAAGAATCCGATGCTTCAATGTCTAGGTCACCACAAAACCAAGACGCACAAACGTGAGTAAGAAAAACAAAACACTCATTAAGTAAAATCCCAACACCGATTCAAGTTGCAGTCTGCACAGTGATGCAAAACGCGTCCTGCAAACACAGAACACCCTAGCGTTTAAGCCCACGAATAGTCAAGGCGCAAAGCCTTTTGTATCCACCGCGCGAATTCCACTAACACGAAAAATATTGTGATTTCGCAATCATAAGACTGCACTGAGTCCATGACCATGTAAATGACGTGGCAAAGGCTGGTAAGTGCCAATCATCCATATCAGATAAATGTGTGGTGCAACAGATAAGGCGAGATTCGCATTCACAGCCGTTTGGCAATGCCACCATCCCTTGCCGATAAAGCTTCATTAAAAACATAAACCCGGGCAAAATATAGGTCCAGTACATCATTCATAGAAAGAAAAGCTCAGCACTCACTTACATCCCCCAACCTTAACATAGGCAAAGCCCTTCAAACCGAGACACAAATGCAAATGCAATCACCAAAGTACCTACAAGAGAACCCGGGTTTTACGTCGACCGCGTGAAGAGCTGTGCCACCTAACAACTATGCTCCGTTTTTGCTCGTCATCGGAATGCAGAAGCAACGTAAAACAATTCGTTCATTCTGGCAATCGCAATTAAAATGTAATTGTTTTACAAAAACTCTAATGAAACTAGCAGATAAGCATGCATATGTGTGCATATTTATGCGAAATTTTGAATAAATTAGAAAAAGACAAAAAACAAGCATTTAGAAGGCAAAAGGGAGTAAGGTACTGTAGCTGTAGCGTCCCGAGACTCCCCTTAAGGTAAAAGAAGGCGCAGTACTAGGGCAGAATATATGTATATATATATATTCCGGGAAAAGAGGACTTGAGGGCTGTCAACACGGCCCGGAGGCCGACCAACCGGCTAGAACAAGATGGCCACCCAAGTGACCTAAACCGGTAGTTCGAACAAACAAAGCATTACAGTAGCCTTTCAAAACTTCCTTGAATACACATGTTTAGAAAAGAGATGAAAGGGGGCCGCCGGCATGGGCTGGAGGCCAGCCTAAGTGACCGGAACTGGCAATCAGATCAAACAAGGCACTACAACACTATTGATCTAAAAGGCAACTGCTGTGCACAAATACGATTTTAGTGAATTGTACACGACAGGATCTTAAGGTATTAGAGTCGATCGCGTATCACGCAGCTATACAGTGGTTGCAGTGCACAACTTGCAAAGAGGTCTTTAAAAAAGCCTAGTCATTAATAATCAGGTTCGTTTACAGTAGCCATTGGGGCATGGCAGAGGCGTTTGTGTAGTGCATAGGACCGCTCCATCTGACCCGACAAGACCCGACATGGGAGTTCCTCAATTTGCACTTCTGCAAGGAAGTGCATTTTGCTCTGACTTGTGTAGTGTGTCGCGAAGTGAGAACATCAAAATGTCCACCTAATTATGTTTAACGATATGCCGCGTTGTCCTCTCATTATTTCCTTCTTTCCAACAGGCGTTAGAGGGTGAAGGCTGAAGCACCGACTGCTGTGACCCATGAGTCGTTAATCAGAGTAACTTCACAAATTTAACGTCAAAACAAAGTGCACCACAATGGACGAATCAGCGGCCCTACATTTGCAACCGCATAAACACGTCAGCATACACTTTCCTCTCTCCTTCCCCTTTCATCACTACTTACAGATCGACACCTCATTCCTCTTTTCTTTTATTCTGCTTAGTAAGGTAGTGTGGGTGATCCTCCTCATCTCCTTCCGCCTCCTTTATTTGCACCACGATGCACCAAATTCGGCCAAGGTAGAAATGCACAAGGGCAAGTGATGTCTGCCCTCACAAATCCACCCACGAGGAATGCTGCGTCTGAAGACAACACCAGACGGCTTTGCGAGACACCACGCGACACGTGCTACCAATCGATTCACGCGTGTCAGATTCGAAAAGGTCACTCGCAGAAGCAACCATCAGATGTGCTCTTCCACGCCTTGTCTCGTCTGCAATCATTCATTCTGCTTCGCGCTCTCGCTCCCACCATTCGGTCAATTGTTTGTGCCTCCCTCACACTTCGTTTTCTCCTCATATTTGGCCCTCTTTCCTCCCTTCATCTCTATCTCCTCGACACTCCCTACTTCCAACTCCCCGCAATTACAGAGTTGTCAGGCGCTAAGACATAGAAGTCGTAGAAATAAAGGGCAAATTATGCTACCGAACCCTCCTCTTCGTGTCCTTTCTTCTCCTCCTTTTCCCCTACTTTAGTTGCGTGCGTCAATTCAATGCTATCAAATCAAGCAACTGGTGTAAGTCACAGGGAATGGAAGAACTCTGTTTGACGTCTTCAAAGGCGCCGCTGAACAAGAAATCCAAATCCCTTCCATTAAATCAATCTCTTTGCATTTTACTTAGTCACATGGCTAGAGGAGTGGGTAAGTAAATCAGGCCAGGAATGGATGGAAGAAAGAGAGAAGGAAGTGAAGCGCGCTGCACCACAGCACTGCAGCGACACATCCTACAATGTCTATTCCCAATCCGCCTCCTTTGTCCCTTTCAAAAAATGGGAACAAAAGAAAAACGAATATTTGGGCTAAATTTTAGTGGCTGCTCGTTTGCCAAATAAATGCCAAGTTTAACGTTATCAACATTTGTAATAGAAAAGGAAAGAGGACTTGCAGTTCAAACAACAAGACAACAACGAACGTATGAAGCGCTTGTACTCCAGAGCCCGCCATCCCCTCGCATCACTCGTCTCCACCACCTACTGCGTCTGCACTCTCCACATCACACCTGCCAACTGCGGCCTCACCAACTTCCAAAGTCACAACGAAAGGCACCAAGACAACAACTGTGGCAGCAGAACTATCAACGTCAGTGGCAGCATTCGCATGCCACTCATCAACGCCACCTAAAACAAAAAAGGCACAAAAGAAGCAGACTTGGCGGGCAAGAGTTTTCAATGGAATGAGGAATTTGGCACAAAAAAGACGCACAATGAGAAAGACGAAGTCAGAGATGCGCTGCTTGTGCACCTCCACACAAGAGACGACGTCACCTGCGTGAGCACTAAGTGCAACACTGTGGCACAGGTGGTTGACATGTCGAAGCGATTGTTGGCCATACTCACTTCACGGTCCCCGTGATAATACTGCATCAAGCACCTCGAGGTGGTTGTTGAGACGTCTTGCTCCAATCCTCACGTGTCGGCCACTGCCTTTGCCGCATCACACACTCCTTGTCTGCAAGGAAAGCGCAGATAATGGTCAAGTTGAAATTGCTGGCTAATGGTGAATAAAGGCAGTGAGTGAAAATGACAGCCGAGATGGTAAAAAACTCGTAATAAGGCACTGAAGTGCGGCCATTAACTCCAAAGCAAGAATAACTAATCATACTAATAATCGTAACATTAATTCACTATAAGAAAATCTGTGTTTGTACATAAAGAACACTACGCGGATATCTTCCTGAACTCAAAACGTAACCTGGCCCAACGTTCGTGCCTAACTTCCCCACCGTGTGCGAACCAGGTGCAAGGCTCTTATTTCATTCCTCCAGGCGTGGCCTCTGGCCAACTTGACGTCAAGAGCACTCCTCATCACCTGCATCAGTTCATCCACCACCAATTCTTCTCTGTGAATTCACAAAGACTACTTCTACTTCAACACTGAGATACCACGATGACCACGACAGATCTGCACTCCCATCACACACCAACGTGCACTGATAATTCTTCTAGTCATCTTCGTCTCGCAGTAATGACTTCGGCCAAACTACATGGACAACCACTTCTTAGAGAGAAGTGCCAACTCAACCCACCAACTACATTCTGATTGTAACCACTACCCTCTTCATAATGCTTCCCTCACTCCCTTCCCAAAACATGTGACGTATTATGAAAGGTCATGAAACACCAGGTGCCAATGACAACCCCAATAGAATCCAACCGATACACAGAGGAGAAAATGAACTAATCGCAATTCACACTACTGTGATAGCGCTCCACAGAAGAAACTATAAGCCCTACGTCTTCCATCGGCTCGTCCATGCTCGGCACAAGCAACATCCACCAATTCGCATAGTAGGTTACAGAAAAGCGATGAACTCTCAGAACATGACTTCGCTCAGCCCAGACGTCCTCCGGTTTGTAGTCGTCACAGAATTCTTTGCATAAAAATGCACTCATCCACCAAGAAAGCTCCTACGTCTATCTCACTGCTCTAAACCCATCCGACATGTTGACAGAACTTCAAATCAATCAACGTCAACAAACAAACAAATAGGATAAACACGTTCAGGAATGGGTACTAGACCCACTTGAAATAATTGGCACACTAAATACATGTGACTTTGGTAGGTGGGGATGAACACTTACTGTAGCTCCAGCCCGACCACAGATTCACCAAGACCTCAGCTACACGCACCACCGAGAAAATGCACGCGGTGGAATCCCATTTCGTGACACCTTTAGTCTCGCCAAGGACGCAAAATTGTGAGCGTTCGCCTTCACCCACATACTCGATGTCATGCAACCGCAGTTCTCCGCCGCCTCATGGAGGCAGTGCTCGATGAGTCACACGTTGTCAAGTTGACCACCAAGCCTCATGATGAGAAGGTGCGAAGTCTTTTGGTGCACAGGAGACATTCATTCACCCCATCCTTTGCAAATGAAAAAAAATAAGGGCAACATCCTTTTCTAGAAGAGAAGAAATTGCGTCCACATGCGGAAATCATTCCAACTCTCCAACCAACATAGCCACTTTTGTTACAGCATTGACCAGCTACTGCCGAAAGCACGTGGCGCACCTGGAGAGAAATTAAATTCCCACATGAATATGCAACAAAGCATTAATATGCGCAATTCGCGTCTCCTCTCACATTTACAATCAGATGATTTCTAGTCTTATATTATAACTCGGCAAAAAGATGAATGGCTTACATCCAAACCGGTTCGCCGCCTTCGCAGGAACCACAATTCTTCATTCACTCGCCGAGGTCAGCATGCAATTTCTCATTTCCACTTGCCATTGAAGTCACCAATTCCCCTACCGACTATGGCAAGTGCAAGGAAACCCTACGAAGCGCACTTTTCAGCCCAACAATGTGCTAGAGGCCACAATTTGGGGCAGGCATTCACAGCACACAATTGCTGCACTATCCGCTTTCAGTTCCACCGGCTCAATTTACGCTCTCCCCCAATCATTATCATACAACCACAAACGCCACCTCTGATTCGTCTGCAATGGTTCCACCACCCCCAAGTGGCAAACCCATCGATTTGATTTGCAGCTTCCTGCCCGCAAATGGAAAACTGCCAACAAACAGTAAAAAAATCCAACTCTCTAACTTACATCATAGTTGGCAAAAGTATTCGAACAGCTGCGAAAAGCACACATCGCCCCTATTCAAAATGCGCTCAAGATGACTAGCCGCAGTCCACATCACCACTTAATTAAATATGTTAATAGGATTCGAGCACCTCACCACGAGCACTACACTAACCACGAATTCAGCACGCCGCAAAAGTCGCTAGCCACATTGACATGCCAGTAATATAGGTTTACTTGTGCTGCGCATGAAATAGGCCAAAACTTACATACCTGGACTGACTAGCACAAACTGCAAAGGACGCCCAACAATGACCACACCGCAGCCCATCCTTTCAGATGTGCCGCTAAATGCATGAGAGGGTATTAAGTATGAAAAAGCAAATAAGTGTCACATAGATTGTTATCGATTTTGGGAGCAACAACAAGTAAAATACATAAGTTCTGCGCCTAAATACAGCTTTGTATGGCATTTGTGCGCGATTATACTCAAGGTCTTGCATTCCTAACAATTCGATAAATACGTTATTAGTAGCAAGTCTTTCGTCAAGCATCTACTACTAACCAATAATTTGCTGCACGAATTTTATATGCAACGTGCTTCAGGCCACATTAGTCGAAAGTGATATAATAGTGTGATATTTGTGTTTACTCCAACTTCTCTTGTCGGCGAGAGATAGGAGCACAACTTAAATATCTCAACGCTGACAAGGGTCGTTCCACAGCCCACTATTTACACCCCATCAACTCACCGTTGTGTCGGAGACTCACTCCCAATCATGGTGGCTGTTGGGGACGCGATGATACAGTCGATTACATGGTCCCTGTTAACCAGAGCAGAGGATGGCGTTCGCGCTATACCATGCGAATCAAATCCGATTTAACTCATGCAATTTCTAGGTGGAGACGGAATTGCCTAATAGAGCACGTATTTATCAACTCAGCAGCAAAATATGCGCAAGTAATGTTCGTCAAACTACTCACCTTCCATGTAGGCTCGATTGGAACTCAAATTTTACGTAAGCAACGTCAAGATCGTGCGAACTCACGATATTACGAACTATCTAGAGCCAAATTAGTGCGTTTACTACTTAAAACTCTGTGAGTACTAAGGAGCGCCATGGCAACGCAAAATGCAACTGCACAAATGAAAACCTATTTTTGGTGCAAGGGTAATAATAACAAATGAAGCAAATCTAAGAACGAAGTGAAATTCAGTCACACCAACTCCTGCTACAATGGTCTAACGGATGACATTGTTTGGAGAATGTATTACGGCCGCGAAGAAGAAATCATGGGAGCTGCAAATTGATGCACACACAAACACGAGTGCTATCAGAATGTTGGGGCAGCAGAAACCGAAACACAGGCATGACTTATGTTTGATATTCCCGTAACCTCTTCATGGACTCATTCTGCGCATCGCTGTAGCTCGGCATGACGTACCATCGCCGTTTCAGGTCCCTTGTCTCCATCGTTAGCCGGCAGCATATTTCACTAGCTAGCTGGAAAACAGTCACTAAGAAGACGGAAGTTTTTGGGTGTCTGATTGTCTACTGGATCGGGAGCCTAACTTTGATAGCAATTTGATTAATGCTTCCAATTGCTTCAGACAACGCCTGATCAATTCAACTTCTACTTATGATTAAATAAATAGAGCGGGGCCAGACACTTAAAAAGGGCGGTAAATGATGGCATTAAGGTCTCTGAAGTAGACAAAGGTCGTGTGTGCAATCAGAGTAAGAAAGTCAGCTATTCTATCAATGCTGCACCACTACTGGTGATCCGTACCCTGTGTTAAAATGTGTTTGTGCTCATTCGTCATGTCGAAACGGTAGGTCTCAGTCAAAAACTGGTCTAATCCTCAGCGAGGTTTATGCTCGTAGTTAAGCAGTCGATCAGAAGAAGTTCTCACACGCATGCCTAGGCAATCATGGTACAGCTTTGTGTGGACGTGGTAATACCTGCCTCAAAGTCGTTAATTTGGATGTTAGTGGATCGTCAGTGAAAAAAAAGGAATTAATAGCGGCTGGGCTTCAATTCATAATGAAAAACTCGGCAAAGTAAGCCATTCCTCATCACCAATCAGAGTCATCATATCATTTGGTACAGTATTGCCTTGTGCACCCATCACGTTGTTCGCTTCATCCTTCTTCACCACTCATTCTGCTACATCTCTCTGACAGCACCTATCTTTCCCTTCCCTCCAATCACTCAGTCCGATTCTCATCACATTCCCTTTCCTACCTTTGTAATGCATGAGTAGAACCACAAAGCTGTTTAATGTGATTGGTGAAGCACACCTATCAGTGCCTCGCAACGATTTGTGATCGTGTGTGATTATCTGACTGATGCTTGTAGCTCACCTCATTGGAGCTCGTGCATGGAATGTCGCTTGTGTGATCTGCAAACGGAGTGCTCGCTCGAGCCAGAACTGACTAACTCGTGACTGGGGAGGGCTCCGCGTCGACGCGGCAGACGTGTGCATTGGCAGTTCTCTGCATGCGTGCGCGTGTGTGCGTGGATGGAAGCAGAAAGGACGTCCATTTTGCCGAATCAAGGCTTGCAAGCCGTATGCATTAAAAGTCCTTGAAGACTTACCATTCGATTCACAAAAATTTACTCTTAATAAGCTTTAATCCATGCGTGTGCATAATGCGCATTAAATTGTGTCACGAAAGTAATCAGCCGAGTTTACACAAGGAGATGAACGTGCATTTAGGTCTAAATTGACAAAACCGTTCGCCGAATGTTCGGGTGTCGCTCCAAACGGATAATTGGGCCACATTGTAGGCTGCATTGAGAGCCAAAGTAATTGGCCAGACTAGGCGATTTGCATTACGCGATGCGCTATTTACATTGTTTGCCTTCTACAGGTTAGGCAGAGTTGACAAACTCAAGGGCAAATTGTTACTTTGCAAGTGGCTGAAAGAAGCAAATGGAAAGTGCTATGTAGGCTACATGAGGACGAAAATAAATCTTCTTGCAAAAACAATAAAAGTAAGGAATAACAATGAGTGATGAAAATAATACCATGATAAGAAACGAAGTCTTCCACTGGCTCCTAGTGACAGACATGTGAGGGAGCAAAATGACTGCATGGCAGAACTACGCTTCAATAATTGGTTAACAAGCACTAAGACAAGTAGAGCGGAAATTTAAATCTACAATGAGGCTGGCAGTTGGGCGTTCATTTTAGAACAACACAAGAGATCACATGGCTAGTTGGTGCAAAACACTTAAATATGATTTAAGTTAGCAAATAAGTATTGCGTGGAAACAAAAGAACAGTGTTTGGGCCTGTAGTCAGTCGCTCATAAGACCACTGGCAAAATTGGGCGCATCGGTGTGATTCAGGTTTGCATGAAGGTGTGGATGCCTGCACACACGCACACTATCGCTCACTCAAACAGGTCAGAAAGAAAGGGACTATTGTTTGTAAGGATTGGGCTACGAAAGCACCAGTGGTAACTAAATGACTGCTTTAAGTGTCGTCCATCAAGCTGCATAGCAGTCGCCAACACGGCAAGAAAAGCTTCAACCACAGCCCACTACTCACTCACCGAAGTTTCATCACCGTCTCTCTCAATTACACTTATCCGCATCCGCAAATGCATGCTACGTCAATTGTCACAAATTCAAACACCAGAGAAGACTGTGGCGTCGACTTGGCAAACCACGGATCCATGGGGCTAAATGAACCATCACTAAGGTAGATGGTGGTTGGGCTGCATCACTAAGAAACAACTCCCTACTCACCAGCCTTCGAGTGGTTCAGAATGCCAGAAAGTAGTGGTAATTGCATTGCATTTAAATGCAGCAATTAGATACTCAACATCCAAGTGGGTTCGCCCTCGAATTTGACAAAACTCCTAATGCCAATGCGAATGCATCACTTCATCAAAATAGAATAAAATTATCCCATTCCATTTAGCTGAACCCTCTAAATAAACATTGTGACATTACTTAAGGTGAAATTATCAAGGATATAAACATGCCCCTCTTTGAAACCTCCTTATGACAAAGTATTTAACGACTGTTCATAATCGCGTTGTGTTTTATTGCCTTGAGGGGTCACAGAAACGCCTTGAGTTATTGGTTATCATCAAAGGCATCACTCAGTTCTTCATAGAATATGGTTTGGCTTATTAAGTGGAAATGAGTATCCATGAGCAATTAATATAAAACATTGGGTAGCCTAGAAATCACAGACGACTGAAATGGAAATAGGGTTCCGTAACGGAGGAGCGTTGGACTTGCCGACTACATGCTTTATTTGAAGCCTTGAGTAAGGCAGCTAGCGTGAGGTCCACTCCATCGGCGGAAATCTCCCTCTAGGAACAGACGAATGTTTCGCACAAAAGTGGTTGAAGATAGAAGCGGTAATCTACTGCTAGTATAATCATTATTTGTGGAGCTGTGTGATTTCTTTAATGTTTCAAACAGCTAGATTTCGGGGATTTCCGGTTTCTTACGCATACAGGTCTAGGGACACGATCATTGCCCAATGATGTAGTTGAGTCCAGAGGCGCCTTTCAAGCTTGTTTAAGGTCAAAAATTATTTTAGAGGTACGGGCTTGGTTAATAAATTGTTTAAGGAGACGTTTTCCTAGTGCTAAACGCTCTTTACACCCTCCAACTTTCGTCGGCACCTCTTGAAAGACTGAGGGAATTCTGGTTAAAAGATGAAATAAAATTCCCTCCTAAACTAGCTAAAGCAAATTTTTAATAACGAAAAGTTAGTCGTATCCACGTCTTGACTAAGTGTCATCTTCAAAGCACAAGACGACCCGACCTATTTAACTCCACTCCGTACTTGCAGCTGCATGAGGAGTCAATGCTACCAACATTCCGCCCAATCACGATCCAATTCATCGAAGAATCGCCTTGGAAACGCAACATCCTACACTGACTCTTGTCACCTCACTGCCTTTTGCCTCCAAGCAGCAATTCCCAAAGAAATGCCACCAAAGAAGCACGGCACCAATTGACGTGCTAATGTGTAGTGCAAAATCACATCAAAGGATGTCGGGCATGATTCGACTCATGATCATGCCTGCATGTAATGAAGTATTTCATAGGAATGAGCGCATGGGAAATGGAATTTGTGCCAGCATCTCGCTTCTCTACCGATTTGCCCCCACCAATCAGTGGTGAACATTTAACCTCTTGTGCAAAGGCATCATGCAATACCCGCTTCCTTAAAAAACGCAATATCTGACTTTGCGAAAGCAAAATATTTGGTAGCCTGCACCTGACCATCACGAGGTAAAGACAAGATGAGCAGTTGTTCCGCTTTTTATTCCAGATGGTTAGGAGTGTGCAAAGACCTGTAAAATCCAACAGGTTCAGCCACAGTGAGAGGCTAGGTGTCAGCCTCCCACAGTGCAACAAACAAAAATTAAGGCCAAGACCAAAATTACCTACTTAAAACACAGGAACCGGCGCATTCAGCAGGAAATCACCAAGAGCACATATGACATGCTTGCGATGCTGGCGTGAAGTGGCAGAGTCACATCGATACATGAGAAGGTGAACTCCAACTGGTGGTTTAAAGTGACATTGTCAGTTGCATATCCTCGTGCTACCATTCTTAGGACTTTGAAACTAGGAGATCTGTACCACAAACCAATGTCCAATCAAACTGCTGATGCTGAGATGCTGTCACTAAATTGCTCAACATCATCATTAGTCGCCTCATCGGCCTCTACCTCACTTTCAACGTGCGTGGTAAATAAATGCTTTCCTCCAACTTATGTTTTGTTAGCACAGAGTTGTCAGAAGACCCCGACGTCTGTTGAGATAAATTTTATGGTCTAAATATACAACCCAAGGAAGACAAAATATGAGGCTCAGTACTCAGCATAACTCAGTATCCATACCCCGCATCCCATGTCTCGAACTCAGCCTGAGTCGATCTTCCTAATGCCACACTTTCGTTAATAATTGTCGTCTATGCTGCCACGTGGAAAACAATTTGCCGGGCAATTCAATGAGACGCAGCACCCGTATTATCTAAGATCAAATGGTGTGCTGTAAAGCTCTGCAATGACTGTCAATGTCTTGAAGGGATTCACAATTCTCTCTATTCGTCAGTTGCCAACTTTGCTTTTCAGCACACAATTTGTCGTGCTGTGCACTGTCACTGTTGCCTCTCACCTTAGGAAGCAATGCATGATCGAACCCACGAAATGAACACAGCTTGGTGATAATAGAGGTCTCCGAAGCATGACTTCTGACTGCGGACTTCAAAACACAAATAAAATGCACGTGGAATACAAAGACACTAGCTTCAAAGTTGATACTTAGAAGATTACTGAGTGTTCGCAAAGCTTAAGACTTTTATTCGTCAAACAAATCTGGTTGCACGCACTCAAGTCCGGTATTCATGCGTCAGATTGCACAGCGTGAGAAATACTCACACGGAATTTATAGTTAAATTTCCAATGCCCTCACACTCTACGCCTCAAACACACCCACACACCCACACACCCACAAATTCAATTGTGCACTGATACGTTACACATTGTGCCTGTGCTAATTTCACTTTATCCAATGTTTTGTTAAGCCTTGTCTGTTACACTACACTATGCTAAATGGCATCCAAGTATGTCATTTCACAAATTACATAGCTAAAGCTACTTGAAATTAGAAACAACAGGAAATAAACGCTGACATCTAAATCCAATGTGAGAAACGAGACGGCCTTGACGCATAATGAAATGTGTGTCAAAGAAGAAAATATTTGTCAGAGGAGGCAATTCATGCATTTGAACCAGGCAACTTGAAAGAAAGTAGCTTTGCACAAAAGCTGTCTGAGCAGATTTAGGAAGTGTCTCTTGTCTGCGGGTAAATGTGCGAATGTGGCTTTATCCCTAAACTGTTCCAAAGTGAAAATTAGCAGATAAAAAAATAATAGCAATTACCAAAATATGCTTCAAAACGACCAATATTAACCAAGAAGTTACTTTAATGAAAATTTACGATGTGTCGAAAGATGTGCAACAACGGTTTTCCAGTTACCTAGGTCATAACATATCGTTAAGCAATGAGGTGACAGGAATTGATTCAGCTGAAGAGTGCCCAGCTAAAATGCTTCGATGAAAAAACAACTGAAGGATTTAAAATAATTTAAATAAGAGTTCAATCATATTATAGATCGAAATAGAGCGCTGTGTAAAACAGCAATGTTTTATGTGTTGAATGCGAGTTAACAGGTAGGAAAGGAGTGGAAAGGGCTCTTCAGAGTAAAATCAGTGCAAACTCATGTAACACATCGTAAATAAGATCAAAGATGCCATTTATTGAAACCAAGAGCACAGTAAAGATCATTAAAAATAGAATGCGAATGCATTTGCGTAGGCGGCTTTTGCTTGCGTCAATGTAGGCATTTTAAATGAATGGTTTATTTTGAGGTCTTGTCACTCCCCTCTCGTGTAAATTTTCGTGGCATTGATGTTTCATCGACAATCGTGTGGTCGCTGGTTACTCTGTTAATCATTATGGTGCTTCATCGTGGACCGAATGGTCATGCGCAATTGGAGTACGACATCTCGTGCAATGAAAAATAGTAGAACCGCGTGACAGTTGCGACCATGGTCAATATGGAAAGCGAGTAAGTAAGGCGATACGACTTAGAATTTGTACGACACGACTTGTGTGTAGTTTGATGTAGCATGGGGACGCAGGCAGTGTTTGGTGAGAGTTTAGTCCCACTGGTGCTAGGAAAGGCTGAAGCTATACGACGATCTATACCACAGATTTAATGCTTCGTCACCTCGTTGGCTGTGTTTCGGTTTGTAAAATAATAACAGAAAATGTGAGGCTACATGTAGCATTAAGTATGGAGGGAGGCAGGACATAAGGGTCAACGTGAGAGCGCCAAAAGCAAGAGTCAATCAGACGAACGATAGGCCGTGAAAGCACAAGGAAAGTACGGAATACCGCATTAAAATGGCTGGAGTGAGAACCCCCCGTCTCAGGTAACGCAATGCATGTTGAGCCCCATTCTTGATACCAATTATGTGGGTTCATCTTAAAACACACAATCATTGACTACTAGACCTTCATCAGTGCGTGGGTGCAGTCGCCTTTACAACTTTACCATACGCACTCAACACACACTCAAATGCCATCGCGCATATAAATGTGGTAGATGTGGGCCACCTCACTCACAACATCAGTGCGGGTGATCAGTGCAAGTCCAACCGACATGAGTGTGTACATAGGGGAGGCGATTGTACTCTACGGTATCGCATTACTCAACATCGTCGCCTTCGTCAACAAAGGATGGATATGTGGGAGGCTGTTCTCACAGCTCTGCCTCGAGTCATATGTCATGCTGGTGGTGGTGGGTTGTCTCTCTGTGGCCCTTCTGCTCTCCCTCATCGCCGCTGTCTTGCAGACCGCCGCTGCGTGCACCGACCCTGACTCCAGTTCGTCACACAGGCTGAATGGCAGCGTCAAGGTGTTGGCATGCCTCGTGGCGATTGCGGATGTGTTCGCCATCTCCTACTACTGCAATCAACTGGGGATCGGACTGTCGAACCACATAATTGGTGGTGTGTGTGCGGGAATGGTTGTGGCGATTGCCATCACCAAGCTCACCTATGGCTACACTGCCAGCTAATACTGCCTGCATTCCCGTTTACCCCTTCCCCATCCTTTCCTCTCCATGTACATTGCCTCACTTGCTAAACAAAACATTGGATAAAGTGAAATTAGCACAGGCACAATGTGCAACGTATCAGTGCACAATTGAATTTTTGGGTGTGTGGGTGTGTGGGTGTGTTTGAGGCGCAGAGTGTGAGGGCATTGCAAATTTAACTATAAATTCCGTGTGAGTATTTCTCACGCTGTGCAATCTGACGCATGAATACCGGACTTGAGTGTGTGCGACCACATTTGTTTGACGAATAAAAGTCTTAAGCTTTGCGAACACTCAGTAATCTTCTAAGTATCAACTTTGAAGCTAGAGTCTTTCTGCTCCACGTGCATTTTATCTGTATTTTGAAGTCCGTAGTCAGAAGTCACGCTTCGGAGACATCTATTATCACCAAGCTGTGTCCATTTCGTGGGTTCGATCATGCATTGCTGCCTAAGGTGAGAGGCAACAGTGACAGTGCACAGCAGGACAAATTGTGTGCTGAAAAGCAAAGTTGGCAACTGACGAATAGA
Source organism: Taenia multiceps (assembly GCA_001923025.3). Lineage (NCBI taxonomy): Eukaryota > Metazoa > Platyhelminthes > Cestoda > Cyclophyllidea > Taeniidae > Taenia > Taenia multiceps. The sequence continues at coordinate 2,894,777 of CM010317.1, read as the reverse complement.
GAGAATTGTGAATCCCTTCAAGACATTGACAGTCATTGCAGAGCTTTACAGCACACCATTTGATCTTAGATAATACGGGTGCTGCGTCTCATTGAATTGCCCGGCAAATTGTTTTCCACGTGGCAGCATAGACGACAATTATTAACGAAAGTGTGGCATTAGGAAGATCGACCTCAGGCTGCGTTCGAGACATGGGATGCGGGGTATGGATACTGAGTTATGCTGAGTACTGAGCCTCATATTTTGTCTTCCTTGGGTTGTATATTTAGACCATAACATTAATCCCAACAGACGTCGGGGTCTTCTGACATCTCTGTGCTAACAAAACATAAGTTGGAGGAAAGCATTTATTTACCACGCACGTTGAAAGTGAGGTAGAGGCCGATGAGGCGACTAATGATGATGTTGAGCAATTTAGTAACAGCATCTCAGCATCAGCAGTTTGATTGGACATTGGTTTGTGGTACAGATCTCCTAGTTTCAAAGTCCTAAGAATGGTAGCACGAGGATATGCAACTGACAATGTCACTTCAAACCACCAGTTGAAGTTCACCTTCTCATGTATCGATGTGACTCTGCCACTTCACGCCAGCATCGCAAGCATGTCATATGTGCTCTTGGTGATTTCCTGCTGAATGCGCCGGTTCCTGTGTTTTAAGTAGGTAATTTTGGTCTTGGCCTTAATTTTTGTTTGTTGCACTGTGGGAGGCTGACACCTGGCCTCTCACTGTGGCTGAACCTGTTGGATTTTACAGGTCTTTGCACACTCCTAGCCATCTGGAATAAAAAGCGGAACAACTGCTCATCTTGTCTTTACCTCGTGATGGTCAGGTGCAGGCTACCAAATATTTTGCTTTCGCAAAGTCAGATATTGCGTTTTTTAAGGAAGCGGGTATTGCATGATGCCTTTGCACAAAAGGTTAAATGTTCACCACTGATTGGTGGGGGGCAAATCGGTAGAGAAGCGAGATACTGGCACAAATTCCATTTCCCATGCGCTCATTCCTATGAAATACTTCATTACATGCAGGCATGATCATGAGTCGAATCATGCCCGACATCCTTTGATGTGATTTTGCACTACACATTAGCACGTCAATTGGTGCCGTGCTTCTTTGGTGGCATTTCTTTGGGAATTGCTGCTTGGAGGCAAAAGGCAGTGAGGTGACAAGAGTCAGTGTAGGATGTTGCGTTTCCAAGGCGATTCTTCGATGAATTGGATCGTGATTGGGCGGAATGTTGGTAGCATTGACTCCTCATGCAGCTGCAAGTACGGAGTGGAGTTAAATAGGTCGGGTCGTCTTGTGCTTTGAAGATGACACTTAGTCAAGACGTGGATACGACTAACTTTTCGTTATTAAAAATTTGCTTTAGCTAGTTTAGGAGGGAATTTTATTTCATCTTTTAACCAGAATTCCCTCAGTCTTTCAAGAGGTGCCGACGAAAGTTGGAGGGTGTAAAGAGCGTTTAGCACTAGGAAAACGTCTCCTTAAACAATTTATTAACCAAGCCCGTACCTCTAAAATAATTTTTGACCTTAAACAAGCTTGAAAGGCGCCTCTGGACTCAACTACATAATAGGGCAATGATCGTGTCCCTAGACCTGTATGCGTAAGAAACCGGAAATCCCCGAAATCTAGCTGTTTGAAACATTAAAGAAATCACACAGCTCCACTAATAATGATTATACTAGCAGTAGATTGCTGCTTCTATCTTCAAACTCTTTTGTGCGAAACATTCGTCTGTTCCTAGAGGGAGATTTCCGCCGATGGAGTGGATCTCACGCTAGCTGCCTTACTCAAGGCTTCAACTAAAGCATGTAGTCGGCAAGTCAGATGCTCCTCCGTAACGGAACCCTATTTCCATTTCAGTCGTCTGTGATTTCTAGGCTACCCAATGTTTTATATTAATTGCTCAGGGATACTCATTTCCACTTAATAAGCCAAACCATATTCTATGAAGAACTGAGTGATGCCTTTGATGATAACCAATAGCTCAAGGCGTTTCTGTGACCTCTCAAGGCAACAAAACACAGCGCAATTATGAACAGTCGTTAAATGCTTTGCCATAAGGAGGCTTCAAAGAGGGACAAGTTGATATCCTTGATAATTTCACCTTAAGTAATGTCACAATGTTTATTTAGAGGGTTCAGCTAAATGGAATGGGATAATTTTATTCTATTTTGATGAAGTGATGCATTCGCATTGGCATTAGGAGTTTTGTCAAATTCGAGGGCGAACCCACTTGGATGTTGAGTATCTAATTGCTGCATTTAAATGCAATGCAATTACCACTACTTTCTGGCATTCTGAACCACTCGAAGGCTGGTGAGTAGGGAGTTGTTTCTTAGTGATGCAGCCCAACCACCATCTACCTTAGTGATGGTTCATTTAGACGGTGATGAAACTTCGGTGAGTGAGCAGTGGGCTACGGTTGAAGCCTTTCTTGCCGTGTTGGCGACTGCTATGCAGCTTGATGGACGACACTTAAAGCAGTCATTTGGTGACCATTAGTGCTTTCGTAGCCCAATTCTTACAAACAATAGTTCCTTTCTTTCTGACCTGTTTGAGTGAGCAATAGTGCGCGTGTGTGCAGGCATCCACACCTTCATGCAAACCTGAATCACAACGATGCGCCCAATTTTGCCAGTGGTCTTATGAGCGACTGACTACAGGCCCAAACACTGTTCCTTTGTTTCCACGCAATACTTATTTGCTAACTTAAATCATATTTCAATGTTTTGCACCAACTAGCCATGTGATCTCCTGTGTTGTTCTAAAATGAGCGCTCAACTCCCAGCCTCATTGTAGATTTAAATTTCCGCTCTACTTGTCTTAGTGCTTGTTAACCAATTATTGAAGCGTAGTTCTGCCATGCAGCCATTTTGCTCCCTCACATGTCTGTCACTAGGAGCCAGTGGAAGACTTCGTTTCTTATCATGGTATTATTTTCATCACTCATTGTTATTCCTTACTTTTATTGTTTTTGCAAGAAGATTTATTTTCCATTTGCTTCTTTCAGCCACTTGCAAAGTAACAATTTTGCCCTTGAGTTTGTCAACTCTACGTAATCTGAAGAGGGCAAACAATGTAAATAGCGCATCGCCTAATCTGGCCAATTACTTTGGCTCTCAATGCAGCCTACAATGTGGCCCAATTATCCGTTTGGAACGACACTCGAAAATTCGGCGAACGGTTTTGTCAATTTAGACCTAAATGCACGTTCATCTCCTTGTGTAAACTCGGCTACTTACTTTCGTGACACAATTTAAGGCGCATTATGCACGCGCATGGATTAAAGCTTATTAAGAGTAAATTTTTGTGAATCGAATGGTAAGTCTTTAAAGACTTTTAATGCTTGCAAGCCTTGATTCGGCAAAATGGGCGTCCTTTCTGCCTCCATCCACGCACACACGCGCACGCATGCAGAGAACTGCCAATGCACACGTCTGCCGCGTCGACGCGGAGCCCTCCCCAGTCACGAGTTAGTCAGTTCTGGCTCGAGCGAGCACTCCGTTTGCAGATCACACAAGCGACATTCCATGCACGAGCTCCAATGAGGTGAGCTACAAGCATCAGTCAGATAATCACACACGATCACAAATCGTTGCGAGGCACTGATAGGTGTGCTTCACCAATCACATTAAACAGCTTTGTGGTTCTACTCATGCATTACAAAGGTAGGAAAGGGAATGTGATGAGAATCGGACTGAGTGATGGAGGGAAGGAAAGATAGGTGCTGTCAGAGAGATGTAGCAGAATGAGTGGTGAAGAAGGATGAAGCGAACAACGTGATGGGTGCACAAGGCAATACTGTACCAAATGATATGATGACTCTGATTGGTGATGAGGAATGGCTTACTTTGCCGAGTTTTTCATTATGAATTGAAGCCCAGCCGCTATTAATTCCTTTTTTTTCACTGACGATCCACTAACATCCAAATTAACGACTTTGAGGCAGGTATTACCACGTCCACACAAAGCTGTACCATGATTGCCTAGGCATGCGTGTGAGAACTTCTTCTGATCGACTGCTTAACTACGAGCATAAACCTCGCTGAGGATTAGACCAGTTTTTGACTGAGACCTACCGTTTCGACATGACGAATGAGCACAAACACATTTTAACACAGGATGCGGATCACCAGTAGTGGTGCAACAGTGGTAGCATAGCTAGCTTTCTTTCTCTGACGACGCGAACAATCTTTGTCTACTTCAGAGACCTTAATGCCATCATTTACCGCCCTTTTTAATTGACTAAGACTGCACTACTTATTTAAGCATAAGTAGAAGGTGAATGGATCGAGCGTTGTTTGAAGCAATTGGAAGCATTAATCAAATTGCCATCAAAGTTAGGCTCCCGATCCAGTAGACAATCAGACACCCAAAAACTTCCGTCTTCTTAGTGACTGTTTTCCAGCTAGCTAGTGAAATATGCTGCCGGCTAACGATGGAGACAAGGGACCTGAAACGGCGATGGTACGTCATGCCGAGCTACAGCGATGCGCAGAATGAGTCCACGAAGATGTTGCGGCAATGTCAAACATAAGTCATGCCTGTGTTTCGGTTTCTGCTGCCCCAACATTCTGATAGCACTCGTGTTTGTGTGTGCATCAATTTGCAGCTCCCATGATTTCTTCTTCGCGGCCGTAATACATTCTCCAAACAATGTCATCCGTTAGACCATTGTAGCAGGAGTTGGTGTGACTGAATTTCACTTCGTTCTTAGATTTGCTTCATTTGTTATTATTACCCTTGCACCAAAAATAGGTTTTCATTTGTGCAGTTGCATTTTGTGTTGCCATGGCGCTCCTTTGTACTCACAGAGTTTTAAGTAGTAAATGCACTAATTTGGCTCTAGATAGTTCGTAATATCGTGAGTTCGCACGATCTTGACGTTGCTTACGTAAAATTTGAGTTCCAATCGAGCCTACATGGAAGGTGAGTAGCTTGACGAACACTACTTGCGCATATTTTGCTGCTGAGTTGGTAAATACGTGCTCTATTAGGCAATTCCGTCTCCAACTAGAAATTGCATGAGTTAAATCGGATTTGATTCGCATGGTATAGCGCGAACGCCATCCTCTGCTCTGGTTAACAGGGACCATGTAATCGACTGTATCATCGCGTCCCCAACAGCCACCATGATTGGGAGTGAGTCTCCGACACAACGGTGAGTTGATGGGGTGTAAATAGTGGGCTGTGGAACGACCCTTGTCAGCGTTGAGATATTTAAGTTGTGCTCCTATCTCTCGCCGACAAGAGATTTTGGAATAAACACAAATATCACACTATTATGTCGCGTTCGACTAATGTGGCCTGAAGCACGTTGCATACAAAATTTGTGCAGCAAATTATTGGCAAGTGTTAGATATCCAAAGAAAGACCTGCTATTAACTAACGTGTTTATAGAATCATTAGGAATGTAAGACCTTGTGTATAATCTCCCACATCTGCCTTACAAAGCTGTATTTCCTAAAGCTTTTGCTTATTTAGGCGCAGAACTTATGTATTTTACTTGTTGTTGCCCTCAAAATTGATAACAATCTATGTGACACTTATTTGCTTTTTCATACTTAATACCCTCTCATGCATTTAGCGGCACATCTGAAAGGATGGGCTGCGGTGTGGTCATTGTTGGGCGTCCTTTGCAGTTTGTGCTAGTCAGTCCAGGTATGTAAGTTTTGGCCTATTTTATGCGCAGCACAAGTAAACCTATATTATTGGCATGTAAATGTGGCTAGCGACTTTTGCGGCGTGCTGAATTCGTGGTTAGTGTAATGCTCGTGGTGAGGTGCTCGAATCCTATTAACATATTTAATTAAGTGGTGATGTGGACTGCGGCTAGTCATCTTGAGCGCATTTTGAATAGGGACGATGTGTGCGGATTGCAGCTGTTCCAAGACTTGCGAATTATGATGAAAGTTGGAGGGTCGGATTTTTCTACTCTTTTTGGAAGTTTTTCATTTGTGGGCAGGAGGCTGCAAATCAAATCGATGGGTTCGCCACTTGAGGGTGGTGGAACCATTGCAGACGAATCAGAGGTGGCGTTTGTGGTTGTATGATAATGATTGGGGGAGAGCGTAAATTGAGCCGGTGGAACTGAAAGCGGATAGTGCAGCAATTGTGTGCTGTGAATGCCTGCCCCGAATTGTGGCCTCTAGCACATCGTTGAGCTGTAAAGTGCGCTTCGTAGGGCTTCCTTGCACTTGCCATAGTTGGTAGGGAAATTGGTGACTTCAATGGCAAGTGGAAATGGGAAATTGCATGCTGACCTCGGCGAGTGAATGAAGAATTGTGGTTCCTGCGAAGGCGGCGAACCGGTTTGGATGTAAGCCATTCATCTTTTTGCCGAGTTATAATATAAGACTAGAAATCATCTGATTGTAAATGTGAGAGGAGACGCGAATTGCGCATATTGTTTTGTTGCATATTCATGTGGGGATTTAATTTCTCTCCAGGTGCGCCACGTGCTTTCGGCAGTAGCTGGTCAATGCTGTAACAAAAGTGGCTATGTTGGTTGGAGAGTTGGAATGATTTCCGCATGTGGACGCAATTTCTTCTCTTCTAGAAAAGGATGTTGCCCTTATTTTTTTTCATTTGCAAAGGATGGGGTGAATGAATGTCTCCTGTGCACCAAAAGACTTCGCACCTTCTCATCATGAGGCTTGGTGGTCAACTTGACAACGTGTGATTCATCGAGCACTGCCTCCATGAGGCGGCGGAGAACTGCGGTTGCATGACATCGAGTATGTGGGTGAAGGCGAACGCTCACAATTTTGCGTCCTTGGCGAGACTAAAGGTGTCACGAAATGGGATTCCACCGCGTGCATTTTCTCGGTGGTGCGTGTAGCTGAGGTCTTGGTGAATCTGTGGTCGGGCTGGAGCTACAGTAAGTGTTCATCCCCACCTACCAAAGTCACATGTATTTAGTGTGCCATTATTTCAAGTGGGTCTAGTACCCATTCCTGAACGTGTTTATCCTATTTGTTTGTTTGTTGACGTTGATTGATTTGAAGTTCTGTCAACATGTCGGATGGGTTTAGAGCAGTGAGATAGACGTAGGAGCTTTCTTGGTGGATGAGTGCATTTTTATGCAAAGAATTCTGTGACGACTACAAACCGGAGGACGTCTGGGCTGAGCGAAGTCATGTTCTGAGAGTTCATCGCTTTTCTGTAACCTACTATGCGAATTGGTGGATGTTGCTTCTGCCGATCATGGACGAGCCGATGGAAGACGTTGGGCTTATAGTTTCTTCTGTGGAGCGTTATCACAGTAGTGTGAATTGCGATTAGTTCATTTTCTCCTCTGTGTATCGGTTGGATTCTATTGGGGTTGTCATTGGCACCTGGTGTTTCATGACCTTTCATAATACGTCACATGTTTTGGGAAGGGAGTGAGGGGAGGATTATAAATAGGGTAGTAGTTACAATAAGGAGGAAGTTGGTGGGTTGAGTTGGCACTTCTCTCTAAGAAGTGGTTGTCCATGTAGTTTGGCCGAAGTCATTACTGCGAGACGAAGATGACTAGACGAGTTATCAAGTGCGCGTTGGTGTGTGATGGGAGTGCAGATCTGTCGTGGTCATCGTGGTATCTCAGTGTTGAAGTAGAAGTAGTCTTTGTGAATTCACAGCGAAGAATTGGTGGTGGATGAACTGATGCAGGTGATGAGGAGTGCTCTTGACGTCAAGTTGGCCAGAGGCCACGCCTGGAGGAATGAAGTAAGAGCCTTGCACCTGGTTCGCACACGGTGGGGAAGTTAGGCACGAACGTTGGGCCAGGCTACGTATTGAGTTCAGAAAGGTATCCGCGTAGTGTTCTTTATGTACAAGCACAGATTTTCTTATAGTGAATTAATGTTACGATTATTAGTATGATTAGTTATTCTTGCTTTGGAGTTAATGGCTGCACTTCAGTGCCTTATTACGAGTTTTTTACCATCTCGGCTGTTATTTCCACTCACTGCCTTTATTCATCATTAACCAGTAATTTCAACTTGACCATTATCTGCGCTTTCCTTGCAGACAAGGAGTGTGTGATGCGGCAAAGGCAGTGGTTGATACGTGAGGATTGGAGCAAGACGTCTCAACAACCACCTCGAGGTGCTTGATGCGGTATTATCACGAGGACCGTGAAGGTGGAGGTGCACAAGCAGCGCATCTCTGACCTCGTCTTTCCCATTGTGCGTCTCTTTTGTGCCAAATTCCTCATTTCACTGCTAACTCTTGCCCGCCAAGTCTACTTCTTTTGTGCCTTTTTTGTTTTAGCTGGCGTTGATGAGTGGCATGCGAATGCTGCCACTGGCGTTGATGGTTCTGCCGCCACAGCTGTTGTCTTGGTGCCTTTCGTTGGGACTTGGAAGTTGGTGAGGCCGCAGTTGGCAGGTGTGATGTGGAGAGTGCAGACGCAGTAGGTGGTGGAGACGAGTGATGCGAGGGGATGGCGGGCTCTGGAGTACAAGCGCTTCATACGTTCGTTGTTGTCTTGTTGTTTGAACTGCAAGTCCTCTTTCCTTTTCTATTACAAATGTTGATAACGTTAAACTTGGCATTTATTTGGCAAACGAGCAGCCACTAAAATTTAGCCCAAATATTCGTTTTTCTTTTGTTCCCATTTTTTGAAAGGGACAAAGGAGGCGGATTGGGAATAGACATTGTAGGATGTGTCGCTGCAGTGCTGTGGTGCAGCGCGCTTCACTTCCTTCTCTCTTTCTTCCATCCATTCCTGGCCTGATTTACTTACCCACTCCTCTAGCCATGTGACTAAGTAAAATGCAAAGAGATTAATTTAATGGAAGGGATTTGGATTTCTTGTTCAGCGGCGCCTTTGAAGACGTCAAACAGAGTTCTTCCATTCCCTGTGACTTACACCAGTTGCTTGATTTGATAGCATTGAATTGACGCACGCAACTAAAGTAGGGGAAAAGGAGGAGAAGAAAGGACACGAAGAGGAGGGTTCGGTAGCATAATTTGCCCTTTATTTCCACGACTTCTATGTCTTGGCGCCTGACAACTCTGTAATTGCGGGGAGTTGGAAGTAGGGAGTGTCGAGGAGATAGAGATGGAGGGAGGAGAGAGGGTCAAAGGCGAGGAGAAAACGAAGTGGGAGGGAGGCACAAACAATTGGCCGAATGGTGGGAGCGAGAGCGCGAAGCAGAATGAATGATTGCAGACGAGACAAGGCGTGGAAGGGCACGTCTGACGGTTGCTTGTGCGAGTGACCTTTTCGAATCTGACACGCGTGAATCGATTAGTAGCACGTGTCGCGTGGCGTCTCACAAAGCCATCTGGTGTTGTCTTTAGACGCAGCATTCCTCGTGGGTGGATTTGTGAGGACAGACATCACTTGCCCTTGTGCATCGTGGTGCAAATAAAGGAGGCGGAAGGAGATGAGGAGGATCACCCACACTACCTTACTAAGCAGAATAAAAGAAAAGAGGAATGAGGTGTCGATCTGTAAGTAGTGATGAAAGGGGAAGGAGAGAGGAAAGTGTATGCTGACGTGTTTATGCGGTTGCAAATGTAGGGCCGCTGATTCGTCCATTGTGGTGCACTTTGTTTTGACGTTAAATTTGTGAAGTTACTCTGATTAACGACTCATGGGCCACAGCAGTCGGTGCTTCAGCCTTCACCCTCTAACGCCTGTTGGAAAGAAGGAAATAATGAGAGGACAACGCGGCATATCGTTAAACATAATTTTGCAGACATTTTGATTCTCTCACTTCGCGACACACTACACAAGTCAGAGCAAAATGCACTTCCTTGCAGAAGTGCAAATTGAGGAACTCCCATGTCGGGTCTTGTCGGGTCAGATGGAGCGGTCCTATGCACTACACAAACGCCTCTGCCATGCCCCAATGGCGACTGTAAACGAACCTGATTATTAATGACTAGGCTTTTTTAAAGACCTCTTTGCAAGTTGTGCACTGCAACCACTGTATAGCTGCGTGATACGCGATCGACTCTAATACCTTAAGATCCTGTCGTGTACAATTCACCAAAATCGTATTTGTGTACAGCAGTTGCCTTTTAGATCAATAGTGTTGTAGTGCCTTGTTTGATCTGATTGCCAGTTCCGGTCGCTTAGGCTGGCCTCCAGCCCATGCCGGCAGCCCCCTTTCATCTCTTTTCTAAACATGTGTATTCAAGGAAGTTTTGAAAGGCTACTGTAATGCTTTGTTTGTTCGAACCACCGGTTTAGGTCACTTGGGTGGCCATCTTGTTCTAGCCGTTTGGTCGGCCTCCGGGCCGTGTTGACAGCCCCCAAGTCCTCTGTTCCCGGAATGTATATATTCTGCCCTAGTACTGCGCCTTCTTTTACCTTAAGGGGAGTCTCGGGACGCTACAGCTACAGTATCTTACTCCCTTTTGCCTTCTAAATGCTTGTTTTTTGTCTTTTTCTAATTTATTCAAAATTTCGCATAAATATGCACACATATGCATGCTTATCTGCTAGTTTTATTAGAGTTTTTGTAAAACACTCGCATTTTAATTGCGATTGCCAGAATGAACGAATTGTTTTACGTTGCTTGTGTATTCCGATGACGAGCAAAAACGGAGCATAGTTGTTAGGTGGCACAGCTCTTCACGCGGTCGACGTAAAACCCGGGTTCTCTTGTAGGTACTTTGGTGATTGCATTTGCATTTGTGTCTCGGTTTGAAGGGCTTTGCCTATTTGAGGTTGGGGAATGTAAGTGAGTGCTGAGCTTTTCTTTCTATGAATGATGTACTGGACCTATATTTTGCCCGGGTTTATGTTTTAATGGAGCTTTATCGGCAAGGCATGGTGGCATTGCCAAACAGCTGTGAATGCGAATCTCGCCTTATCTGTTGCACCACACATTTATCTGATATGGTGATTGGCACTTACCAGCCTTTGCCACGTCATTTACATGTCATGGACTCAGTGCAGTCTTATGATTGCGAAATCACAATATTTTTCGTGTTAGTGGAATTCGCGCGGTGGATATGAAAGGCTCGCGCCTTGACTATTCGTGGGCTTGAACGCTAGGGTGTTCTGTGTTCGCAGGACGCGTTTTGCATCACTGTGCAGACTACAACTTGAAGCGGTGTTGGGATTTTACTTATGAGTGTTTTGTTTTATTTACTCGAGTTTGTGTGTCTTGGTTTTGTGGTGACCTAGACATTGAAGCATCGGATTCTTCGCTTCTTGCTTCTTGTCCTTTTCAGATGCTGTGGGCTTAGTGTGGTGGCGAGGGAGGCCTTGGTGAATCTGTGGAGATGGTGGACGTTGAGAGATTTTGGAGTTTCTCGTGGAGGACTCTCATTCGTCCTGCAGTGTGGATCCCGATATGTACGATAGCGGTGTGGTAGATGGCGTGGCGATGTGACGGGTGTCACTTTTATGGCACAAGCATGAGGTGATGGCGTGGGTGCATGCCGAGGAGACGAGACGAGTGCGAGATTGGTGTTGAAGCGATGGACAAGTTTGTTGTCTCGTTGAGAAGGATAGTGTATTGTGGTGGTAATTGCGTTGACGCCAGAAATGCGGAAATGAGGAAGGGTGTCACAAAGCCAGACCTAGCGGGGATCTTTTTGTGAACTCGGGTTCGTTTGGTTTTGCTGTTGAAGGTGCATGTCTCTCATCTCACTGTCCACTTATTTTGTTGCTGCATGCAAATGCACTGTTATGCTGTTGTCATCCTTTCTTTTCACATCGCCTATGTACAATACATGGAACCTATTTGTGGTCGCGTGCACATTTGTGTGCATTGGAGTGTGCTGACGTTAAGTTTTTTACTGAATGTGCAAGAGCAGCACATTTTCGCGTTTGTTCGTTATGCTGAGCAGTTGTGGAGGGGCTCGATTGAAGTTGATCTGGTGGTTTGTTAGGTGGTGGGTTATTTATTTGCAGGCGAAACTGGAAATGCCCAATTACTGCATGTTCCCCTTTCCTCCTGGGTTCATTTTGCATCCAGTTCATTGCATCATTGACTCGTGCGATTTGTTTGTAAAGATGTGTTGCAGTGAGAGAGAGAGAGAGAGAGAGAGAGTAATGAGTAGAGTAGGCAATGCCGAATGACTTCATGTTCACTTACTTGTGCGAATTTTAAATCGTGTCATTTGAGGATTTGTTTTTGAGTATGTGTTGTTCAACGGCCATTTGGCAGTTGACGGTGCTGAGTGGATGGGCGCCATGGAAGGCAAGGGGTTGAGTTTGTCGTTGCAAGCTGGCGATGCGTGGGAGATTAGAGACTGGTGATCATGACAGGGCTCAATTGTTTTATAACCATGTTAATCACGATCCAAACGTCGTTGATGGATGTTTGACTTGGTTTTTGATTTTAGGTCAGTACTTCGTCCACTAGCGATGGGGACGCGTGATGGTGAGGACATTTGGCCCTGCCCTAGGGAATCCACTTTCACCACAGGGAATAAGGAGGAGTAGGATGTGACTGCAGATGCGGTACAGTGATTAGAGGCAGCACTGAGGATGACGGCAGAAGGAGGAGACGAGGATTGTGTGATGCGTTGGTCTTTTGTTTGCATGCCATCCTATAAAGGCGCACCACCGATCAGGCATAAAAATGTAGCTAGCATATTAATGACTGAAGGAAGGACATCTAATAAGTGCAGTATCACAGGGCCACTAAGACGAGGGATTTGTGCTACACTTTGTTTGCTGAAGTGGGTCTTTGAGGGGGGAGGCAACCACCGCAAACTATGTGGTGGAGGTTTTGTCAGAATTCCTCAGAAGAGAGGAAATAGTAGCTTGACCACCCAAAATTTGCATCAAGAATCCGCCAGATCTGACCTGTTCGTTTGAAAGACCTGAATTTTGAAGACGAAGCGATAATCAGGAGAGCACCACAGCTTTACCTGTCGAGTAATAATTTTGCTGGGAGGAGCCACTCTCACTCTTCATTACAGTTGTGCTGACTCATTGGCACCTAACCTAGCCTGCTCGAGGATAGCGATACAGTTCTCGTCTGCAGTGCATATTGAATGAGCACATCTTCCTAAATTAAATATTGTTAAGTTCGCATGTGTATGATCCTCCCTGCAATTGTATCAGTTTCCAATAGTTTACCTCCAAAAGCAAAAAACACTTGATTTCCAGATGATTGTCGAAACCAAGTTCTGGCTGTTATTCCAAAACCAAATATGGTTGCATGCTTTTGTGTATTCCCAAGAATTTTTGAGCTGATTATGTCATTTGCTTCACAGTGGTTCTTCTAGTTCGCCAGTTTTAAGGTCGTTGGCCGTATTTAGTATATTGTCTGTCGCCGTGGTGGGTGCGTTACGTGTTCTAACTGCAGTCGTATTTTGGCTGGATAAGCTCTGTTGGGTCAAGAAAGAAAAACGCTATTGGATTTTGGGCTTTGCTTGGTGTTGATGGTGATCTAGATTCCAAGAACGACAAGAAAATACTTGCCTGTGGTGGTGCATATAACAGGCTCCAAGGGATTACTGAGAAAATGCCAAATTTAAAGTTGGCCTTCCCTATTGCTCTCTACTTTGCGGTGGTATGAATGGGCCTCAGCTCAGAAGCTGGTGTGATCTATGCTGCGCTTTGACAAATTAGTCGTTTGTCCTTTTCCCGATGTCTTTTCACAAATGCAACTTGACGGCTGCATTATCCAAATTGTTACAGCAGTCATGTCGGTGGAGCTTGTCGTGTTCACTGGACGCGGATGCGGTCGTTTGGCTCCGAAAAGGCAGCTGAGTATTTTCTTCTCCTGCAAATTCAAAAGACGTGGTCTGAACAAGCGTAAGGCAAGATCGTAAAGATTCTACTAGGAACGAGGCGTCAGCGTGCAGTTAACGCCATCGTCACAAGGTTTTGATGCGCGCTTTGATTGGCATGGCTTCTATAGATGTTAGTTTGTTTCTGCAGGTACGAGGATGGTTTTAAGATGGAATTTCTGTTGACGCAAGTAGTGAGTGGATGAAAACATTGAATTTTACCGCTGCAACTGGGGACATCAACTGTGTTTTCTCCGAGTGTGCAAAGGACAGGTATTTCGTTGGGGCTGTGCCGCCTCCGAAGAATGCTTTGGCTATCAGCGTTCGCTGGTGAAATTTTGTCGAAGTGGTTTTCAAGTCTGCAAAGTAGGGTGCAGGTGGTGCCGTCCCCTGAATCCTGCATTGCGACGTAGCAGGCAAAAAGGGTCACGTCAATAAGTGGAATGCTTTTGGATGCACGGAGAAGAGACTCGCCGACTAATAGGTGCGTATAAATGCACATTTACTTATGCTAAAAAAGCCCTTGTTGACACACAATATTTGTTGTTTTGTCTACTTTGATGGGATGTGCAGCCTGACTGCGAGGTGTAGCCTTTTGCACCGGCTAAAGTCACTCCCTGTCCTATGGGAATTCACGTGTTCCATTTGTTTGCTGCCGCCAGTTGTTTAGGTGCTTTCACCCACATGATGTATTTTAAATTTTGGTGGTTCTAACTATTGTGCTCCTCCTTGACATCTGGTCACGCCATTGGCTGAATTGGTCCATTTTGCTTACGTTCGTCTACTACTTGCAGTTTCATTTTAACCTAACCAGGGAAGGTTATGTTTGGGGGGTTTCAATGAATAATCATGTGCTTTTTGCGAATTTCGATTAAGACAGGTTGTTGGTGTTTATTATAAAGTATGTTAAATTCGTTGGTACTGGATTGTGTGTACTGGATGCTGATGGGTAAGGTACTGCGATTTGCGTCATTCCACGTGTAGGCATCCACAATGGACTGTAATTATCGCCTCCAAATGAGCGTTCTCCTTCTAAATTCGGAGAAGTAGCATGGGCAATACGCAAAGTTGTATCAAGTGAGTAAATTCAAATTAATCCACTTGTGGTTGGGAAGCTTTCTGCTGCTTCCCTTCATCTCATTGCTTTGTGGATTTGAGGAAAACCATCTTTGTAATTTAATGCGCAATTTAGGTGCACTCAGATTTTACTGAGCGTCAAGCAATTTTGCGGGTCCTTTCTGCTGATGTAATTTGTACACGAGTGAAAGGGCAGGGAAGATGACGCGACTTTGAGTGAATCCGAATGCATAGTGTTCATTGTTTAAATCGTTAAATGTGCGTTGTTTTGCCGAAAGAAGCATCCTGGGAAGTGAAGTGAAGTGTTTTATTGGAAGCGTATTGTCACGGTGATGACTTGGAAGGCGACCCACTAACTACCTGGGTCTGTCCACTCCTGCTGCTGTAGCATTTGAGTAGTTCTGGTTTGGTCCTTGCCCTCCTAGTCGTAGTGGGTCAGCCTTGGCTTTAATAGTTTTTGCTTGGGGCTAATAGTTGTCTGACGGGTCGCGAAGACGGACAAAAGTGGGTGACGTCGGTGCAGAACGCTCTCGATGGCCTTTCATGTGTCCCTGAATCCGTTTCCCCGCAATGTTGAGGAAATGGCAATTCTAACAACTAAGCATAGCATCCGCTGCACAAGGTTTGGTATTCAAGTAGAGAGTTGCGCAAGACGTATTGGCTGGTCGGGTGTTCGAAATCATCAAAGGCGTGCAAAAGAGCTGCGCGACTCATCGTAATGGTAATATCTATCGAACTGGGCTCATGCACAGGAGCATGGGACCCACAACCGGGCATCAATACTGCCATTCAACATCTATCTTAGGGGTAGTGTCATCAGTCATCAGGGTATCGGTGAATGTCAGTCCACAGGGTTGCCGAACTCAATTAGCGATCATTACATCGAACTGGGTCTATCACAATAGGCATGAGGCTCATCGTGGAGTGCTTGATGCGTGGTGGTTTTACAAATGACCTCTGCGTTATTGCTTCTTTCCACTCTGCCATCCATCGACTTTATTTTTTCGCTGGTAAACATGAAGTTGCTCGTTTCTTTTAACATGAGAGGCTCTTTTATTATCGTTAGAATGATTAACGATTAAATTGCACCTTTTGAGCTCCTTTTGGCTTTCATTTGTACTGTTGTCTTCATTTTGCATGCGTATTTTGAGGAGGGTGATTGAAAGTCATCAGTAGTTGTCGGTTCCCCAATTCCATAACCGAGGATCAATTTTCTTTTAAAATGAACGGGTGCCAAAGAGCGCTCGTTATTCACTTGACAGCGTATTCTTTATGATACTACTTTCACTGATTTTATTCATTTTCGCAATTTTCTCGTAAAAGCTAATGTTCTTGAAGAAAAGTAGCTTAAAGGCGATTGCATGGCGAGGCGGATTCTCTTTTGCCTTTTGTTAGCTTGAAAAGGGTAGAAATCAGTCCATTTGCAGACTCATGGCAGAGCGTTAGGGTTTTCGTGTATCGAATTCACCTATTGCATGCAAAGTAAGGCAGGTTGATTTCTTTTCTCAAAATGCAAGTTTAACAGTGATTCTACCAGACGGCCTTTTTGCATTGCTTCACACGGGTAATTCCCCTTTCCCTCCATCCCCTCTGCATGCGCCTTGAAACCGAAGGGAAATGCCGGAGTCATTGGCACGAATGCATTCGTCCCTTGCACAATTTTAGGACAAATCAGACTGAGTGGACTGTGTGTCATGCAGGCGTTGGGAAATATGAAGTTTATCTGACCGATAGAGGGTCTAGGGAAGTACCACTGTGCAGGTGGCTGAAAACCAACATTTGTGGGATCGCCACTGATGGATAGACTTCTACACCAATAAAGTGTCTACTTGGTGAGTGGGTTGACGTCTCCTGCTGGTACGGGTATCCGCGATTGTAGACGCCTTCTTTCACAGGAAGCGTTGTTCATCACTGCACTCTGTTGAGGAGGCACTGGCGCTGGTCTGTGTCATTCCTAATAAATGATGTCTAATTCTTGTATAAAGCGAGCTAGCGCTTACTGCTTCACGTAATACCGTTGCATCATGATTCCTTTGGTAGTTGTAAAACCACCACCTCCAGTGTGGCGTCAAGTATAGAGGAGAGGTCCGTTATCCAAAGCGAATTACAGGTGCTATTTGGTGGTGTGGAACCACGTCTGCCATGGTGAAGTTCATGAAAGTCATACATCGAGCGCGAAAGAGGACACTGGAATGATTTATTGTATCTTCTGTCAACAATTTAATGTGGAGCATCACAAAACTGTGATGACGTCTCGACAGTGTTGTATGTTGCTGCAAATTTTCCAATATTAGTAAATTTACGTGTGCTGCGTTATTTTTGTTTCTTCGTGAACAGAAGAGCGCGGCGGTTGAAATGGTTTGAGTAGGTGATGACAAATTTGGTTGTTGATGGACGTGGACGAGGTGTGTGGGATGAGGTGGTCCACCGTCTCGTTTTGGATAAGGCATCATCACCTGTGGTGCGGGTGTTGGGGTGTGTCTTTGGTGCAGAAGTAAAGGACTCACTTATTTGAAGCCAGAGAAGAGTCTTGTGGGGCAAACCAATGCTGCCTTGTGCTTTTACAGGTTGAGTTGTTGGTCTGTGGGGCTTGAACGCAAGTTGTGCTGCTGCTCTGTGCAAAGACCTTCAGGAGACTAGCACCTCTTCTCTTCGATTATGGCTCAGTACTGTCTGGAAAGCGTCAAGATCATGGTGAGGTTGCAACAGCTACATTTGGCGCCGATTCCGTGTTAGGAGGTGAGTGAGTGGCGATTCGAATCAATGTGAAGGACATTGACAGGTTTGGAGGCATAATGTTAGGGCAGAATAACTAAACTTAGAAAGCAGAGGGAGAGGGGCTGCTGACATGGCCCAGAGGCCTGCCCACCCAAATGACCAAAACCGAAACCGGCAATGAGAACAAACAAGGCATTACAACACCATTGATGCAAAAGGCAACTGCTGTGCACAAATGCGATTCTAGTGAATTGTACAGGACAATGTCATCAATGGTACCGTGTCCCAGTTGCGAGGATCTCAAGGCATTAGGGTCGATTGCATGCCACGCAGCTATGCGGTGGTTGCAGTGCACAACTTGTAGAGAGGTCCTAAATGAAGTCCATCATCAATCATCAGGCTCGTCTGCAGCCGTCATTAAGGCATGACAGAGGTGTTTGTGTGGTGCACGAGACCGCTCCACCTGACCTATTCCACCCGACCTGACACGACATGGAGGTTGCTCAACTTGCAGTTCTACACGGAAGTCCATTTCGCTCTGACTTGTGCTGTGCACCGTGAGGTGAGGACATCAAGGAGCCAACAAAATTATGCTCCCCAAAATGCCACACTGTTCTCCCATTCTTTCCTTCTTTCCACCAGGCGGTGGAGAATGAAGACTGAAGCACTGACTGCTATGGCCCATGAGTCGCAAATCGGAGTAACTTCACAAATTCAAAGTCAAAACAAAGCACATCACAGTGGCCGAATCAACAGCCCTACATTTACAACCTCACAAACACGTCAACATACACTTTCCACCCTCCTTCCCGTTCCACCACTGCTTACAGATCGACACCTCACTTCTCTCCTTTTTTAAATTGTGCTTAGTAAGGTAGTGTGGATGATCCTCCTCGCCTCCTTCCGCCTCCTTTATTTGCACCACGATGCACCAAATTCAGCCAAGGTAGAAATGCACAAGGGCAGGTGATGTCTGTCCTCACAAATCCACCCACGAGGAATGCTGTGTCTGAAGACAACACCAGACGGCTTTAAGAGACACCACGCGACACGTGCTACCAATCGATTCACACGTGTCAGATTCGAAGAGGTCACTCACACGACCAACCTTCAGAGGTGCTCTTCCACGCCTTGTCTCGTCTACAACCATTCATCCTGCTTCGCGCTCTCGCTCCTACCATTCAGTCAATTGTTTGTGCCTCCCTCTCACTTCGTTTCCTCCTCGCCTTTGACCCTCTTTCCTTCCTCCACCTCCACCTCCACCTCCATCGTCTCCCTCCCCCTCCATCTCCTCGTCACGCCTAACTTCCCGCTCCCGCCTTCACTATTCAAACCTCCTTTACATTCAACAACGACAAATGATAGGTTGCGTACTGCGGACAAACAGCAGTCGAGTTGTGCGGTGACCACCACGCAACATCGCACCGAACGTCACTCGAGAACTGAATAGTCCACACAATGTGAGTCACCTCATTGGGTCGTCTCAAACACCTTCTTCGCAGACTACACTCGTCCGTATTCAACGATCAGACAGCAGTCTAGATATCTTGAAATCTTAGCAAATAAGTACCACCTTATGCACGTGGGGACCTTCTTGGCACCACGATGAATCCCAGCACCAATTGCATTAGCAAAGAAAACCTGATTACATAAGTAAGTGGCAATCGACTAATGCGAGTCTTCAACTTCCTGCAGCTAGTTAAAAAATGGGAATGAAAAACAAATGCTTAGGACAAATTTCAATGTCTATTGAATAGCCAAACAAATGTCAAGTTTAATGTTAGTAACACTTGTAATGAGAAAGGGAAGCAAACCTGCAGTTCGGACAATAAAACAACGAGCAAATGAACTGCTTGCACTCCACATCCGCCATCCCCTCACATCACTCGTCTCCACCACCACCTACTGCGTCTGCACTCTCCATATCACACCGACCAACTGCGGCCTCACCAACTTCCATAGTCTCAATCAAAGGCACCAAGACAACAGCGTGGCAGCAGAACCATCAACATTAGTGCACCAAGATTCATCACCACGTCGGTGGCAGCATTTACATGCCACTCATCAACGCCACCATAGATCCACGCCACCTAAAACAAAAAGGCACAAAAGAAGTAGACTTGGCGGGCAAGACTTAGCAGTGAAATGAGGAATTTGGCACAAAAGAGACGCACAATGCGAAAGACGAGGTCAGAGATGTGCTGCTTGTGCACCTCCACATAAAAGACGACGTCACCTGCGTGAGCACTAAGTGCAACACTGTGGAACAGGTGGTTGACATGTCGAAGCGATTGTTGGCCATACCCACTTCACAGTCCTCGTGATAATACTGCAGCAAGCACCTCAAGGTGGTTGTTGAGACGTGTTGCCCCAATCTTCACGTGTCGGCCACTGCCTTTGCCGCATCACACACTACTTGTCTGTAAGGAAAGCGCGGATAACGACCCAGTCGGGATTACTGGTTAACGGTGAATAAAGGCACTGAAGTGCAGGCATTAACGCCAAAGCAAGGATAACTAATCATGCTAATAATGGTAGCGTCAAATATATGTAGCTTTAGTAGATAGGGGGTAAACACTTACTGTAGCCCCCACCAGACCACAGATTCACCAAGATCTCAGCTACACTCACCACCAAGAAAAGGCACGTGGTAGAGTTCCATTTCGCGGCATCTCCAGTCTCGCCATGGACGCAACATTATGAACTTCCGCCTTCACCCACATACTCGATGTCATGCCACCTCGTTCTCCGCCACCCCATAAGGCAGCTCAATGAATCACACGTTGTCAAATTGGCCAGCAAGCCTCATGATGAAAGAGTGCCAAGTCTTTCAGCGCACCAATACTGCACCGAACACAGGAGACATTCATTCACCTCATCATTTGCAGCCGAAAAACAGAGCAATGACCTTTCTTAAAAGAGAAGAAATTGCCTCTACATGCAGAAATCATTCCAACTCCCCAACTGACATAGCCACTTTTGTTGCAGCACTGACCGACTACTGCTGAAGGCACGTGGTTCACCCAGAGAGAAATTAAATCCCCACATGAATATGCTCAAGTGACACCACGCAATGGCAACAAAGCATCAGTATGTGACCTTAGCATTTTCGAGTCCAAGCTGTTTCGCTCCTCCTCCCACATCTACAGCGCGACGATTTCTAGTATTACGGCATCACTCAGTGGAAAGGTGGACGGTTTACACCCAAACCGGTCCGTCACCGCAAGAATCACAATTCTTCATCCACTCACCGCGGCCAGCATGCAATTCCTCATTCCCACTTGCCATTGAAGTCACCAATCTCCTTATCGACTATAGCAAGGTGAAGGAAGCCCTACGAGGCGCACGCCTCGCCTCAGCAATGCGCTAGAGGCCACAATTTGGGGTAAACATTCACAGCACACAATTGTTGCACTATCCGCTTGCAGTTTCCTCATCTCCACTTGTGCTCCCCCCATTCATTACCATACAACCACGAGCGACAAACCCATTGGTTCGATTTGCAGCCTCGTGCCCACAAATGAAAGATTTCTAGCGAGTAGTAAAAACTCTGACCCTTCAACGCTCACCATAATTCGTGTAAGTCTTCAAATGGCTATGATCATCACACACCGTCCCAATGTGAAATGCGCTCAAGGTAAATAAAAGCAGTCCACATCAGCATTCAATTAAACAAGTCAATAGAATTCGAGCACTTCACCACGAGCATCACACAAAACACGAATTCATCACGCCGCAAAAGTCGCTAGTCACGTTTTCATGGTGATAATATAAGCTTACTTATGCTGCGCATAAAACAAGCCAAAACTTCCAAAACAGATACTTACACACCTACGTTCATTTGCACAAATTGCAAACGACGCACAACGACGATCATAGCGATGCCCACCCTTTCGTATGTGCCGCTAGCTACATGCACGAGAAGGTATTAACTATGGAAAAAAGCAAATAAGTGTCATAGTGATTGTTATCGAAGTTGAGAATTGTAGTAAATAAGGTAAAATACATAATTTGAGCGACTAGCCAAGCAAAAATTATGCGAAATGCAATTTGTGTGAGGCATTTGTGTGAGATTTTGCAAACAGTTTTATAGTCGTATTGATTTTATAAATCAAGCCAATTAATAGCAAGTTCTTCTCTTAATTTCTGGTACTACCGAATGATTTGTTGCGCTAACTTTGATGTGTAAGCAGTTTTGCTTCAGATCACATTGGTCGAAAATTATAGATTAGTGTATTACTCATACATGTTTAAGCCTATCTCGCAGGCGAAAGACAGGAACGCAACTTAAATCCCTACAAGCCTCTACTTATGCATTATCGTCCCACCATTTTATCGAAGACAATGCGTGGGTGTGAGAGCAATCAATCTTCCCGAATTAGGCATAGGCGAAGTGTTGCAGGGGAGGATGACGAAATCCCTGCTATTCAAGCCTACATAAATAAAGTGCACAGGATCTGGAACACTGATGGCATAAATTACGGAGACCCTGCATGCGCAGAATGAAGGACCCAGCTAGGTGCTCATAGCTAGACCAAACACTACGTCACCACTGTTTGATATAATAATAATATACTTAACAGACTAATTTATACAATTGTTGTTTGTTCAGCTCTCACTCTCGTCTACGACCACTTTGATGGTGATTATGCCTTCGTCGTGTGGGCTGGTCTCCAGGTCACTCCAGTGGCTCCTATCCCCTCTTCGCGCCGAAACCGTTTCTTCTGCTCAAGTTTTGCCCACTTTCATCCTTAGGAAACTCTCGAAGAGCTGCAGTGGCATTCTTCGAATCCATTTTGGCATGCGTGCATTGCTCAATTACGTTTGAATTCCACACATCAACACCTCGATAAAGTGAAGTCTGTAATCATACGCATTTGCTGTGCGTGTCATTTCAACACGATGGAAATAATGGGGCAGCATGTTCCTCCCTCTCCGTATCCTCCTCTAAAACCATGTCTTCACTCTCTGACTACACACTCCTATCATCCCACCTAATACTTGCTTCTATCTGCATGTGTAATTAGTGGTTGACAGCAGTCAACCACACACCTACCACCACCAAGCCTTATTGCTTCCCTATCCCACTCCATCGACATCATACCGATACACCAACGACGGCGACTAATGCCCGCTGCTACGATGGAAATTTGACTCTGCTTTTGTTCTTGTTTCTTTTGTTTTGTTTCTGCAGCATTCAAATCGTGATGATTGTCACCACCCAATTAGTCGATCAATCGATCAATCAATCGAGCAGCCAATTGACGTGTCGTATTTGAACGTCACTTGCACTATTACTGACACGCGCTGAGGTAGGTTTGCTGCAGCCACGTCACGTTAATCTTCTGTCCATAGCAATCAAGCATGCCAGTAGTAAATATTGAGCGGATGAGCGAGAGTTTTTGATGAGCCTGATCTACTGCTTGTACAGGTACATGCAGTTGGTCGAGGCTCGTCGACGCTGTCTATGTGCGGCACCAGTATACATGCTGATGGTAAGTGTGCAACTAGCAGCGTCAGCGACACCAACAACACTGTCTATTTCAGCAGAGGTACAACCGATCGTAATTGAGGAGGTGCAGGAGGAGGAGGAGGAGGAGGGGCAGAGGAAGAGCCGCCAATGCCGTCACCGCCATCCCAACCGTCGTTGGCCTCTCCCGCATTACCCCAGTCTTCCTCATCCCAGTCATCTATATCCGCCAGTACGTCGAATTCGCATTGTCTACATTATTCTACTTCTCTCATGCCAACTGCCCTCACTCCTCCCTACCACCTCCTTCCCTCCCTCCCTCCCTCCCTCCCTCCCTCCCCCTCCCTCCCTCCCTCCTCCCTCCCTCCCTCCCTCCCTCCCTCTCTCCTCCCTCCCTCCCTCCCTCCCTCTGTCCCTCCCTGTGCCTCTCGATTTCATTCATGCTTCTGTGCATTTATTCATTAAGTCATTGGTTCGTTCATTCATTGATGGCATCCACTGCCTTAGCCATTGCGTGTGGTGAACCTCTTCTCTTCCTTACCCTCCTCCTCCTCCTCGTCTTTCCCTCACACAGGCCTGCAAGTGAATTTCGAAGTGGAGGACTACCTCGTTGGTCAGGAGGAGGGAGAGGGGCAGGGAGAAGGGTCAGCGATGCCAGCCACCACCAGCAGCCGCACGGACACGTTGTTGCGATTGAATAGCTCCGGCGACGGGCTGCAGTCACAACAAGCGGCCGTCCGTGGGTCGTCAGCGCAAAGTCTTCCCGAGGAAAGGCACGAGGTGGAGTACAATACTCCCCTACCTCTCTCCTTGAGTCGCGACATCGTCAGCCCAGACAGCATGTCAGGTGGGTGAATACCACCTACCTCTCCCCACTCCCCATCCGTCCATCCATCCATCCATCCATCCATCCATCCATCCATATAGCTCTCCACCCATCGCCGTCCTCACCGTTTTCTCTCCCATTTGCAGTTGGGTCCGAGGATCGCCAACAGTCCCCTCGTCCTTCAGTAAGTGCACCTTCATCTACCACTACTGCCATAATACTACTACTACTACTACTGCTACTATCCACTTTATCCTTGCCTTAATGCATCATGCGGTTGTGGTGACACGTACGCACGTGTAGCAGACGCGTTAGCAATTCATACACACTGCCTCCTCACCTTACCACCTCTCTTTCCTCTCCTAATGCGTCTTTTGTCTTTGCAGTGGAGGAAACGCCTTCGCAGCAGCATTCGACGCGTGCTGCGTTCCCTTTTTTCCTCTTGTTGTCCTTATCGTTGTCGTTGTCGTTGTCGCTGTTGATGTTGTTACTGTCGTTGTTGCTATTATCGTTTTGGGTTGACTGAAGTGTAAGTGGAATATGTTTTTTATGTCTGTTAGAATGAGATGATGACTTCAAGCTCCGCGATCATATGGGCTAGGCCTTCGGAGGGTAGGAAGAGGCATGGCCCACATCAACATACCTCGTCGATGTGGTCGCAACGCCAGTCACCTTCAACTTCTGACGGTGCAACAGTTGCGGCAGGACTGGAGACAGTTGAGTCGCCAAGTGCTCGTTGGCCAAGTGCAAGTATCTCACCTCTGCCACCACTCCGCTCAAGTAAGAATGCATTGCTGTTCACCATTGTCCCCTTTGTCTTTGGTGCTCACACACTTCCAACGTGTGTGTTACTTATTGGGTGACATTCGGCCTATGCCCTCTGTCTGTCCTCATCACCTCTCCTCACCATAAGTAATGCATGGCAGAGGTGACACCATCACAGTTGCTATAGTGACCATGCAGTTGGAAGATGTCGTGCTTATTGGACAGTAGGCATTCTGGGTGCTGGCTATTTGAGGGGCCGAGCGTCTGGTGTGGTGGGTGCACTCGAGGCTCCTACTTGTTTGGCATCCCTTTGCCTTTCATTCTAGCGGACTGGCAGCGTTGGAGGGGCGGTGGGCGTAGCAGATGGTGGAGGAGTGCCAGCTGTCGGATGACACAACTGCCAACGAATTGTGAAGAGGGGCGGAAGAAGGTGGGAAGGGAGGCCTACTACAGCACTGCTCATGGCCTGATGGTCTACACTGATGGCAAGTGGCGTTACAATGTGCGGACAGTTGGCATGCAGATCGAGTGGTGTTGTCTCGTCTCTACACCGCCTCGACCGCCAACGGTGACTGCATTGCTTATCGTCTCTGTTACCATTAATGGCAAAAACAACAACAAACTGCATGGGACCATCGAAATTCTTCGCCAGGAGCAGCCCACCATCACCTTTCGACCGCGTTCCATTCACTTCGCTTCTATTCCCTTCCTTCCACTCTCCTTCCTTCCTTCATTCCTTCCCTCCCTTCCTTCTTCCTTCCTTCCTTCCTTCCTTCCTTCCCTTCTTCCCTCCCTTCTTCCCACTTTCCCTCAACGCTGTCATGCATCCCGACTTATGAACCAGCAAGTCTGCAGCACCACTACCTCCCGGTCGACCAGATGTCAGCTTCCATCTGCATCACAGTACAATCAGGTATGTACAAATACATTGCATTCACGCGTCATTCGACTTCTTCCAACGATGCGAGTGGTCGTCTCGAGACAGCTGCGGCGCATTCTGCTTCCACGGATAGGGTCATGATTTCGTGTGGTCGGGTCGCAGATAATTACTGCCAGCGACACAGGTGATGGGTGCGTCTTTTAGAGTAGGGCCTTCTCCTTTGTGTGGATTAAATTTCCTGAATTGCTTGGTTCATTTGCAATCGCAGCCTCCAGTGCTGACGAGTGGAGAGCAGACAGCGATAAGATTGCCAATTTCCTCCTGATCAGCATCATTACCTCTAACATTTCCATCTGGCAAAGTTGTCGCTCCGATTCGGCCAGTCTCATGAGCCACTGAGCCACAATCCTCTCCCCGCTCCAGTTATTGCTGTTGCTTCAAAGTGTCCCGTAAACATGGTATAGCCACCCCTTTCTCGTGCTCCACCTAATTTCGACGCATCCCTTTTACCTGTACATCCAGCCACCACATCAAATCACATGCAAAGACGGTCAGTGCCAGTTGCTAAGCCAGTACTCGAACATGTTGCCATGGCAAAGCGCTAGACGCATACCACCTACTTTGCTAGAAGCCAACCGTCTGGTGGAAGACATAATTCAGGATCATAGCCACCGTGAGCCTCTGCTATCGTGCTAATAAAGAAGGTCAGGGGTAGCACTCGATCGTGCACGGACTACAGGAATCTGAACGAATCACTAAATTCGTCGATTTGGCTTTGAGTAGTTTTTCACCCTTGATTCAACTTCAGGATGATAAGACTGTGGAAGTGGCGAAAGCGAGCAGATGGAAGCCATTTAGACGCTGTAGCGTAGCGGCCACCTTCCAACGCCTTATGCAACCAGCATAAGCAGATCTGTCCCCAAAGCTAAGTGTTACCTATCCCGATGACCTTCTCGTCTCTGATACAGACATCTGAGAGCACAACGACAACCCAAAACTGGTGTTGGACAGCCTGTGAGACACAGGACTGACCTTGAGCCCCAAGAAATGCCGTTTTCTGCAAAGACCTCTCATCCTTCCAACGAATGACCAATACCACCCAACAGACGAAGCTCGGTAGTTCCTCAGGTTCGGCACATACTGCTTCCAAATGATCTTGACTGTTACCTCTGTAAACTACTCAACAACCCATCCAACCCGTCAATATCCTTCACATCGGTTCGGTTCGGTACTCACTCACCTCTTAGTGCAAAATTAGTGCGCTAAACAACGATTTTTACTTAATACCTTATTCGCAGCAAAATCTAACTACTGCACTTCCACCACTGTCTTGACACTATTCTGGCATGGCACTGAGCCATAAGCGAAGAGAAGAGAAGAGGTACTAGGCCTCTGAGGGTTGTGCCACAGAGCGATAGCACAGCGTGCATTCAAGACCCACAGACCAACAACTCAACCTGTAAAATCATAAGGCAGCTTAGCTTTGCTTTGCCCCACAGGACTCTTCTCTGGCTTGAGGTAAGTGAGTTCTTTGCTTCTCCACCAATGACACACTGAAACACCCTTATCCGAAACGCAACGGCGGACCACCTCATCCCACACACCTCGTCCACGTCCATCAACAACCAAAATTATCATCAACTGCTCAAAACCGCCCAATCGTCGAAGAGGAACACAAATAAAGGAGTAACATTTTTAAATTTACTAATAAAGGAAAATTTGCACAAATATAGAACACTGTCGAGACGTCATCACAGTCCTGTGCTGTTCCACACTAAAGTGCTGTCGGGAGACACAATCAATCCTTTTAGTGTCCCCTTTCCCTCTTGGCGCATGGACTTCATGAACGTCACCATGGCAGACGTGGTTCCACACCGACAAATCGCACCCGTAATTCGCTTTGGATAACGGATCTCTCCTCTGCCCTTGACTCACACACCATCGACATTTGAACCTGCGAAACGAAAACACCAAGCATGGGTTAGAGAAAGCCTCGACTAATACAAAGGAAGTAAGGTCTAACTGGAGGTGCTGGTTTTACAACTACCAAAGGAATCATCATGCAACGGTATCACGTGAAGCAGTAAGCGCTAGCTCGCTTGATACACAAAGTAACATCATTTATTAGGAATGACACAGACCAGCGCCAGTGCCTCCTCAACAGAGTGCAGTGATGAACAACGCTTCCTGTGAAAGAAGGCGTCTACAATCGTGGATATCCGTACCAGCGGGAGACGTCAGCCCACTCACCAAGTAGGCATTTTAGTGGTGTAGAAGTCTATCCATCAGTGGCGATCCCGCAACTGTTGGTTTCCAGCCCACCTGCACAGTGGTACTTCCCCAGACCCTCTATCGGTTGGATAGATTTCATATTTCCCAACGCCTGCATGACACACAGTCCACTCAGTCTGATTTGTCCTAAAATTGTGCAAGGGACGAATGCATTCGTGCCAATGGCTCCGGCATTTCCCTTTGGTTTCAAGGGACATGTATGGTGGGGATGGAGGGAAAGGGGAATTACCTGTGTGACTAACCTGTCATGCATGTCCGGACCAGTCTCTGAGTAATACGCGAGGCGCTCATTCGGCTCAACCAGACCAAAATGGCCCTCCACCTCACAACTGCTCAATGTCTTCCGGTGCGCCTGCTATTACAGCACCCGCTTCTCCACTGTGCCTGACTAAAAGAGCACATCACAGTCGGGATGTCTCACAACCGAAGTGATGCGATAGGCATGGAACTGTCCCCTCCACACGCCATGCTACACACGGGCTGCAGTCTGGTCGTCGTCGTCGTCATCAGCTGGATTCCAGTCAAGATCAAACGTCACCAAACGGTCCCCACCAAAGACATGTAGAACCCAGTTCGATAGACATGACCATGAAGATGAGTTTCGTAGCTCTTTTGCACGCCTTTGATGATTTCGAACACCTGACCAGCCAATACCGTCTTGCACAACTCTCTACTCGAAAATTGAACCTTCTGCAACGGATGCAAAACTTAGTTGTTAGAATTGCCACTTTCCGGACATTGTGGGGAAACGGATTTAGAGACACATGAAAGGCCATCGAGAGCGTTCTGTACTGACGTCACCCACTTATGCCCGTCTTCGCGACCTGTCAGCCAACTATTAGCCCCAAATAAAAACTTTTAAAGCCAAGGCTGAGTACCACTACAACTATGAGGGCAAGGACCACACCAGAACTACACAAATGCTACAGCAGGAGTGGACAAACCCAGGTAATTAGTGGGTCGCCCTCCAAGTCATCACCGCGACAATACGCTTCCAATAAACATTTCACTTCACTTCACTTCCCAGGATGCTTCTTTCGACAATAACAAACATGCACATTTCGACGGTTTACACAAGGAACACTATGCATTCGGATTCACTCAAAGTCGCGTCGTCTTCCCTGCCCTTTCACTCGTGTACAAATTACATCAGCAGAAAGGACCCGCAAAATTGCTTGACGCTCAGTAAAATCTGAGTGCACCAAAACTGTGCATTAAATTACAAAATGGTTTTCCTCAAATCCACAAGGCAATGAGATGAAGGGAAGCAGCAGCAAGCTTCCCAACCACAAGTGGATTAATTAGAATTTACTCACTTGATACAACTTTGCGCATTGCCTATGCTACTTCTCCGAATTTAGAAGGAGAACGCTCATTTGGAGGCGATAACTACAGTCCATTGTGGATGCCTACACGTGGAATGACGCAAATCGCAGTACCTTACCCATCAGCATCCAGTACGCTCAATCCGGTAACAACGAATTTAACATACTTAGTCATGAACACCAACAACTTGTCTCAATCGAAATTGGCAAAGAGCACATGCTTATTCATTGAAACCCGCTAAACATAACCTTCCCCGGTTAGGTTAAAATGAAACTACAAGTGGTAGACGAACGTACGCAAAATAGACCAATTCAGTCAATGGCGTGACCAGATGTCAAGGAGGAGCACAATAGTTGGAACCACCAAAATTTAAAATACATCAGGCTGGGTGAAAGCACCTAAACAACTGGCGACAGCAAACAAATAAAACATGTGGAAGACAAGGGAGTAAGAAGAGACACGGTTATTCCTAAACTAGCGTTGGATTCCCATAGGACAGGCAGTGACTTTGGACGGTGCAAAAGGCTCCACCTCGCAGTCAGGCTGCACACCCCATCAAAGTAGACAAAACAACAAATAGTGTGCATCAATAAGGGCTTCTTTAACATAAGTAAATGTGCATTTATACGCACCTATTAGTCGGCGAGTCCCTTTCTCCACGCATCCACAATCATCGCACTCATTGACGTGACCCTTTTTGCCTGCTACGCCACAATGCAGAATTCTGGGGACGGCACCACCTGCACCCCACTTTGCAAACTTGAAAACTATTTCGACAAAATTTCATCAGCGAACGCTGATAGCCAAAGCATTCTTCGGCGGCGGCACAGCCCCAACGAAACACCTGTCCTTTGCACACTCGGAAGAACCACAGTTGATGTCTCCAGTTGTAGTGGTAAAATTCAACGTTTTCATCCACCCATAACTTGCGTCAACAAAAATTTTATCTGAATAACATCCTCGTACCTGTAGGAACAAACTGACATCTATAGAAACCGTGCCAATCAAAACGGCGCATCGAAACTTTGTATACCGGTGACGCTGGCTGCACGCTGACACCTCTTCCGTAGTAGAATCTTTACGACTTTGCCTTAGGCCTGTTTGGATCACGTCATCCGAAGTTGCAGAAGACGACATTCAGTTCACCGACGGAGAAGAAAATACTCAACTACCTTTCCGAGAACAAAACAGCCGTATCAGCGTTCAATGAGCACGGCAAGTTCCGCCGACATGACTGCTGCAACAATTTGGCTAATGTAGCTGTCACGCTGCATTTGTGAAAAGACTTCGGGAAAAGGATAAACGACTAATTCGTCAAAATGCAGCATAGATCACACAAAGTTCTGGGCTGAAGCTCATTCCCACCACCGCAAAGCAGAGAGCAATAGGGAAGTCAAACTCTAACTTTGGCATTTTCTCAGTAATCCTTTGGAGCTTATTAGATGCACCACCACAGGCAAGTACTTCGTTGCCATTCTTGAGATCCAGACCACCAGTAACACCAAGTAAAGCCCAAATTTCAATGGTGTTTTACTTTCCTGAACCAACAGAGCCTATCGAGTCAAAATGACACCGCAACCAGAACACGCAACACACCCACAACGGCGACAGACAATATACTAAATACGGCAAATGACCTTAAAACTGGCCAACTAGAAGAACCACTGTCAAGCAAATAACATAATCAGCTCAAAAATTCTCGGGTATCCTCAAAAACATGCAACCGTTTTTGGTCTTAGAACGAGAGCTAAGACTTGGTTTATATAAGCACCTGAAAATTAAATGCTTTTTATCTTTGGAAGTAAACCAATTAAAAACTGATATGTAACTACGAAAAATTGCCTACAATTGCAGGGAGGATCACACATCATGAAAATTTAACAATATTTAATTTAGGAAAGAGTGTGCTTATTCAGTATGCACCACAGATGAGGACTGAATCGCTATCATCGAGCAGGCTAGGTTTTCTTACAAACTTATTAGCTTAGGTGACAAGGGGTCAGTACAACTCTAATGAAGAGTGTAAGAGTGGCTTCTTGCAGCAAAATTATTAATCGGCATATAAGGCTGTGGTGAGTTTCCTGATTATCGCTTCGTCTTCCAACTTCAAGTTTCTTGAACCAACGGGTCAGACCTGACGGATTTTTTGATGCAGACGTCGGGTGGCCAAGATACTTGTAATACTTTGCTTATTCGAACTGCCGGTTTCGGTCACTTGGGTGGCCATATTATACTGAGCCGGTTGGTCAGCCTCCAGGCCGTGTGAACAGCCCCCAAGCCCTCTATTGCCAGAATACATGTATTGTAATACTTTGTTTGTTCGAACTACCGGTTTAGATCACTTGGGTGGCCGTCTTGTTCTAGCCGGTTGGTTGGCCTCCGGGCCGTGCCAATAGCCCCCAAGTCCTCTGTTCCCGGAATATATATATACATTCTGCCCTAGTACTGCGCCTTCTTTTACCTTAAGGGGAGCCTCGGGACGCTACATGTATTCTACCCCCAGTACTATGCCTTCTTTTGCCTTAAAGGGAGTCTCGGAACGCTACATTGGTGGCAGCGGAAGGCTGACCCGACTTTGATGGATTTTGTCCTGCTCCATGCCGCTTCTAGCAAAGAAAGAAGTGAAAGTGCTATGGATGGGAGAACCTCTGGTATCTCGTAACAGAAGGGTCGAGATCGACGTCCAGCTTCAGCATCTCTCCCGCCCTCGTGTTCGACAGGGAAGCTATTAACAACTGAAGCGACACTAGCCGTGAACTCCAAGTCCAGTGAACCTGCCAAGAGAGACCTGCGACGTTGTGGTCAAGCATTCTCTGTAAGCTCTCTCTCCTGTTCTCAGATGCAGAATATGCAGGATGACATTGGATAGCATGGTTTTATGCTTTGTACACTTGGATCGCATGCATTTTGTTCCTATGAGGCCCGACCGCCATATTTGCTCAGGTTTCTACGATGCCCTTGCGTTTCTTCTACTGTATCAATTAAGCCTGGAATCGCAATATGTGTTGTGTGTGTCTCGACCTATTCGAAATCTTGGATTCGTACCTCCACCTTTCATTGGACCACATTGTCGTGAGAGAGGACGGCCAAGGAGCGCGCATTGCTGCACTAAGTGCTACGCGGAATGGATGACACTACAGGAACACATGCGTTCGAATCTCGACGACTGGGACGGTTAGCTCGTGGGTGCCGCTCGCAGCACTGATTACGTTGTGATGGCTGACACGGGAGGCGGACGAAGGGGAGCGTCGGGGACGACGCTCGAAAGAAGAGAGGGGCTGTGTAATACTTTGTTGTTTGAACTGCCGGTTTCGGTTACTTGGGTGGCCATATTGTACTGAGCCGGTTGGTCGGCCTTTGGGCCGTGCCAACAGCCCCCAAGCCCTCTGTTGCCAGAATACATGTATTCTACCACCAGTGCTATGCATTCTGTTACCTTAAAGGGAGCCTCGGGACGCTACAGTACTATTTCCACTCTTTTCCGAGAAATTCTGACAAAATCTCTGCCACATAATTTGCTGTGGCTGCCTATTTCTCCCTCAAAGACCCACTTCAGCGACAAAAGTATTGCACAAATCCCTCGCCTTAGTGGTCCCGTTATTGGTACTGTCCTCGTTAGATGGCCTTCATTTTCGTGCCTGATCGGTGATGCACCTTTGTAGGGTGGCTGATGTAGTGTGAAACGCTTGATGGTTATAGACGGAATAGTACAATGTTGACAAAACGATCGGTGGGTGATGGCACGTTTATCACTCAAATTTAGCCTTTATGCCAAAGGTAATGAATTTTGCAGCGCAGCTTAGATGGGTGAAATTAACCTAAATTTGTGTACTTATTCCCCACCTCGATGTACATTAATTCCAATTTTTATGGCGCAATGCTTCTCCCGGCTCATGTGGAACGGTCGTGGGCGCTTACCCACGATGATACAAGTTCATTTGTACCTTCTTTTGGATCCAATGTGAACTATGCGACATTGTGCGTTACTATCTTCGTGTTTTGTGAAAAAGATATCAGAAGACACTCTCACTTCACGATCTGTGAGCCTCTCGCACGGTAGCATCATACTTGTCGCATACATCGTAGTCTTGTATGGGAGAAGAGCCCGTTCGAGGCTGTGCACTCCTAATGAAAGCCCTTAGCAGTCCGATCAAAAGTGCTATTCGATCTTTCCAAGTCTCCTGTGCCTTACAGAAATGTGCCGGTGTCAGGCCTGTTTTCGGGCTCCAAAGGAACTAGAATGGTCGAGAAAAAGCCGGCTTTCGTAAATGATGCCTTAACGGCTATGCATCGAATTGGACACTCAAAACAGACACGCACTACCATGAGCATACACGTTTTTCTCTAAAACTGCGTAACTGCAGCGCCGCAATTCCTCGTACCAACGTGCAACTGAACGGTCATCCACCTTCATTTTCCTTAACCAGGCATGTGGTTGATCATTCGTTCTTACTCCCATCATCCACGACATCTGGCAGTGTCTACAGTGTCTACAGTGTCTGATCATTGTATAGAACAAAAAGAAAACTCTAGTAAACATTGAATGCAACTCAGTAAAATTGACCCAAAATGCACCTTCTCTGGCCTCATAGAAACCATTGGGGAGCATCAGGGATAAAGTGGCTGAGGGCAAGCAGTCTCGTCAAGGCAGGGCATTTCATTCAAAGCACAGTGGTGTGGGTGATCTCTCTCATTCCCTTCCGCCTCCTTTGTTTGTACCATGATGTTCGAAATTCTGCCAAGGAAGAGAAGCACAAGAGCAAGTGATGTCTGCCCTCACTAATCAGCCCACGAGGAATGCCGTGTCTGAAGCCAACGCCTGACGGCTTTACGAGACACCACGCGACACGTGGTACCAATCGAATCACACGTGTCAGATTCAAAGTGATCATTCACACAATTAACCGTCAGAGATGCTCTTCCACGCCTTGTCTCGTCTGAAATCATTTATTCTGCTTTACACTCTCTTTTCGACTTTTCACTTTTTCGTCAGTGCCTCCCTCCCACTCCGTTTCCTGCTCCACTCCGGTCTCCTTTTATTCTCAACATCTGTCGCTTCCCTCTCCATCTCCTCCTCACTCTCAGCCTTCCATCCCGCCGTCTCGAAGGCGTTGGAGGCCAAAACAGGCGGATGTCGTAGAAATTAAGGGTAAGTTGTGCTACCAACCACTCCTCCTCCTCTCTACCTATTATGTGTCCTTACTTCATTTGCGTGCATCATTCCGGTGTTGCCAAATCTGGTATCCAGTGTAGATCTCATTGAAAGGAAAACTTCTTGGCCCCTTCGAGTAAGTCATTCAAAACATAAATCAAATTCTTTCCATTAAGTCAGCCCCTTCATATTTTACTTGGTCACATGGCTAGAGGCGTGAGTGAGTGAATCAAGCCAGGAATGGATGGGAGAAAGGAGGAAGGAAATAAGGCAAGCTGCACCACAGCACTGTGCAGAGACATCCTACGATGTCTATTTTCAGTCCTCATTTCTTCTTCTCTAATCTTCATCATTCCATTTCCACGACTCCTCCTCCCTCTGCCTCTATCTCAATCATTCCTTTGCCTGCACTGAGTCACCTCAATTCTATCTCCTCCTCCTCCTCCTCCTCCTCCATCACTTACCCCTTGTTAGTGAAGGTGGGCGCGTTGCTCCTAATTTGTAGTTTGTAGGCTGTCCTAAACCCTGTCTGCCTATCTCATTGCTCACATCCCAAATTCTCCTTTTAGTGAGCACCTCCACCTGGTAGGAACGTACGCTTGCCTTTTCAGTCCCTCTGTGCGCCTTTCACTATGTGCTTGCGCCTGTCTGTCTGTCTATCTACTTATCTGTCTGCCTGTCTGTCTGCCCGTGATTGTGGTTGTGTTTGTGTTAATGCCCATGCTTATATTCGTCCCTTGAGAAAGACGCCTCAATTGATGTTACACGGAAACGTTTAGGAGCCTGTGTGTGGGTGCGACGGCCCATTCATCTCATCCCCTTTCATAAAGTTGTCCTTCTAGATGACCAAATTGACAATTCCATCGTGGGTGAGGAAAGGTCTCCTATGGTCGTCCGTTAGATGGCTAGTTGGTTGCCTGATTAATTTGAGCTCCACACTTTGCCAACGCTCCACCACCTATCTACCCTCTAACTCACTTCACTACATTTGATCGCTCCTCTCACCCTGTGACTCCTACACTTCCTTCCTCCCTTCTTTTAGCTTGAAGTGGGAGGGTAACAATGGGGTTTGTCAAACGGGTGCGTGCAGTGTAAGCAGTTAGGAGAAAACTTGCGCCACTACTTTACACCCTGATCGTGGGATTGCGTGGTTGGTGCAGCCCACGTATCCTCTTGCGTTCGCCTTGAAGAGGACGAAGAGGGAGAGGAGAAGTGGATACACAATGCAGTGCAACCTTTGTGGGGAAGCTGCGACATCGTTAGCTGAGGTGGGATGTGAGGTGGGTGAATCCCTTCTAATTCTTTACCCATTCCTGAACCTACTTACCTGCCTACCCATTGCATTTACCTATCAACCTGTTGACCAAATCTTTATCCGTCTCGTCATCTACACAAGTGGTCAGCCAGCTTGCCTTTTCACTTCAGTTCTGGCAGTGCTCCTCTTGTTCCCCACTCCCCACACCTATATCTTCTCGGCCTCTGGCTTTCGTAATCGCTAATCTTAGTGCAAAAAAGTGGTTGGACGTAATGATTGAATAATTTCTTGCCATATTTATCATAAATACGAAATAACATTTTGCGTGTATGCTACTACTACTTCCCAATTGGTCACGAGCTCGCATCGAATCCCGGTTGCATGAAGCACTCTAAATCTAGTAAGGAATGCGCAGTCTTGCCCACTGTGGTCCTTGTCTCTCTTTCTTTGCATCAGTCTATTATGTGATTGTGCGGATAGATTTGAAGATGATGGTTATTCGAGGCTGAGGGAAATGGTGGGAAAATGGGAAGTGGTAGTGTTCTTGGTTATGTTTCGTAAGATGGCGTCAAATATGAACCGTATGCAGCCGCGATAGATAAATGGCAGTGGCAACAAAATAGTTAATCCTCTTTATGAGGAGGAGAAGTTCAGGCAATGAGGGATTGGGTTTACTGTGCTCTGCTTTGTTTCCTGTGTTTGACGAAGTTTTCCTATGTGCCACTTTGTTTATTAGAGGGGCGTATGCCTTAGATGGGTTGGGTTGATTGGGTTGGGTTTGCTAATCGCTTTTGTTATTGATTGTGTTTTTTGTTTGTACATCTCCGCGTAGAGGTCAAGTGTGGACGATGGAATGCGGGAGGCTGGCGACAGAATGAGTCAGGTCAGGCCAGCGTTGGCGGCAACGGCGATGATGATTGTAGCGCCTCGACCTAATCGTGTCAGTCAGATGCACACATACTAGCGTCAAGCTTTGGTGTTTCCCCATTCTACGCCGTCGACGTTGCACTGGAGTAGGAGTTGGTGTCGAATACTACGTCTCTTCCTCCTTCTCAGGAAGCAAGGATGAGAGTGAAGAGAGGGAGGGGATGGTGGCAGGAAGGAGCGGAATGAGGGAGGTAGAATGAAATAGACAATGCGCATTTGCCCGACTGGCGGATGTCGTTGACTGAGAAGGGGAGGACTGCGGCAAGTTGGGTGAGGCCGGCGATATTTGAGACGCTGATGATGGTATTGACATCTCCTCCTCTGCCCCTCCTACTCCTCCTCCTCCCTAATTGCAACCAGTTTGCCCTCCTCTGAATTGGACAGTGATGTTGGTGACACTAGAGCTGCTCAAGTGGACCCTTGCCATCAGCATGTAGATTCGGTGCAGCACACAGACAGCGTTGACGGGTCTGACTCATTTGCATGTAGCTATATAAGCAATAGATCAGACTCATCAAGAACTCCCATTCCGCTCCACCACTATCTACCACTGGCATGTTCAATTCCTACTAACACCAGACTAACATGAATGCAAGTTTTCTATGCTCTTACTCAGGTTACATGCGCACGAGATTTGCTCCCTAGCAAGAGGTGTATTTGCGTTTAAAGTAATAAGGGTGATGAAGGGCATTTGCGTTTTACTTGTTATTGTTGATTTGGGAAGGGATTGGCTGGCTGGGTGATTTGACTGTGTTAAGCATGGGTAGTAGTAGCTGCATGCATGGGTTGTTGAGGTCCCTGAGTGCTTGTCTCGTACTCGGTTGTGAGGGAAGGCGAATGTGATTGTGCTTGTGCATCATCATCACCAACAGTCAATGTTACTTGGCATTAAGGGGACCGTGGAGAATGTGGAGGGTTTACTATTGCTTCTTATAGGAAGAAAAAAGCCTAAGGCCGGGTGTGAATGCTCATAGGTGGATGGATGGATGGATGAATGGATGGATGGATGGATGGATGGATGGATGAATGGATGGATGGATGGATGGATGGATGGATGGATGGATGGATGGATGGATGGATGGATGGATGGATGGATGGATGGATGGATGGATGGATGGATGGATGGATGGATGGATGGATGGATGGATGGATGGATGGATGGATGGATGGATGGATGGATGGATGGATGGATGGATGGATGGATGGATGGATGGATGGATGGATGGATGGATGGATGGATGGATGGATGGATGGATGGATGGATGGATGGATGAGGACTGGGAGTTGTGCGGGTGTAGGCGCGTAGGAGACGTGGACAGAAGTGAAGTAGTGTGCTGCATGGAAGTGGAGTTGTGAGTCAGGAAACTGTGGGGAGAAGGGAGAGGATTGATGTAGGCAGGTATGGAGGTAGTTAGGAGGGTAGATAGATGGGTGAATTTGTGAAGTGGATGAAGGCCAAAACACTGCTGCCTGATATTTTAGCCGCAAGTTAAATTAAATCCACAAATTCAATATCAACTTAACCACACGCTCTCCCCTCTTCCTCTATCTCTCTCATCCTCCTTTTTCCCCTTTTTCTCTCCCATACTCCTTTTACTCCACCTCTGACGGTTTGAGACCCTGACTGAATCAGCGCAATTCTCCCCACTTTCCTCTAGAACAAATAGAGTGAGAGCAGACAGCATGCTCTCCTCATTGAAGTGGACAGACACAGACTTGCCTGAGAAGATTTAGAGAAGAGAGCATTTTGAGGACACACTCCACTGTCACATCGAAAACAGGACTTCCTCACCTCAGGGTAGCCCTGACCACAGAGATGCTGAGATGACCACAGTTGTCCATGTCCAGTGGGTCATAGTTAAAAGTATACTAACATAACTAATGAAATCGATGGTGATTGAGAAGTGTCGTTGTATATATTCAGGAGAGAGGTACACTCTGTAGACGAGCATCAACCTCTACACTTCACCCCATTCATCACATTACCAGGGAGAATTGCACCCCACCTGCTCGCACCCCTCTCTCCAAGCGAATGTGTTGGTGAACTGCTGCCGAAGTACGAAAATTGCGACGATGCTGCTGACACATTGATCGTCTGTTCGAAGATGACGCTTTGAAATGCACTTGAGTGCGTGACAGCGTGCTGGACGCGATTGAATGGGAGAAGTGAGGCGTTGCGGACGGTCTGGACAAAGTGAGATTTGAGCACCAAATGGTCGCAGGGAGTGCAGACAGATTGAAGCACAACCAGTGAATTATGAAGTAGGGAAATAACCACCCATCTGAGCAAAACAAACGGAAAAAAACAGAGGCGTCGGCTCGTAAGCAGTGATGGGAGGGGAAGGAGAAGGGGGAAAGCGTGTACCAACGTGTTCGTGAGCATGGAGATGTGGATGTTGCCCTACACATAGCCGCAGCTTAGCATGGCTTCCCATTGCTGTTTATCACACGTTTTGGCTAGCATCTGTCAGTCCCGTAATCCACCGGACGTACCTTCTACTTATGTACAAAATAAGTAGAGTGGAATTAGTTGATGACCAAGGACAGTAAATGAGGTGAAAAAAGTGCTTTTCGCCTCACGTAATTGGGGGATTAAGTATGCGCTGACTTTTTTACTAAACTTGTTAGATCCTCTTTTATCTTAAGAAGTTTCATTGCTCATTCACCACTTCTAATGTGCCATTGTTGGATGCGTATACTTGAACAGAATTCGTAGCCTCCTGACCACCTTCGGCTCAAATGTGTGTCGAGGACCTTCAACACGCTGCACCTCTACAACCAAAACAATCATGAGCTGACGGCTTATTCAAAGGAACATTCTATTACTACTGCCTCCGCCATCACAAGCCGATGTGCCAAGCATTGGAGC
Source organism: Taenia multiceps (assembly GCA_001923025.3). Taxonomy (NCBI): domain Eukaryota; kingdom Metazoa; phylum Platyhelminthes; class Cestoda; order Cyclophyllidea; family Taeniidae; genus Taenia; species Taenia multiceps. The sequence continues at coordinate 2,855,514 of CM010317.1, read as the reverse complement.
AGCTCATCTTCACCAAGACGGACGCTGGACATCACACTCACCAATGAGTGCCATCATAGTCTGTCATCACAGATGCCACGTCTCCTTCGAGCAGTGTCATCAGCTTGACCTAAGCAACTTGCCTTTGCCTGACTCAATTTTCGTTAAGACTGCGTTCTCTTAAATCGAACTTCTTAAGGCAGGGACATTGAAAACAACGATTCAGCATCCCCAGGGGACTTGCGCTTTCTTTGTTTCCCTTTTCTCCTCTCCAGAGAACCTTTATCATTTGTCCCCTTCCACTTTTCTAGTTCCTCCCATTACCTCCAATCCTTGCCGTCTCCAACATCGTCCTTTTCAACTTACTGTAAAAGCGAAAAAATTCTTTGATTGTTTTTATTTATTCAAATTAATCAAACGCGATCACTTTGCATAAATCGCTTCCATCATTTTGGATGTTTTGGCATTTTGCTGCGGGCATTTGCCGACCCTCTGCCAAACTGCCCTTTGCTTTATGCGCATCAAATTTAGGACAACGCTGATGGCGATAGACGTGTGCATTTGTGTTATGCAAATGGCGGCTCCTCTTTCGTTTGCAAGCATCTCTGTCGTCCGAGTGGGTACATTCTTAGACCTCTGCGAAAGGAAGTGATCCACTGAGATGGAGAATTTGGTGCTTTGCTTGAAAATCCTAGCTGCGTGTTGGTTAAACGATGGAGAGTGATCCGATCCTCAGACAAGGAAGGAGAAGGCCACATCCTCTCCGTTTACACATATTTGATTATGATTTGTAAAAATCGCATTGTCTGCGTCGACTGAACTTCTCGTCCTTCGAAGGAGACTGCTGATTCTCGAGCAACATTGAAGGTCGTGAGGACACCTGGCGAATCCACTGCGAGTTGGCTGCAGGTTGGTGAAGGCGTTGGGTGGTAGAAGGAACGAACACTGCTAGTGTATCAGAATTCCCCACAAACGATCACCTTGCATCCACTTCGATCGGCACTGAATGCTCTATGGATACTGGATATTTTGCATGCTTGCTGGAATCACGCTTTCGTCTCAGCCTGTGCTGCATTCTTCGCCTCAAACAATCAGTCACATTTCTTTCCCATTCCCTGCCCAACTATACTTTGATGCACTAGCAATAAAACCATTCTCTACTCACTTGATCTGATACATCTCTCGTTATCATGCAGTTAGGCATCATCTAGACCGTATTCTTTCCGACTATATTTTACAGCATCTCAAGTACTCGAGCAAGTAATATCCCCTATGTGGTATACGACTTTACCTTCCGCACTTAAATTAATTCAACTGTGCCTTGAGGGAGGTTCCAAATCGGCACAGAAGCCGTATGTACGTGTGTATGCGTGTGCATGGTTCACATCCAATTGAAGTGCCTCCTTTCGCTAAATCAAGGCACTCAATCCGTAGCCACCATCTCACTCACCAAATAAGCCGCTAACTTTTGCTTACTACTTTTTTTCTGCATAGGCAAGGTAGAAAAGGTCAGTCATCATTCGCTGACCCTTCCATCATGAGCTACACCTTGGCTTCAACAAGGCTACACAACAGTTAGATGCTGTTATTATGGACTTCGATCTCAAGCAAAATCACCACGTGAAAGCAACATTCAATGTTGATTACATTCGCTAGACTATTCCTCCTAAAATCTACTTTTCAAGCACTTCTGTCATAGTTTGGTGCACTAGCAATTGGACCACTCTTTACTTACTTCACCTGCCACATTTCTCGTTACCACACAGTTCCTTAGAGGCGTTAATTGTCCTCGATCCAGCGGCAAGGTGCCCATCGCACAAAGGCTCGCTGACCCTCTGGCTGGTTGATTGGCTGGTCATTGAACAAATTGACTAGCCGAAGCAAAATGATGAACGATCCCACCAAGGGGCACTATTTTCCTGCCACTCGGATGAGTGCATCAATCCTTATCGATGCAGAGGCTGACAGTTCCATGCAATGCTATTGTACCAAATCCAAGAATGCTGACACAGGCAACCCGCTGATTTATTGCCATGTCTTCATGGTTCTTGTGCTTAGATGTTTCAAGTGGGTTTTTTTACGAATTCATTAATGTATAATGTGTATGCAATATAAATTTCATGTGAAAATGGCAATTATCGCATGGTTAGCTCACCTGCAAACGTAGGTAAGGGACAGCTATTAATTTTTAGCAAGTTTGGCACGAATTGTGCTACTGAAAGCTTGGACGAAGCCTTTGAAATATCAATAGGGTGAAAACTAACCTGCGACAGTCAGGGTGGACAGTACAGTTTCATGGAGATTCACTATTATCTGCGGCATTCTGCGAAGCGGAGTGCAAGAGCGAAAACGGTATTGCTAGAGTGGTATGTTCAAACGCCGCCTCCTCAACAGATCGCAGGCACAGGCGTATTTCGTAGATGGCTATTTTATCCTACACAAATTTGTGATGACTCGATCATTCCGACGCTGTTACCTTTGAATTTCCCTAATATTCTGATAAGGTTCCGTGGGCAGATGGCACAGTCGACAGTGTGGCACAGGCGGTATTAGTGTTGTCTATGAGGGCATCAGATCGAAAGAAAGGCGCGATAAGCACTTTCATGATTTTTATCACTGTATTCGCCACCTAGCCATCATTAAAATTAATTTAAGCTTTGCTCGGTTGGTAGCATATTCTGAGGGGTGAATTGTACTTAGCAGTTACATGACTTTGATTGCTAAACAAAATTTCAAACTCAGTCCACAATGTCCAATTTTCACGGACACAAGCATGCCTAACTCCCAGATTCCATTCCCTTACCTATCTCTTTGCTTTGTTTTAGCTGACTTGCCTGCTGATATCTTTCCGCTCTTACACTCTTTTCATTTTCTCAAATTAGTCCGCGTTATGCTCGTGTGCATAATACTTTTGCTATGTAATTATGCGCACCGCTATCTACCAGCATTCCTGTGATTGGTTTTGGTGCGGTTTTAGGTGATGTTAAGCTTTTGACTCGGCATGCGATTGACTTTGCGTGATGCATTCCACTCAACCATTAAGTCTAACAAAGAACATCAAGAAAACCTTCTTATTTCATAATAGCTCGCCTTTGGACAGTTTTTAGGCTTAGATGAACTGAAATCTGCTGCATCTTGGACTAGTTCAGGTGGGGATTCTCGTGATGGCAAGGCGCTGATTGGGCATGTGACTAGTACAGCCACGATCTTGCACCGAACTTTTGCACTTCTGCCACCAAAAGCATGAATTTTTGGTTTTCGAGGACGTAAGCAAGAAAGCCACAGTCAAAAGTTGTTTCACCACCTTGGCATCACATCAAACCAATTTCTTCTGGAAAGATGAAAGGCAGAAATGCTACGTTGTCGTAGTTTTAAGTAAATAAGAATTCATACAGTGCACTCAGCCCTGTACCAACGGATAATCATGTATTGTAGACCACAAGGTCCACATCTACGGCCTTCTCATCGCCATACGATGCAGTCGAATTGATCAGTCTGCCCACTTTGTTAGTTCAACTGCACCTCAGGCACCCAACATGACATGTAATATCATTAATATTAATTTTCGGAGATCTGTTAGAGTGCCAAAATTCACGATTAGGCATCTTCATTTTGGAGCGCAATTTTGAGCAACAGTGCTTAGCGTTGAACACTTTTAAACGTGCCTTCACTTATCCGTGCACGATGCCCATAAAAATGCAAAAATGTGGTACACATAGCAACGCATGCTATTGAAGCATTCAGCCCGAATTCGCGGCATTATGGACAAAGCATTAAGATTGAATGTTTAAAACGTAGTTAGCCGTTTGGTATGCTGCTAAGACCTGAATTTTATTGAGTACTGTCAATGAATTCACGAAAAACGTGGTAAATCAGGTCGAAAAGTTGATTTTAGCAGTACAAGTAGAGCATCAGTTGCTTCGTAACAGTAACAGCTAAATGGTTCAATTGACGACAGTTTTGTCATATGTGAGCACTGTCATCAATTGCACAACACTGGCAGAAGAGAACACCTTTTCCAGTTAAGCCTTAAGTGTGTGTGCCCATTCAGCGCCTGTGGGTAGCTAGCACACTGCTGCGGATTTCCTAATGATAAAGCTGAACACACGCCTTACTGAATGGATCCTTAAAATGAGAGAAGTCTACAGAGAACTCAGACACCTTCTGATTCGCAACCAAGTCTGGAAGATATGGGGTAAAATAACCAAAATTTAAATGTAGAAATGAGGAAAAGTGTTCGGAAATTTCGGTCCACTTACGAAACGAAGGATGATTTTCGTGCGGTTATTTGGTTACTGTCACTGGCAGCACTGATGATTTAAAACATTTCAGTTTGAAATCACTATTAAGATGTATTTTTGAAGTCATGTCATAGCATAAGAGAGAAAGTCAAGGCACTATGACTAAGACTGATTGGATACAATAAAGCAGCTAATTTAATATCATTTTTTTACCTATGCAGTAAAACAAAAAATTGACATTCTACTGACTAAATCAAGAACACGGATCGGGAAATCAGCATGATAACTAATTGGCCTGCACAAAGTGATTCCACAGTTTATCACATCATTGTCAGTTATCAGCAGAATTATTTCTTCTGCACGCACACTAATCCTTTGTATCCGCAACTCAGGGTAAAAAGCCACAGTTAGCGTTTTATTGAGGTCTGTAGGATTGATTTGATGTGGCAAGTTGGACAGCAGCCAGAGTGAACCTACCAACAGGATGTCAGTTCAGGCCAGAGGAGGAGGAGGAGGAGGAGGAGGAGGAGGAGGCCTGCCTCTCCTATCCGAGCTCAATCTGATGTGGGCGATCGCCTTAATCTAAGTTGGTGCAGTGTGAATTAGTCTAGCCTAACTTAGTGCATTGCAGTGCGTCCAAAGTGCGATGGGTAACTGGTAATTTGTTGCAAAAAGGAAAGCACCGAATTCTGCTTCAGCAGAGAAGTGAGTTAAAAAGAAAGAAGATTGCGGTCCTCCATTCGGTAAAAATGGACGTCCTTTCGACTTTTATTCGTGCGCATGCGCATACACCCACATGCACAGAACTGCAAACGCACACGTCTGCCACGTCGAAATGGAGCCCTTTCTAGTCACAAGTTAGTCAGTTTTGGCTCAAGAAGTCAGTTTCCAGATAGCACAAGTGACATTTTCATGCTCGAGCTCCAATGAGGTGAGCTAAAGGCACTTGAGATGCTATTAACAGCATCAGTTGGCAAATCACACGAGATCGTAAATCGTCGTGAGGCATTGAGAGGTGTGCTACTTCAATCAAATGGAGCAGTCTTCTGATTCAACTCATGTGTAACAAAGCTAGAAAGAGGAATGAGGCAGAAAATTTGGCTGAGTGATTGGAGGGACGAGAAAGATAAGCGCTGCCAGACCGATGGCGTGGAAGGAATGGTGATGAAGGGTGAAGCGAACAACTTGTGAATAAACGCGATTGAGTGAGATGTGTGAGACAATGAGTTGGAGGAACGGTGAAGCATTGGGGAGCATACTCCCTTGGATGTGGGATTGGCCATAAACACACAATTAGATCAAAACTGGTCTCATTTGGAGCATCAGCAGTTGCATATGTTTTCCCATTACTCCAACTGCTAGTTCCAACACGTGGAAAGGGGGTGAGGAGGATATCCGCTGCAGGTTTTGCCATGAAGTAGTAAATGGAATACAAGAAGTGTGAAATGGATCTCATTCTGACTCCTTGGTTTACTGATCCAAGCTGGGTAATCAAGTCAATCCTTGATTTGTTGGAATGGGGTAATGCTTTAAAAGGACTTAACAGACGACGATTAAGTTAAAAGAGAAACTGGTGAAAACAGTATGGGGTTCATGACGTTCCAATAGATCCTTCCCATTCACCAACTTCGTGACATCTTCGTCACCAGCATTAATGCTTGACTGTTGGTGTGCTCCACCCCAAATCTTCCTCCTTTTCACCTTGATGTGCAAAGACAGGTTTGCTACAGCTCAGTGAAATGAAGAAGGAGAACGTAAGCACTCCTGTTCGTTGGGTGGCTTACCTGACTGACTACAGGTGAGAACGTCATTCCAAATTGTTCCATCCTGTTAATTGCCCCCCAATGCCACCTGAATCACTAGAGTCTATCATTCTCAGGAAATCCGCATTACCTGAAAGCTTGTCACAATTATAGCCCCTGCAATTGCCTTTCTTGCAAATAATCTGCCCGCGGGCACAAGCACCCCCATGATGTGCTTTCGATTTACAGTAACACTTTGACTGACTGTTGCGACTGGAGGAAAGCGCAGAAGTAGAAGTCGGGAATTGGCAGTGCTTCGATTGAGCGCCCTAGCTTAATGTTGGGTGGCAGATTTTATAGCAAGTAAATGTCCAAGTAATTAATGCAAAGGTGCTGAGTAAGGAGAACAAGAAGAAGAAGAAGAGGCCTATGCCTTCTCGTCTCCGCTGCGTGACACCTAACCAACTCCTTCACTCGGCTAACGGAGTTGGATATGGAATACCACGAAGTGAAGCACGCACTGTCTGCGTTCATGTTGAACTAACTGTAGCGGTATGAGGTCATCCTAGGTCATGACTGTGTGCGAAGAATGCGGATTGAATGAACCTGTGACTGGATCCAATGCGTTCAAATTAAAGGTCCAGTCTGTTGACAATCAAAGATGAGCAAAAATGGGAGGGAGAAAGGGAGGGAGGTAGGGAAAAAGGGTGGGAAGGATAGATTCAAAGTGGTTGATGGAGGTACAGAACATGCAGAGTTGGCAGGTTGTTTCATGTGTAAAATCGCTTTTGCACAGTAGAGGATGATGTGTAAAAATCACACTGTCTGTATTGATTGAACTTCTTGCCAGTCGAAGGGGACTGCTGATTCTCAAGCAATATCGAAGGTAGTGAATACACTTTGCGATTCCGCTGCAAGTTGACTGCAGGTTGGTGAAGGCGTTCGGTAGCGGAAGGAAGGAACACTGCTATTGTGTTATAATTTCAGACAAATGATTACTTTGCAGCCACTTTGATCGGCACTGAACGCTCTGTAGACGCTGATTATTTTGCGTGCTTGCTGGAGTCAAGCTTTCGCTTCAGCTTCTTCTCCATTCTTCACCTTAACCAAATGTTCACATCCCCTCTCCGTTCATCCCTATCCAACCCCACTTTGATGTACTAGCAATTCGACCACTCTTTACTTAATTGACGTGACACATCCCCCGTTATGATACAGTTGCGCATCATCCAGACCGTTTGTCTCTTCGAATATTTTGCCACCAATCCAAATGCTTGAGCCTGTCCTCATTGGTGCTCTGGCATGAAATATTTCTCATGCAGTCTACAACTCGACTTCCCGCACGTAAATTGACTCATTTGTGCGAAAGGAGAGGCTCCAAACCTGCAAAGACGACGTGTGTGTGCGTGTCTGTGTGCGTGGCTCACATCCAATTGAAGGGCCTCCTTCCACTAAATAAAGACGCTCAATCTGTAGCCATTATCTCAATCACCAAATAAGACGCTATACCACACCGAAATCAGGTAGTCAATGCTTCAACTCTCCAATTGTTGCTTACTTCTCTTCTTTCTTCACAGGCGATGCCGAAGAAACCAGTCATCTTCTGCGGACCCTTCCACCATGAGATGCATGTTGGCTTCAACGAGGCCACACAGCAAATTGATGCTGTTAAAGTGGATGCTGATCTCATGCCAACTCACCAGGTGAAAGTGGCATTTAGCGTTGACTGCATTCATTTACTAAGATGCTACTTGTGTTCCACAGCATCTGCAATTCGCATGTAGGATCTCACCCAGACCGAAAGCGTATTCTTTAAAGAATTCTGCTTCTCCTACACTTTTGTCGCCGTTTGTTTGCTGCTTACTTTCCTTCCGGTAACATTTTATAGCAGCTGTGGTTCTGCCTTCACTTGATGCCATTAGTTTCATTGTTGCATCTTCCGTGTCGCATCTGCCAGTTGACTCTAGTTCGTGGTTAGAAGGCGCTCCAGGCTATTCATTAGGCATGAATTTTAACAAATGCAGAATTATCGAAGCGATCTTTACGACTAACAAGCGAATCGAGCTGTGTTAGTGTGGACTCTTTTTGTATTGACGAGATCCATTTGATTACTCCATACAGCAGTCGGAAAGCGAATCTCTGTGCAAGATTTAAGGACCATTACTCGCTCCATGATTTTTGTGACAGACAGTATGCCGGTAAGTTGAGTGAAACCATTCGTGAGTAGGAAGGTGGAGTTCGTACTGGGAGTGTGAGTGCCTCTTCTTGAAGCTATTGGCACTTGTCTTGTACTTAGTTGGCACAATTCCAGACGAGGCAATCGCTCGTCTTCAAGAGTGTGTTAAATCAACGAGGTGGTGCCATGATGTAAGGTGAAGTGACCCACCTCTGCCTAACGCATTCCTAGATGACGAAATGCAATGCCACTTCCCATCTGTCTTCAACAGATTGGCGTGACAGATTTGAGAAACCCGGTCTCTTAGCCTTTTTATGGAAGCAATGATTAGGGATACATGGAGTCTAGGTGAGCGGAACGGGTGTGGGATATAGTCATTCTTGGGATAGCAGTTGACCAACGATCCATGCCTCAAAATCCTTGTTGAATAAATTTCTCACTTGTATAAGGGCCTTTTGGAAGGAGATATTATCACCCTTTAATTTTATTGCCTTTGTACCAAAAATAGCCTTCCATTTGTGCAGTCGTATTTTTACTTGCTACGAAGCTTCATAGTACTCATGCAGCATTTAAGTAGCAAAGACACTAATTCCGCGATATCGCGGGTTCACGCGATTTATGGCGCCATCATATCGACATGGTTTATGCATAATTTTGGCATCAATAGAGCCTACTTGGAACTCAAGCAGCTTGGAGAGCATTATTTTTGCATGTTTCGCATTTGAAATTATAACACTTGCTCTATTAGCTAATTTGAACTCCAGTACGAAACTGTTTGTGTTAAATCAGATTTGGTCGCGTTGTAAAAAGCGAATGCCATTCTGTGCTATAGTACATGGAAGCCATATACTCGACTATGCCTTCGCCTATCCCGCCGTTGCCACAACCGATAATGCCTCCAAACGAAATTCGCTACCTACCCCCTACACCGGTGCAAACAAGGCGCAATTTTGTGCTGGATCAGGATGTCGGGTCTGCAAAACAGCATTTCTGTGCCACTCCGCCGATACCACCGCGAGTGCCTGAACAAGGAGATGAAATCGGAGGCGCTGCCACCCCACAAGCACCACCTCTGCCACCTCGAGAGGTAATTGGCGGCGGTGCAGAACTTGCAACCACCATCCCTCCAGCCAAAGTAAGTGCATTTGAAACATTTGGTGTTAGAGAAGTGATACGTGTGAGTGGTTTGACTCCCTCTCACGCGCTACCTAATTCAACATGTTCCCCTATAAAGATGGTGTTCTACCCTCATCTCCTGATCTTTTAATGCGGTGAGGACTTCAGCACGGTCATGTTATAGCGCTCTTGCATATTCTTGACTCACCACTCAATCAAGGAATCAAGGGAGGTGTTACCCGATTTTACAGGAACATTTTTTTGAGTTGATCATTGCAGTGTATCGGTGGATTCGCCACTGCAGTTAATTATGACTGGGCGACTCTGCCGTATCAGTGTGTTTGAATGAGGCCTGAGAAGCAAATGTGACTGCATTTAGCAAACGTCTTCAAGAGTGTGTTAAATCGACGAGGTGGTGTCAAGATGTAAGGTGAGGTGATCCACATTTGCTTAACGCATTCGCAGCCGGTCCATGTGCCAAAAAACACAACAGAATAAATTTCACACTGCTTTAAAGACTCCCTTGGGAAAAATCTTAATGTGATCTTAGTAGTGGTTAAAGTATTGCTAGTTTTCCTTTCATCTTACAAATTTCGGACCAGGTACAATGAAGGTTTACATGCGTACATCTATTTTGCATTGACTTTAGGGCTACACACTAATCACAGAGCTCTTGAGAAGACGGAGCACTCATTCAGCACGAGAGAATCCCGCAATATTGCGGTTCCACGCAGTGTTTGTAGCATCGTCTTGACGCTTTGTGCGTAAAATTTCATTCACAAGGAGGCCTTCATGCTAGCTTTTGCAGAATAACGTCTCTCAATCACATGGTCTTGATACAGCTCGAGAAAATTTAGTTTGGCGTGTTTTCCATGTGAATGGAGCATAAAGTGCTCTATTGGCTAATCCCATACCCATCAAGAAACAGCTTCAGTATAATCAGAGAAGACTTGCTTGCTATGACGCAAATACCATCTCTCTCTACAGCGCACAGACGCAATGAACTCGCCTTTAAAACTACCAGATCCTCTGCAGTCACCACCACCACCAGAAGCGAATATTAACCATGAGTACAACAAAGCCGCTCCACAGAATCAATCAAATTGCAGTCCGAATGTTTCTCCAGCGCCGTCACCATCGCAAACGCCTTCGCGTCGAGGTGAAGACGGAGGTGAGGTCATCCCATTTCCACCACGACCACTGCCACCACAACTACCGCCAAGACCAGCATTGCTTCCAATGTCGCCTCATATACCGAACGCCGTCTACTTAAATGCTGACAAAACTGAAGCCACCACACTCCAACGCATCGTCGTCCCTTCGCCTTCCAAAGCGGATGAGTTTGGGTTATCCGACAATAGGCAAATGCAAAATGTGAGTTCTTTGAAGCTTTTCCACGGTTACGGAAAAAAGTTCTTTTTAAGTGATCACTATGGTGCATTGGTAGGTTCGTCATTGCATTGATGCATGATGAGGCAAATTCGCTGCACCAGTGTGCTCGGATGAGACTTGACAAGTACTTTTGACTGCGTCTAGCTACTGTCAACTGACTACCAAATCTGTCTCTTGCATTCCCTCATTGCATCTGGGAGGATTGTCATTAGAAGGCACAGACTGGCAACCATTCTGACACCTCTGCTTGCTACGGGTAGAAATAAACTGAACAGCAGATTTCGTGGTGAATTAGTGAAATAGATGTTTACTAAGCAGTCGTCTCCTTCATTTCTCACACACATTAATGTAAGATTCTCCGAAATGGCAGGAAAGCAGAATTGAACAGCAGACAATTAAATCGCAAAATCTGAGGTTCTAATGAGCAATTACAATTTTAATGGTAGTGTAGAAATTAACAGACAAAGTTGTGTGGGACAATGGAGCAGGATGTCAGTCACTTTGCGCAACTCCACTTACCTCTTCATCATCCGCCTCTACGACCTCACGAAGATGTGCTGACACTCCCAACAGCACATCTCCTTCGGGATCGGCCACGAGGCACAAAGGGTGACTGACGACTGTCCCCATGGCTTATCCTTCGTGACGGTGATGCCTTCTTTAGGTACTGTTGCCAGTTCGGCCATTGCAGCTGAAGTCGGTATGACTCAGCTGCAGTGTGCTCTTTCAATTCAAGGCCGCTCCATCAACACTTCGTCGTTTGGCGTTATTTTACCTTCTTAGTGCTGTGGAGTCAAAACCAGCGTTAAACATCGTCTGCGATAGGCCTTTTGGTTGTCCACTTATCAGTGCTTCTTTCGATTCCCTTATTCTTCCCTGCTTGCTGCATCTCCCTACATTTTTCTTCTTCTTTCATCGGTTTCCCTTCTCACTTAATCGTCGTCTGTTGGGTCCCATGATGCATTACTCCTCTCCAACAAATCAAGAACTAGTTTGATCGTCTGACTTGGATAAGTGAACTAGGGAGTCAAGATCAGACCCAGTTCACATTTCTTGCCTTCCATTTGCCACTCTATGCAAACCCTACAGCGGATGTCCCGCTCACCCTCCCCCACAAGTTGGAACTAGCAGTTGGAGTAGTAGGGGAGACCTACTGTAGTAGCGATGCACATGCAACTGCTGATGCTTTAAATGAGGCCAGTTTTGACAATATTGTTCATTCATTGCCAACTTCACATCCGAGAACGAATGCTCCCCAATGCTTCACCATTCCTCCAAATTATTGTCTCACACGTTGTTCGCTTCAACTGTCTTCGCCTTTCCTTTTGCTCCTTTGTTCTGCCAGTGCCTATCTTTCCTGTGTCTTCAATCACTTAGTCAAACTCCTGCCTCGTTCCCGTTACTACCTTTACTAGGTGTGAATAAAATCACAAAACCGTTTTAGTTGATTGACGTGGCACCTCATTGAAGCTTGCGTATGGAACGTGGCTTGTGCGACCTGCGAGCTGACTTCTCGAGCCAAAAGTGACAAACTTGTGACTAGGTAGGGAGGGCAGAGGTATGCATTTGCAGTTCTGTGCCTGCGTACGAGTGTGCGTGTGTGTATGGATGAAAGCCAAAAGGGCGTCTATTTTTACCGCATCACTTCCACAGCTCTGCTTACCTATTTCCTTTCTCACTTGTCTACTGAAGCAGAACTCAGTGTCTCCATCTTCGCAGCAGTCCATCCCTTCTCCTCCACCATTGCCACCGCGTAATGCTGCGACCGAAGGTATAGGAGGAGTTGGCGCCATTCCACCAGCAACACCATGCCCTCCCTTACCGTGTCGTCCGCCCCTTCCTGGACTGGCCGCCCCTTGTGCTGGTGGTGTCTCAAAACCATTCCCAGCCAATCGACTCCCTATTTTGGATGAGCTTAGGTCTTTTAATAGGGACACACTTAGACATGTGAGTCGTTAGACTGATTTCTATGTCTTCACAATGATGGCCATTGAAACGTTTGCTGCACTCATCCACTAGCCAATCACACATCGGCGACTGGACACTAAGCGCTTTACTTCTTAGCGCTTCCATCACCCCCACTTTCATTGCCATGTTTTCACGCACGTGTTTGTATTTTACAACCTTTTCGCTCTCTAAATTGGGGATGAGTCATCATACCCCGGTCCTATGCGCTTGCACGTGAGGAGAAATTGTGATTGAGCGTGTTGCTTTTGCATTCTAGACAAATGTACTACTAATGATTATAAGTAGGCCGGCTGTGTCATTTTAAACTAGACGTTTGATGCGTCTACCAGTCAATACATGGTTTATTCATGCCTTCTCCTTCTTCTTCTCCTGCCTTCTCTTTACGCAGTCGGCGATAGTGGCGCTAAATTTTGACTGTTCATAATTCATCCAACGATTTGTATCCTCATTCAAGGTTGACAAGGATCATTCCATTCAAACGAGAGGCTCAATCACATTGTTTCGAGTGCCGAGATCATTTTACCCAAGGAACATGTACAAATTCTATGCACATTTGTTTTGATTAGTTAGCGTAACTGAGGTTCACACCCACCTTTGTAAGTGGCTAGTCATGTGGTGCTTAGCCTATGGAAGAAGCACACCATCTAGCAATGAATGTGGAAGACGTGGTCAGAATTGGGGCGTCGCCTGCATTCAAGCATGGTAGCTTGCGTGTACTTAGCTCGAGTAAGTAATTGTTTGACACTTTTTCGCTGAATTTTACTTGTCATCAATTTTACGGTGACGTCGTCAACTCATCTCCGCAGTGACATCATGCGCCACACAACATGGCCTATCGAACAATCGTACTTGGAAGGCTAAATATAATCGCTGCTAACTTCTTTCTTTAAATTACTAGAACTGAGACCTGACTAACAGGCTTTGCCCATCTACCTGTTGGTTAGTGTGAAGCATTTCGATCAGTCATCCCATCACCAAAATAAGGCATAGAACTGCTTTGTGGGATGTAGTGGTTTCTCCTACCAGGTTGTCATTTATGAATGGTTAATAGAACGGACTTTTGTTTAAAAGGCAATCTTTAGCATTAGTCTGCTACGAGGAATGGCGGTTAGATCAAGTCAGATTGAATTAATTTAAAAGGCTATGAAAAGGCGATAACTATGGCCACAAACAAGGCGTTGCCCTCAATATTCGCAGGGCAAAGTTCACTCTTCTCTCTTTTACCTTATTTTCATCATTTCGGCACAAGAATCGCATCCACCATACAATATTGTCTGTACTTCTCAAACCAATCCCATCCACGAAAAGCTGGTCTTATGAGGAAAGGCATATTCGACACTCCAACTGCAAGCCTTATTACTTGAAAAAAGGCAATGAGGATTACTGATGATAGCGACGAAAAATGAATAGCAGGCGCTTACAGCACCATTTAATTCTGTTACTGTCATCACCAGTGTATGCTTTTATGCGTGCACTTAAAGGCGCTAGCCAAACAACAGCATTCACTAAGCCTCAATGCCACTGTAACCGTGTGTCTACAGGCGGTAGCGTGAGCATCACCACGACCACTGCCAAATTAAGTGTCGCCAATAACACTTTGCAAGCGAATTGCCAACAACTTTCAATGGCTGAAGGAAGGGACGTTTGAGTACAGGACTATTGCCTTATGCTCCTTCTTTTTCCAGTGTTGCACATATCAGCACATCCAGTTCAGTAGCACTTCTATGGTTCTAACTGTACTCAACATTTTTGCCTATTATCACAATATGTCATGTAAGAGAAGTTGCAGCTTTTACAACCTGAATGCAGCCTTACAAAGCGGAATCATGGGCTGGAGGGCTGCGAAGTCACTAAACATCACTATGGTTGCACCGCAGATTGAATATTTCACGTGTATGAACATTCCCAGGGCTGAATAAAACATGACCTGCAATTGGCCTAAATTGTTAACTACTCCTTCTCTTGAATTTCCAAGGTAAAATTTAGGTTATTAATGCTGTTAAATGCCCATTTCTGCCTCATGAGAGGAGCGGGTGTTACACAACTACGCATTGTCTATTCCGAGGGTCCGTGGTAGGCGTCAAAGTCACCTTGACCCTGACACATTTTGGCTATAAGGGAGCAGCGAGTGGTGTGTGCGTCTTAGAGAGTGGAGCCAACCCATCCAAAGGACAAGTCAAGTGGTTGCCTTTGTGAGGAAGCACTTTGCATTGCAATTACTGAGTCACATGAGTTTTGTGCCACTTCCATTTAGCTCAAGACATCCTAACGCTTACACTGCCCCCGCCGGATGCACTCAGCTTTGTTGAGTCTGTAAGTAAACACTTGTTGCCTGATCAGGTAGTTGTCCATTTAACAGGATGACTGGATGATTACTGCTTGCGGATGGCAGAAGCATCACTGCGGTTATGCTACACGTTCGTTGACATGAAGCAGTGGCAGCACCGCTCTCATTCCTCATGCTCTCACCATGCATTTGACCCATTCTCTGCGACTCTTACACCTGTCAAGTCGGGAGGCTGCCTTATTCGGCCCGTTGAAGTGGACCAAGCACAAATAGTACTCGACTGGGCTTCTGAAATGTGTTGATCGCAAATTGATCCTCTCTTTTGTAGAAAGTCGAGTTCCAAAAAAGGGAGTACGGAAGTACGCATGAAGCCGGACAGATTTCTCACACTTCTTCTATTAAACTCGAGCGGCTGATAAAGTATGTCAACGCGAACCCTGGTGGGATGGGTAGAATTGTCAAATTTAGAAAAGTATCCACGTGGACACGCGGTGAGGGAGTTGGATAGAAATGGCGCTGACGCAGTGGCAGATCAGATTTCAAGATATGGCGGTTCAATCATTCAAATATAGCTCGAGGAGCTGGATTGGAATAAATTCGCAGACGAAATTATATTTGCTCTAAGTGCTGCCGAGTGGCTCCACGAACACTTGCAGACCACAAGATCTACCAGCTTGAATACAGAGTTGTACAGACTCCTTTCCTTATCCACTTATATCCACTGTTGTGTGAATGCGGAGCTAGTGAAGAGAGTAATCACTTCCAGCTCGGCAGTGCTATGCACAGATTAGCGATGTCAAGAAGTCCAAGGTATTTGCCCAATGAATGGACGAATTCTAAGGAAGGTCTGTCACCTCTGCAGTGTGTGATCCAACCTTAAAGGGACAAACACAAATTAAGTTTTCTGGCAATAAAATTCAACATGCAATGACCATAAACAATCTAAGCGATTGCACTGCAATGCACACAGAAAGTAGAAGAAGAGCAGTCTAGAACCTGTGGTTAAGAGGGAGTTAGCCAAGGGCACCTTAGTGAAAACACAAATGGTTTAACTTACCTTCCAGTCCATCTGAAAAAAACCCAACAGACGGCGTTGGAGTCACGTAGCTTGCAAATGAGGGAAATTAATGTGAGACCACAGATTTCCTTCGTTTATAGCGACGAGCCGTGATCAGTTTTGGAAGCACCGTTGGTTACTTTTGATGTTCAGCCTTCTCTAGACTACTCATCGTAGCGTTAAGAGCGGTAGCGAAGTAAGGGAATGTGTGCGAGGTCACGGTCTTCCTTCTTCTCAGTGACTGAAACAACGTTGGGAGGATTGTTTGAAGGAACCGGAAAGAGTGATCATAGTTACCCCTTTAAATGTTGCCACTAGAAGGAGCGGCATTGGGATGTGGGAGAGGACGGTTTCGACATCGTGCAGTCCCAGCATTCTTCTTGTGCACATCGTGCACCAAACATATTACTGCCTGTCCTCCAAGTAATCCATTGCATGTTCAACGCATCGGTGGCTCTACAGCATCCACTGATGACCGTATCACTTCCAAACTTGAGTCGCTGACGTAAAATACAACAAAGTGCTTTCTTAAGGTGATGGAGGAATCGCATTACCGGATGAAGGATTTCACCTGGTACTCGTCAAGATGCTTTGTCTCAGAAGCATGAACTGTCCCTTCTCTATCACCTCACCTATTCCAGAACGATCAATCTGCGTGTGGAAGTACGCCTCAGTAATTATGGTAAGGGAATCGAAAACGACCAAGTGGTATGTAATGAGACATTTCTGTCACGCAATATTGCCCTCCGTGCCATTGCAACAGCATCCCCTTCCATGCATGGATGATCAGAAGCGCCTAGTTGATAAGGTCACACAAGGACTTTTGACTTCCGTTGGGAGCTCAGATATTCAGGGTGCCTCAATATACTATGGGTTTGATGTGATGAGCAGGTAGCTGTATAATGTTAGATCGAAGTAAGTTATTTTACAGGTTAACAAATAACGATATGACCCATTGTTGGAGTAAATGGGATTCAATAAGGGATGCAGCCTGTCCATTCCTAGAGCCACAGTTCAAAACAATGTGATCATGAGCTCAATCCACTTAGTAATAAGTCGATCTCCATTGGCCAGTCTCAGCTCCTCAATCCGCATTGAGCGACGCATGGATATTATTAAGAAAGACGTCGAAAAGGGAAGAAGCAGTGCAACAAATAAACTCGCTCCTCAACTTTTGTTCATTTTTTGGCATGATTGCCTTATGAACGGCAATTTTACCCAGTCAGCAAGAGAAGAGCAGACTTTCTTTAAATGGATTACCTTCAACACCTATTGGTTAGGGAGAGAGGCAGCAATTGTGGCTATCCCTGCTGAATGAGTGCTGATGAGGACTCAGTTATGACACCTGAATTATCCTTTTGATAAGCATTAAATGATGGCGGGTGTTTATAAATCATGTCCACAGGCGTCGAAAGGGATGTGAAGCAGGCCTCAACAGCATCCTTGTCTAACCGGTCAAGGTGGGTTAACAAATCCCACCATGAGTGGTTACATGTGGGTTTTAGGACAGGGATAAAAAAGGGGTCAGAAAATCGCTAGAATGCCTTTTCAATTGCAAGAGGGAAGATGTGGGGAAGAATGGAGAGAATTCTTTCGGATGCGTATACAATCGCAGGTGGTAAAGTGCAAGTGCTTTCCCTTCACGCAAATCCTCTAGTTTCAGAGGACGTAGTCTGATGGGCATTAAAAACCTTTCCAAGGTATAATAACGGAAGTCTAAGAACGAATACCTTCGTTAGTCCAAGACCAGAATAAGGCAGTCTTTTGTGGTGAAGTGGTTGGGTAAAAGCCTTGCTGTCTCCGACCGCCATCACCATGATTGAAGTGAGGTGCATACATTTAGGCGCCCATCGTTTTCCACACTCATTGCCTACCTCCCATTCGTTCCGTCTCTTCACTACCCTCTTTCGACTCTAAGAAGGCACACATGCACACAGTTGAGTCGTTCCCCTTACTCGATCATGCACGCGCTAACGTTGCCAGTAGTCTAGATTCCATGTTTGCCATCATTCTTGTGAGCACTGGCCTTCCCTTTTCCCAATTTGACTTAGTTTTATTTATTCTCTTTACCTTTGCAGTAGGCTGAAGAATCGCTGACCCCTCCTGCCCTTAGTAATCTTCTCACTTGGCCCTTTCGGGTCATTGATACGGGGCAAAATGATGTCAGCTTTTCTCATCCACGCCATCACTATCATCGGTAGTTGGATCAAGGCTACTCACTGCAGCTGGTAACTCCGTCTGTAACCTTCTTACCTGCCACGGCTATGAACTGCGCATGAATGGAATCAGCAAAGTACCATCGCATATCCCGTAATTTTATTTTTTTTTTGGTACTTCAGATGAAGTCCTCCACTAGCACATTTATGTGGCGAGTAGAAGCCCACCTTGATTATCCCCTTCTTCTTAAGCAGAACCCTCTGGGCAGGTACAATTTGATGGTTCAGCATATTTCGCCATAACCGTTGTAATGTTTCAGAATGTTCCGCTACTCAACTCACTCGACCACAATTTCCTCACACCCACAACGACACAATCGCCTCTTTCTGGTGGCCCCAGGCATTGTCCTTATTTCTATCCGACTTTATCGTTTACCATGCTGCGTAAAAACACCAAGCATCACATCCTCCTCCTACATCTCCTCCTTTGATGTGTTTTGTGTGTTCTGATAGAGAGGTCAGTCGGACAGACAGTGCACATCTTTACAAATGCGACGAATGTGTGATCGCGCCCACACACTCTTACACCATCCACAGGAACTAACATTCAATGACACGGAGTTGTTTTCGTTTTGCGAGAAGGTTCTCCTCTCCACTATCTCATTCCCACATGGGATATCAGCTCTACATTACGGCAGACATTCCACTCGCTCCGCTAGCGCCAGACTCGACAGAGAGGAGGAAGCGTAGCACTTGAAGGGTCTACAGCCCTGTCAAACAAGGTTACACCACTGCTACTATATAAACGTGCATGATGGTGTTGATGACGTATATGGTGATGCCTAAAGTGGGCTGTGGATGAAGAACTTGTGGAAGATCAGGGATATTTTACAGGAGTCTACTAGTAGGCAGTGCCGCAGGACTAGTGCTGCTTCGCACTTTGGGTGATTCAAGCTCGTTCGAAGTAGAAAAAAGGGAATTCAGATGGCGTAAAGCACTGCCAGAATTGAAGATCTAAAAACTAGTACATTTGCCGCACCCATTGCCTTCGAGTTTGGATGGAAGTCGTGAAAAATTGTGATGAGAAGCCACAGTTCCTCAATGTGCCTTTCTTTTTCCGCGATAGAAATTATAGCTATAATTATAATAACTTCTTAACTGATTACCCTTTGCTGTCACGGATCATCATTGCCTGTAATGTGGGGAACAACAAAGACTTCTCCTCCTCCTCCTCCTCCTCCTTCATTCCTGGTGTGCACTAAGCCAGGATTGGATTACACGGCTTAGTCTAAGCACCATTCTAGCACTTTTGCGCTTTAGGGACAGCATCCACCATCAGTGTGTATTCCTTCCCACAGTCGCTCACCTCCAGTAGCGCTTCCGATTGCGTCCAATTTTATGAACTGAGTGTGTCAATTTCACAAATCGATTTGGTCAATAGTAATGAATGCTGACGTTCTCTAGATTGACATAAGTGATGGTATATTCCGGGTGCTATTTGACCTCCAATCAACGTTAGCAGAAGGACGCAAAAGAGGTCACGCATAATCCAAAGCCAACTAATTGGGCCTTCGTGGAACTTTCTAAACAGCATGCACAGATAACGGTTTTGTCTCCAAATCTGAGTAGACTTGTACCTCGAAGCACATCATTGCCAGCGAAAATCTTCGTTTTTTTTTATTGACATATACGTACATCTATATTTGTGTATTTTAAGGTGCATAGAGGCTTCCTAACTTACTGAAAGTGGGTCACGATCACCAATCATTCACATTTCTCGCCCTCAACTATTTGCAGACAGTTTTGGAGCGGATCTATTTGTGCAATGGAACTGAAACAATTACATCAAGTGGACATTGTTTAGGGTTGAGGAGAATGAGAATGCAACGTAAGAATCCCTGGGATGGAATTAGAAAAGGCAGTGTTAAGTGCCCACATTTGTCTCAAGGCGTTGCTGCCTGTCGGGATCAAGCGCATGCGTGCTCCTCTGGCCTGCATTCTGACAAGACCATTCAAATGTGTCCCCACTGCCTGTTCTAGAGGAAAATAAGAGAGAAATGCGCTGTATCAATTAGAGTCTCGAATCTCAAGAGGAGGAGGAAATGGAGAATGGGTGAGAGATGGAGGAGGAGGAGGAGGAGGAGGGATAGAAAGGGTGTGGTTAAGTTGATGTTGAAATCGTGGATGTAAATTAACTTGTGGCTCAAAGGTCAGGCAGCAGCAGTATTCATTCACTCCGTAACTTCACCTATACACCCACACACCCACTTTCCTAACTACCTACTAACCTACCATCTCAACACCCCGCCCTCACTCCCACAGCTTTCTAGCTCAAAACTCCAATTTCTGTGCAGCACACTACTTCACTACTGTCCACGCCTCCTTCCCGAATGCTCCTTCACAACTCCTAGTCCTCATCCATCCATTCATCCATCAATCTATAAGCATACGCACCTGCATTAACGCTTCACCTCCTTGGAAGCAGCAATAGACCCTTCACGTTCTGCGCGATCCTCCCAAAGCCATGTAACAATGACCGTTGACGATGATGCACAAACGCAACCACATTTCACTTACCACACAGCCGCGTACGAGACAAGCACTCACGAACCTCCACTACCCATAACATGTAGATACTACTGCTCACGCTTAACGCAGACAAATCACCCAACCGATTGGTCCCTTCCCAAATTAACAATAACAAGTAAAACGTAAACGTCCTTCATCACCTTTATTACTTTAAACGCAAACACTCCTCTCGCCGGGGAGCACATCTCGTGCGCGTGTGGCCTGAGTAAGAGCATAGAAAACTTGCAATCATGTTAGTCTAGTGTTAATAGCAATCGAGCATGCCAGTAGTAAATATTGAGTGGATTGAGCGAGAGTTCCTGATGAGCCTGATCTACTGCTTGTACAGGTACATGCAGTTGGTCCAGGCTCGTCGACGCTGTCTCTGTGCAGCAACGAGTCTACACACTGATGGTAAGTGTGCGATTGAGCGGCGTCGGCGACACCGACAACACTGTCCAATTCAGCGGAGGTCGAGCCGGTCGTAATTGAGGAGGCGGAGGAGACGTCAATACCATCATCACCGTCTCAAGCATCGCCGGCATCTCTCACCTTGCTGCAATCCCTTCATCTCAGTCGACGATATCCGCCAGTAGGTGAAATGCACATTGTCTATCTTATTCTACTGAAGGGCATGGGTGCTGTTGGTGAGCCTCCGACCCAACTGTCAAATGGGAGAGAAAATGATGACGACTACGATGGATGGAGGGATGAATGGGTAGAGAGTGAAGAGTGATTAGTGGTATTGCCTCACCTGACATGCTGTCTGGACTAACAATGCCGCAGCTCGATGAGTGGGGTAGGGTAGTGCCTCTCCTCGAGAGGGACTTGCGCTGATGACCCATGGGGGACCGCCAAGTACCATCCATGTGGTTTGGCCAGGAGGCAATGTGGTAGTCGGAGCTATCGAATTGCAACAACGTGCCCATGCGCCTGCTGTGGTGGCTGACATCGCTGGCCTTTCTCTGCCCCTCCCCCTCCTCCTGACCAGCGAGGTAGTTCTCCACTTCGAAATTTGCTTGCTGACCTGCGTGAGGAAAAAGAGGAGGGGGAGGAGAAGGAGGAGGAGGAGGAGGATGAGTAGGGTGGGGAAAGGAAGACTTTCACCACACGCAATGGGTAAGGCAGTGGATGCCATCAATGAATGAACGAACCAATGACTTAATGAATAAATACACAAAAGCATGAATGAAATGGAGAGGCAGAGGGCGGGAGGGAGTAAAAGAAGGAGGAGGTGGTAGGGAGGAGTGAAGGCAGTAGGCATGAGGGAGGTAGAATAATGTTGATGATGCGAGTTCGACGTACTGGCGGATATGGATGAGTGACATGGGGCGGATTGGGATGATGTGGAAGAGACCAACGACGGTTAGGATGGCGGTGAAGGCATCATCGTGTCTTCCTCTGCCTCCTGCTCCTCTCCCTCCCCTTCCTTATGCACCTCTTCAATTGCCACCGGCTCGATCTCCTCTAAAATAGACAGTGCTGTCAGTGTCGCTGATGCTGCACAATTGCACACTTACCATCAGCATGTAGACTCGGTGCCGCACAGATACAGCGTCGACGAGCCTGAATCAACTGCATGTACCTATACAAGCAGTAGACCAAGCTCATCAAGAACTCTCGCTCCGCCCACTCAATGTAAACCACTGACATGCTCGATTGCTATTAGCAGAAGATTAAAATGACGCGGCTGCAGCAAACCTACCTCAGAGCGTGTCAGTAATAGTGCAAGTGATGTTCAAATGCGATGTGTATATTGGCTGCTTTATTGATTGATCAATTAATTGGATGGAGACAATCGATACCATTTGAACGCTGCAGACACACAGGCAAGCAGACAGTGGGGCACAGTAGTGGGCAGTTTTGGACGAGCTAAGCGTATAGGGTAGTTGGTAGTTGGCCGTCTATGCTTTCAAGTCGAGAGTCGTCCAGTTGCTCAGCGCTTCTGCCATTCACATGTGGTGTCTGCAGTCGATGTGCGGCAATGTTGTGAGCGACACCGTCACCTCCAAATTCATCTCCTGCCTCCACATAAACTTGTCTAACAAGAAATGGAAAGTGAACGTAGAGTTAGTCAGGGACATTAGTGAACAGCAAACGATGTAATGCAGTGTAGAGCTCGCTTGCGACAGCTCAAATGCATCACTGATTCAGAGGTTTACTCGCCCAACTAGACTTGTAGCCTGTGAGTAGCATTGTTGTCGGGACCATCGCGTTCCCTACAAAACGCCATGCACTTTGCTAAGCCAATCGTCGTCGAGGTTGGCGTCAGGCAAACATGGCTGCAAGTCATGGATTCAGTGTGCACCACGCTGCCTCCACATAATCCGACTATGCTCTTCCCTCTCTTCTCACTTCTGCAGCAATGTATAACACATCGGCTTACGGCTGTGTGTCCACTTACTTCGCGGACATGGTAAAATAATCACGTGAGGAGGACTGACGTGAGTGCGATCTTCATTTTCTCTTAATCTACTGCCTCTCCAACACAATGCCTCAGATGCTTAACAAGTCGTTCCGTATCTAAAGGCCGCAAACCAAATACAAAATTCTGGGCATTTTAAGAGTTACCAACTCTAAGTGCAGCATTGCAGTAGAACCCTGAACGGAAAAATTCGAACCATGTTCTAGTTGTGCATTTAGTAGAATATGTGCGGCCTTAATTCTTCCTTTCGTTTTTCGGTGTAAATATTTGCTGTAATCGTCACTGTGCACAATCCTGATCGTCACTTGTAGACTTTTAGTAAATGCTTTGGTGTTATGGCTGAGTAGTTGTTTAGGATGTTATCGAAGTTAATAGTGCATTTGTTTATGCCAATAAGTAATTGTTGGTATTCCCAGAAGGGACAATTTTGACTTGATGATGATGATGATGATGATGACGGCGATTGTTACGCTGTTTTGTGTCTAGTATTTCTGTTGCTAATTTCGTGGTTGCAATGCGACCTTTGAAGCTTCGTCATGGCCTTTTTTCGGTTTTGATCCTGTAATCCCACTACAATAAGAATTAGCCTGTCTTGTCGGTGTTGGAATTGGCTTAAGTTTGGTGGGTTTGTGGTTGTCTAGAAGGATTTTCGTAGCAATTTTCGTGAGTCGTCGTCGGTGTATCGGCGTGGTGTCGGTGGAGTGGGATAGAGGAGCAAAAGGGCTTGGTGATGGTAGGTTTGCATTTCATTACTGTCAACTATTGGAAACACATGCAGAAAGAAGTATTAGGTAGAAGGAGTAAGAAGGTATAGTCACAGTGTAAAAATCAGGTTTTGGGGAAGGAGGAAGGAAGATGCTTGCCAAGTCGATAGGCACTCACCTCATCGTTAGCGCTATTAGCACCGTCATCAATGTTGCTATCCGCAAGTATGTTGGTTGTTTGTTTCTACTCGTCTTTTAACGTGTCCTGCACCTACTTTTTCCTCCCACATTCTTTATCCCCTTACTGCCTTTCCTGCTTTCCTCTCACTCCCTCATTACCCCTTCTTTGTGTCCTTCGCTATCTCTTCCTCGTGCATTGTATCGCGTTACATGTTCACTGACTCAGTATTTGTGATGAATGTTTCAGTCGACGCAGTTGGCGACTTAATCTCGTGAGAGGAGGAAGGTGGAACGATGGCAGCTGACTGAGAAAGGTAGTTAGAGAAGATTTCTACTGTGTGACACTCTGATCGCAGGATTGCGTGTTTGGTACAACCGACGTATCATTCTACGCTGCCCTTGGAGAAGAAGAGGAAGGGAAGAAGTGGGTATGCTTTGCATTGCAACCCTTATCGCGAAGGTGCGACATCGTTAGCCCAAACGAGGTGTGAAGTGAGTGAATACTTCTCTTAGCTCTTCGGAATCTCTCTACCTATTTACATACATACCCACCTATCAATGTACTTAACTATCTTTCGATCAACTCTTTTTCTGTCTCATCACCCACACGAGTGTTCAACCAGCTTGCCTTTTCCCTTTGGTCCTGGTATTTCCCCTCCTCTCTCTCTTCCCATGCCTACATCTCGGCCAGTGTCAAGCCCTGGTATTCCTCCGTTGCACACCGCCGACATTGCATGTAGGCACGGAGGCATAGCGAAAGTGGAGGAATACAATTCCGACTGCGCACCGCATTAGTTGATGTACGCCAACTGCTACGTCTCTTCCTCCCTCTTAGGAAGCAAGGAGGTGAGTAAAGAGAAGGAGGAGATGGTGGCAGGAGGAAGTGGACATGAGAGAGTTCGAATAAGATAGACAATGTGCATTCAGTCGACTGGCGGGTATCCTCGACTGGAGTGGGAGGCCAGCGATGGTTGAGACGATGATAATTGTATTGGTGCCTCACGCGCCTCCTCAA
This sequence comes from Taenia multiceps, assembly GCA_001923025.3. Lineage (NCBI taxonomy): Eukaryota > Metazoa > Platyhelminthes > Cestoda > Cyclophyllidea > Taeniidae > Taenia > Taenia multiceps. The sequence continues at coordinate 2,830,508 of CM010317.1, read as the reverse complement.
TTGCGACGGGTTCGCCCTCCTCTGAAATGGGCAGTGTTGTTGGTGACGCTGACGCTGCTCAAGTGGGCGCTTACCAGCAGCGTCAAAACTTGACGCCGCACACAGGCTTTGGCGACGGGGCGGCCCAACTGCATGGATGGATGGATGGTAGAAAGTTAATAGAGGTAGGTGGCATTCACTCACTCGACATGCTGTCTGGGCTAACGATGTTGCGACCCGACCTAGAAGGGTAATGAGTATTGTACTCGGACTGGTGCCTTTCCTTGAGGGGGTGTGAGATGATGACCCATGAGTGGTTACTTTTCTTGACTGCACCCTCTCACCCTCAGCTGCCTACCGAGCACCAGTGAGGTAATTTGGGGTACCCGCCCTTAACGACGTGTTCATGCGGCTGCTGGTGGCTGTCATAGCCATCTTTTCTTCCACTCCTTCACCTTGCTCCCGAGGAATGAGGAAGTCCACCTCGTAGTGTACCTCCAAGTTTGCACGAAATAGAAAGGGGAGGCGAAGAAGTTCACCACTTGGAGTGGTTAAGGTGGTGGATGTCATCATTGATGGAAAGGTGAGTAAATGTACAAAGACATGAGTGAATTGGGGAAGCAATGTGCTGTCAACTGCTGATGGATATCGAAGAATTAGATCGGGAGAACTGTGGTAAGGTTGGTGAGGCTAACGATGTTTGAGACGATAAGAATGGAGGGCAATGTCTCCCAAGACGGCTGAACCATATGTACATATGCACACAGAAGAGGATGTTCCTCAGGAAATCCCGCTCAGCTGTTCATTGTCTGTTAAATTTCCATTACCAGAAGACTAATATGATTGAAATTTCGCCTTGTTCTTGTTCAGGCTACATGTGCGTGCAATTTGCTCTCTAGAAGTAGGAGTGTTTGCGTTTAAAATAATGAAGGTGATGAAGGACGTCTGCGTTTTCCTCGTTATTATTTATTTAGGAGGGTACTGACCGGTTGGCTGATTTGCCTGTGTTAAGCTTGGGTAGTGGTAGTTGCATACCATGCGTTGACAAGACCTGTGAGTGCTTGGTAAGGGGAATGTGATTGTACTTGTGAGTCATCATCATCACCATCACCAGTCATTGTTACTCGAGTTTGGGAGGACTGTGGGGACTTTGAAGGGCCTAGTACTTCTAAGAATAAAGAGCATTGTTACATGTGTGTATGCCCATAGATAGATGGATGGATGAAGTCTTAGAGTTGTGAAGGTGTAGGCGA